>JANVYD010000009.1:2400000-3600000 GCA_027406065.1 Colletotrichum cordylinicola | reverse complement strand
GCATCCAGATGTCGTTGAGGATCTTGCCCATCCGGTCGAAGCCAGAGACGCCGTAGATGATGGTGTGACGCAAAGTCAAGCGAGCTTCGTCCAGAATAATAAAGTTCATAAACTCGGTGGTTCGACCCGACTTGAGTCCGGCATAGTCGACGCGCTTGGGCTTGAAATCCAACTTGACGGGAATGTCGCGCACCTCGACTCGCTGAAGGAATGGGATATCGCTGGGTGAGCTGTGCACGGGAGCGTTATCGTCCTTGAACTCGAAGAATCTGGTGATGAAGTCCAGGGCGTCCTGATCAACGTGAAGCCTCAGGGGCAGAAGCGTCACTCGCAATACCATCTCAGACGCCGCGAGATCCGGCTGGGGCTTGACGGTCAGAAGCTCCAAGTGAGCCATGCTGGTACCCATCTCCCGTTCGCCAGCATCCTGGTCGTATGTCATGAACTTCTTCCACGTCGAGGTCGGGACGTGGTCAAAGACGTCCAGATTTTGCACGCGCACATCGATGGAGCTTTGGGTCTCCCCCGAGTCGGGAGAGAAAGCAATCAGGTCGACGTTGACGCCTTGAAGCTCGAATGTGATCTTGTGGTGCTTGCTCCTGTTAAGTCTCAACCTCTTCTTTGGTCTGTGTGCACCGCCAGCCCGACCTGTTGCTGTTGTGAAGGCCGTCGTAGCAAGGGATTCTGTCTCGGTCGCATTGTCGTTCAACTCCTGGTTGACCATCTGGGCCAGCTCCCGGGGGTCTTGCTTCGTCGAGATGCCGATGTAAATCGAGTTGAAAAGGAAATCACCGATTACTGTCTCGTCTTCTTCTGCGTCTTCCTCGAACGCAATGCGTTCCGAGCGTCGGCGACGTTCAAAAGCCTTCTCTTCAACATCTTGCACGGCCTTGCTGATAACATTTCGCGTGCGTTCCCAATCGTATCCGTCAAAGAGGTTCCAAATAACGTGGACATCACGAATCGACACTCGGAGAGGAGCCTTCCTGATGAGTTCCTTCGGGGCTCGGTCGTAGGTGTTCTTTGACGAGTTCCAAATTTGGGCTCTGCCGTCGATATCCGGTCCCTTGTCGAAAAAGTTGTCTTCGATGACAAGGTCACTACCGTCGTCTGACACATGAGTGGACGCGCTGGCATTGAAGCTGGTAAGTAGCACTCCGTCGTGGGTATCTTGAGTTGTGGTTCCTATTGATGTGACCGAGCCCTCTGCGTCAAATAGTGTGTCCGAAGGACCCGCGTCCCCGTAATACTGCGAATCGATGTGTAGTGGGCTTTCATCACTCGCCACGTCGAATTCTTCCTCACCACCAAGCTCCTGGGCGAGCTCAAAATCCTTGTCAAAGTCATAATCGCCCTCGGCTTTTCCGAACGCCTCTGCCGAAATCGAGGCCAAGAGATCCTGGACTGGAACAACCTTGGTCCTGTATTTATTCTCTTTGCTCGGCGGCGTCGGTGGCTTCAATGCGTTTGCGAGAGTGATGAGGGTCTGAGTAGAATCGGCACACGTTTCCAAAACGAGGAGGTCGTCACGTAGGTCGACATCAACATGCTTTTCACCATCCTCCTCACTTTCTGTAACCTTCACAGTGACCTTCGCCGAAGAGATGTAGCAAATGCTGACGAAGCCTTGAGCAGCGAGTCGCGAGACTTGTTGCGACGTTATGTCCGCCGATTGGCGACGGTTCACATTGGAAGCGGTCGCGCCTATGTTAGCCACGTCGTCAATGAGGAGAATGGAAGCCTTGTTGAGATCCAGTGTTGCCGTCGTATCCACATCCTTGGGCAGAACCACTTGCAGCCGGGCATCTGTCAAAGCAATGAGGAGCTTGGAGGGAAGTCCCAAGGGGTTGAGACCAATCAAACAATCGCGGAAAACCAAGTCGACCGTCATAGGCTTACTATTTGGTCGAGCAGGGTCTGAAGGTCGAGCAGGTTGAGGCTTCTTGCCAGCCAGGGCTGTGTGAGCTTGTTCACCGAGGTTGGCCACTGAGGCCGCGAGGCTGGCTTCAAAATCTTGAGGAGTGGCATCCTCGCCGAGTCCGAGAACATCCATGATTGTTGGCACCCGGTAGTCCACTATGACATCGCGCATCTTGATTTTGATCACTGGCTCCATCTCGTCCCCAATCATGCGAACCATGAGAACCGGGCCTTGGGTGAGTGTGCCTGGAGGAAGCGTTGTTGATGAACTCACGAGGTCCTCTCGATGGTTGCGATTCACGGAAATGGCGTGTACGCCGAATGCCACCAGCGAGGGTACCGTAATCTGTGCGACCTCAAATCCCTTGAGATTGGCGTTAATGTTGCCAATCTTGCCACCGATGTCGACAGTCGCGGCAAGATCCTTGATTTCCGCCAGGAGAAGCACACCGGGACGGTCGTCTTCTGGGAGGTACTTTGCCACCGTCGCCAGTCGTGCGACTTCTTCACCCAGGGCGGGGAGGCAGTTTAGCTGATGCATGCGCTCGACTCTGACGTTGAACTGGTCGAACGTCACGCGAAGGACAGCGCCCTTGCGCCTTTGCCTCAGAAGGGTGTCCACCATAATCTCGTCGTCGCCCTGGTCGAACTTGACCTTGGAAGGAATAATAAGCTCCAGAAGGCGCTCGAGGTCCTTGTCCTTTGGCGTCGCGAGGTACTCGAACCTGACGCCGCTTATCTCGGCCGAGATGGGTGGCTCTCCTCTGGACCTTCTGATGTATGGGCCCGCTAGGCGGACTTTGCTGATGGCGAATCCGATACCAAGCTCTCGACTCACCATCTTGACAGCACTTGTTTCAAGGCCGACACTGCACTCCTTGCCCTTCAACTCCAGGTTGAAACCACCGATTCTCATATCGATCTTGTTCTCGGAGGCGGCTGACTTGTCGTCCGGATTAATGGGGGCATCAAATCGAACACCGCGGGGTTTAGGTGCTGGCTGGACTGGCGTTTTGACAGAGGGAGAAGCGCTCGACGTCATTGAGGAGCTCATGTTAAGAAAACTGCTCAATCCGCCAAACCAACTGAAAGTCTCGTCCAGCCTCTGAAGATCGAGCTGTATCAAGAGTGGCAATGTTGTAATCTCCGTCCGAGTCGAGTCGGGCGATTTAATCACCTTGACTGATATGTCGGAGCCGGCTGAGGGAAACTTGTCCATAACAGACGCTCGCATCTGCAAACTTTGATCAAAGCAGATTATGTCGTCCTTTGCATAGCCAAAACGAAACTTTTCCAGGTCAATTGTTGTTTCGAGAGAGTTCTTCACAGCACTGAGAGATAGGCTGAGATTTTCAAGCTCTGTGCGGAGAAGGATCTCTGGTTGCATCTGCAATCCACCAGAGCCAAATATTCTTTCCGCGGTGTCAGCAACACCACTAAGTTGGTGGAGGAAATGCAATGAAATCTTTTCGAACACAACTTTGATGTCGGGCATCGATGACTCCTGCGATGACTTCGCCGTAGTAGTGGTTGTCTTTGGGGCAGGAGGAGTAGGGGTGGTACCCTTCAGGGCATCCATCAGCTTTCCAACGACGACTGCGAGTAAGTATGCCAAAGAAGCGTCGAAGCGGACTTCCAATGGTGATAAGTGAACCTCCACGTCGCCATCGCTCCGTGGCTCCGTGAAGACTATACCGGGCGACCTGGGCGCGACACCCGACCTCATGCCCGGCGACGTGGAGTACACGGAAAAGGCCCCAGGAACCTGAGGTGCCACAGATCTCGCCAAGCCTGGCGATCCTGGAGCTTGGCTCAAGACAGATGCTTGTGCATCCGCAGGGACATGTACGTGCTGGTGTAACGATGGGACGTATAACGATATGCTGTTCAAAGACAGGATTTCCTTCACAAGTCTCGTTGGACCTCTCGGCGTCGCCACATCATCGGCGGGGGCAGGGGCGTCGGCGACACCTTCGTCCTCAGAATTTCTTCTCGATGAGCGTTGGGCTTCATGTCTATTAAATCCCGGTTCAACATCGCCAACCGCGGAGGAAGCCGTAGGGTGGGGCGGTGCGGGTGCGTCTGTGAATTCAGGGCTGGGCGGCTGCTTCACAACTTCATCTCTGAGTGGGGGCGGCGATGGCTGGCGCAATACTGGGCTTGCCTTCTTGAACACGGGGGAAGTCTCGAAACTGGGTTCGTCCCATCCTCCCGGCATACGGGATCCAGCACTTTGGGCCTCTGTCTGAGAGAACGCGCTCATGTACATGCTTTCGGCCTCTTCGTGGGTGAAAACGTGCGACTGCGCAAGATCCTCATCCTCAGCGGGACCAGAGCTGTGGCTGGTGGTGCTCGAATGCTGCGACAACTCCAAGTTTCTTGGCTCGGCGAATGCGATGGGGGGCATACCCTCAGTCGATTGCGACGGCTCTGACCTCGCCTCTCGCTGGAAACTAGCCCACGGGGCAGCTCGATCATCATCGCCCAGGATTGTAGATTGGGATACAGGCACGTGCCCGCGCGGAGAGAAGTCTTGATATATCGAAGCGCGCGGTGTGTTCGTCTCTTCCTCCTCCACCGGCTCTTCGGGTTGGCTCGAGAAGTCATAGGGGATGTTGAAGGCCTCCTCGCTATCTTGCAATAAAGCATCGTCCACCTCAGAGAGCTCGTCCGAGTTGGAAGAGAGAAAGCTATCTTGCATGCTGGGTCGGAAGGAACTGTGTCTCGATGCAGCATCCCGCTCGCTGAATGATGGCGACTGAGAAACGGCAGGCGACGAAATCGATGGTGAGCGCGCAAACTGCGAAAAGACGTTCGCTTCTGATATCAAGTACGCTCGAACCCTAGACAAGGCGACTTGACGTTTTCCTTCCTTGGGCGCAATAACCGGGGCGCCCTCCTCGTTCTGTGTCTCGGCGGTGACGCCCTCCACATCAATGCGGTCCAGGGCAAGCTCGAAAGTGACCAGCTCCGGCGCAGTCGCGTTCGGCTCGATCGGGACCTCGACGTCCATTTGGAACGTGACACCTCTAATGCGGACCTGGATACGATCAACAATTCCCTGGAGGAAGCCGGCCAGAAAGCCCGGCAAGGACAGCGGCTGGCCCGTTCCAAACTGACTCCCGTCGTCGCTCATGGAACTCTCGCTCATGGCCATGGAGCCGCCGAGGTCCTGCGTCTCGGCGGCGAGGGCATCCTCCAACCTCCGCTTCTCGTCGGCCAGCGAGGCATCTTTCAGAGCCACGTCCTCGTTGAGGAAGGACTCGGCGAGGTTCACGGTGTTCGGCAGTCTAGAGTCGTCGGTCGAGGGTGTGGCGGCCTTTGCCTTAGTATCGTCGCCACTGGTAGAAACCTTCAACCGGACATCGACGCCGTCGATCTCGATAATGATGGGGCTCGTGTAAAAGTCGACGGGAATTGTGACGCTGAGCTTTAGGACTTTTGCTTTTTGGATCTGGAACGAGGCGGGAAGTTGCAGTAGGCGCTCGAGTTTCTGCCGGTTGAGCACTTCGTGTTAGCCTACCGGTATCGCTCCTGGAAACCCGCACGGGTGGCGTATCAACGTACCTTGAGGCGCACTCCGACATCTTTGAATTCTGCCGTCGTTGTCCTGCCCAGCGCGAACTGGAGGTTTTCCATGTCCAGGGTCTCCTCGTCGAGCAGCTCGAGACGCCGCAGGGCGTATATGAGCAAGCGCTTCGACAGAGTCGAGCTACGGAAGCTCTGGAATATGGTAGCCATGTTGGGCTGGTCGTGGTCGTTCCGCGACCGCGGGGCGGATGCTCTCGACGGGTGAGTTGGGTTCGGGTTCGAGTGCGAGATGGGCGTACAATCCGAGGAGGTTTCGGAGGAAGATGGGTATTTCGAGTGGTGTACGGCGGCTGTTGCCGTACAGTAGACAGCCTACTGGCGGTTGGAAAGGCGAGATAGATCTCAGAAGGCAGGTGTGATGCTGCAGCTGGGGGCTACAGCAACCAGGGCAGTCGGGTATCGTGGGGCGGTTCACCGGGTTGGGGGGCTGGAGGCTGCAGTCGCCGTGTTATCAGAAGACACCCGGCCCAAGGCGGGGACACAGTTCATGGTGCGTTCGTCATTCAAAGATAGGGTTTCGCTACGGGAGATCTTGAGAGAGAAGTATCGGGAAATCGTTGGGCGTCGTCAGAGGGCGAGAGAGGGCGATGCCGGATAAGATGGGCTTGATAGTAGGTAAGTAACACAGAACCAGGCACAGGTCGGACTGTATGATGCACCTCCTCAGGTTGTGTAGTTTCAACAACAAGCTGGAAGGCAGCAACGGCGGCAAAGAAAAGCAAAGCAGGGTACCTTACAGGAAGTGCACGGCAAAGGTCGGGACGATAGGCATAAGCCAGGAAAAAAGCCAGCCTAAGGCAGATGGAGTGGCTTGGACAGTAGGAAGTGCAGTGCTTGGTGATGAGTGACAGACGGGTGGCAGAATGGGGACTGATTGCCTTACAGGACTTGGGGTTTTGGGGGAGGGGGGGCAAAGGCGGTCATGGAGCCAAGCAGGTGCACTAAAGATTGTCTCTTCCCCCCACACCTCAGTCTCTAACAGCGCGTGACTCTCTGGCCGCCTTCACGTCACCGACAGGGTGTGCAGGGGTCTTCGTCAGTTGACTCTCTGTCTGGGATGTGCCTGTCTTTCCGGGGGGCTTGCCGCTTGTTGCTTACCTTATCGATAAGGACTCATTTCCTTCAATTATCTGCTGGCAACCGTTGCTTGGCTTTTGATTTGGGGGCAGCCAGGCTTGTGACTGTACCTCCTGGGACGGCGAGAGGTCACTGTGGAATGGCGACCCAGGCGCTATCCTGGCTGGTACAGTGCACCGTGCACCCGTTCCACCTGAGCGATGCAGCACGATAGAGGCCCTCCACTCCACGCCACGCCTTTCCGCGGTACGTATCCTCCCTTCCTCCTTCCAGACTCCTCCGACATATCCACTCATGCTCTCTCTTTCTCTCTCTGGCTGCCAGCTGTCTCAAGTCGTCATTCCTGCGTAAAGTGCTGGACGCATTGCGTGCCAGGTAGCCCGTACACCTGGCAACAATCTGCCTCCCCTCTGACTGAGTTTCTGATTTGACGAAACCTGAGCGTGATAAACACGACTTGTTGATGTTTGGCTAGATCTCAGCAGTACCAGGCACACGCCAGGTTGGTTGGTCTGCTTGTCCGTATATGATACTGCTTTGTTGCGCCCTATCAGTTCTCCCCTCTCATCCAATAAGTTAGTCGGGATGACGCATGCAGAGACATCCAATCCTCTTCTATGGATCAACTAACCTCTTTGTCCAAGGCCCAACAGACATGAACGCCCCTTTGCCAACAGTTAGCCACCATAAAACAAGACTTCTCCAAGCCCGTTTGACGCCGCATGGAACGGAGGTTGTGTGTTTCAGTTTCCGTGCTTACATACACATGAAGGGAAAGAAAAAGCAAAAGGTCACATCAAGACGTTCAACCTCCGAGGACGGCTCCGCCCATCTCTTTCTATCAAGGGTCTCTCTGTCTCTCTCTTCCGGGTCCTTCTAGCGTTTCCTACTCTTGATCCGTGCTGCTACTAGCCCTCCCGTAGGCTTCAGCCACCCTCCGACCGACACTCTCACCGCTCCAATACGCACCCGTCGCCGTGCCCAATGCGACGAACGGCGCCGTGTGCTCGCCGGCCAGCCACAACCCGCCCTCCGGCACGCCCTCGCGCATCGCCTCGACATCCTTATCGCCCTCCTCCAGTCCGACCTGGAAGTTGCTGTAGCTACCGTTGCCCGCGAGGTCGTCGCGCAGCCAGTCCGTCGCCAAGCATCCCGTGGGCCTGCAGTCGGGCGACCTCTCGTCGTAGCCCGGCAGCCGGGAGTAGTACGGCCTGAAGAAATCGTAAAGGAAATAGTTTCTCTCGGGTATCGTCTTCAGCTTCGCCACTTCCTCCGTAATGTACTTGGACTCGTCTCCAAAAATGTAGAATAGCAGTGTCGGGTGCGAGTCCGGGCCCAGCGACGCGAGCTCGACAATCTCCTGGTTCCACCGCTTCGGGTTCAATTTGGCAGAGTAAGTAGGGGCCAGCCACTGGCAGAAGCCCTGCACCCTTGGGCCGTCGGCGTCGTCGGAACCGAGCCAGAACGCCTTGGGGAAAGTAATGTAAACCTTTTCGAGGCATCCGTACCCGATGGCCTTGATGCCGCGCTCAACCCGCTCAGGTAGGGGTGGGTCGAATGCCTGCAGGTTCTTCTTCAGCCACCCAAGAGGGGCAGTCATGACAACTTCGTCAAACTCGATCACGTGGCCGGTATCGGTGTGAACCCTTGGCTTCAGGCGGTCCGGCGTCTTGAGCTCTATCTTGGTGACGCGGGCATCGTACATGATATCCGCGTTATGTCTTACCGGCTCCGCGACCCGCTCGAGAATCTTCTCGTAGGTGCCGGCGCAAAAGAGGTTTTCTCGAATAAAGTCAACCCTGGCTCTGAGGATACTATCCACCCTTACGGGACTTCTGCCAGGGAGAGTCACTTACCGCCGTCTATGCACTCTTCCAACCAAAAGAACTTGAGACTTTGAGTCTGAACCGGAGTCCCAATGAACGCGCCCCAAGATTCAGCAACTTGAAGAACAATGGAGCGTTTCTTGGCGTAGTCCTCTTCCGTATCGGGTATCTTCTCAACTAGCCTTTCCTGGAAAAAGTCCCAGAGGCTCTCGTCGGGGTGAATGCTGGCAGTATTCTTGTTTGAGTGTTGAAAAGCGTCCTGGATAATGCCCCACATGATGCTGGAGTAGTGTTCGCTATCCTCAGGGTCAAGTAAGACTCCGTCCTCGTCGACCATGTATGTCCGGTGATCCCAGCTGCCGACGGCGGTACCTGTTTCTTTGGCCAGGTCAAGTATGGGGTTGTCGTCAGTGCCATGTATCCAGTTCGGACCCAGATCAACGGTATATCCATTGGGAAGTTTATCCTGGACCACGCGCCCGCCGAGGCGCGTCCGGCCTTCGATGATGGTTACCAGCAGGCCATGTTGGATGAGAATATCGGCACAGCGCAAACCAGCGAGGCCGGCGCCGACAATCGCAATGTGTGGTCTGGGGCCTGACTCGGATTGTTTGCGCTGTAATGTGTCATGAGCAGGGTGCGTTGGCAAGAAACAAGCAAGCAAGCGGCCATCGTATTGTACGCTGATGTGTGACAGGTACGGACAGGGGAGTCAAGACGGGTTTGTCCATCAAGGAAGACATTGGGCGGTGCCGGCCCGAAGCGTCCCACTAGCGACGTTAGGCACGTGGTTGACGAGAAGCAGACTTACCCGCGCAAATGAGTCCATGGTCAGTGATCTGAGTAGGAGTTTTTCTTGGCCGGTTCCAAGGAGACTCTGGAGTCGACAGGATTCAAGGTCCTGGTAAATGCGGGATGTGCTGCGGTTTGAAGGGCTGTGATACGAAACTGAGTAAGCGTCCATTGTTGCAGATGCGAGAGAAGCGATTGGTGAGTGAGGAAGGTATATGATGAAGCAAGTCCGGAGGATCTGGAGAGTTGGAGGGACGCCAAACTAAGCCAGATACTGCCACTGGGGCACTAGTCCGTGAGAGGACCGAATAAAGTCACAAGAGATCGGATAGATCGAGGCGAAAGCAAGAGCAGCTGAGACAAAAGAAGGAGTGTAAGGGGAGTTTGGGGTTGGAAAGAGGTCAGGCTGGATGTGGGGATGACGAGCAACGTGGTGGAATGTCTTGCTCCCAGCGGCTAGCATTTGGCTGAGGGGGAGAGGGGATCATGGGTCTTTGACTGATATGTACAATGAGCCCGGCTGTTTGGGTCGCGGACATGCGCCGCCATGAGGGATAAGCGCAAGAAGTCCAGATAAGGTAAAGGTCGAGGGCGGGAAGCGAAGCAGTGGTAAAGCAGGCGTAGTAGCTTATGATAGCTCACAAGCCACCTAAACCATGGAAGCTATGCCGGCACGCACCCATGAGAAGAGGCGAGCACATCCAGACAAGCCCATTTATACGCCATCAGAATGCCGTTTAAGGTGCCTTAGCTAACCGAAACGTTGATAAGAAGCAAGGGGCGGAGAGATCAGTGGAACAGGACTGTCCAGTAGGTAGAAGGCAGAGGGGGTGAAGTCGGTCCGGGCTGAGTAGCATGATAGAGTCTCTTTCTCTGTCACTGCAGCGACAACCAACCAACCAACCAAACCCTCCCTCTGTCTCTCCGCCTGTCGAGTTGTCGCATAGAAGCGGTTGACCCAGCCAGCCAGCCAATGATTCGCAAGAGAACGGAGTGTGCTCCTCCTAAATGCGAGTACACCTGGCCCTTGGCTCGTTCAAGAGACGACAGCCGAGTTATCATTGAGTGCGGCATCGCCTTTTTCGGGCTTTGCGGGCGCCGGTGGACGTGATGTATGGGCATTGCGCAGGGAGCATTGGTGAAGGGGGGTTTGAATTGGACCAGGGAAGCGATCGAGGAGAAAACAACGACAGAGGCGGCAGGAGAAACAAAAAGACGGACTTACTATCTTATTAGGAGCGATCGGGCGGGGGAATTGGCGAGCGCGCTAAGCCTCGATATCATCCGGGATACCGTCAGGAAGGCCTCGACGAACGAAGGACAGGATGCCGATGGCCAGGAAAGGGGAGAAAGAGGGACAGAGAGCCCGGGTGAAGAAGGACGAGGACGACGAAGAAGCAGCCGGCCGGTGTGTGTTGTTTGCTGGGAATTCGGGAAACGAGCCCGCGAGTCAAACGATGGACGGAACAGTGAGGTGACGGCGGCGGCAGCAGCAGCAGCAGCAACAGCAGATGAGGAACGACCGACCGTCGCAGCCAGAGGAGGCAATGAAAGTTGTGCTGTGTCTTGCGGTGCGGTGGACCTGACCTGACGACAAGAAACCACAAACCCAACGGGGGACGGTGGAGGGGCAATCCAATGGATGAAGGAAATGGTGCAGTGGAGGGCAACAACACCACACACACACAGCAAAGCAGCCTGCTCCTACAATAGACCTCCAGTCACCTTAGGAAGGCAATAGCGGGTGGAGGGGTCCCCGAATCGCTGCTTCGCTGCAACGGTGGAGGGGCTCTGGTGACACTTCACTGCTATTGCTCCACCGTAGCGTCATCCCTCCACTAAAATCTCCATTCCCGCCTGTCCGCTCTTTCTCCTTCATGCGCTTTCCCTGAGTCTCCTGGCCTGGTCTTCCCTTCCTGCTTCCCTTGCCTCCCCGTCCCATTCCTTCTCTCTGTCTCTCTCTCTGTCTGTTCGTCTTCTCCCCTCCCTTCTCTTTGCTGCGTCAAGTTTCGCCGAGCATCTACCTTCCATTGCCCCTCGAGAGGCGGGAACAAAAAAAGACCTGACACCATCGCCGTCATGTGTTGCCCCAGACACCCTGTCACCGACATCCAATGACTCGATGGCCGCCCAGCAGTGACGAACAACAAAAGGCACACATGAGGAGGAGCCGACGATACCCTCAGACGTCGCTCTTTTCCTTTCCTCTCACCTCACTCGCCAAAAGCGACAACCCTCGTCTTCCCACTCACTGCAATCGCTGCAGCCATTCTCAATTGAGCGACGCTCGTCCATGTCGATCACCAATGGACCCGATAAACCCCATTGGACCCTGCCGACTTGACCAGGGATTCCATCCTGCGCCAACATGTAGTCCGACCCTCTGATATTGCTTCCCCGCCGACCCTGCCGTCTTGTCTTCTTGCGTTTTCGGACACCAGAAACCTACCAGAGCCTCATCCGCGGGGTCACGATGCTCACCAAAGCGCCTTCTCCACTTGCTGCTGCCCTCATCCTCTTGCTATTCGTCGTGTCCGGGATTTCCCAACAGGACCATGACGATGATCAGGGTCAGGCTGTCCAGCCCACGCCACCCGCCGACACGTCTGACGCCCAGCTCTCGTGGCAGTCCGCTTTTTGGGCCCTCGTGGCTATCGCTCTGAACACCGCAACCCAGCCCTCGGGCCGCATCGTCGGATTTCCATCGTCATGGGGTCCTGCGCTGAAGTGCTCGCCTGTGTTTTGCATCGTCAACGCTATCGAGGCCCTCAACTGCATCCGTCTTCGCCGCGACTTCGGATGGGCCCTCGTTGTCGCGCCGCACAAGTACCATGTCGATGAGAAATCCGCACACCGTGACGTGGTTAACTTGCAGCGCAACACGCTGATTCGTGTCGTCACTTTCGTCCTTGGCCCTGTACTGCAAGCGACGAAGCTCTATGCCTGCCAAGGCATCTTCTGGACACAAATCTTGGCGGCCATATATCTTGGAAGTTTCCTCTGCGACGAGGTCATGTTGTGTCTCTTGTGGCTGACTGGGTCGGCTGCCGGCCGGGAGGGCGTCACGGGACTTGTCGAAGCGATATTCAGCCCTGCGGCACCTACGTCGCCAAAAACCGCAACATTTAACGATGATGTTCAAGAGCACAATGCCCCCACGACGCAACAGGGCCTGGCTATCATCCTTTCTTACTTGTTCCTGTTGTGGTTCGCAGGCACTGCTGCGACTGGAATTTGCGTCAAACACCCCAATCTGGCCAACTGGATCAAAGTCGTGAATGTTCTCTTGGGCGGACCAGCATTCGCCATTACCTTCGGCGTTCTTTCTTACAGGAAAGGCAGTGGAGTCTTACGAATACTCAGGGACGGCGTCTTTGGTTTTGTTGCGCCTGCCTGGCTGTCTGGTTTCCTCACCAACATCATATAGAATTGCGCACCCATAGTGGAGGTTTTGGAAAACGGGGTCGTCGCTTTCCACGCGAATGCCCGCCCCAAGGACTGGACATGGAAAGTCACGGGCATGTTCTCAACCTTCGGGCTTTGTAATGGCGCGACACTTTCTCGCAAATGTCGATCGCCATGGAATACCCAAACCGGTCAGGGTCACCTTGACATTGTGGGCAGGTGCCCACCTGATAACCGCGCTGGCAATGTACAGCTTGGCTCACGATCCTAGTCTTACTCTTAAACCGTCGTGGACGGACATCTTGGGCTGAAGACAGTGAGGCTTTGACGGATGATGTTGCATTTGACAAGCTGGATGGTCATCGAGTGGGCAAGACCACCTTACTGTGCAGAGCCCGAGAAATTCGATCGAACCATGAATATCCATACTCACTATCCGATGTCGTGCTTCGGCCGATAGAAGACCATCTGATCAATATCCCACCATCCCTGACGGCCCCAACGTCTATTGAAGAGGCTCTGCACCAGGACGGGAAAGATGCTAGACTGAAAGAGGATATCCAGCCTCGGAATAGATGAGGTAGAGCTCATAGTGGGATGATGCGCCCCTCTGCGGGGTAAATCTTCCTCTGTGGGGGAAGCATCAACAGGGGGCCCCGTCTTGTGTCCAATGCTCAGCGCATCGCAAAGTGTACCAAACATCAGCTTTCCGTGGAACTCAGGTTTGCCCTTAACTTTGCTCACATCCCTTCGCCAACAACCCAGCATTTCTCCGTCATAGTCGATTTCTCATCAAATAACACACGGAGCATGAGTAATCATCAAAGACCCTTGGTAGTCGCGTCAAAGCTTCGGTAACCCCCGGTTTGGTCTACTCCAGACGCATCCCCGGACGCCATCTCATTCCCCCAGCCTCCCTCGAGCCAATCACAACTCTCCCGAAATCAGCACCGTCCGCCAGGCGCCCTCCACACTCCACACAAGCCGAGGCTCACGGCCAACCTTCCAGACATGGCTGTCTGCGGCCGCCCGTCTCCCGACCGACGTCAACCGATGTACCGCCCCCTAAAGGCACATGTCATCTGGTCCGACTCAGGTCACTGACACTCCTGACACCTTGTTCTACGTCTCCAACGATACAACACACGACTTGGCCTCTCTCTTGCGCGCCGACGATATCTATCCTCCTTTCGACGACGACGGACACCTACCCACAGCCATTGAAGCTTCAGTCTTCCCTTAGTCGAATCTCCCAACCCATCTGGTGGTGCCAAAGAACAAAGAAAGCTCCAATCCCACACACACATCGCGATGGCCGCAAAGACGTACTCCCGCGACGAGGTCGCAAAGAACAACCACGACGAGTCTCTCTGGTGCATCATCGACTCCAAGGTATACGACCTGACAGACTTCCTCGACGCGCACCCGGGCGGCGAGTCCGTCCTCCGCCAGGTCGCCGGGCGCGACGCCACCACCGAGTTCTACAACCTCCATCGCCAGGAGGTCCTCACAAAGTACGACAAGACCCTCGTCATCGGCACCGTCGCCGGCGAGAAGCCCTCTGTCGTCGTCCAGCAGCCCGGCGAGCTCTCCGTCGTCCCCTACGGCGAGCCCCTCTGGCTCACGCCACAGTTCAAGTCCCCGTACTTCTCCCCCTCCCACCGCGCCCTCCAGCGCGCCATCCGCGAGTTTACCGACACGTACGTCACCCCTGAGGCGCTGCAGGCCGAGGAGAGCGGCGACTACATCTCCCAGGAGCTCATCGAGCGCATGTCCAAGGCCGGCGTGCTGCACATGCGTCTCGGCCCCGGGAAGCACCTCCACGGCGTCGAGTTGCTCGGCGGCGTCGTCAAGGGCGAGGACTTTGACTACTTCCACGACATGATTGTCAGCCAGGAGCTCGCGCGGACAAACTGCCGCGGGTTCCAGGACGGTAACATGGCGGGCATGACCATTGGCTTGACCGTTGTGCTCAACTTTGCCAACTCAGAGGCCCTCAAGAAGAAAGTGTCGGAGGAGGTGTTCAGCGGCAAGAAGAAGCTGTGTCTGGCCATCACAGAGGCCTTTGCCGGCAGTGACGTCGCAGGGCTGAGGACGACGGCGGAGAAGACGCCTGACGGAAAGCACTACGTGAGTACACACGCACAATCACAGTGTCTAGTTGTCGTTATACTCGTATACTAACAGCTGGCTTCAAACAGATTGTCAACGGAACCAAAAAGGCAAGTCTCAAACAATGGCTGAAGCTATACGAATACTAACCTTGTCATTCTAGTGGATCACCAACGGCGTGTTCTGTGATTACTTCGTCACCGGCGTCAAGACCGACAAGGGCCTCAGCGTCCTTCTCATCGAGCGCGGCGAGGGCGTCAACACCAAGCCCATCAAGACCTCCTACTCCCCCGCCGCCGGCACGACGTACATCACCTTCGACAACGTCAAGGTGCCCGTCGAGAACCTGCTGGGCCAGGAGAACAAGGGCATCCACGTCATCCTGAGCAACTTCAACCACGAGCGCTGGACCATGGCTTGTAAGCATCTCTACCCCTGACAGAAGAAAACACCGCAACTAACACGTTCATCTCCTAGGCGCCACAATCCGCCAATGCAGAACCGTCGTCGAAGAGTCCCTCAAATGGTCCCACCAACGCCTCGTCTTCGGCAAGCGCCTCATCGACCAACCCGTCATCCGCCAAAAGTCCGTTCCGTTTTCCCCCCTTTCCTTCACGTTCATGAACCTAAAACAACAACTAACAAACTCCGGTGCATACAGACTCGCAAAGATGATCGCCCTGACCGAGGCACACCAGTCCTGGCTCGAGACAATCACCTACCAGATGTGCAACATGCCCTACAAGGAACAGGCCAAGCACCTCGGCGGGCCCATCGGCCTCCTCAAGATGTCCGCCACCCGCGCCGCGCACGAGATCGCCGACGAGTCCGTCCAGATCTGGGGCGGCCGCGGCCTCACCCGCACCGGCATGGGCCGCGTCGTCGAGATGTTCAACCGCACCTACAAGTTCGATGCCATCCTCGGCGGCGCCGAGGAGGTCCTGGGCGACCTGGGCGTCAGGCAGGCCATGAAGTTCATGCCCAAGTCGAGATTATAAAGAGACAGGCTGAACGTGTGTAAAAGAAGTTTGTAATAAATCCCCGTGATTGAGAATTCCAGGACAAAGACAAAGGCGCTAGAATCGAATACATAAGAACATATCAAAACAGGAACTTCGCCCTTGTTTGTGTATATTCTTTTAATCATCAACCACACCCGTTCAGGTAAAATCCCGAAAGTAAGTCCACGACTCAGGGCCGCTCCTCTCCCTTCCTTTTCGGAGTAAACCCCGTTCGTCCCCCGCTCCTCCGCCAAGCAAACCCCGGCCGGCGCGACCACTACGCAGTACAAGCCCCCCCGTATGCCAAAGTTCGGATATACATACTTTAGCACGAATATAACAACAACATTTCTCAGCGGAGGGGCCGCCTGGGGGCAGGGTCAGGGTTCACTACCTAAACGGGGCATCGTAGGTTTTGGCGTGCTTGTTTCAAACTCCTTCTTTCGGGCGCGGCTGGGTCTCTTTCTTCCTTCGGGTGACAAATGGGCAACCGAACCCGTGTTCAACGCTCTTTGGAAACCCAGAAGACAAGAAAAAGTTTGCATCATCAGCTTTGCAGGCGGGGAGATGTCCTGCCTTGGGATGACGCGGATGTATCCGGGTTTCAGGGCCTTGGACCAGGATTAAGTTTCCACAAGGACCGTGATGCTGTGCTGCTAGTATCAGCGAGCATCAGCGAGCTCTTTCCGTTGTTGGACACGGCAGCTCCCGTTGACATGTGCTTACACGGCGACACGGTAACATGTAATCGCGAAGCATCAAGGAATTCACAGCACGCACGTGTAGACAGACACCAAGCATACGCGTAACATTTCCATTTTCCTGCCCTCAGACGGCCGATGCTGCCATAGGGCCGCAGCTTTTTGAGCACCCCCAAGAGCCGACCACAAAATCTATCATCAAGGGGTCGGAAAACTGTTTTCCACCCACGAGCCGTCTCCACCCTACTCTGCTCTCCTCCCTCATCATCATTCCCGTGGAGAGGAGAGGCAAGCTTTGTCTTTAGACTGCAATCGTCATCCAACCGATGTGACCAAGCCCGCACGATGCCGAAGCTTTCGACGTTCATATGCGAAAAGGTGTATCATGGTGCGTAAGAGAAAAAGCCGTGATTTCATATGCCGTTCCGTGTAAAACTTTTCCGCAGGCCGAGTGTCCCAGTGTTTGCCGTGAGCAAGGAAGAAAAAAAAGAAAAAGAGAAAAAAAGGAGAGAGGGCCAATTCCAATGTACACAGCAGCCGCAATGCCAGGTTCGTAAGAGTGAGCCGTATTTCGCCTCGAGGCCGTCTGAATCGTCGTAATAAAACCGCGGTTCTGGCTGCGAGGCAAGCCAATGCGTCGTCACCAATCGTCCGTTGCAATAGCCAGCTCACGCTTAGTTGGGGCACTGGGACTGAACGTGACCAGGCTGCTGGCACTTGTAGCAGATCTTCTCGCCGCCAGAGGACTCCTTGGGGCAGTCGCGGGAGAAGTGTCCGTTCTCGCCGCAGTTGTAGCACTTCGAGCCGTTGGTGCAGTCGCCTTAGACACGTTAGCAACAGTCCAGTTGCTTGGGGTCCAAAGAGTACTCACGAGACATGTGGCCGTAGCCACCGCAAGAGTAGCAGGTCTTCTGGCTGGCACCACCGTAGCCGCCGGAGTTGTAGCCGCCGCCGAAGCCGCCGCCGCCGTAGCCGCCACCAGACTTGGGGCAGTTGCGGGCAATGTGGCCGACCTCACCGCACTGTGCTTCGCATTAGCTTCTCCGTTGCGCTGGGAAATTGAACGGTGGGCGTCAAACCTTGTAGCACTCGGAGCTCGAGGCGCCGCCGCCGCCGACGTTGCCTCCCTGGGGGCAGTCGCGGCTGATGTGGCCAGCCTGGCCGCAGCGGTAGCAGGACTTGGTGTCCTTGGGGCCCTCGGGGCAGTCACGGCCTGGGAAAAGTTAGCGAACAGTCCACAGGGTAAAGAATTTGGCAGTTGGACTAACTCATGTGGCCCTCGTCTGGAGCAGAGATTGTCAGTCATCTCATACGCACAAGGCGGAAAACAATCACTTACTGCCGCAGTTGTAGCTGCACGGAAAAGTCAGTATCGACCGTTTTGAATATCATAGCGGGAGAACATACCACTTGGCGGCGCCACGGTTGGGGCACTCGCGGGCCTACGTTTGGTCAGCAACTCGAACGATGGATATCATCACTCCCTTCTCGAGGCATACCTGGTGGCCGGCAGCACCGCCTAAATATCTCTGGTCAGACTCTTCGCTTCATTTCAACAAGTGGGATGTAAAGTAAGGAATGGGATAGTAAAGTAAGGAATGGGATAGTAAAGTAAGGAATGGGATAGTAAAGTAAGGAATGGGATAGGTGTCACTGGCACACCAGCTCGAAGTCAGTGGGACGTCGCAATAGTCTCCAGGCGGGCCTCTTGACGAATCTGTCCATGTAGACTTGGGATATCTGGAACGCGATTTTGCCAGAGGCATCCTCGATTCAACCTGCCAGACTGATTGTGCACGACAGCATTATCAGGGCCATCAGGCAAGCTAGATTCCCATGCTTCTGCGGCATGACTACCGCAAGCGAGACTATGACGGAGCCAAGCAGACAGTCCAATGAAGCAGTCGCGCGCGCAGCGGACACAAGCCCCAAAGGAAAGCTGCATAAACTGCCACCAATAGCAGGCTGAAAGGAGAGGCGTTTCAAGCGGTGAGAATTCGGTGAGCCAATGGCAACGAGACCTCGAGATCAGGATACCAGACGATCCCGAACTGCCAAAAGCCACCCGCACAGAAAGGCAAACGCGGGGGGGGAAATGGAAATTGCCCGGTGTGGCGGTTGGCGGGAAGGGCTGAAAAGGAGACCACGAAAAAGTGAAGTCAGGGTAACTCACAGGTGAAGCAGGTGCGGGCAGGAGGAGCGGCGGATCCCTGGAAGTCCATTTTGGGCTTTGGTGGCGGGTGAAGATGTCGAGTAGATGTACTGATTGATCTGTGGGAGCGATGCGTTAGAATGCAAGTTGCGCGTTGACTGCGAAGCAAGATGTCGTAGAAGGAAATCATGGGCCAAGCTTTGGTGAGAGATTGAGATGTTGCAGGCGAAAGGTTTGTTGCGATGGGATGTGGTTGAGGTGGGGGGAAGTGGCAAGTGGCATGTGTGCGCGCGCGATGTGGGGAAAAGTTGGAGATGGATAAGTGTAAATCTGCTTTTTTCTGGGCTGGGCTTTTTTTTTTCCCTCTTGTCGTCCAGGTATGGCAGCAGGGCCAGCGGCGATGATGTCGAATCCAGGGTGACGCCAGCGATGGCCTTGACAACGACGAATGCGACCAGGAACGAGAGGGAAAACTGTACTCACAGCGTCTGAAGAGCAAACAGAGTCGGAAATCTCTGTTGAGCGAGGGGTTGCGGAAAAGTGTTGCAAGGTTTGTGTTTGCGATGGAGGAGGTTGTGGGAAGAAGGGGGGAGGAAATGGTGGTGGGATTGGTCTTTTCAGTGTTTTTTCCAAAGTCCACCGCTTTGCTACGGTGTGGAGCCGGTGCGAAAATGGCCTGTATTCGTAGCGTCCAATCAAAGGGGCAAGAGGCTTTCTGAGGAAGAGCCTGTCGCGGGAAGGTAGGTAAGGTGAGGAGGTACCTTACACACCCGACTTCACTTAGCCCGGTAGCAGCAGGAGCAGGAGCAGCAGTGGCACTTGTAGCAACGTGCCGTACCTTAGGTTGTTAGGCAGATGGAGGGTTTGACGTGGGTGGTTGCCTTCCGACCACTCATCTTTAGGAGATGAGAGGTCACGGTGAATTAAAGCGTGAGACCTGGAGCTGGCAAGTAAGGTACCTTCCTATCTACTCACTGCCTAACTCCCGTCTACAAGAACTAAGGCAGGCGGCGGCGAGTGAACGTCTAGCCCCTTCCGTTCTCTGCTCTGCCCTATTATCATATCGCCTGCGTCTCCTCTCCTTGCCTTGGCTTGCCTTGTGGTTGGAAAAGACAGAAGAAGGAAGCAGGTCACCATGATTCACATTCGCTGCAGCATGACTTGCCGTGCCTGCCTTGCGGTACGAGTACGTGCAGCTTTTGACACCGGCCATCATCACATCAGACACTCCTACCCACCACCAGCTTCCCCAGCTTGAGATGGCCTGCCTTGCTTGTCCTACCTTGGCTTGGTCCGACCCGATGCTAGGTTGGCCGGTTCACCGCACACAGTTGGCTGGGCCGGGCTGGACTGGACTGATGTGACTGCTACTAATGTACGGCTTTGAGCTGAGGGCGGCCCCCGTTACCCGAGATGTGCCTTCAAGTCAAAAGCCGGAGCCGATGATGAGATTACACTACCTTGCCTCTGTAGGTATGCGCCGCTACCATCTCACCTCAGGGGGGATGGGATGTTCGGGTCCAGGTCTCCAGACCTATCTCACACGGACTGAAGTGCACCAAAGAGGCAAGAACAGCCCTCACCTTCGTTGCTTCGGCCCAATGGCTTGCGCTGCGCCGGAAGCAACCTTGGATTTTAGCTAGGGGTCGCGTTCATAAGAACTTAGGCCTTAAAGGTGGACAGACGACGGAAGGGGGGCAATAGACTGGCGACTGCATCGGTACCCAAGTCAGAAGAAGGTTCTTCAGAGTTGAGATGACCTGGGACGAAGCTTGTGCCCGACCTCCCAGACTCGAACCTTCCGATAAGGCGGTTTTGACGTGGACAAGACCACCCCTCGGGAAATGAATGCTGAGCTGGTTTGTGCGACGGGGAAGCAGTAAACTCCAGGGACGAGAACTCAAAGGCAGCTGACTTTTGAAAGCAAAGTGTGCAGATGTCTCTGCCCTCTGCTTTTCCATCGCGGGTCCACGGATATGCCTCCTATCGCTACTGCGCAGCCAGGCTTGCTCTTGAAGTATCTCAAGGGTAGGCAGACAAGCATGATAATTTAATAATAATAAATAAAAAGTACATGACGCGGCCGGTTTTTTCGCTGGTTGTACTTTCCCTTATTTTTTGTTTTTATTTTTTCCTCTTGTGGCCCCTCAGCTTTTTCCCCCCCTCCCCGTCCCGAATTTTTATTCAATTTTTTTTTTCCATGAAAAAATTGGCGGGAGAGAGGATTCAGCATGTCGGACTGGCTGGGGTCCCCCTGCGCCAGATACCAATTTAAATCGCCGAGAGGCAGGCAGGTGGCTCCGTGGCAGGCCAAACACTGTGAATTGCGATGCCCCAGCCTCGCTAAACCCTTTTCCATCCCTACGAGGGGCCAGTGAGGGGGCCTGCGAGGGGCCCGTCCCTTGCATCCCTCCCTGTCTGAAAGCCCCTCCTCACAGGCTGAGAGTCTGCAAGCTCTGATAAGTCCTGTCTCACAAGCCTTCATCAGCCCCTCACTTGCCCTGGTGGGCTGGTGGCCTTGCTGACAGAATGCCGGACCATATCCATATGTATCTTGGATTCTGTCCATATTGTCCATGTGCATTGATTGAGCTGCGTTGGACGAAAACACTCTCGGAGCACTCACCACAAGCGGTCTCTGAACATGTCGTAGCAGGGTCATGAGACACCGCTTGGTGTAAGTGAAGAAAAGAGGGCCGCCAAACGGAGAGCTGATCTCATCTGCGGTTTGCCCCTCCATCATGCAGGATTCTCATTTTTCTCGCCCATCACTTTTTTGGCTCACACTGTGCGTGTCGGGTTGTCTGTCTCCATGTCTCATTCACAACCTCAGGTTTTCCATCCAATATACCGCCTTGCCGCGTATTCCAAGTCGAAGTGGTCTCGGCTATAGGTATGCCCTCTCTGCCCGCGGTCCCGGTCCGGTTGCTGGTAGTGGTGGTGGTGCATCGGTGGGATGGCACATGCCTCCTTGTGGCCCTGCCTCAACTATACTGGAGTGGAGAGTTGCAGCGTTGGAGAAGCTCAGCATTCCGAGCCAGATCAAGGACGAAGTAATCGAGTGTTCAAGGATGCAAAAAAGTTTCCCGCGTCAGATTTTCTCCTACAGAGACGTCCGCATTATTCAAGTCACTGCTGGGCTGGCAGGCACGCAGGCAGGCAGGCGACAAACCCCGGATCACCTCACGGACTCGTTTCTTGATAAAGGTTTGGGCCGAGGCTTGGACGGCCCCTCCAGATCGACACCCTCCCCTCGCCAAAACCCAACCCCCATGTACACACATTTGACGTCGGCTCCGTATTTTTCAACCTCCTTCCTGCCTGGAACTCAATCTGCGATATCTCACTGGAGGAATTAACGCACAAATCCCAAGAGTTTCATTCCATCGAACTCGGGTTTCGCATCCATCAGCGAAGCCACGGCCTCAGGCGAGCCCTGCCCGAGGATTGGTTCATTCCATCGAGATGCACTTTCCGTCCCAGCCAGATCTGCCGCGCTCAATCTCGGCCACTCTTCCATTTCAGGTTGGTGGTAAGCTTAGCAGTCGACCACACCGGATGAACCCGGTCATGCCCTCAAACGGCCATCTCTCCGTACAGTACAGTATGTACGCTGCGCTGCGTCTGCATAAGCATCTAGAAACAAGTCCTGGCCCGGGGGAGGTTGGGCTGTTTCCTTTCAATTGTTTCGTAGCCAGTAAATTGCGGCAATCGTTGGTCGACAGCCATCTTCGATCGAATGTTCCTTGGTCTCGCTTGCCAGGAATTACGCAACGACCATGCAGGGGCAAGGTGTCTGCAAAGTAAACGGGTGAAGACATCGTCAACCATTGATTTGCTTCTGGTCAATCTTCCCGTGGATTCATTCCATGCGTGCACGAGTCGTCGTCCCTGACAAAATTGAAGTTGCCGACCTGTCTGAATCGTTTGCGAGAGCGAAGCTCGAGATATCCGATGATATCGCATCAGCGCACTCGCAGACGAACAAGATGTGTGGTCTGGATTCTCTGATGGATGGAGAACATGCCGGGCAAGTGGCCACTTTCTGGCCGCAGGCGCAGCAGCCCAAGGCGCGCTAGAACGGCATGTAACCACATACCGCCGCAATCATTGTGCATGAGAGGCCACACTCCGCGGGCTTTTGAGAAATGCAAGAAACAACAAGTCAGAGCGACTGCGCGCATTGGCATTGGTTCGCTAAGAATGCAACCCTGACTTGCTCCAGGCGAACATGATGCAGACACGCATCGCGTCGACCATCTAGTATTGATGGGAAAACCGAGTTGGAATTCCATAACGATGTCATCGCAGAGGTGAAGTTCTTGGATGCCAATCGGCTTGGTCGGGAAAACTTGCCCGCCACGTGTGTAGAATTCTTCTGGAAGCTTGGCTTGGCGGCGAATGATGATTGAGTGTAGGATCCTTCGAGGAAGGAATCGAAGGAGGGTCCTCCGCGAAGGCGGCACGAATTGCCCGGCTAAAACGAACCGGGAGGCAGAAACGGACCCTTGTCTAGCCTCTGGCGGGCATTCCTCCCAAATAGGATCTGTCCACATCTCGTGAGGATGTTCGGGGCTGTCGCCGTGTTTGATTGTCCGAACTGCCGCACCTGACGCAGCAATGATCTAGTCATTGACGAGCTGATTGCTGAACGAAGTAGTTCCAGAATCGAGGCCATCACAGTTTCGCCCCTTTGATGCGCCAGGGGCCAACTGTGCTAGCTACCCGAGAGAGCGCAGTCACTCTGATAGCATGCGATACCGGTAAGGCGTGCCTGGCCCTACTAGCGATGTCGTACCATGACGATCATTCACCGGGGGGATTCAACGTTGACCAGCTGCCGGGCCGGAAGGCCGTGGCCCGTGGGGAAAGGTGTTCCCGTCGGGGCTTGGCCCACCAAGGAGCTTGTCCTCGATGTCGGCCCTGGCGCCGACCTTCACGTTATCTTTCGGAGTGGCCGCCTTCTGGAGGCCCACTGGAGGTGAAGAGCAAGGCCAACCGTACCAATTCATGTCGCAGGCCTGCTTAATCAATACACAGGCCCCGCCTAGCTCTCCTCACTGCGGAAGTGGCTCCGATGCTGTCAGCGGCATGTGAGAGGCGACGGGGACGTCCTGTGCAGGTTCTTGGAAATGAGTTTGATGAAAAGCCACCGCTGCAATCAAGAGCTGCCTCGCAGAGAATGACGACGTTTCTCGGTGGCAGAATACTTGGTATTGAGGAGTTTGTTGGAGGCCTAGGTGCTCTTTCCTGTCCGGTACCCCTAATCATGACTAAGCACGTGACTGGGCGCCACCTTGACGCGCCTTCCCTGCATATCGCGTGAACGAGACGCGGGCCCCATTGAGCATCATCAGCCCCCGCCCAGCCGTTACTACAACGCCCTGTATGCTTAAACGACGGAAGTTACCTGGACATCATGGATAGCTTCTCACCGGAGAGTCGAGCTGCGGTGCAAGACGCATTCAACGCATTACGCGGATCGATTAGCAAGGCCCTTGACACTGGTATGTCAACAATCCTGACGTAATGGCCTGCAACGACGCTGACCACGCACGACAGAGCTTGAAAGGAGGAAACAGAAAGACTTGGAGCGTAATGAATCATTGCTGGAAGAGCTGGATATTTTGAGGTCTCGCTCTGATTACATTGATCGGCTGGAGCAGGACAACTCGTCGCTCAGAAACAAATTGCTGCGGTTCCACCATCAGAACCGTGATACCGAATCCCCAAGAGAAACACCTCGCCCCAGCGTTTCTGTACAGGACAAAGCTACAAACACAGACCCTTCTCCAGCTGAATCATCAGATAAGGAGAATGACGTGGAGCGGATTCTACACGAGAGCAACAAAGTCCTCAGGAGGTACAACGCCCTGAATAAGAACTTCAAGCTGTTGAAGGCAGAGTACCAGAAACAGAAGGACCTGGTCAAGCAATGGGGCGAATACTCAACATCCTTGGAGGCGAAGATTAAAAGAATCGAGGACAGGCATGGACAGTCAATCGACCCTACACCTGCAGTTGAATCCGCATCGGAGCCTAGCAGGCCTCGTGCGGCTGCAACTCCAAGCTTCACCGCAGACCCTGGCGTCGAACCGGATCAGGCGAACGGAGCCGCGGAACCTCAGCCAGCTGCACAGTCTAATCCTCCAGCAGATCCACCTCAAGATGAGGAGAATCTGCCCTCGGGACACACGAGCGACAGAGACACGACAGATAGCGGTAAAGACGCCGATGAGCAGACTCTTCCCCCCTTGAAGCAAAACGTCAATGCCACGACAGAGGTTCTCGTCAAGTCCGAGCCCTCTTCCGATGGCCTAGTTTTCATCTCAGAGCGCTCAGTTGGAAAGAGAAAGCGTGCGGACGACAAGATCACTGATCAAACCACACGGACCAGAATCAAAATCGAAAGCTCCGGGCTTTCTAACAGCTTGCCTTCAACCCAGATCCAGGAAAGTATGGATTTGGACGACCTTGGACCGAGGATCACAACGCCGAGGAGGAGCAGGCAAGTGGATCTCGAGCGAGATAAGAGCTTCGACTCGGTCTTCGTCAGGCCGGATAACGTCAGCACGCCGGCTGCAAAACCTCTTCAGAACTCTGCGGTCTTGACACCAGTCAACCCTAATGTGATACCCGTGCATCCGCAAGAGAAGAAGGCTGTTGAGAACCCCACCAGGAAAGGACTCGCTCAAGGTATAAGAAGCCTTGCCGAGGACGGCCTTACGCACAAGAAGACTGGTCGAGAAGAGCCGGCAGGTGGGCATTTTCGCACGCCACAGCCCGCTGGTCGTTTGAGTACTCTCTTGAATACGGTGCCATCAGAAGAGACGCCAACCATAACGCGGTCGGCGCCTCGACTTCGTGGCAATGATCCCAATAATGACGATGGCCTTCGTTTTCCCGACCGGAGGCAGTTGCCTTTCAACAAAGAGCGTCGAGACAAGCCAAAAGGGACCGCTTCCAGTCGGAAGAGCACCGAAGACGCCGCAGAACCAAGTCCAACGCGTGGTCCGTCTAAGAACCGAGCCACAGTTGAGACTCCGCTGACGTCGTCGAAGACAGGTCTTCGGTCGAAACCCGTAGCCGATCTGCGCATGGGGGACTTCAAAGTCAATCCAAAGTTCAACGGCGGCGCTGATTACGCATACTCAGAAGTGGTCAGGGGCAATGACAGGTCTTGCTTGCCGGGCTGCACCGACATGAATTGCTGCGGGCCGCACTTTCGGGCAATGGCTCTCGCCCAGAAGAACAGCGCGGATCGCACGGTGGCATCAGACAACAAGTTGTTCGAAGACTTTCTTGGAGATAGGATCAGCACTGTCTGGGGAATGTCGAAGCCAGAGAAGGAAAGTCTCTGGGTGGAAGCCAAGACATGGCAGCTCGCCAATGAATTGGGCAAGCATCGTCATCGGTATGCTCGGCGAGCATCTCCTGAAGGATTTTGGAACGTGGACTTTCCCAACACTCAGGAGGTACAAGCCGAGAAGGCAGAGTTTGAAAAGCGAGAAAAGCAGACGATACAAGAAAGATATCGGGAAGCGATGAGAGGTGGCGGACGGTGGGTTTTCAGGGATGAATGAGTTCCCAGCGCTGTTTTGTTATGGTCGCCTCCGGTGTTTGGATCATCATTGATAGACCTGGCGCAGTCCAGAACGAACAGGATAGAAAGTAACGTCAAGACGAATCAACAAGAACTCGTGATACAGTGATTAGTGCTACCAGATCACTTTCACACAAAGGAGCAGACTAGCTTGACCAAGCTCCCCTCTGAGCTCCCCTCTGGACCCTACCCTAGCTCTCAGCTCACCGGCTGAGCTCTCCAAAGTGGGGCCGATTTCGGGCAAATTACGGAAGATGAGGCTTGAGGTCAGTGTGCGGGGATCGGTTTGTGATCAGTGCACGAGGCTTTCGGCTCAGGCAATAATCGCATTGCGCCAACAAAGCCCGGAGCCCGCAGGCCGCTAGCTCCAGGTCAACCTTCCTCTCTTGCGCGCGGCGTAATTTTTTGTCATCTCCAAACTGGAAGCGACTGCGTAGCTGCATTGAAGCTGCGCTGCTCCGGTCGTTGCTGATTCACTGCGACCGCCTTCCTTCGCGGCTTCCTCCTCCGCAGCGCATTTCGTGCTTGCTCAAGCGACATCTCGGTCCTGATCCACTTTTGAGTCAGGGCACCTGTGTACTTTTCCGGCTTCGAGAACGTCAAACCGAAAAGAGGAGGCGACACACACTGCCGGTTCTCTGCCACTGCCATCGCGCACCCGACTCGAAGAAACCGCGCCTTCCATCGAATTACAACGAACGTCGAACTCCGCCGAAGCTGTCGACGCCTCCACTGCGACCGCGCCGACAACCGCTTCCAAGAAAGCCGCAGATCCAACGGGCAGTGATAGTTCCAGCCGTGGACGATCACTGCAAACACACAACTCCCAAGCCGGCAGGATGAACAATCGTCATCTGCCGGCTGGGCAAGCCATGCCGGGGGGTGGTGGGCCGGGAGCTGGCGGCGGTATCGACATGGGCGGCGGGCCTGGAGGGGGTAGAGGGCGAAGGATGCAACAACAGCCATCGTATGCGCAATATCAGCAGTATCAACACATGCCGATGCATCATACCAACTACATGAACCCGTACGCCGCCGCACCGTACTACCACCAGCTGCCGTACCAGTACCAGAATGGCGGCATGCCTTCTGGATACATGCATTACCAGCAACCGCAGCAATATGTCCAGTCACCACGGGCAATGCCGCAGCAGTATGTTCCCATGGCCGGCGTCAGCGTTCCCCAGCCGTACTCTCAACCGTCTCAGCCGTCACCCGCTCTTTCGAATCCCTACCAGCCGCCTCCCATTTCTGCCGCCATGCCTGTTCAATCGCCTCCGCCCCCTCAGCCTCACTCTATTCACCAGACCCCAGAGCCTCCAGTATTGACACCAGTTGCCGAGCCTTTCCAACCCGCGGCCGAACCCTTCAAGCCTATTGCTGAGCCCTTCAAGCCCGTGGCCGAGCCCTTCAAGCCAGTGGCTGAGTCCTTCCAACCCGCGGCGCCTGCTCCCCAGACTCCTCTGACTCCTCAGACCCCCCAGAGCCCGGAGCTTCCCAAACCGGCCCAACACTTCCGTGCACCTGTGAGTATTCTCAGAGCAATCACCTTATACTTCTTTGCTGACGAGCCATAGCTGCCCTGGACGCCTTCCTCTCAAGGACCCTTCCCCAAGAGAGCTCCGAAATCAAGACGGCGGAGAAGGTTGATGAGCTCAAGCGCGAAAAACGTCACGCTTCAGCCCATGGCACAGAGCAGCGTGGATCAAGCGGAACTGAACCAAGCTACGAAGGAAGATGCAACGGACGCGGCCACCGATGTTGAAGTTACGAACTCGACCCCTAAGAAGGCGCCCTTTGGTAACTCCACGGACGCCGGGTCTGAAAGTGTTGCGGCATCTGAAGCTCCGAAGGAGAGCGACGGATCCACGACCGCGGTCTCAATCGACGGCAGCCCCAAGGCTATCTCTAAGGAGAACGCGAGGCCCACGACCAGCAGCTCCAATACGTCCCGGCCTGCTGTCCCTGTTGTTCCTGTCGTGCCAGTCATCCCGAAGAACAGCCCTAAGGAGGCAAAGCCCGCGAGCACTACCAAGCCGGAGGATGCTAAGCAGTCTGCTGCCCAGGAGAAGCCTGCGGGGGAGTCTGCAACGGCAGAGGCCGCTGACTCCCAGCCGAAGGTTGAAGCCCAGGCCGTGGCACCTGCCAAGGCGGCTCCTAAGACTTGGAGCGGTCTTTTCTCTGCCGCCGCGGCAGCTGCCCCTAAAGCACAACCCAACGCCAACGGTCCTACTACCTCAGCACCGGCTAATGGAGCGAGCACCAATGGAGGTGAAACCGTTAACGGTGCCGCGTCCACCTTTTCTGCTGGAAATGCAAACTCGTTGGCTGCTGCTATCCAGGACTTCCGCGTGGGCAGTCTTTCCAAGGTCCAGTTCATCGAGCCGAGAGGCCTGATTAACACTGGAAATATGTGTTACATGAATTCAGTGGGTACTTTTACATCTTCGACATGGTCTCTTTGCTGACAGTCGTAGGTTTTGCAAGTTCTTCTTTTCTGCGTGCCATTCTATGATTTCCTCGATCAAGTCAGCAAAAGGGCTGTTCACAAATTTAAGAGTGACACACCCGTAATTGACGCCATGTGAGTCTTGACCACAATCATTCGCAGAACTTTATCAGCTAACGTGCTGCCAGGATCATGTTTATGAGGGAGTTCCGCGTCATCGATTCGACAGATTCTGTCGAGAAGCTTCGCAAGAAGCTCAAAAATGAGCAATTGGAGCAGTACGGCGACTCGTTCATTCCGGAGTTCGTTTACAAGGCCATTCAGCCCCTTCCAGCCTTTGCCAGTATGAGAGTATGTGATAGCCCTATAGCCTGATGCATGTTCAAGTCTAATTCTCGAGCAGCGAGGACATCAGCAGGATGCCCAGGAATTCCTCGGTCTGATTTTGAACGCGATCGACGAGGAGTGTGCGCAGGTGATGTCGAGCGGAACAGCGAACGGCGCCCCTGAAGTACGTCCTACATCTTCAGCAGCGAGCGTCGCCGAGTCCCAAGATGGCGTGGACGGTTGGTTTGAGGTCGGTTCCAGACAGCGGGCCGTTGAGACACGCTCTTCCGGAGGCAGCCAGATCACCCCTATCACTCGGCTGTTCAGCGGACAGTATCGATCAGAGCTCCGTCGTCCTGGCGTCAAGGATTCGGTGACTACGGAGCCATTCCAGTCTTTGCAGCTGGACATTGGCGCGCCGTACATCAACAACGTCGTGGATGCTATCAAGGGCTTGACGCTGCCTGAAAGGCTCCAGGGCGATGCCGCGCCCATGACAAAACAAACCCTGATCGAGACCCTCCCGCCAATCCTCATCCTCCACCTCAAGCGCTTCAAGTTCGACACGGAGGGAACCACCAAGATCGGCAAGAAGGTCGGTTACCCGCTCGACTTGCAGCTTCCCGCAGAAGTTCTGTCGAAGAGACGCCGCAATGCGCTCGTCGCCGAGGGAGCGGGCATGCCGAAGTACAGACTTACTGGTGTTGTCTACCACCATGGCAAGCAGGCCAATGGTGGTCACTACACGGTCGACGTCAGACGACAAGACGAAAACGAATGGATCCGACTCGACGATACTGTGATCCGTCGCGTCCGTAGCGAGGACGTAGCTGAAGCTGGTGCGGAGGAAGAGGCCAAGGACAGCTCTCGTCAAGGAGCGTCTTCACGGGATGCTTCTACCAACCGATTCGGTGCCATGGCGGATGAAGATGAGGGCGATGGTTGGAAAGAGGTTACCGCCTCCGCGAAGGGCGGAGACAAGGGCGACAAGAAGTGGAGCGCTGTCGCGAATGGCAACGGCTCGACCGCGCCCAAGGGGAAGCCGGCCAAGGACAACATCAAGGACAACAAGGTTGCCTACCTCTTGTTCTACCAACGCGTTTGAAAGAGCTACAAAGAAGCGCGGGCCTGAAATCTAAGCAGAAGCTATCACGGCATTGAGGTAGAAGGATGGCGTGTAGGGATGGGTTTGAAAAACAAGGCGGCGCTTCAACGCAACAGACAACACAGGCGCCAGAGATTGCAAGTCGTATGGACACAGCGAAAGAGATATAATGGGGGATGCCGCCTCAACAACGGTTCCGCGATATTCTCGATCTAATTTGACTACATCCTGCGGTCTGGTTGACAGAGCTCACCGTCCCTCGGAGACTTAGGAGAAGAGGAAGAAAAAAAAGTCAAGAGTTATCTATCTGCTTGTGGGGAGGTTTTTTATGAACTATCGGCGGTTATGGCGGAGGGTTCAGTAGTCTCAAGGGGCCTTCATGGTGGCCATCGGCGCGGGGTTGAGACGGGGAGTGATGGGGAGGAATCAATGATAGGACATGGACCCAAAAAACGTCCCTGTAAGAATTCAAAAAAGCGTTGATGAAGTGCTTCCTCGCTTGTACTGTGACATGTGTAATCTCACCAGTAAACTACGGATGCTAGCACGGAAGCCGCCATGTGCAACTCATGTCTGAGAAAGTGGGGTTGCGGATGAGGTGAGAGGCGGGCACGCAAACCTTTCGCAAGCAAACACTCATCTCAAGTAACAAATCTCAACTCTCACCGGCATTCTACCACTCGACGCCAATTCCTACCGCTTCACCCGTCAAAAATCACTCCTGCCCTTTCCCCTTTTGGCACACCGTAAACCGACGCGAAAATGCCCGCCCCGTCCACTCTTCCAAAGTACCTCTACAAAATCGTCCCTGAGGCGCCGCCGTCCCCGCTCCCGGAGCAGTACCCCCTCTCCGACCTCGACCGCAACGACGGCTTCATCCATTTGAGCACCGCCGAACAGGTACTGTCTTTTTTCCCCCTTGCCCTTGATACGAACCCACGTGCTGGCATCTCGCACACACAAAGAAAAAAAGGGCACAGGCAAGAAAAGAGTTGAACACTGACACGCAAGAAGGTCCTCGGAACAGCCGACCGCTTCTTCTCGTCGGCCACGACGCTCTACCTGCTCAAGCTGCCCTACGCGTCCCTGGAGAAGGGGATCCAATGGGACGATCTGCCGTCGGGCGGCGGGTGCTTCCCGCACCTGTACGGGCGCAACTTTGGCGCCGCGGATGTGGAGGAGGCGCGGGGGTTCACGAGGGCGGAGGGGCAGGTTTGGAGCGAGGTTTTGAAGGGGGATGTGTGGCTTGTGTAAAGCTATTTTGAGGGGACTGTGAGAGGTATAAATAGAGAGGTTTACTGTCTGGAGGGTTTTGATTGATTACCACAAATGTTCCCGAATGAGTGAACTTGAACCCCTTCGAGTGATGACATGTAGGGTTTACCTACGAATCGCTATGTCTCAAGTGTCGATGATGTTTTTTTCCATCGGTGTTGAAACTACTCGTGTGATACTGCCTTCGAGTTGTCCCGATAGAATAATTAAAGAAAGTCGGGTGTCGAGGATGGTCACGGACGAAGCTGCTCGCAACCAGTTTGAACCTGCGATCAGCCTTCTCATCTCACATTGTCAGGTAGAAGCGAGACTCTTTTCCGAAAACAGGCTGGCAATAGATTCAGGCACGAAAGACAGCGGTCGCAGGCTCATCTCGTCAAAGATACAGTACATACCAGAGAGAGGCCTCAATGAACCATCTTAAACATGCGGTTGGTGTCCTGGATAAATTCACCATTCATCTCATAGTGCCAGTCGATCTTGTATCCATCAAGACAGGAGTTGTTGATTTCTCGCCTCACGTCGGCCATATTCATCTCACTTACCGTCGTTATTTCACGCAGCAACGAATGGCGGATATCAAGAGAGTTTTAAGGCCAAGAAAGCTTGTTGCCATAGATACATACAAAGCTGCAAGTCATAGCTACGGCGCTGTGTAACGTTCAGGTCCATTACGCTGCCCATCACCTTCCATCATCCTAAGAGTATAACGCTGTATACTCCTGCCAGTGAACTACCAAGGTTTTATTTACTATCACAGGCCCCCTATTCACGTAATACTTGGACCTGTAGATGATCACTCAACTGGAAACTACACAGACGTACAAAGCCAGGTGGTCTCACAGGTCACCATCTCTGAATCCGAACAGAAGTATCCCAACCTCACATGCTTGGGCGATAACCCCTTCGCAGGTTTCTTTGCAAGCTGAACAGACTGAATCCGCAAGCCTCTGAAGATCCTAACTGTGTGCTAAGAGACTATCAAAGAATTTCCTGCCTTACAGATGTATATATAAAGTAAGAAAGTCCCGTGGGTAATACTTTCAGTCAAACAGGCCAATATGGATGGTGTTGTGAGCTGAGTGCTGCCGATACTTACTTATTAATGATTCAGCAAATGGAGTAGCATCTTGCTTCTCTCAGAGGCTCTCTTGCACGTTGAAACTTACTTTAATCGTCCTCGTCCCGCAGCTACTGCGTTTTATTCTTTCCGCAAAGAGGGACAGGGTAATGCGCCTCCTTCTAGAACGGAGTTACAATAAATATTTTCCCCGATGTCCACAGGGACTTGTGAGCTGGGGGGTTCCGCCACCGACACTCTGCGCCAGCTAGCATCATGGAAAGTTCATTCGTCGGTGAATTACTATTAAAGGGGCTTCGTGAAAATCATCGTCCCACCACGAGATCATTCATAGCTTAGGAAGAGGGGGTTGGGCTGTGATAGCGTCCTTCCCGTCGCTTTTCGCATATTATAAGTAGCAGGTGTCATACAACAATATCCTTCATCCACAATCGTTGCAAGTGAAGAGTAGCGAACCAAATAGCGCGGTGGTTCTCAAACGCAACTACAGTTCAGAAACTTAAGCTAGCTTTTGGCCGCCGTCTTCTCACCAAAGTAGCATCTCTCGCCTAGGTCTCGTTCAGAACCCACTCTCCCATCATCCCTCATAGTCCTCATCATCAAAGTATTCAACCGTAATGAGAAGCCGCTGTGGATGGCTTCCAGGCCCGAGGCGCCGCTGTATCAATCTTTCAGTTCTACCATCAGCAAGAGGTCAGCAAGAGTTTGCCCTAGACAGCGAGTGAGTTCGTCATTCGCCTTTCACTTCCGCCATCGAATCTGTGTCATTTGGGAAAATTTCAAGCAACAGGACTCTTCAATATATACTTATTCCTCTGATGGTGTACACGCACCATTTGAAGTTTGCATACTTCCCAACGCCATCCTCGCCTATTTAAATATCGTCCTTTCCTATGAACTGAATCCGAACAGATAAATGCTTGGGATTTATCGTAATTTCTCCAATTGCCTCGACCATTGGAGTAGCAGGCTCTACTCAAGCCCGTGGCCTCATGTCAATTGACAGACGCAACCCCAGCCTTCGTCCTGTCCCCCATCGCCCATCGTGTATTCAAACCAGGATACAATACAGGAGGTATCTAGATCTCACAGACTTCGTTGATCTCCCGAATGGACTTCGATTTCTAAAGATAAAATCGCCAACAACGCTTTGAGATCACCGCTTGAATGCTGACTACATGAAGCACACGTCATTGTGTGTTGTCGTTTGAACAGTACCTGCACTTCTCCCATATATATATACAAATATATCACATCCCTGAGTATGAAAACACCCGCCGGCCCGCTTAACCGACACCTCTTACGACTCTGACCTTGGCAGATCGATCATTAACCTTCCCTTCTTGATCCTTAATGCCTCTCGATCAAGTCTCTACATCATTAAAAGAGCCCGACTCGGCACTACGGATTTCTCCTTCAATGAAAGGAGAAGTAATCCTCAAATAAAACTTCAGAGCAGCATATCCGTCTCTAAGCCTGTGCCACGACGCCATCCGTTAGAGGCAAGGTATATCGCAGAACCAAGACTCGCTCGTCCTCCGCCGCCGTCTCTGCCCAACTATCCAGAAGCCCAAATACACAATCGCATCTCCTGCCACAAAAAGGAACAAGATCACATGCCAGCCAACACAATGAAGTCTAGAGGCGAACACTTCTAGTAAAGAGATGGTACGTTGAACGCACATCAAAGAGGGCAGAGTTGATTTGGCAGAAGGGAAAATCAAAAACCGCGTGTCCCGTCTATATCTATCTAAACGTATCGACATATGCGAATCAAAGTCGTAGTTCTCTTGATCAGAGGACTGACCACGTACATAGAGTCATCTAGATACCTCTCTCCATGAGCACGATCATTTGGAATTTAGAGTGGGCTCACTGCTCCTTCGCGGTCCCACGCAAAGACGGACGTAACTAGACAGGCAAAAGGTGAATATCGACGTTCCGTCATGGCAGCACATCGGCTAGGACTCAGTCAACAAGCGACAACTGCGCACATGTCGTTGCCACTTCCCGCCAAATTCACCAAGACACGGGCTGGAGACAAAACAAAATGTATAAATTACGCCTCTTTGAACTCCCGAGTTTCCTCATACCCTAGATATCACACTTCATTCATAGAGAAAACTGTCACCAATGAGTCCCCGCTCCCTCCCATTCGCGATGCCACTTTCATCACCCGGGTCCAATATTCAGAGGCCGTATAATGGACTCTTTCCCTTCCTATAACGGGAACGCATAACCATGATCTTCCCCTCCCCGCCCTATGCTAGCAGGTGATATAACCAAGTCTATTATTACAGCGAAACAACCTCCCTTTCGATGCGGTATGTATCGCCTGTTTTTCTCCGACCAAAAGTGCACCAAGCCGCTTCATCGATTCCTTCGATTTTCTTTTCGTATTTCCTGGCCGTGTCAAGTAATCCATACCGAGCCAAAGAGAGAGAGGGGGAGAATGGGGTGTTTTTGGTAGTTGGATATATGGGCAGCGGAAAGTCGAACATGTGAGGATTCAGAGCATCTGACCAAGACCTGCGCCTCCCACCAGCCGTCCAAAGCCTGAACAAGCTTCTGGGCTAGTGTCGGAAAATGCCTCTTTCCGTGGAAAGCTCTTGAGTACCGTGTGTGTGTATCGTTACGTGGTCATACAGCGCCGTGTTCCGTCGCCCGCATTCCGCGGATCAGTCGGAGAAATAAGTCGTACATGTGAAGAGAAGAACGTTGAAAATGCAGATCACGCTAGAATCACGCGTTTCCAGGCTTCTCCTCAGTGTCGATATGCCAGACGACGTAATTCGGCAGACCGACAACTCGGTAACCGGCACGCTTGGCCATCTTGGCGAATCCTTCCGTCTCGGCCTGGTTCTCGAAGGCGTAGCATGGGAAGTTAATTCCTGGGCTGGTTAGCAATTGTCATTGTCAAAGACGCATCAAGACCAACCTGATCTGTGGACGTCTCCCTTCACGAGAATGTTCACGCCGCCAATGCCATCGAGGTCAAGCTCTTCATCCTTATTGTTGCGCCAGTCGCCCTCCTTGGCCATGTATCTGCGGCCGGTATCATACTCCTTGTAACCTGTACAATTGTGAGCTTGGTGCCGACTTTGGAGATTCAAGATTCTTACCCTCAGCAAGGACGACATCCTTGTCAAGGGAAGCCGACAGTCTGCGACCCTTGTCAGACTCAACCCAAGAGTTGTAGTCGAAGCGTCCCTCAATGTCACGGCCATCGCGGTATCGGTGAAACCAAATGTCTATCGCAGAGTTAGCTACATGTATTCTTGAGCAACATTAGGGCACACTAACTGGGAACAAGGATATCGGTGTCGTGGGCGATGAAGTCCTCAAGAATCTTCTTGGGGCTGTCCACGATGTCGACGTCGCGCCAGTAGACCCATGAGTGCTCGGGCTTCATGGCAGCGGACAGGAGGTAGTTGCGGGCGCGACCCATGGCCTTCCTTCGGGGACCCTGAGCCTTGAACGAGTGGCGCTCCTCAACGCTCTGGCTAAGCTCGAAGCCAAAGTCCTTCTCGACAACCATGGCGCTGTTGAAGGGGATCTTGTCAGGGCGGCGCTGGATGCGATCCAGTTCGGAGGCCAGGACTGCGAGAGTATCATCCTTGGAATCGCCAACCAGGAAGGCGAGGTCGATCAAGTGGTGGGGGTAGGTAAGCTCGGCAATCAGCTCGAAGTACTTGGACAGGTAAGGGGCGGCGTCCTTGAGAGGGGTCAGGATCAGGACGCGCTCCTCATTGTTGACGGCCTTGCGGGTGGACTTGATGGGGTTGAGGTCGACGTGCTGGATGGAGGTGTGGTTGATCTCCAGGGGCTCGTGGTGGTTGAAGATGACGGGGGTCTGGAGGTGACCGGCCCACGAAGCTTGCTCATTGAGCGACATCTCCATGGGGGGTTTCGCGGGGCCCCAGCAGTAGAAGCTATTTTCGGGTATCATATGTTAGTAGGTTTTCGTCTGGTACAATTCCGGCGCAGCGCATCGCGGAAGCAGGCGATTTTTTTCTTCGCACAACCCGACGAAGCGCTGACTGCCAAGGCGCGAAAGACATACCTCTGCATTTCAGAAGCTGACGTGCGAATGCCGCGCCATAACAGCAGAACCATGCCCGTGAGGGCGAGCAGGAGAAGGAAGCGCGTCTTGGATACGATGGCCCATATCGCTCTTGTGGGAGGTAGTCTGGCCTGGGCTGACTTCCAGTTGATACCGCCTTTGGGGAGAAGCATGGCTCCTATAGAAATGGGGGGTGGCCCTGGGACACCACCCTAAAAACCTATGTTTACAAAGAAAAAAAGGCTGTGTATCTGTTTGGCACGGCAGGCGTCCCAAATGGCAGCTTCGTCGACGTTTGACAAGGTGCGAACAATTATTGGTGTCGTCGACGTCGTCGTGGTGGTCGCGGGCGGCGGTTGTATTGGCGAAGTATATCGCGGATGGCAGCGGCGGCTTCGGCGGACGGTGATGTAGGTTCGCGCGGAGCAAAAGGGTGACACGAGCCTCCCCAAAAACGAGGTCCGAGTCGATCAAGTTCGAGTCGGGCAAGGGAGGTGATTGATTGGGCGGTTTCGTGTCGTCCGATAGATAGCAGTCGTGGCAGCACAGCAGGCTCACAGAAGGGGGTGGGCCAAGGCTGGTGGTGGTGCTGGGCGAAACTCGAATCTCGATTGGAATTGATAAGAGATGGGTATTCCGCGGTTTGTCGGTGTTTGGACGTGTGGTTGTCGTCGCGCGTTGTTGGTGGGAAGAGAGTTTGGGGAGTCTGCTCTTTCAACCGGGGATCCTCTTGTCTTCGCCTTGCGTCCTTTGAAGAAGCGCTATGGTTTCGGCCAGATTTTTGTCGAGAACAAGAACGAGGGACGTTCGGGTAAGCCCAGCGGGAAGGGGAGGGAATTGGGAAAGGAGCCACGCCAAAGGAGCCCCCCCGAAAGAAAAAAAAAAGGGTCGACCGGGAGGACAGGCCTTGGTGTGGCAGGCTTGGATGGGATAGGCTAAGGCGAGAGGCAAGGTCGAGGCAGGCTTGGGATGGTGAGGGTGAAGCGCAGGAGACAGGCCAGTCAGAGGGGGAGGAGGTACATGCAAGCACGGATGCGCAGAAGCTAGGCAGGCACAGAGCACAGATTACAGGTGTCACAGGCATAGGACAGATGCCCTCCGTCACTGAAGGACCTCTTCTGCCAAGTGAGATGCCTTAGTAAGGAAGCTGCTAAGGTAATCGAAGCTGGCAGCGTGAGCCCAGGGTAGGTAGGTACCTCATTTACCTCTCAACGAATGCACAGAAGCTGCAGCCCGCGGTTCGCAGAGCGGGAGAATACGAAGACGCAGCCAATGGTGATGCTCCAAAAAGTTTATTCAGGCTTAACAAGTATCGCAAAGTATCGTTTCCAAGCTGGAGGTAGCAGTTGGCGAGATTGCCGGAGCTGCCAAGCGCTTCTGGACTCAGGAGAGGGTAGAGACTGCGCCGGAACCTCACGGTACCTTCTTCCGCGCGCCCAGCGACAGAGGGGGACCTCGGGAGGTGCTCTACTGCTTCCAGGCTTGCAGCTCGTCATTGGGAATAATTTGCAGGACATATTTGATCCCGTCCTGCCACCAGCGCGAAAAAGCCAGGATCAACGACGTTGGAACTTGGGGCTGGCCTGCTGCGCCTGTTGGATCTCCCCCCGTTCCAAGCTTCCTTGCTCCATGCCCATATCTCATCCCATCTCCTCTTCCCCTTTTCCAGCATCAACCACCCAGTGCTCAGCGTTCAGAAAAAATCGACAGCAGTCGGTCAGTCAGTCAGCCTGAAGGAATCGCCAGGATCGTTGTGTGATCCCGTTGTCGTCCTCGTCGCCAATGGCGAATGGTCAAGAATCAGCTGAAGACACCTCAGCGCCCGCCAAGGAATGGTTATCTGACGGGAGAGGATAAAGACTTGCAGGCCTACCCCAGTGTTCTCCAGGGGGGGCCACGGGAGAAGGAGACAGAAAGAATGGCCCGGCCGAGGGTAGTCCGCGCGCCCCCTCCCCTCAGCACCACAGATCACAGACGCCCATGGAATCGCCCATCGTGGTCAGACCAGCTCAAAGGATCTGGATCGTCGCAGCATCGAAAGAAGGACGAAGCTCGAAAAGCGCACGCCATCTACCAGCCCGTCCGCCCTCTATCTCCAGGGGTCCAAGGAGACATTCAAGTCAACCCGAGATATATCAATGCTCAGCATGAAGAACAAATACAGTGGCACAGGATTCTCCCCCGTCTTCCCTGGCATAGCTTCTCCAAATGGCGCCGTGGCATTCGATACCTGGGCCTGGGCGCAGAGCATCAGCTCCACCCTTGCTTCTTCCAATATCCGATGTCACGGCACCACATACCATCGCAGGAAGCGCTTCCCCGATGCCTGGCCTTGCTGTGCTTTTTAACATTACCTTGGCCACTCGCTTGTCGCTTGTGGCACGGCATATTTCACCGTTCAAGCTCTTCGTGCATACCGCACTACTGTGCCTACGGTGCGAGCGAAGGGAGGTCAAGACATTTATCTCTTTCTGTGTGTGCTAATGACCTAATGAGAACCCCTCAAAGCTGCAGCCCAGATTTCATTTCTAGGCAGATTCTCAGAGAGAGAAAACATGACGATCAAAAAAGGGGAACATTGGCATCGGGCGCAGCCAGCCAAGCAAGCAAGCAGTCGAAAGCCACGAAGCGAGAGGGGAGGGAAGAAAAGCACACTGACCAGCCAGGCAAGGATCATGATTAAAATCTCCAATCCCACACTCTTTCCCACGCGCGACACGCACGCGATCGCCACAATACCACCCGTATCCCTCGCGTCACCACCAAAAAAGAAGAAAACTGGAGAAACCTCTGCCATCTTTTGCCGTGGTCTGACGACTCCCCCCCTTCTACCAAACAATTGGCAGCCACTGGACTCCGGGACACAGACAGCAGGAGGAACAATGCTTCTCCATCTCTCCCCAGCAGCATAGGTCCCAGGCCTCCAGAAACCCCCGTTGAAAGATGGAGCAGATATCCGTACGCTGAAGCGAATGCAAAAAGTCGTCGTCATCCGCCATCATCAGAGAGCATGACGACGAACGGGGGCTTCCTCCTCCCCCACATTTCCGTCCGTCGTCAATCATGCTGCTGCTGCACACCTGGTTACAACGACAACCGTGAGGGGAAAGAAACCAGACGAGAGGCGATACTCGATATCATTTGATCACCCAACCGGATCAGATCAGACGGTGTAGTCGCATTGCAATGCATTGCAGGACTTGAACACGAGCGGAGTGGCCACCCTTTCCCCCACGCAAGTTCGTAAATACTTGGTATCGACACCCAAAGGACCTGCAGCCAGCGGCGGACCCAGCTACGGATACGGATACCGCTCCCCGCAAGTAGTCCCCAACAGCCGGCGCGGCCGATTGACGTCGATCCATCATCCTTAATAAATATAGCAACATGCCACATACATCGACAGGTCCGCGATGGGGGAAAATGTGGAAATGGATTCTCTGTTACTGCCAATAATTCACCATGTAGGTGCCACTCCGGACAAGGCAATGTCTTCGTACTTGTAAGATGGACAAGTCGGAATACGCAGTGCGGAGAAATGCGAGCCGACATGCATGGTTCCAGATCACACCACCACCCATATCGGAGACTCTAAACAAACGGCACATTGAAGTTGATGACGGAAAAATGGCCGTTTACAATCTTCTGCTCCTTGCTCTGCACCTATTTTCGCATAGTATCTATGAGAGGCTCGTCGGACGGGGTTAAGTAAGCCAAGCGTCAGGCCGTCAGCTTTTGAGGCTGGCAGGTTTACCTTCCAAGGCAAGAGCAGTCATGTCATCAATGACCTACCTGCCCTGGCTCCTACCCCAAAACTAGGATGACAAAGCAAGGGCGTAGCGGCTGAATCTGTTCGCCATCCCCAATTGCTGTGAATGACAACGACATTGCTGCAGACCAAAGTGTCTTTTTCGCAACATTGCACGTTTCTGATCGCCATCTGATGTTGAAGTGTGGAAAGAATATCGTGCTCAAGCTCTTGCGATCTCCTGAGCTGAAGCCAATGGCCCTTGAATGAAGCTGTGCCTGGCCCGCCGTTTACTGAACTCTCGCCAACTTGCACGGGGAACGCATCTTTTGATATCTTCACCTCGCAACTCGGTCCTTACCTTTGGCCGTCTACAGCTTACCGCGAGAAATACCAATTTCTCAAAGAGTCACTCCGGGTTGTACTCGTCATCATCGATATCACCACAAACCATGGCGACCCGACGCTCGGCGCGGCTCAGCGCCCAGCCAGATATAAAAGCCCCGCCGCCTGCAGTCAAGCCCACGCCTACTCAGAGCCGCAAGAGGAAGACACCAGCAGCAGCACCTCCCACCGATGCAGCAGCTCCGTCCTCGGATCCGGTCACGCCTCCGAGAAAGCGGGCATCAAAGGCCGCCGCGGGTCCGGTAAGCCCCGTGCTACCGCCCCCGATGACGCCCACGCCGAGCGCGGTCGGTATCATTGCCGAGAGAGTCAACGGCACCGCGAAACCAAGGTCGAGGGCGGTCAACCGGCTGGCTGACCCGAAGACGACCAACGCGCCGGTCATCTCGCCCGAGACCTCGCGGGTGCTCGCCTCTGATCCCATCGAGGCACCGTCGCCAACCAAGACAGCTAACGCTCCTGCCAAGGGGACAGCGACGAAGCGTACGACGACGGCCAACATCCTGGAGGAGGCGTGCCGTCATCTCATCCAGGTCGATCCCCGTATGAAGCCGCTCATTGAGAAGAACTACTGCCGCGTCTTCTCGCCGGAGGGGCTGGCTGAAAAGATTGACCCCTTCGAAAGCCTCTGCAGCGGCATCATCTCGCAGCAAGTCTCGGGCGCCGCCGCGAGATCCATCAAGAACAAGTTCATTGCCCTCTTCACCGGCGAAGCCAACGGGGAGGAGGAGGAGGCGCCCAAGAAGAAGTTCCCCCAGCCCTCGGAAGTAGCCCCTGCCTCCATCGAGCGTCTGCGCACCGCCGGCCTGTCGCAGCGCAAGGCAGAGTACGTGAAGGGGTTGGCCGAGAAGTTCGCGAGCGGCGAGCTGACGGCCACGATGCTGGCCGAAGCGCCCTACGAGGAGGTCCGCGACAAGCTCATTGCGGTTCGCGGGTTGGGGCTGTGGTCCGTCGAGATGTTCGCCTGCTTCGGGCTCAAGAGGATGGACGTCTTCTCGCTGGGCGACCTCGGCGTGCAGAGGGGCATGGCGGCGTTCGTCGGACGCGACGTGGCCAAGCTGAAGGCCAAGGGCGGCAAGTGGAAGTATATGAGCGAGAAGGAGATGGCGGAGATGGCGAGCCCGTTCGCGCCGTACCGGAGCGTCTTTATGTGGTACATGTGGCGGGTGGAGGAGACCGATATAAGCACGCTGGAGTAAGGTAGCTAGCTTCCTGTCAAGCTTTCCTTTTCCCCATCAATATTAACCCGAGGCTCGGGTCGTCTCGCTGTGTTCATCTCCAGTTGCGGATGCCATAATTTGACTTGTGTGGAGTTATTCAGCAATACGAAGGCCCGTTAATACGAGAGTTTCTGGCTCTGATCATCCTGTCCTGGGCCCCAAAACGGGAGGCGGAAATCGTCGGAGTGATCTCCCAAGGCTGAGGAACCCGAGTCATCTTAGCCTTTTGGGATTGAGTTGAGTGGACTGACGGACAACTCTGTTCGTATAGTTGTCAACCCATGTTAATCTTTGGCGAAGTTGGGTTGTCCCCGATGTGAACAAGCTTTTGGACATCACCTAGCCTCCTCGCGTGACAGTCAGAATTAGACTTGCAGCCCAGGGTCTTTTTTTTTCTTTCTCCCCGAGTCAGCAGGCCACACCTCTCAACCCCAGACTGCAATCGACGCAGTTGTGTGTCTGGAGTTTGCGAGGCGGGCTGAACGGCGCGCTGCACGAGCGCCGCAAACAAATAGCATTGCACGTGCGGGAGGGCGACGGCATATAGCTGCCGCGGCCCGGATAAAGGCACGAAAAAAGGCGGCTCGTGGCAGGAATTGGAGAAGTGCATCCGTCTCCACGCGGGCTAGCCGCGAATAACATCATTTACTGCGTACAAGAGAGCTGAGCCCGGTGAGCGTCAGCCAAGGATGTCGATGTTTGAAGTCTTGTCGCAGGATGAACTCGTCGTTCGTTGGCTTGGGCATTATAGCTGCTGCGGTTCGAACATGTCTACCAAAATATCCGACAATTGCGTCACAGGCCACAGGGTGAGGCCTGTCCTATGTTGGGTGTTTTCAGGCCTGGACGAGGCTACCAATAGAGAGAGCGACTTTGACTGTGAGATCACAGAGATGAGGGCCCCGAGTCGATCTGCCGCACCGTCGTCTGAGAACGAGACTCCGTACCAGATTTCGCCGGGAGGAATAGCCAGTCGCGATATAGATCAGCCGCGAAGGAAGATCAAGTGTGCAGGCCTGCTGTACGGAAATCTCCAGGGCATCTGTTTGGCCAGAGCCGTTCGTGCCGTTGACGGTTGCCAGGAACGGCAGCCACGGCAGAGCCACCAAAAAGCCTGGAAGCTATGGCAGACACCCCTGCAGCGAGTGCAAGATTGGGCGGCCAGGATGAACGCGGATAAGCCGGGGCCTGGGGAGAAAAGGGAGGGCGTGGCGCTAGTGACAGCCACGGTGCACCAGCAATCTTTGAAAGATGCTGCGAGGCCAAGGCAAAAGATATCGAAAAGGAAGACTGGCATGTGGTATTATGATGGGTTGCAGCGGCGCAATCTCGCTCGTGTTTATTTTCCGCTGGATCTGCTGCTTCTGCCAATCCGACCTCCTGTATTCGGATGGCAATATCGGATGCTGGCTCGCAATTGCGCAGAGGCCAAGAGGCGAATTTCGACAAGCAAGACATACTAGACAGACGGGTGACTGGCGGGCACTTGGCGCCGGGCGGAATGGCAGCAGAAGGAAAAGAATGCCATGGACGAGTCAATGGAGTTGTGAACCACGGTCTCGGCACGGCGTTGTGGAGGAACACGGCCGGGAGGTAGCCGTTGGTCCAGCCATTCAGAGACAGGAGCGCTGTCGTGAGCTGCTGAAAGGCAGGGCAAGCTTCCACGGTACGTGGGCCGACCCTCATCAGCTAGGCATGGACGGGCAAGTGGGAGGCGATATTGTCGTCAGCGCTCAGCCGCCTCTTCGCAAGAGATATGCCGGGCTCGCTGCTGAGAATCGAGATGCGCGCTGGCGCGTTCTTGGAGAGTTTTAGCGTCGCCGAAAGAAGCGTGTTCAAGTGGCTAGTGACGCGGAAATCAGCGACGAAATGCGATGTGTGGTGCTGGCAGTGGTGGTTTGGGGTCTCGTATCGCCTGTGTGGTTGGTGCCGGGTATGTACTCCGTCTCATCCAGCACCTCACTGCTGCACAGTCGATGCACAGTCGCTGCACCGCAGATGGGATAGACTGACAACACTGCAGCAGTGCAGAGGATGGGGATACATGATGGCACAGGCAGAAGGCGTTCAAGTGCAGAATGCCACCTGCAGCGGACGGACCCCGGCCCGCTCACACTGACTTCCCGTTAGTGGCAGCGCTGCGTCTGAACGAATGACAACCTGCAGCGCAAAGTGTTCCGGGTCTCCAAGTTCCTGTCGGACGCGTCGCGCTATCAGCACAGCCTTCGAACCAACTTTTTTTTCCTGCTGTTGTTGGTGGTGTCCCGGGGGCCGATTTTATGAGCAGGGCCGGGAAGGTCGCAATCCATGATTTGATAATGTGCGAATGGTTGCTGGTTGGAGCCGACCGTACGTAGATTGAGCTGATATTTGAATTCCGTTAGAAACCTCGCTTCTATGCGAACCCTCGTCGTCCAGCTGCAGTTCCAGGCCACGGCTTGTGCCTATCGCCATTCGGATGGCCGAGCAACTGCGTCATCGAGTGCCGCGGGTGAATGTGGTGCTGGCAGCCCTGAAATGATGGTCTAATCAATCAAAACAGCAGACTGGCGACAAGATGAAACATTTTGTGGATGAATTGTTGAAGGTTGATGCGTTAGCGAACGGATGGTTTTTTATTCAGCTTGCCTGGTCCTGTCCGCGGCGGCCGGTAGTTGCTGGCAGTTGCACTGTACTTGGTGCAGGTTTGAGACCATTTTTCGAATTTCGACGGCCTCTTGCCGGGATGGCGGCCGACGGGATCAACGATGGGGATGGACGGTTCGCTGGGTTTTTGTTCGATGATTCGAGCGACAGGTTTCGGGGCTGCTTGCTGTTGTCGTCGATTGGCCCATGGAGCAGCGGCGCGCAGTGCGGCGGTAAGCAGGCAGGGGTGTAGACTCGAGGAAAGGTCGAACCGCAGATTGATTGCCAGAAGAGGCCTGGCTCGGCAGACTCGGTCTTGATTGGTACTGGAATGGGAAGAAGGGTGGATTGGGGGAGTCCTTGGGTTGTGACACTTTTGAAGCTGGAGAGGAAGTCCCGGCGCAGGCAATGTGCGTTTGATGGGGCCACAGGCGCAGCCGACCCCCTCTGCCAGCAGTGGCAGAGTCTCAGAGTGGCCAGCAGTGGGCACCCGGCCAGTCCAGCTTGTCCATCACGTCTGACCTTGGCAAGGTTTGTGTTTGAGAGCCGCCAGTCGCTGTCCAAGAAAACTGCGGATAACTGGAGCGGCGAAGAGTCCGCCGGTCCTTAGCTTTCCTCCATTCTTCTGATATGGATGCCGGTCCCTACTGATACAGGGAACGATGTTGCAATTCATGTAAGGTACAGACAGCGATCGGTGGAGGCGACCAGCGTCTTGATTGCTGTTATTTGTTTTTCTTGTCGCTGTCGGTGTGTTGTTGTCCAAGATGGACGAATATCCTGCACAAGAAATCAATAAGTTCAAGGTTTGACTCCGGGCCCGTCGGTCGATTGTGCATTGACTAGATTTTTCGTCGTAAGTTGCTGCGTCGTACAGGAGTAATGTAGTTTTATGACGATTGCCCGCGAGTTGAAATTCCTGCATGGAAAAGTCTCGACTCCTCTTTCACCTCGTCACTGCAGTTCGTCCTATGTAGGATACGGTTGTCAAGTCAGTCATCTGCTGCAAGAAGAAGGTTTTGGCTGACTGTTGCCCTGCCCATTGACTTTGAAGCCTAGCATTGACACCACAGCGACCTTTGTCCAGCAGGTTTGTGTCTGTCTGGACTTCTGTTGTGCTTGTGCCTGTGCCTGTTCCTGTTCATCCTTGCGACAGCCACACCCTCTTTTTCTGCTAGTGCGCACCCCACCCTCCACTCTTCATCTCAACCCCTTGCCCCTGGATGCACCAAAGTGGCTCCCGATAGACCCAGAAACCAAGACGTTCAAATCTCGCCAGAACGGTGGGAAGCAGGAAACTTATTAGCATTGCCCAATGGGTCCTGGTTTCTCTCCGGCCGTCACCACTGCCATCCACCATCCCATCGCGATTCCATCATCGCTCGAGGTTTTTATCATGTTGGCCGCAGGGTTTGCTTCCTCTATCAGGAAGCGACAGAGCGGTCCAGAGTCGGCAGATAAAAAACAATACCTGGAGTCGAGAAAGGGGTAGCGAAGCAAGGCGAGCAGGGAGACAGGCTCTCAGACGGGGATCAGATGCAGATGGACCGAAGTCAATTCAACCCACTGACGGCCGCCAATTCGTATTGCTGGCTGGCCGTCATGACCATCATCGTCATTGATTGACAGACTTTGCTTGCTGCCACCGTCTGCCAGTCTCTGTCTGCTGCCATGGCTGGCGGCGGCGAGTCCGTGGTAGAAGCGGGTTTGCTAGTGCCGCTGTATTCGTATGTACATGACACTGAGAATCAACCATCTTGAGCACAGAATCTACACCAGACTATTGTGCCAAGTGTACGTATTAATCGAATACGCGGTCTCTGATGGTGTGTATCCATTGTCTACCTGACGGTTGGGCAATGAGCAAGCAGCACATGGAAGACAACATCCAACGGCAGCCCTTTCGCAGTCCGACAGTCGTGTCAGTCCAAGCCAATCCGTCTTGGCTCCTGGCCATCTCCCATTTCTCGACGCCGTCCTGTCCTGCCTTGACGGTCTTGAGTCTTGCTTGACCACCGCACCCACGCCGGCGTCTCCAGGGCCTGATCCCTGTCATGGTTACTTTGTATCCGCAGTCTGCACCACGAATAGCAGCGTGATAATTGCCCTGACCCCCCTCCTTTCGGGCCATCCCCTGTCTCCCTCTCTGCAAGCCCACAGTCCAGTCCCCCCCCTTCACCTGCAGTGTTTCCCCTTCAAGCCACGCCCTCCCTTCCTCCCCCGACCCCCAAGCCTGAGGACCTAAGACCAAGACCAAGACTAAGACCTTGGACTGACCTTGACCTCTCTCTTCTCCTTCGAAAGCACCACACAAAGACCATTCGTATCCCTTCCTTCCCCCAGACCCTTTTCTCCCTCTTCCCTTTTCCGTGACAGCTTCATTCTGTTCGTTTTGACCTTTCAATTCCCGTCTCTCGTTCACCTCACTATCCTAAAAAAGGCTGTCGTTTCCTGCCTAATCTTCCTTTTCTTTAACCTCAGAAAAAGAAGAACAAACACACACGTGGATAAAGGTACGTAACCGCTGCCGACGTGACTCCGTGGAACGACGCAGAAACAGCAGGAGGAGAGGGAACCCGAAGCCGATCAAGGAAGGAGACGCAGGAAGGAAGGACCGGACGCACCTGCTCTCTGCCAATGCTCGGCAGGAAAAACCTCCAACGGGAATCACCTCTTCTCCTGCCCACTGCTGTGTCGTCGCCTCTCCCTTCGCCCACACACTACACTTGCCACCTCCAAAACACAAGCCATCGTCGACGCCTGCAAAAAAAGGAGGCAGTGGCTCTTCCCTCGGAAACACAACAGAAACACACCCCAAGCCCCAGCTCCATCCAGTCCACTCCGAACCTGGATTGACACGCTTGATTCACTCTTCTTCCCTTCATAACTTCTCTTCAACAATCGTCGCGCTTTTTGGACCACAGCTTCAGAGTTATCGACCTGGAGAAGACCGCGTCAACCGCCCCCCATACAGATCAACGATTTCATTATCATTCCGCTTCAACTATCACTGCGAGCCGTTGCTCTCGAATAATCTGCTGACCCCGACTTCCCCAGCGCTCAGAACTCAATCACAATGCAATCCAAGCTCATCCCCGCCCTCGCGGCCCTGGGTGCTGGCCTCGCCTCCGGTAAGTTCATCACTACTGCGCTGTCGCCGCGAACAACATGGACTAACCCGCGATCACAGCCCAGACCACCGCCAACATCTGCTCCTCCAAGACGGTCACCGTCACCGATGCTGCCATGGCCACCAACATCCCCTGCACCACGATCCAGGGCTCCCTCAAGATCTCCGAGGATATCTCTGGTAACGTTGATATCAACGGTCCCAAGACCATCAAGGGCGACCTGATCGTTACGAACGCTACCAACCTTGTCGGCCTTTCCTCCTCTTCGCTCGCCACCATCGAGGGCAGCTTCACCATGCAGGGCCTGACCCTCCTCTCCGACCTCCGCTTCACCCAGCTTGCTACCGTCGGCTCTATCAGCTGGATCACCCTGCCCGCTCTCGGCTCCCTCGTCTTCGGAACCGCTGGTGTTACCAAGGTTAACAACATCGTCATCAGCGACACCTTCCTCAAGTCCCTGGATGGCCTGAACGTTGCCTCCGTCGATGAGCTCCACATCAACAACAACAAGAACCTGGTCTCCTACAGCAACCAGCTGGCCAACGCTACCAAGACCATCGAGATCAACTCCAACGGTGCCGACTTGGGTATTACTCTCCCCAACCTTATCTGGGCCAACGAGATTATTATTGCCGATGCCGCCAAGGTTGAGATGCCGTCTCTCGAGGTTGTCAACTCCTCCATCAAGTTCGACAAGAACACCTTCACCGAGTTCATCGCCCCCAACTTGACCCAGTGCAGCGACGGCGATGTCTCCTTCATCAACAACGTCGAGCTCGCCAACCTGTCCCTGCCCCTCCTCACCAAGACCGGTGGTGGTCTGACCATCCAGAACAACACCCTCCTCCAGAAGATTGATGGTCTCCCCAAGCTCGAGCAGATTGGCGGTGCTGTCCTCCTCCGCGGTAACTTCTCTGAGTAAGTCTTTTCTGCGCCATTCGGCTATGATTATTACTAACAGCTGGTCAGGGTCTCCATCCCCGCTCTTGACGACGTCAAGGGTGCTTTCGACCTCCAGTCCACTGGTGATATCGACACCTCTTGCGACGTCTTCAACAAGATGGAGGGCAAGCAGATCCAGGGCGAGTACACCTGCCGCAGCAACAACACCAACGCCAACTCTGACTCCGGCACTGGCGGCAGCGCCGGTGGCACCACTTCCGGCGGCTCTGAGGGTGCTGCTGGCATCGTCTCTGTCAACACCGCTGTCCTTTCCCTGGCCATTGTTGGCGGCCTGGCTCAGCTCCTGTTGTAAACGACTGTCACTGGGATCGGATCGGATAATGGTGGCGTTCTCCATAAATCTTTCACTGTTTGTGCAATTTCTTTAAGTCCAATTCTGTTTTAACAGCTTGCGACACCCCACGCATTCCCTAGACTGGGAACCTCCTACGTATAGGAAAACCTCTAGACTTAATACCGGACGGCGGGTACGGAATACCCTCGTCGACTTTTCACTCCCTTTGCGTGACGAACCAAAAGCACAGGGCATTCCGTTACGTCCTCTCCACCATAGCGCTCGGCCTCGACCATGGTGCGCTCATCATCCCGTCCGGACTTTCTTGGGAACAGTACGGCTTGGTCGGGTGGCATGCCGAGTGCTTGGATGACAGTGGCCGGATACGGGAGGCGGAATGGAAGATACGTGGTGGACGGAGGCGTGAGATTGATGCGATACGGAGGTGATTAGGCAACGAAGATAGAGAGGGTTGTAGTGTATTGAGGATCCATGATGTGTATACCTTTACTTTGTCTACTTGTCCCAGTCTTGTGAAACTTGCGTATGATATTTGTCGTGCATTAAGCACAAGGTGCCACTGAAAACACTATGATGGCACGCGGTGGCGTCCACCATCCACATAAGATTATTCGAGGTCCTTGGCTAACTTCAATAGTTCATGCGCCAAAATATGTACAGTAAAGTGTTATGGCCAGAGCTACGCCGCAAACTATCGATAGATACCCCGTTCAAACTTGGCCGTGTCGTAGAACTTTGGTATCACAGTGTTGCCGTTGAAAATACGCCCGTCAAGTTCGTTTACAGCCTGCGGTTGTGTCAGCGTCTGTCTATTCACGCAAGCCCGGACTAGGTAGGGCGTTTTGACTTACACGTAGCGCAGATACTTGATCCGTGAATCGAATGAAGACCTGCCGGTTCTCCACGTCGATGTATAATCGCTCCACACGACCGTACTGCGGGTTGGTGTCAGTAAGTTGCACAAACTTGCTAGCGAACCTGCAAAGGGTGGGGGGTTGGATGCTGCTCTTCTCTCACCTTTTCGCCGCACTCCTCGCCAATCTCCTGTCCCAGCCCGTTTGCAATCTCGCCCTGCAGGTCCTCCATGTTGTCCAGCATGTGCTGGAGGACAATGACCTCGCTCATGGGCCCGCCGAACTTGCCGCCGCCCTCTCCCTCTGCGTCCTTGCGCTTGCCGCCGAGGATCTTGGCGCGGTTGGCGGGGTCAGCCCAGCCGCCGCCCTCGGCGTCGGACTTCTTCTTGCGCTTCTCGACCTGCACGCGCAGCGGGTTGACGATGCCGCCCTCGTCGGCACCGAGGCCGGAGCCCTTTGTCCAGCCGTACTTGGACATGAGGCGCTGGGCGAAGCCGGCTTGGCCCGGGCGGTTGGAGCGCGGGGCGTCATCGGCATTTTCGTCTGCGGCAGCTGCTGACGATGCTGTGTTGGAGGAGGCGCCGAGGCCGAGGGTCGGCGGCGGGGAGGCGGAGGCGGATCTGGAGGGTTCGCGGGTGTATCGGACGGGGGCGCGGGAGATTGTTGCTTCTCCGTCTGCGGGCGGCGGGGGCGGAGGGGGTTTGGAGGATGACAATGCGAGGCGGCGGGCGTAGGCGTCGTCGCCTGTTGCGTCGTCCGGGGGCGGAGCTGCTGCTGAGGTTGCTGGCGGTGGTGGTGGTGAGGCTGGGGGAGGGGGCACGAAGGAGTATTCTGCGGGCGGGGCGAATTGGTCTTGAACATTTCACAGATGTCAGCCTTTTCCGCACGCACACGTTTCTCTTTGAAGCCGCGAAGGACTTACTCGTCGCCGGCCGGGCGTCCTCCTCGTCGCTGTCGTCGCTGACGCTCCTCCCGCGGCGGTGACGGTACAGAAGCCTCTTCCACTCCTGGACCTCGCGGATGCGCTCGTCGCTGCGGAGGTACTCCTCGACGTTTGTGGGTTTGGAGGGGTCGTAGATGTCGTCCCAGTTCGTCTGGGCGTACTGGTCGTGATTCTTCTTCTTCTTCTTCCGGCGGCCGCCGCGCTGGTGGGAGCGGTCCGGGGGCCCGCCGTAGCGGAAGTCGTCTTCCGTCGTCGCGGTCCAGTCTGCGAGGGTAGTCTTCGGCGGCGGGGCGGGAGCGGCTGTCGCTGTTGCTGCGGTTGATGTCGCTGTTGTCGAGGACGGGGCCGCGCCTGGGATTTGTTTTGGGAACGTCGGTTTCGCTGGCTTTGAGGATTTGACTTGCGGGCGGCGGATGGGTTGGAAGCGCAGGGCTGGGCGGGTTTGTTAGTTGAGAGGCAGAAGGGGGTCGGTAGGGAGTGGTGAGAATAACATGGGTCTATGAGCTTCTTCGCCGCTGCTTCATCTTTGGCGTCGCCTGAGGAGGCATCTTGGTTGTAGCGGACTGGCGCGCTGGATATCGTCGCGGATGAGGAATCGGCGGCCGGGTCGAGGAGGTTTGCGTAGAGGGACAGTCCGCCTCGCGCGGGGGGAGGCGGAGGAGGTGGCGCTGCCATTGAGCGCGTATTAGAAGGTTCTGAAGCTGTAGGAGAGGTTGATGAGCTAGATGGATGTCTTTCGAAAGTGACGTGGCGCGTGCGGTCGTCGTTTGTGTGGGTGAACCGGAGCTATCTCAATCGTCGCAAAGAAGATGCAAAGCTGCCCTCAGCCTGGTTCGCGAGGCGGAGTTGAAGCTGACGGGAGCTGCTGCAAAGACCCACCCGAATCAAGGTCCCGGAGCGCAGGTGCAACAGGCACTTCAAGGTTCTGTCATGGCTGCGGGCCCGTCCGCCTGGGTGGTTTCAGCGCCTTAGGCCTCTCGCTGGACCGCCGGGGCCACTGGGCCACTGGAAACCCACCCCCTGCGGGATGCGGCACGGCGCCCAGCTTTGCCGCGCAATTCACGGTCTCCCCTGGGGCATTCAAGGCACTCTTTCGCTGGACAAACCTGGAGGCGGGTATCTTTCAGTGGGCAGTCCATATGGAACACGGCAAAATGGGACCGGGGCAATCCGGCTTGTCCCAGGCTGGGCTGGCGTCCTGAGCACATCATCGTCCCAGCCAGGTTTCCTCTTCCCTATCAGACGAGCATTTATCATTCTTTGCGCGTGGTGGTGGTTTTTTCTCGGAACATGTTCGAACGTTGACTTGTACTTAACTCGAACTGCATCCTCACCGTTGAACGGCACTCATCTTCCCTGTCTGGATCCATCCGCTAGCAGTCGCTATATCTAATTCCTATTCGCGCACTCTGTATCTACTACGAACAAGGCAGACCTCGTTCGTCTCGTCTCTGTCAACCCCCCGAACCTTCTCCGAATTCGCTTGTGGTGGTGGTTGCAATCCGAACTGCCGGCGCGCATCGCATCGCATACTCATCACACCCTGAAAATCCTCCTCCAATAAGGTACTTCGGGACTGTTGTGTACAAGTGACCAAAGAGGTTGCACGGCTTGCTCAAAATGGCATTGACTCTCCAAACCGCAATCAACGGCCCGGCCAACTCGCCCGCCGTCATTATCCCGTCCAAGCCAACCGCCCTGACGGCAACCTACGGCGACCTCGTCCGCGAGACCGCAAACTTTCAGGGCAAGCTCGCCGCCATCGGCATCACCACCGCCTCCCCCGTCTCCATCGCCACCGTCAACTCGTATGAGTTCATCGTCTCGTTCCTGGCCGCCTCATGGCAGCGCGGCATCGCCGCCCCTCTGAACCCGGCCTACAAGCAGGACGAGTTCGAGTTCTACATCGAGGATGTCAAGTCTGCCATCGTCCTCGTGCCCAAGGGCGCGTACGCTGCCGGTGCACCTGCCGTGAAGGCCGCCCAGAAGTTCAATGCCGCCGTCGCGGAGACGTACTGGGATGAGGCGAAGAAGGAGGTTGCGCTTGACGTGAAGGAGTTGGGACAGCTCAAGGGCAAGGGACCTACACAGGTGCTGAAGGCGCAGCCGGACGATGTCGCGTTGGTGCTTCACACCAGCGGAACCACCTCCCGTCCCAAAGTTGTGAGTGTATCTGAGCTTTCGATGAAGAGGTTGGTGTTGATAGTGAACAGGTCCCTCTCACCCACCGCAACCTGACCAGAACGATGAGTGAGTTCTCAGTCTCATGTCGTCTTCACCCCGTCACCCGCTAATATCAACAGAAAACATCGAAAACACATACCAGCTCACCTCCGCTGACCGTACGATGCTCGTCATGCCCCTCTTCCACGTCCACGGCCTCCTTTGCGGCCTCCTCGCCCCCTTGGCCACCGGCGGCTCAATGGTCGTCCCCTCCAAGTTCTCCGCCACCGAATTCTGGCAAGACTTCATCGCCCACAAGGCCAACTGGTACACCGCCGTGCCCACCATCCACCAGATCCTCCTCAAGAACCCGACGCCCAACCCGCTCCCGCAGATCCGCTTCATCCGCTCCTGCTCCTCCCCGCTCTCTCCCACCGTCTTCGGCCAGCTCGAGGAGACATACAAGGCGCCCGTCCTGGAGGCCTACGCCATGACCGAGGCCGCGCACCAGATGACCTCGAACCCGCTCCCGCCCGCCAAGCGCAAGCCCGGCACCGTCGGCCTCGGCCAGGGCGTCGACGTGCGCATCCTCGACGACGAGGGCAACGAGCTCGAGCAGGGCAAGGAGGGCGAGATCTGCATCCGCGGCGAGAACGTGACCAAGGGGTACCTCAACAACGAGGCCGCCAACGCCTCGTCCTACACCAAGGGCGGCTTCTTCCGCACGGGCGACCAGGGCAAGAAGGACGAGGACGGCTACATCGTCATCACCGGCCGCATCAAGGAGCTCATCAACAAGGGCGGCGAGAAGATCAGCCCCATCGAGCTCGACAACGTCCTCACGCGCCACCCGGCCGTGTCCGAGGCCGTCAGCTTCGCGATCCCGGACGAGATGTACGGCCAGGACATTGGCGTCGCCATCGTCCTGAAGCAGGGACAGCAGCTGAAGCAGGACGAGCTGAGGGGCTGGGTTGCGGAGAAGCTTGCCAAGTTCAAGGTCCCCAAGAAGGTGAGTTTGCGGCAGACAGGCTCGCTGTGTTTTACAATCCCAAGCAATCGACTGACTAGATACCGCAGATTTACTTCACCGAGACAATGCCTAAGACGGCCACCGGCAAGATCCAGCGCCGCATCGTCGCCGAGAAGATGCTGTTGCAGGAGCAGCCCAAGGCCAAGTTGTAAACATGCCCTGGCCGCAGTAGACTGTAAGAACTTTTTCTGTGCTAGAATCATAGAATCCTAGAAGACCGTGTAAGAAAAGGGTGTAGGCCACGCAGACTCAGTAGAGAGGGATATATTCGTTAGAGCAAGATGTGTTAGAAGAGAGATTTCCTATTTTTAGATACCTAGATGGATAGAATGGAGGTTTTCCACATCTATAGTCGCCCATCCGTATTAAAGTTACAATGCGTCAGCCTCGTGAGCTCTCTGTCGCACAAAGCAGAGGCCGCTTCCAATATCACGTCAGGAGCCCAGTTCATGACCATCATCATGTCCCAAGTGGGCTCTCACCATCCAGTTGCCCAGCCTGCCCCTATTCAGAGCCCCGGACGCCATAAACCCCCAAAACACCAGAAGAAAAGCCCAGCACTTCCAAAGACACACTGCCAGCTCAGTCATAGTGGCCCCCCTCATCAGCATCGTCATCGTCCAAGTCAGGATCCTCCCCCTCCTCCGCATCGTAGAGCTTCTTCACCGGCTCCCCGGCGGGCTCCACCTTCCTCGGCACAATCTTCTTGGGTGTGACGCCGTGTACCTCGACCCAGAAGCTCGCGCCGTCGGGGCCCTCCCACCGCGCCGGCTCAGCAATCGCGCTGTTGGACGTCTCGTCGAGCTGGGCCCCCTGCTCCTCCGCGAGCCGGCGCACCTCGTCGTTGGCGTCGGCGAGCGCAGCGAAGACGCCGAGGACGGTGGTCGTGGAGCCCATATCGTCGCCGTCTCTGTAGAGGACGAGGTTGACGGCGTGAGGGAATTCGCGGCGCAGAGGCGCCGGGGCTGGGGCGGCGGCGGGCCGTTTTGACGGGGGCGAGGCGCCGGCTGTGATTGCGGATGTTGAGGAGGCGGTGCGCTTGTGCGCTGTTGTGTCTTGGTCCGACATCTTGATTGTCATTTGAGTCTCTGCGTGGGGTTTCTTTGATTGGCGGTTTGTTTGTCTCCTTTTCTTGAGTGGTTTCAAGGTAGTTAAGGCGAGAGAGTTGTGTAGATGTAGATGAAAATGTAGATGTAAGATGAGTAAGGTGATCTGGTAGGAAAAGGTTCAAGTGAGATTGGAGTTAGGTATGTATATGTCTCAACCGATGGATTGGATTCTTAAACTCGCGAGTTTTGGTGAATGCAAGGGAGACTGTCTCCCTCGGTCTGGCCTTTTATATCTATATACAAATATACGAATCCGCCCCAGAATCCGGTTATGAGTGATTATATGACTGATTATCACGGACGGATGGAGTGTACCTCGGGAGGCTAACTTCTCGCATAGGTACAAGAAAACCCGGCGCACCGGCGGCGGCGGTGGATCTTCCCTGGCAAGCTGCTGGCCTGACATGGATCGATTCCCACCTGTCTGTGGACGTCACAAGGACAGGCAGGCTTTCGGGCGGTCCGATGACCGGCGGCGGGCGGAGTGATGCTGCAATGCGCTGCGCTGCGGCGCTGCAATTGAGTGCTGACTGGACCCCCGGAATACAGAAAAAAAAAAAAAAAAAATTGCTGGGGGCGTCACTGCGGGCTGGAATTGGAGCTTCGGGGTTGAGATGCTAGAGCGCGAGTGCGCGAGGTGCGACGGCAGCCGACTGTAGCCAGCCCGCTGCTCTGCTCTCCCACTGCGGGCCCCGCTGGTTCCCCAGTGTTGGGGCTGGAATGTCTGTGTGTGCTGGGGCCAGGGGTGGAAGGGCGATGGAGCTCTGGTATTGCTGCTGTGGGAGTTTCCTATGTCCGATGGTATCATTCGGGGAACTACTTTGCTCACATGAAGCAGTTGCCAAGGTAAGAGTCATCAGAGGAAGGCGGGACGATGAACTGAGCTTGAGCTTTGCTCTCTGCTCATCACACACCTCGGCTTCGCTTTGACCTTCCTTGCGTCTCCCTCGGGGAGAGATGCCCCCTCCTCCGCCTATTTGCTCAACTTCTTCTCTTTTTTTCATTCTGTTCGTTTTCCGCGCATATTCACATTGACTAAATCTTGGATTGACTAAATCTTGGATTGACTAAATCTTGGATCGGACTGGTAGCCGCCAAAGGGTGCGGAAGCTCAGCCGGATCCATGCAGGTTGCAGAATCGGCCCGGTCCCGCACGAAGTCCCTAAATTGTTGGGTCGTGGTCTTGAGCTACCTGCCGCGCTCACTATGCCCTACTGTTAGTAGTTACTCTGCCAGGCGTTCGTGAACGAGCCGCCATTTCTTCAAGACCTGGATGGTTCTCTCCAATATGATGTCACACAGGCGGTTTGAGCCCCTCACAGGTAAATCACTGCGGGAATCCGTCATCACGACGCGCACTGTCACGGGCGGCTGAGATGCCATCTGAACTCTGCAGAAGCTCGAGCTCCCGCTCGTGGTCGAACTCGCCCAAACGCATGTCATTGGTTCATAACTGAGTACACTTGAGTTTGCCTCGTCCCGTTTATCTTCCCATTACCTCAGACTGTCATCCTGATTCCTGGCAGTCCGACGCGGCCAGTAAATGAATTCAAGGACCAACCCAAACGATACAAATCCTTCTCCGTACGCCAAAATTCGCAACATAACATCTTATCTCTAGGCCTCGGCCTGTTCCTCAGCCGCAACCCTGAGCTCGTAGTTGAGCTCAAAGCACTCCGCAAGAAGCTCGGTGACACTACCCTGGCCTTCCGGAATGTCGTTGTTGATCATGAACTTGCCGTCTTGGCGCATGTTGTCGATAGAATGGAGCTTCATTTGGTCAGTCAGAACTTCAATATGACGACGAAACACGTACCTTCATGCTGTAGGGGTATAGTTCCCGGACCGACTGAACGCCACCGTTGTTCTTCACCTCGATCAAACATCTCTTGAGCGTTTGCAGCTGGTTGTAGATGGGCTGCAGAGCCTCAGATACGGGCTCTGAGGAGATCATCAGGGAATAGACGTATGCGTAACTTCTTCGGATCAGGTACAGTAGGGTCTGCCAACAGCGTCAGTTCCGATGCAGACAAGCCCATAACAGGCACTTACACGCTGAACATAGAGTTCTGCCGGCTTGCCTTGATCATCAAGCCAGTTGCCGTCGACTCGACTCTCGTCGATCTTGTCCAGCTGTCTTTGGAAATCGAACAAATCGGCTTCGCGAAGAGACCATGCTTGTGTGATTGAAAGTTTCTCCAGCTCGTTTCGGATTCGCACAAGGACATCGTAGGTTGCCTTGAACGGTTCGGGTATCACGCCTTGCCTCTCGAGGACAATCTCCGACCACTTGAGGCACTTCTCCAAGAGATCGGCAACCTCGTCGCTTCCGGCTGGCACCTTGCCGTCGTCGCTCACGAACTTGCCATCCTTTCTCTTCTCGCCGATTTCGCGCAGTTGAACTTGGAGCTTCTGGACCTCGGATGGGGAAAACTACGACCATGTCAGGAAAATTGTTCGATATCGCTAGGCCACATACATACCTTTGTTCGGGTGTTCGCCAAAGACATCGATCTCAGGATCGAAATCAACTTCTCATATGTCTTGGGGAGGGGATCCTCAAGACGGTCCAGTCGCTTCTGAAGATGCTCCAATGACTTCTCGCAAAGCTCCAGTCTCTTAGACAGCAGAGTAATCAGGTATGGCGAGTAGTCGCTCTCGGTGGATTTGACATTGTGTGCAAGCTTCTTCACGGTGTGTGAGATGCTCTCGAGGTCCTTGGACGAGAACAGGTCGACTTCGGTAAGGTGATCGAGGAGTCTCCTGATGGTAGACGTCAGGGCATAGGCGGCAGGAGCTTCGTTGTTTCGGCCGATGGTCATGAAAAAAAGCGACAGGAGTTGAAAGCAGCTCTCCAACACTCTGTCCACTGTAGCGCGACGTTAGCACTTGACCCCGCACATGGGAGCGATAGCGCATTACCTCTGTTCTCCTCCCTTTGGTCGGCAGACCGGAACTCGTTGAGCTCGCGGACCTGCTCGATAGTCTCGTCGTACAGCGGGATGACATCTTGGCTGCGAATGTAGTTGGTGCGGTCTTGCTTCAGCAGCTGTAGCCGGTCGCGGATCGAGACGAGCTTCTCGAGAATCTCCTTTTCGCGAGCGTCCCGCGGGGGAGGGCAGGTAGGGGTGTCCATCGCGTGTGACGTAGTTTACGACGGGCGCTGGTTGCTGGGAGGGTTGTAGATCTGAAAAATGGGAGAGGGACGGCTGTTCGCGATCATGGACGGCCAAAGCATGCAGTTCGCGCGTTGGATGTCGATACCCTTGCAGGTCTGCCAATGACCAGACATTCAAGGAAGCACAGTAGCGGGGCTCTCTAGGTAAGGTTGACGGCAGCTAAAGTCCGAATGCCGATATCGTCTGAGGATGGGGATGGCGTAAAGTATTCGCAGTCGCCGTAGTAAACTGGGGAAGAAGACCCAAGTTGTATTGGTAAGATATCCGTGACAAAGAGCTCTGCCGTGGCATCCGCGCAGAGGTATGTAAGTAAATGCGGATGATGCTCGTCACAGGTTCACCCAGCTGGCCCGGAATCCAATGGAAGCACGTCAACGCTTGTGATAGAGGTGGGGGGGCATTGGTACGGGCACGGCTGGGAAAGCCAAATCGAGGCACCGAGGTGGGGCCAGACCCAAGTGACACCGACGCAGCGGAGGCAGGCATGCCCAGGCCGTCGATCGGCAATCCCATTGGCTCGCTACTCTGTCCAATCACGGCCACTGAAGAATGCCAGAAGCGCTCTAGCGTGTCTTGCTCGCTGCACCCAATCCGAGACCTCAGATTCGCCCAAGCGAGAGAGACCCATCAAATATTTGACTAAGCCATACTGCCCGCCTCGGCGCGCTGGTTAACAGCATAGGCGGTACGTACCGGCAGGGCTTGACCAAAGCGACCTCAGGGCTTGCCCACACTTCACTTTTCCCGACTTCGTATATCGAGCCAACTCCAAATTTCCTATCAACATCCGCGAAGTCACCTTCAGTCGCAAACCCCCCAAACCAGTCACAATGTCGACCGCTGAGCTCGCTTCTTCCTACGCGGCCCTCATCCTCGCCGATGATGGTGTCGAGATCACTGTGCGTCGCCGCCCACCACCAAGAACCCCGCTGCGGAAATGCGAAATTCGAAAATTCGAGATGGAACCAAATTTAACTGACAATGATTGCTTCAATAGGCCGACAAGCTCCAGACCCTGATCAAGGCTGCCAAGATCGAGGAGGTTGAGCCCATCTGGACCTCTCTGTTCGCCAAGGTACGACGCGCCGACCGATGACATTCCAAAAGCGACCCGACGAAAGAATGGCATAGACTGATTTGAGGATCACAGGCTCTTGAGGGCAAGGACGTCAAGGACCTGCTCTCCAACGTCGGCTCTGGCGGCGGTGCTGCCCCTGCCGCTGCCGGTGGCGCTGCTGCCGGCGGTGCCACCGAGGCTGCCGCCGAGGAGGCCCCCAAGGAGGAGGGTACGTTTCGAGCATCCGATCGCGTGTTACTTGTCGCATCTGCTAATGCCTGCCACAGAGAAGGAGGAGTCCGACGACGACATGGGCTTCGGTCTCTTCGACTAAGCGGTTTCCTACGACGATTTCCCTTTTGTACTTCAAATGCATGGTTCCGGGGGTTCTACGAATCGCGCGATCGTAAAGGATTGGGTGGAGGCACGATATCCTGCTGCCTGGACAGAGTAGCTCTCATACGATAATGTGAAGCTCTCTACGCGGAGTTCACTGGACATCCTACAAAAAATGAAAGTGGAATTTGGCGTGCTTTGAACACACCCGGCCACAGTGCCTCAATGGAGTCTTGGACGCCGACATGATACACCAGCTTAGCTTGAGTGGCAATGGCTTATGATCCTGATCTTGGTTCCATTTCGTGTGACGCTTGTGACAAGTCATCGACCTTGCTTCTGTTTTCTACTTCCCCAACGCCGGCCCATGCATACTCCCCTCCCCGAGTTGATAGTCTAGAAAATGAATCTATTTGACAATGAGAACGGCGCTTGGCGTGAGGCCGGCCTCCTTCAGCGTCTTGCTGAAGTCTGTGGCGCCCTGGAAGGTCTTCTTGGGGAACGTGGTCGAGAAGCTGGTGACCTCGAGGCTGTTCTCCGTCTGCAGCATCTGAGCAACCTCGAAAAGGGTCGTCTCAGCGGGGAGAGTCTTCATGACGTTGCCGCCAGAAGTCTGCAGTCTCAGACGAGCTTCGTTGTGGTTCGCGGTAGTCTTGGGGACGGATGGCGCAGCGACAGGGCCGGGCTGGGGAGCTCTTCCCTCTCTTGCCGCCTTGGCCTCCTCCGCCTTGCGACGACGCTCCTCCTTGTCGGCCTCGATCTTCGCCTTGATGCGGCGCTTCGCCTCAGCGTCGTCGAGCTTTTCCTGGCGCTTCTTCGCGGCCTCCTTGATCTGCTCCTTGCGCTGAAGCTCCTCCTTCATCTCCTGACTCTCCTTGGTCGCCTTCATGCGGATCTGCTCGTTCCGCTTGGCATCCTCCTTGTCCACGAGGGCCTGCTTTGCCTTCTTTTCCTTCAATCGCTCGCGAAGCTCCGCCAGCTTAGCAGCCTTCTGATCGTCGGTCAAAGGTGCAATCTCCTCCGTAGACTCGGAGAAGTCGGTGTGGTCACTGGAAGTGCGTCAGGGGTGAAGCGAGGGTGAGAATCTTGTCGAAGGATGAGCTTACGTCTTGGTGGCATGGTACGAGGCGGTGTCCTGGGACTTGAAGCGCTTCCCGCACTCGTTGCAGACCAGAGACTTGGCAACTCCAGTCTCAAGGGCCTCAATGTTGGCCTGTACCTCATTCTCGTCATCTTCATCTTCCTTGGCAGCGTCGGCAGCAGCAGTAAGCTCATCGAGGGGCTTGTCCTGGTTCTTCTCGAGCCACTCAAGAGCGCCGTTCACTGTAAATGATGAGCGTGGATCCAAACAAAACCAGGTCTTTGTGAAGTGCTCACGGTTTCCAGTCTTCTTCACTGCAAGCTCAGCGCGGGCCTTCTCAAAGCCCATGTCGAGCAGCTGGTCGAGGTCGGATTGGGTCATGTTGACTGCTGGAGACGGAATGGCGGGGTAGGTTGTTGAGGTTGAAAAAGTGAGGTTAGGTGTAGCTGGGGAAGTTGCAATCCAAAAGTACCTTTGCTAATTCAGGTACTGATTCACACAATGTAGCAAAGTGAACAATCCAGCCTGAAATTTGAAGAAGGAAAGAACGATTTGGGTACTGTAAACGAATTGGTTTCGGTTTTGCGACAGATGGCATGCAGCTGTATGTGAAAGCACTGGCGTTCCTTAGAAATATGACCTGAGTCGTTGCTTCCGCGAAACGGACGTCATCTGCAGGTGCCTTCGGAGCTGGGGATAGAGGATAGAGGGGCTAAGGTAGAGTGGCTGAGGAAACGCTGGAGGCAGCTCGACAAGGGCAGGCGCCACCTTCCACTTTCGCCTTTGCCTGAGGTTAGGTAAGCTAAGGCACCTACCTACGGAGTGCCCGTACCTTGCTGCACCTTACCGACATTGGTGCAGTGGTGCAATCACGTCCCTTCATTTTTAGTGGACGAACTCGCGGATTATCCCCCCTGTCGATGGGCCCGGGCAGCTCCCAGCTCCCAGTGGAGGCCCCAGCGAGCAACTCCGATTTGACCGCCCGCTACCTCAGTCTAGGGGCTACCTTAATGAAACCTGGCCTGGAGGACTGAGGACGGGACTGACTGCAGCACCTGTCCCAATCCCAATCGAGTCCAGCCCAGCCCGTTGTTGGTTACGCTGGTGTGTATTACGTCGTGGGCTCCTGCAGTGCGAAACACCTGCTTTTTGCACTTGCCGTTCTTACCTGAACCTGTATCCATACCTTACCTTCGCCTGCCTACCTGCCCACCTTACCTGACCCTTCCTTCCAGTTCCTGCCATTCAACACCAGAAACCTTGCCCTTGCCTTACTGCCAGCGCTTTTTTAATATCGCCCCGCGCGCAACATTCTTTCACCTCTCTATACCTACATCACGCCGTACCTCACCTCTCGCAAATTTCTTCTTCTTGCCGAGGCCCGTATTGAATGCGCCGAAACCCACAGCGTCTCCTTTTCCGATCCTAATCTTCAACTCTACACTACCGCAACAACCACCACCACTACCACCACCATGTCTGTCGATATCGAGCCTACCGAGCTGAGCTTCAAGCGTACGCCCATCTAGCGACCTTCGATCGGCCTGATACTCACAAGTCCCAGGGCCCTTCACCGTTGAGGTCTCTCAGATCCTGCGCATTAAGAACCCGAACCAGTCTCCCGTCGCCTTCAAGGTATGTCACTGTGCATTCCCCTGCCATCACGTCACCCCATTGCTCACAAGACAACCCAACAGGTCAAAACCACCGCTCCTAAGCAGTACGGTCCCTTGCGCCTCGTGCATCCCTCGACTGCCGACTGACGATACCCCTTAGGTACTGCGTTCGCCCCAACTCGGGTCGTATTGAGCCTGGCCAGGATGTGGAGGTCACCGGTACGCTTCCCGGACAATTGCCAGGTGGTCACATGCAACTGACCAGAACCAGTCCTCCTCCAGGCCATGAAGGCAGAACCCCCCATGGATGCCAAGTGCCGCGACAAGTTCTTGGTCCAATCCGTCCCCATTACCGCCGACAAGGAATTCGCTAGCATCGCCAACATTGTGAGAACAGACCCCAACGCCGGTCCGAAGTTTTGGCGCACATGCTAATTATTCTCGCCCACCAGCTCGACCAGACAGAGAAGGCTACCCTTCAGGAGAGGAAGATTCGCGTCATCTGGCTCGCCGCCGAGGACTCATCGAACGGACCCAGCGCGTCTGCCGTCGCTTCCACTCCCAGCCGTCACTCCGTCGTCAATGGCGTGAGTTCCCCCCTTAGGTCCAACGTATTCGAGGTTGCCATAGCTGACAAATGCCAGGACCACACTCCCGATGTCTCCCGCGTTTACTCGTCTCCCAGCCAAGGGATGGATAGTGCTAGTCCCCAGCCCGCCGCGCCCGCGAGCCCCGATGTGAAGGATGACACCGTTTCCGAGAAGGCGGTCTCCACAGTGAGCGCCGCGAGCAATGTTGTCGCCAGTACTGCCCAGGTCACGTACGATGAGCTCAAGCAGAAGCTCCAGCAGGCCGAGGCCAAGATCGCCGGTCTGCAAGATACCAGTGGCCTGCGCCAACGTGTGAAGACCGAGAGCGAAAAGCTGCCCAGCCCGCAACAGGCTGCTGCGGCCGTAAGACAGGGTGCGGAGGGCGTTCCTGTTCAGATGGTCGCCATTCTCTGCCTCGTCAGCTTCCTCCTCGCCTACTTCTTCTTCTAATGCTTCGGCATCTTCTGATATTCCCCTTTTCTACGGTCTTTTTTGTTGGAGGATTTACGAACACACCCTAAATGGCAGAGATGTGCGGTCGACTGTTGCCAGCACACTCAGGAGCCATGGGAGAACGGGACAGCGAATGGAGGAGGTCCTGTAGGTGACGACGGTGAATATGGAAGAGGGACCATTGATGGCCTCTGACACGGAACGGAGTCGCAAATCACACTTGTAACTATAAGGCAGTTCTTTTTGTCGTAACGGCCCGGCGTCCCGGACGCGAAGTTTTCAATTCTGAAGCTTTTCATATGTCAATCAGGCCCGTTGATGCACATCTTCAATTATTTGTGTATTGCAGAGAGCCCAGCTCTAGCACCGCCGTGAATGAAGTCTGATTAATGACGATCTTCCCGACGGAACGGAAAGGAACCTCTATATCTCGTGTCCCCATTTATTATTACCAAAAAAAGCCCTTTTCAATGTCTTTTTCATATCGACAGGGATATCTTCAACCATGATTTACTGCAAAAAAACCAACATTACACTACTACTCGGGCAGTAACTTTTTGCTCTATGTACTCTCAACGCCCCCAAACCTAGGCTCTCTCTCTCTCTCTCAAGCCTCAATCTCCTCCTTGGTCCACTTGGCAATGCCGCCAACCATGCGGCCGCCCTGCTTCCTCTTGACGCGGCAGGTGATGCCGACGTTCTCGTCCCAGATGAAGCGCCAGATGGCGTAGGTCCAGCTGCGGTGGTAGGGCAGATCCGCGTAGAACTCGCTGGCGATCTCGCGCAGGGCGGGGAGCCTGGTCCAGGGGACGGCGGGGAAGTCGTGGTGCTCGTTGTGGAAGCCGACGTTGTAGGTGAGGAAGTTGAGGGGGCCGTAGTAGGAGAAGGTCTCGGGGACGGGGACGCCGTTGGCGGGGTCCTTCTGCTGGGGGGAGACGGTCTCGTAGACGTAGTGCTCTGCGATGAAGTGGCCGGCGAGCGGGTGGAGGGAGCCGGCGAGGAAGGAGGAGACGAGGAAGTAGAGGACAGCGTTGGGGCCCCAGAGGGAGTAGAGGGCGTAGTCGAAGGCGAGCTGGACGGCGATGTTGAGGTAGTGCAGGGACGTCAGGGGAACGGAGTAGACGAGGGTCGGGCGGACGGCGTAGAAGAAGATCTGGAAGGTGCAGAAGAAGGCCTTGCCGAGGATGGAGTCGAAGAAGACGACCTCGAGGGCGGTGGGGAGGTCGGTGTCGAGGCCGTCGACGCCGAGGGACTTGTGGTGGGTGAGGTGGTAGGGCTGGCAAAGGTTTGTCAGTATGTTATGTCTCGATGCCCCCGGGGGGGAGGGAGGCTGGCTCACCCTGAAGGAGGCACTGTACGGCACGCCGATGGGCAAGTTCGCGAAGATGGCGAAGAGGCGGTTGGCCTGCGGGGAGCGGAAGGCGAGGTTGTGGGAGATTTCGTGGATGGCGAGGAAGAGGTTCTGGTTCGCGGTGGCGCCGAAGACGTAGCCTACGGCCCAGAACTTCCAGGACCAGAAGGAGGTCTCGCTGAGGTACCAGGCCCAGAAGACCTGCATCGCGACGACGCCGGCGACGACATACTTTGTCAGGGGCTCGGGACCGCAGAGCTTGGTGACCTGAATCGAAGAAAAACCCGAACTTGTCAGTCCCATGTTGCAGAATTATACGGAGCCATTGGGGTTCCCGGGAGAGACGTTACCTCTGGGTGAGCCTTGATGATGGCCAGACGGCGGGTGCGGTGAGGCTCCTCGGTGTAGGTCCAGAAGAAGTCGCGCTCCTTGGAGGCCGGGGCGGGTTGCGCTTCGGTGGTGAGCTTGCCGGCCGCGGCGCCGTTGGCGGCGGCAGCGGTCTTGCGCTTGGACGGCTTCGTCACTGTCTCAGCGGCGGACGAGGCCATTGTTGCGGTGGTTCTTTTGCGGGAAAAGGTTGCTTTGCTTTGCTTGTGGCGTGACAAGGCAAAAAGGCGTCTCTTCCCAGGAAAGTTGGCCCCGGTATCTGGGTTGTTGTCGGTGGTGGACGGCAGTAAATTATTGGTGGTGGAAAATCTGTCCTAAACCGGGGAATAGGGGACGACGGGACAGAGAAAGTGGAGGACGAGGGGCGAAGGGGGAAAGTGGGAAGAGGGAAACGAGAATCCGATCACCGCGGTGTGGTCGGGGTGGGTGGTCCTCAAGCGGTCATTGATATATACGTGAAGAAGGGAACAGTGCTTCTTAAAACGGAAGAGAAGACAGGACGAAAGAAGCGCGAGTCCCTTGATGAACCACGCGTTGGTAAATTTTGATGTCCCCCCTCTGGCGCAAATATCGAGCGGTGGTGGGAGAAGAATCATGCCTCGACAATGGCAAATCTCCTGATGCGGGCTGTAGGGGATCCGGAGCGGTGTACAATGCGCCGCTGGGGGGACTTGGGGACTTGCCTTCTGGACCAGTGTGCTGTGGCGCAGCGGGTATCAGTGGGGGAAGGGGACATCCCTGCCCCGCTGTGGCCAATCGTTCGGGGCATGTGTTTTGCCTTTCTGCTCTGCTTCGAAGTGGTGGTCGCACGGGTCGCACCAACGAATATTTGTGAGGAGCTCTTTTGGGGGGAGGGACAGGGGATGCTGTGGCGTGGCAGAAAAAAAAAAGATATCGTTATTTTGTTTCTGGTGCTGTTAAAGGCTGGCGGAGGACGATCTTGGCCTTGCCCCCGTTGTTTCCCCTGAACCACCAACACCAACACCACCACACCCGCCCCAAAGAAACGGTTGAGGGAGGGGCATTGGGGAAATTCTAGAACCCCCACTGCACCCCTTCTCCAGTTGCCTCGCTTCCCCTGCAGGTCTCTGTGCAACGCATCTGGGGGAGAAGGATACGCGCAGCAATGTTATCGTGCATGTGCGAGATGGAGCACCACACCTTCATCCTCCTCCGTCCCGTCTGCGTCTCTCTCTCTCTCTGTCTCCCAATGGCTTTTGTTGGAGTCTCACGAGCGAAGCTGGGATCTGTTTTCGTCGCTTGTGCTGAGCCAATGGGCATTTCGTTGCAGGTCATCATCTGACGGGGTCTGTACGCCGTCCTGTTGCATTGGAAGCTTGAGTGGAGGATGATCCCTGCCGCTGTTGGAGATGTAGGGTTCGTTCGTCGACTTTCGTCTTTTTTAGCTTCATGTATGCAACCTGTTGTGGCTGCTGTCTGATCAGGTACCGGATGAAGATTACGTCGTATATCAAGTGATTCCCCCAAAGGTACGTTACGCATTGCTCGTGCTGTGCGAGGGACGAGGCAACACAAGGACGATCAACACCGCGTGGTGTGTTCAGATTCGGGCCCGGGGAGGGAGGCCCGTGAGTGGATGGAGGGAAGGACGCCGATCCCCCGTGTTTTTGTTCTTCTCCCGCGCCGTCCTAGGTTCGGCACCGTAAGCCGCGGGCCGGTCAGAGACAAATTGGGGTGTCATATCGAAGTGGTTACATTGGTGCGGGTGATTGGACTGTTGAGTATGCCGTCCCTGCCGCGTTGTTTATCCGCCATGGTTATCCAGAGTTGCTTTTGCAGAGTGAGATTAATTACAGATTGCTCTCGGAGGGAGCTGGGCCGCGGAGAGGGGGAGGAGGGCAAGAGAGTCGAGACATAAAGTTGGGCCAAGGTTTGACACGGCGTTGCGATGAACGTTTCCCCCCCCATTGGCATTCAAGTATACACATCACGACAACGGAGACCTCACTATGCGCCTCGTCCTGCTCTCGACGCTCCTGGCGTCCGTCACCGGCGTGGCTGTCGCAAAACCCGAGAAGATCAGGGGCGTCAGCGACCCCGTCTACCACTTGTACCTCCAAGCATATCCGAAGGACAAGACGGTGCCCGTCCTGGGACCCGAGGCATCAGCCGAGTCTTTCAATATCGCGGGCTCCATCCAGAGCGCCAACTCGAGCTCGTACCTGAACATCGGAAGCGATACCACGTCGTACAAGAGCCTCAAGTTTAGCAACGCCTCGGAGACGACGGCGTGGGGGCTCGAGGGCGACACCATCATTACGACCCAGGGAAGCACCTGGGGCCGCCGTGAGTTGACCTTGTTGTTGTTATCGTCGTTGTTGTTGCTGCTGCATAATTGCGGATTCGTCATGTGCTGACCACTCGAGAGAAAAACAGAGCTGAATTTCTTGGTTTGCGAGCTTGAGCAGGGGTATTGGCAGGTGTACCTGCAGACTGGGAGTGACACGCCGAGCGGCAAGACCTGCAGCAATTATCAGACGATCCATCTTCCGTGCTTGTGTTAGGCAGATGCAACTTTGGCCTGGGTGTGGTTGGTGGTGGGTTGGTTGATTAGTTAGGTGGAGGATGGGCTGTGAGGACGTTACATTTAGGTAGCAACCAGATGATCGCCCTGTCAAGAGGCAGCCTGGGGCTGCTGAAGAAACATTATGTGTGTGTGCCTGCCTGACTGTCTCTGTGCGACTCAAGAAAACATGGTTTTGTGATGCTTTGCATAGATGAACAGGGAAACCGTTGGCTGTCAGAGCAGGCGGCCCTCGGCGATCGGCCGGCGCGAGTTTATTAAACCCCGATGGGAGGCTTGGTTTAGAGGTTGTGCGACTCAATTTTGAGTTACTTATCAGGTGATGTGATTGGGAGTTCAGGTGGCTGAGTAAGTTGTTGTTGGAGTAGGTGCTAGAAGCAGTAAACGAGGATGAAGAGGTCTTGTTGCACAATGCAATGTTACTATTTTCAAAGATACAGACGTCGGTGACTTCTCAAGAGAGGGCAAAAAGAAGGGGCAAAGATAGAATTGGACCTGGGTTTTACGCAGTATATCGGAGACTTGGCGGCGACTTCTGTGCATTAACATGATGCGTATGCTGTGTTCTGTTCGCATCTATGTCGAGAATAGGAAAACGCCCTTTAGGGTAAGTCTCAATTGTGCTGTTGAGAGTCAAGATGCGGTCCCGGAAAAGAAGCAGTGGCACGCGAGACCCTTGATTATTGAGCAGTTGGGGTGATACTTGGCCCTGTCGCGAAAGCTCTGCGGCCGGAATAATGTTAGGAGAAACGAGAGACCATGGGAGACAAGCCCTCGTAATACTGGGCGGTATTCGCATGAAGCGACAGCACCTCGGAACATGAGCCATGTGCCAGAGTAATCAAACATGGCGTCCACTGCCAGCATCGAGGAACAAGTTGGTGTAGAAACATGGTTGAAGGTTCGCGCTTAAGGCAACAGGCCCATCACGGCAGATGGAAAATGCAAAGCGACGGCTGCGAAGATGACAGCATTTCTAGATCCTGAGATTCCCGTCAAATACTCATTTCACCTTCAGCTTGATAGGTAGATGAAGACGTCAAAATGTCCAGGTGACTCGCAGGAGGTGCAGCGACTCGAAGCCTAAGAAGGGTTAGGTGATGTTGAGGAATAGACAGACGAAGGAGGGGTCGCATGATTGGCTGTCACATGCAGAGTTCGCGACGAGCAGCCAACAGTCGTTGGCCAAGGGCAGGGATGATATCAGAAGGGAGCAGAATGGCACAAGCGGAGTGGAGGCGCTCTCCATCAGGAACCTTTAGCTGCAGGACGCTCTGCAACGCTGCAATAACCGCTGCAATATCTACCTAATTTCCAACAGGGTAAGGGGCCGTTGATTCTGGACCGGCTGGGATTTGGAGGATCCAGACCGGACCTGCGTCTGGTAATCGCAAAGGCGGGCGATAGGGGCACGCGACCTGGATGATGTCCTTTTTTGCGCACCATCTTAAATATGCGCCTCTCCAAGCAAAAGGCACAATACAGGGTACTTTGAGTAGTAATAAGCAATCTTGGCGCCCTCTGGCTTGAGTCTGTGTAGAATGGGATTGTTGCTGTGTGTCTAGGCAGAAGAGACAATGAAACCGTTGCCATTATTCTCTTTTCTTTGAGAGCTGCCAGAGAAAGAAACAATATATCAAAGAAACCTGAAGAGTTGCAGCTTCACCGCCAGCACCAACCAACCACCAGTCTTGCTGTGCGACAGGTGCTTCCCAAGCCAACCAGAGGCTGGTTCTTGCGGTTCTGTGTCTGTCCAGTGTCTCTTCCACCAGCCTGTCTGCGCTCTGCAGGCTGGTCATTAACGCCACGTGAAGATAAGCTAACCTGGAGGACTTCCTGAGCTTGCACGCACCGCACCTTGTCCCTACCTCACCTTCACAAGTACTGGAAGTACCCGACCTACTTAGGCGAACGGGACCACCAGTAGGACCGGCCTTAGCCTTAACGAGAAGCCCAAGCTCCAAACTCTGGGTCCCAAGAGCCCAGGCAGGTCTGCATCCGCTCTGCTTGCGCTTCCTGCCACCTCGCCCAAAAATCTCCCGTCCCGGTTGAATTTAATCACCCAGGCTTCCAGACAGCGGCCCACCTTTGCGCTCCTTCTCCTCTGAGCGAACGCAAAAGCCCACGTTCCACAATCACGGCCTCACCTACAGCTTTCAGTCGCTGTAGAACCACCACAACTCCGACTCTGCATCGCTGCTCCCTTGGCTGACGAATCCAGAGAGAGACGACCCCTTCCCTGCTTCGACTCCCATCTCGGCCTCGGTCCTCTCAACGTCTCGGTCTCTGCACCACACCACCGGATTCCCTCGAACGACCCCGAAAAGCACCACCAGGCGCTTCCTCCCTCGCTCTCCCTCCGACCGAACCCTCTCCCAAATCCGTTCGCCAGCCAAAGTGGCCGGCCATCGCCAGAAACAACCTCCTCTCTCGGCGCGGCTCCAGCAAGCCAGCTCGTCGCGCCGATGTGGTGGTTTTTCCGCATCATCGCCAGTGCCGTCTTCTTGCTGAGCATAGTCCTGTCAATACCCGTCGCCTTCGATGTAGGAGGCAGAGACAGCGGCTTGGCCTACAGCCTTGCCCTATGCGGCTTCTACTTCGTCTACTCCGCCATCGCCGTCGTCACCCCCGCCGAGTCGCGCGTCCGCTGGGCCATTAACGTCATACTCCGTTTGTCGCAATGGATTGTCATCCCCGGCCTCTTGATCTGGGCCCTTGGCCGCTTCGCTGTAGACGCCGGTGCGACCAACTGGGTGGAGAGGACACTGCAGGGTATCACGAGCTCCAAGACAACGTCATGGGGCGAGTGGGTGTTTGGCGAGGGCGGCGTGATCGAGACCATTACCCTGGGCGGCTGGGATAAGACTCTGAGATACTCGAGCCCCGTCTTCCAGCTGTTGGAGGGCTTCTGCACTTTGCTCGTCATCCAGGCCGCAGGTCAGATTACAAAGTGGTTGGTCAACAGAGGAAGAAGCGATACTTGGGTTGTAAGTGGAAGCTCCGTTGGTTGATATCTAGATTGTTGCTGCGAGAACATGATATCGTCGCTCAGAGCCCCGTTCTCTTACACTCTTGCTAACGTCATGCCAGATTATCCTGCTCGCTATTTCCGGCAGTGTTCTCGCCAGTGCCGTCTACTTCCTGTGGCGCGTCGCCCACTTCTCTTACATTGACAACTTTGATGCCATCAGCATCGGCGTCACCATGACCACGGCCTTCTTCCTGTGTGCCTATGGAATCGGCAGCGGCCGCGGAAACCCCATCGAGTCTTCGCTACTTTTCGCATACGTTGTCCTCTGCGTCTACCAGATCTTTACCGACTACCTTCCCTCCGAAAACACAGAGGCGGAGCACAACCAGTCATCGCAACCCGAGTTCCCGCCGCTCCCACCAATCATCATGGCATCTTATTCAACTCTCTTACACATGCTTGGCTCACTTCCTCATGCTGTCCACTCGTCGCTCAGTCTTCTTTACGCCGCTTTCCAAACCATCACCCCCTCCGTTATCATCTCTCTCGCCTTCCGTCTCCTCGTCTTTTACTGCGCTACCCGCATCATCCCCGCTGTCCGCGAATCCGGTGCCCGAGCTCTCATGGAGGAGCCTTCACTCGAAGATACGGACGCTGCCAACTGGCTCATCGGCATCATCACCTACTTCTCCCCGTCAATCCTCATCGCCATGTACACGAGCTTGCTGCTGCAACATTTCTCGACTAACGACGGGCCAGATGGGTGGACCCTCAGAGGCGGGGACCCTGGCGGCAATGTGTGGCGTTGGACCAACGTGATCGCAACCATGAGTCTGTACGCCATTGAGCTTTACCTCGGCGACGGAGACCACGATGGCGGTCTGACGAACCACTGGAAGCTGGACTGAGCGACGCAACGCTCTCCGCCATCTTTCTGAAAGTCGTCCTCGGACATGGGCGAAACACCCTGAGCTCTCGGGGTCTAATGAGCGCAAACTGCTTGAGTATGTGGGGGCAGGACACCAAAACAAAACCGATTGATCAACGTACATAGGGTCGTTATGACACAAGGGCTTCGGGCACGGAAAGGGGACAGGGACAGGCACAATACGGCGTTACGGGAGGAAGTCTGCATGCTCCAACGGCGACTTTTTTGTTAACTATGGATTCCGCGGGGAGGGCTTTGACGGGACTTTTGACTTTGGCAGCCCGGGGGCATATTACTATTACTGCCTCGAGCTTTTCTATCTTGCAGTAGGAAACTCATTTTCTAAATTCACCGCTTTGGAAATATCTCTATGGTCTAGCATGTGAACGACGTTGGACGTGGGGTGATGTTTGGGCGCAATGACAGAGATGCCCTGGTTTCGTCCAGCCCGTTTACTGGGAGCACAAATCTCGTTTGCAAGATATCCGTTTACTTTGACAGAATTGTCTGGTCAGTGAGCTACACAGTGTAGAGAGGCAACGACATCGCCTGGAGCTGTGCCTACCCATTCAGGGGAGACCCATCCCGTTCCTTCCCAGCCATGGGCAGGAGCTCCTTCCCTCGCAACCACAAAGAACCCCCACCCCCCTTCTGCACCGCTTCCGCCTCGTCTGCAAGGCAACAAGCCCAAGGCTACTTGGTTTACTTTCGTCTAATCTGCTTTCAACAGTTCGGCTAGGAAGCCACGCAAGTGGCCCAGTTGGTAAAAGCAAAGCTTAACAAGTTCCTCTCTAGAGATGCAATCTGAGTCTGAGGGGGGCGCTCGTTCGAAACGCGAGGGCCTCGAATTAAAACGGTGATTCGTTTTTTTTTTGTGGTTTTGTTTTTTTGCTCCTTTTCATCCTTTCTATTCTCATGTTCCTTATCGGCTTTTTTGAAGAACTTCCGCCGGACGATATTCCTCACCGCAAAAGGGGCCCGTCTACACAACCTGCGCGTTGTGGAAAGTAGAATTTCAGCGCGTTTTGTTTTTTTATTATTCACTGCTGTTCTCACGAGCGACATAACCGTAATCCAAATCATATCTATACATGAGCAAAGACCCCATGCTTTTGACTTCGTTTATTTTGTTTAGATGGCATGTTGAAGGTGCGAAGGATTTCTCCTTGATTACTCGCCTCACTTAGACCACCGCACTCCCAAGTAATGATCAACCTGCCATCCCCGAATTTGGAACCAACCTTCAACAAATAACAGATACCAGACTCTGAGATAACAGTTGGTTCGCATTCTTCGTATCCTCAGAAACGTGATGCTGCCGGAGTCGTGCATGGGGACGGTAAGTGTAGGTCGCGGCGGCACCCGCACGGGAATAATGGGTCCCAGCTCCGCCGTCTCAACCCCGACCTCGGCAACAGCTCCTCCACCCCACCTACAACTTCACTTACACCTTACAACCTCAACACCGCTCTCAATCATTACAAATCCATATCAGTATCTCCTCACTCCATCTCCAACCTCACACACAGAAACCCCCCATTCGTATATCATATCAGCATAAGAACCTTCAAACAAAAGAATCAGGAGAGAAAATGCCGGAACAAAACCCGATGCAACCCACCGCGGGGTCGTCCTCCCCCACGGTCTCGAAATCCACAATCCTCATGTCGGGCCTTCTCGTCGACGTCTACGGCCTCGCGGAGCTCGCACCGCTCCGCCCGGCCTCCGTCTCCGTCCTCTGGCTCTACCACGGCCGCGGCCGCGCCAAGGAGGACATGGGCGCCTTCGCCTCGCGCATCGTCTCACAACACAACGCCGCCGTCACCTCTTCCTCTCCGGCAACGAGGAGCCTCATCGCCGTGGCGTTCGACCAGCGCAACCACGGCTCGCGCCTCGTCTCGGACAAGGCCAACGAGTCGTGGCGCGGCGGCAATGAGAGGCACGCCGTGGACATGTACGCCATGGTCGCGGGCATGGTCAGCGACACGAGCGGGCTGATGGACGTCGTCGAGGGGTATCTCAAGAGCGAGCTCGGCAACGGGGCCGGGGACGGGGCCGGGGAGTGGAGGGTGGATCAGCACCTCGCGCTCGGGGTGAGTCTGGGCGGGCATAGCACGTGGCAGGCGTTGTTCGGGGAGGAGAGGATGGTGGGCGGGGTTGTGATTATCGGGTGTCCTGACTACATGGGTGAGTTTCTTCTTCTTTTTCCTGGTCTGAGGTACATGAGTGCTGACGATGCTGGGTGTGAAAAGCGTTGATGTCGGACCGCGCGCAGAGGTCCAAGCTGGCGACCTTCTCCGCGGAGGACGCCGGTGCTTCGTTCCTGGGCAGCAGGGACTTCCCGCCGGACCTGGTCGCGGCGTGTCTGCGGCACGACCCGAAGGGCATTCTCTTCGGGACCGGGCCCGTGCCTGCGGCCTCCGCTGTCCCCGAGGCCGCCGAGCAGCAGCGCCTGCGGAGCTTGCTGGACGCCCGCGTCAGGGGGAAGAAGTTCCTCGTCTGCTCGGGCGGGGACGACAGGCTGGTGCCGTACGCCAAGGCGAAGCCGTTTGTGGACTTCTTCCAGGAGGCGACGAGGACGTGGTACGCGGACGGGGGCGTCGTGCTTGAGAATATTGTGTACGAGGGCGTTGGGCACGCGTTCAGCGAGGGCATGATTGAGGACTCGTGTCGGTTCTTGCTGGACGTTGTCAATGGGGCGGCTGAGAAGGGAGCAGAGAGCAGGTCAAAGATTTGAAAAAAGGTATTATTCGGGCTTCGGAATGGGGATGTATATAATTATGCCCACGGCCTCTTGGCGTCCTCCGCGAGGGCCTCGTGGTCGTCTATTATCCTAGTCACGACACCGCTTCTGCTCCTCTCCTCCTCGCTCGTGAAAAGCCTGTCAAGTAGATTCCACGGGTTGCGGGCGCGGCGTTTACGCGATAGGCTGGGTCCGACGCCGTGAGGGTCTTTGGTCCACTCGTCCACGGCATGCTGTACGCCCGCGACGGCCCCCTTCTTGTCGATTCCATTGTCATCACCCGGGGAGGATGTGGTGGCGAGCGCGGCTTGCATGCCCGGCGGGTCGATGCCCAGATACGCCACGCGGTCGAGGGGGAACCCGATGGCGGCGCAGTGGCCGTCGACGATGCGGGGCTTCTTGAAGGCGTGGCTGACGACGGTGAGCTTCGCGGGCCAGGGGGCGGCGGGATAGGTGCGCCAGAAGAGGAGGAGGGAGTGGAGGATGTTGTGGTAGGAATCGAGGGCCTGGGTGTCATTCTGGATGCGGGATGTGAAGTTGTCGTTGTTGTCTGCGGGGAAGATGTCAAAGTAGGCGTTTGCGGAGGCGAGGTTGGCGTAGCTTTGGGATTCTGCGAGGGGCGTCTCTTTGCGGGTTGGACCTCTGGTTGGAGGTGTTAGTTTTCCTTCACATGATTTCTTAAGTGGTATGCGGCGACCGGGGACAAGAGAATGTGCAGGAGACCAATGAGCCGCATTGCCATGTAAACGACCTTGGTGTGGTTTCCTTCGCCAAGACGGAGTGGGAGCCGGGGTAGCTTACCCGGAGAATATGAGCGCCGCGGCGGGGTCATCCCGGAGCGCGGTGAGACCGGCCTTGATGTGCTCGATGAAGGTCGGCGTCTCGCCGGCTTGGAAATCGGCAATGAGCCACTCCGATTCGTCTCGGCCGTTGGTGGGGCCGCCGGTCCAGATGCCGTGGCAGCAGACGACGATGAGATGAGTTGGTGGGCTCATGGTTGATTTAGAGGGGATGAGCAAGGCGGATTTGTTTGATGAGAATGAGTTGGCCTGCATTGATCTTACTGTGGGCGTGCTGGTGGATCATGTGATCGTGTGGCGGTGAGAGGCATATTTCGCCGTCAGTGTTGGGCGATGCGTGGTAGACCTGGGGTGATGCTCTCGCCAAATACGCCCGGCCCAGACATCCCAAAGCAGGGTACAAATGGATATTTTAGAGATTTGTTTTAGATTGTGTTGGTGCCTCAAGCTATCTCATCATAAGCTCCATACGCATCTCCAACGAGATACAAACTGCCAGTGACTACAATAGGACCATTGTCGGCATTTTCGACAGCCCACTTCATCGCAGCGTCGAGGCCCTCGTCACCCTGGTACAACTTCTTTGCACCAGCCTCAGATGCCATGTCGCGTAGGGCAGCTGGAGGTAGAGGCTCAACCCAGGGCATCGTCTCCCGATGGGAAAATGGCACACAGGCAACACTGTCACCGGGCCTCAGCAGGGTTCGTAGCATACCACCAGCGTCCTTTCCATCCTGCTTAGATACCGACACTATCCAAGTCACGGGCTTATCCACAACTCGCAGACGCCGCTCGACATATGTGGAGAGCGTTTCCGCAGACTGCGGGTTGTGTGCACCATCAATAAGAACAGGCTTGTCCTTGCGCGCGGGATGCTTTTTGCTCACGTCCAGCCACGATAATCGGCCTAGATGACTGACGTCCTTCAAGATGGGCAGGGCTTGTTCGGCCGAGAGTTTCAAGTCGGGGTACGCAAGCTGGAAAGCCGTGATGGCGCAAGCCATGTTCTGGGCTTGGTGCGGCATTAGCTCGGACCGGTAGAGCGTTTCCAGCAGGCCGGTCTGGTTTGTGGTGAGGTGCAACGGCGCGGACACGCTTTCGGCATGCTTCCGGAAGACCTCAAGGACTTCGGGTGGGTTGCTGCCATCGACGACGCAGGGCACGCCGGACATCATGATGCCGGCCTTCTCCTTTGCGATCTCAGGCAAGGTGTTGCCGAGAAAGGCCTGGTGATCGAGACCGATCTTTGTGATGACGGTGACCTTTTTGCGCTTGAGGACGTTGGTCGAGTCGAGTCGTCCGCCGAGACCGACCTCGACGATGCCCATTTGTACATCGGCGTGTGTGAAAACACCAAAGGCGATGAGAGTCGTCACCTCAAAAATGGAAAGTTGCTCTTGCGAAGAATCTTGGGCCAGCCGTGCTTGTTCGTCGTCTAGAATCTTGTGTCTCACATCGTTGTAGACATCCTGCTGGACGGGGGTACCATTGATCTTGATGGCGTCGCGGGGCTCAACCAGGTAAGGCGAGGTAAAGAGGCCGTTCGAAATACCGAAGGATTTGCACAGAGCCGACAGGTAGGTGCAAGTTGAGCCCTTTCCATTGGTACCGGCGACGTGGATGGCATCCCACTTCTGGGGTACGCCCTCGAGAGCCCTCGAGATACGGTGGAGGCCGAGGCTGATGCCCTTCATGGCCATGTTGCAGTTCGCTGCTAGGTCAGGTCTGGGGTTTGGGGAGCTTGGCGGGGATTTCGGTACTTCGAAACCGAAGCTTTTAGGCGCGGGCCATGAGGGTGCGAATTAAATCGCCGATAGTATCTCGGCTCTGGAGCCGAACGGAAGGAAGCCAGCAGACAGGGGCGGTAGCCTGGGGAGTGAGTCACTGGAGGCCGCTGATGATGGACGGGTCTTGGATTTTCAGGGTCCTGGAGTCGCATCCGGCGACCTGGATGGATGCTATGGACGATACCGTCCAATTAGACGCCATTGGGTCGAACCTACGTGAATGCGGTGCGGGAAGCCCACGCGTGGAAAGCACGACGGGAGCAGGCCGCCCAGCCCAGCCCAGCAGCAACACGCGCATGAGCGCTGGACCAGGTGCCGGGCTGGCAGGTGCCCTTTGGTGCCGCTTACCTTATCTTGCAGCAGCAAATTGCCGTAGCAGCCACGGAAGGGGCGATCGGTTGCGAGGCGCACGCGGCAGCTGCAGCCAGTCAACGGGCGGCAAACTCCCCAGCCACACCTGATCCAAGCTTTCCGCTACCCACTATTCGCCGAGGGGTGGCCGTGATTGGGCAAAGATGACCTGCTTTCAAGAGTGGGCGCCACAGGGGCTGCTGCAGAACGGTGGCCAGCCACTCACAGAAAAGAAAGTAAAGCGGCTATTCCCCAAAGACGCTGGCCTTTCGTCCTTTTTTCCCCTTCCCCTTCCCTTTCGCCTCTCCAGTCCAGTCTCCTCTCACTCAAACCCGTCCCCGTCCCTGTCTCCATCCCCCATTCCGCCCGCCCGCCCCACGAAAACGAAGCCTTTTAGCACCGCTTCGCGCATCGCGAAACCATCGCGACCACGGCTCCATTTCCATCGACGACGACAGTCGCTCCATCCAATCCTGCGACTCACCACCTGCCGCCCATTTCTGTCGCCTTTGGTCATTGACATTGTCGCGCGCCGTTGCTCAAGATGGGACTCCCGTAAGTCTTCCTACCCCTGCGCTTCCCGGTTGCGCTGCGTTGCCGTTGCGCCGCGCCTGGTCGGACGTTGGCTCAATTTCAGCCCGCCCATCAGTCGCGTCCACCTCATCAATCCAATCCAATGCCTTCGTTCAATCCCGTCCCGTCTCTTGTCCATCAAACCACGAATACCGTCCGCGTTTCCTTTATTTCGAATTCCCGGCCGCATGATGGACGCCTCGATTTCGTCGATGCCGAGACACTCTGCAATTCCCATCGCTGTACCCGGGGGTCTCATCCCACTCTGCCTTCACATCCCCCGCTAATCTTGCAACTTCCCCATCTGCAGACTCTTCGTTGCCCCTGTCGAGTCCGACCTGCCATCCAAGCTTGGTGATAAGTCAGCCTCTGCGCGCCAGCCTCGCTCTGTCATTCGCCGAAGCCGACGCAACGTCGATGCTCGCCCTTTCCGTCGCCGCGCCGCCTTGCTTCGCGACAACTTCCCCACTCCTGGCCCCGAGCCGGTTCCACGGCACCGGTACCCATGGATTGAGTCGGGTCACCCCCCTCCTCCCGAGGCCTACGGCGCACCACCCCCGCGGACCACCCCGCCCAGCGACCCGGATCGTTCGGCGCCGTCCGCGGAAAGTGCCGAGTTGCGCGAGGCTTTGCGTGAGATGCGCAGTCGCGGCGCTGACTCCAGCGAAGCCCAAATGATATCACTCTTGGGCGAGCGCTGGGCTCTGGAAAACTTGCCTCAGCCGCCTCGCAGAATTCCCAGCCCTCCTTCTGCCGAAGAAGGTCGCTCCATATGGGACGAGATTTCACGCCGATACAACAGCGCATTTGGCGAGCACGAGAGGCCATCGATGGATATCATCACAGATCCCGTCGAGAGGCGAAGACACCGCGCTCAGGTCGTCGCCCGCATGTCCATGGTCGGTCTACTTATCGAACACATGACTGAATCGTTGTGCTGACATGCTGCAGCCTGCCCCTCCTGTCGCTGCTCGATTTGATAGAAGTCCGGAACACTCAACCTCAGCCAGAACATCTGGCCGTTCTCTGCGCGAAGAGTCGCGCAGTGAGGCACAACCCTTCCGCTATGTCCGTCGTCGCTTCGGTCATTTGGGCGAAAACCCCACTGCAGACGGTCTTGGGGACCGAAACAGGAGCCTCAGCCCAGACGAAGATGGTGTGTGGGACACGCTTCTCACCACTTTGACCCCGGATCCTCAGCCTCCCAGTGCCGGATCGTCATTTGCTTCTGCGTCGGCATCGGCATCTGCGTCTCAGTCACAGAGCGCCGGCGCGTCATCTCGCACGTCTCTCACCGGACCTGAAATGGCCGAAGAGTCTCTGGAGCAACCCTGCGAATCTGGAGTTGACGGCTCTGATAGCGAGGGACAGGAAGATCTTCACATGGGAAGGGGATGGCCCGACCACTGGACGATGAACTACCCGTCGAGGCACCGGCGGTTTGTGGCCGATCTAGATGCCAATGACCCGAGCAGGATCTCATTCGTTCGGGCAGACCGGCCATTTACTGACCGGGACGCAATCGAAATGCGGCACCGTCGACGTCTTGAGCTTGCTCGGCATTATCGCAATGCGACACGTGATCTGACTCCCCCAACGGGGGCTCTGGATCGCATTGCGAGAGATTCGAGCGAGGAGTCTCGTGGAGCTGCCGCGGATGCGGATGCCGATTCGGCTCCAACGAGTCATAGTCACACGCCGAACGACAACGCTCTTCATGGAATGCAAATGATCATGCGGAACCTAGCCCGAAGGGAAGACATTCCTGATGAGTGGTGGGCGGGCGCTGGTCTCAGCAGGACTTTGCCCGAAGAATCTTAGAAAAAGGGGGCTTATATTTGATCTTCATAATCAGTTTTCACGTCAAAAAAACAAAAGCGACAGGCGGGTCCAGCGGCTCTTGCGACGAGCTCTTTTTATTTTCAGAATTGGTTGGAGTCTAAAGGAACATGGGCGCGAATGCGGATATGATGGGGTCCTCGGCACGATGCAACGGCATGGGCGGGCTGTATACTATGTGTATTTGTTCGGCGCGAAGAGGCGTCTTTGTGCTATGGGAGGGGGTCTCGCGATGGTGTGACGGGTTCAAGAGAACCCGGATTATTAGGAGAGAATGAAGTGGTGAGGCGGCCGGCGGCTGTCCTCTAATTCAAAGTTGACCTACTCAATGCTGTGATTTTCGTGATGGGTAAGCTTAGATCAAGTTGATTAAGGGCGAACGAATCAACTGAGTTTAGGAGAATGGTAAGATATGAGTCTAAGGTGGCTTTTGTCGAGGTCCTGATCAGCAGCGATACCTCGTCTGACAGTCGATCCACACGACAATGTGGGCCACGTCCCATTGAATCAGGGCAGTGCAGAGGAATGTATTTTGAACCATTTTCCTTTGCATTTCTGGGTATCTGTCAACAAGCTATCTTCTATCCCATCGATCGAGGCAGCTGGTACGATATCACATCAGGCATATGCGACCGTGCTGGCTGCTATTTAGCCTGTACTGTTGGTAGTGCCTTGGTTCATGAGCTTTCACGAGACGTTCACGTCGTTGGTTTAGGCTGATGCAGGTCGCCGGGCTGGCCACTCACATGTCACAATCTGGGGGTTAGCCTCCGTGTGTTTTATTTTTCCTGCCGTGCTAGATGCTGATCACTTCTCTTGCGGCGCCTCTAGTGTCTACTCCCCCCTTGTTCGAATCCCTCGGTGACCTTGGGGAAGCACAAGGGGGCTCGGAGAGACGTAATGAGAGGGTCAATCGGTGGCCCGGCTTTGGACATGGGGATTGGACGGAGGACAGGGACTCGGGGAGGGGTGGGAAAGCTTGAGAGGAGAGGTAGGGGTAGGTAAACCGCTGTATTCGGCCGTTGGCAGGCAGGGGAGGGTTTGTTGACCTTCTTAGACGAGACACATTGTCACCACGCAACCTGAGCAACGGGCGGCCGATATAACCGCGCAGGGCCCTGTTGACTGTTGACTTCTTGATGTGATGTGTGATGCGATGTGATGAGCCCACTCCAAGCTTCTGAGCCAAACCTCTCATGTGTCAATGGATGAGCAAGTCGATGGAATGTGCACGACGGGCGCTCGGCCGAGTGTGACGTTTTTGGTGTGTCCGAGCTGGGGATGGTCTTCTTTAGAGAATGGAAAAAGTCTGGGGAAGCCTCAGGCAGTCTGGAATGCGTGCGCATTCAAGGCAGGGTACATTGACAGATGTATTCACTTTACGAAGTGCTCACGGCCAAAGGTGAGGTGAGAGGTTCCGCAATGACAAAAGTGACGATGGACCGGAAGGAGTCTGTTCTTTTGTTTCCAGTTCAGGTCGGATGGCTCTAGCGGGTGCGTCTAGAGCTTCTAGCGCGTGGTGGCCCTGCTGCTTAGCGCGTCTGCCCAGCGTTCGTTCACTAAAAGTAGGCACCCTCGAATGCCTGGCCACCACATGGTGCTGGGCTGGTTTCTCGACCGGGTGGCCCTGGAAGGATTTGGAGAGAATGGAAGTCACCCCGCTCGCCCCTCACGGCGGGCAGCGCAGGGCAGCTGAGCCCAAGGCCCCCAAGAAGGAAGCCCCAAGGCTGTCGACTTGGCGTGTTGGTGTGTTGGTAGGCCGGGGGCCCCTGTAGGCACAGTGGGTAGTGGGTGTGATAGCGACGGCGGCGGGTGCGAGAGGTGGCACAAGCGCCGCAAAGAGTGGTTCCCTCTCAGCAGCGCAGGGCACCTACGCATCATTGTCATTGCTGCTGCCCTTGCGACCTGACAGCGAAGGGCCTTGGTCCTTTGATCTTTTTGGCGACCCCAATGCCGGTTCAGCCCAGTCAAATCTCTCTGTCGCTCGCTCTGTCTCTCAGGCGTCCCGTCCTCAGCCAGCAAAGTGTCTTCGATTTTTTTGTGTCCCCTTCCTCGTCTCAGTCAGTCGAGTGGAAGATTTCGTCTGTTCTCTGTTCTCGTCTTGGCCCCGGCACGGAACGTCTTCTAGATTTTATTTTCCTTTTCCTTTCATCGCAACTTTTTTTCCTCCCTTTTGTCTGACAGACACCCCCCACCCTTTCCGCTCGTTTACCGTTGGACGCTGGGGTGTGTTGTTGACTGATCGAGAGAACCCCTCCACCGCCGCACCGCCCACCGAACCGAACGACCGTCAACGACCACACAACGTGAAACGAGAAGAAACGACCAGAGAGATTGCCGAGCTTCTCCTTGCACCCTTGCCTGCAGAACCGAGGGAAGCCTTGAGGTTGGCTGGCTAACTACAACCTGGGGATTTCTGCCTCCGTGCGCCTGTTGTGTCGATATTTGGAGATTCCACGCCTGCTGCGCACTGCTTTCACCTCGAGATTCGACCCGACCCGACCCGGCTTCTTTTTCGCCCTCCCCGCCGAACACCAGTTGGATTCTCCATGGATTGTACGAAACTGCTGTGACGAGACCGAACGAACGAACGAAAAACAATACAGAGGGAGCCAAACTGTCTTGGGGTACACTGATTGGGATGCCGTCCTGCTGCTGGGCAATGTGTCGCGCGCCCTCACAACCACGCCGTAACCGCTACAGCTGAGAGATCACGACACGGCCTTCCCCCGCCGATTTTCGAGCCGGAAGTTCCACAACTATCCCCGGGACTTCCTCCGCCCACCCCGGGCATCATACCGAGCCTTTCATCTCGACCCCGCGACATAGCTCTGGTCGTAGGCCAGGTCGCCTCGACGTCAGCCATGCCGAACCCCTCGCCACCCTCGTCGGGCTCCTCTTCCGTTGAGCGGCAGTACCATGTGAACGGCAGGGCAGCCGTGGTGGCATCGCGCGAGAGGGGCCCAGGAACCCCGCGGAAGGAAAGATCTGGACCGAAAGAAAGCTCGGCGTTGCAGGACCCAGGATTGAAGGACTATGTGCGTACACCAGCCTGACAAGGCTCAAAGTGGCCTTGGAGAGGAGCTTACACCGTGGGATTATGCGGCTAACGAGGACCGACTGCAGCGTTTGGGAGAATGCCTTGGAAAGGGAGCTTTCGGATCCGTCTACAAGGCCTTCAATTGGGGAACGGGCGAGGCCGTCGCGGTCAAGCAGATCAAGCTTGCTGACCTGCCAAAGAGCGAGCTGCGCATGATTGAGGTATGGACAGCCACAGACTCTGTGTCTAAAAGCGATCTATGGACACTAACCTTGCCAGTCCGAAATCGACCTTTTGAAGAACTTGCACGTAGGTGTTTCTAAGAGCTTCTTTGTGGGGCGTATAGGCTAACTTTCGACTCAGCATGACAACATTGTCAAGTACATCGGCTTCGTCAAGTCGGCGGACTGCCTCAACATCATCCTTGAGTGAGTTTGGCCCTCATCCTACCCCGGACATGGCTGATACAGGGTTTAGGTACTGCGAAAACGGCTCTCTACATTCAATCTGCAAGTCTTACGGCAAGTTCCCCGAGAATCTGGTCGGCGTTTACACGACCCAAGTCTTGCAAGGACTACAGTACCTGCACGATCAGGGTGTCATTCATCGCGATATCAAAGGCGCCAACATTCTCACCACCAAGGACGGAAAGGTTAAGCTTGCAGACTTTGGAGTGTCGACTAGCACGCTTGCTGGTGGGCAAGACAAGGAGGCACAGGTCGTGGGAACGCCGTATTGGATGGCGCCTGAAATCATCCAGCTCTCTGGCGCCAGTCCTGCATCTGATATCTGGAGCGTGGGATGCACCGTCATCGAACTGCTGCAAGGCAGACCGCCGTATCACAACCTGGCTGCCATGCCCGCACTGTTTGCAATCGTCAACGATGACCACCCACCATTACCTGAGGGCATCTCTCCGGTTGGTGCCCCCTTTCTGAACAAAAAAGTTTGCCGTTGTAGCTGACATTTGGCAGGCCTCACGAGACTTTTTGATGCAATGCTTCCAGAAAGACCCAAACCTCAGAGTGACGGCCAAAAAGCTTCTGCGACACGCATGGATTATCGGGTGCCGAAGGAGCGACGCGCCCGTCTCAAAGGCGCCAGCTAATTTCAGCCAAGCCGTGGAGGAAGTCAAGCAGTGGAACAAGGCTCTCAAGTCGTCCGAGACCTCACTTAGGGCTTCCACCGGTTCCGACAGCGGGGTTCCCGGACTGCAAGGACATCCCGGGTCTAGATTCAGCGCCAACGAACCGCTCCGGCCGAGCCTGATCACACAACCCAAAGGACCGTTGGCCCTTGCGAAACCGAGACGAACCCCCGAGGCATTCAGGTCTCCTGAGCTTGCAGGTGAGCATCACCGGCTGTTGGGGGCTGCCAATGAGGGGAAGCATGTTGACCTGCGACTAGACGACGACAACTGGGACAACGACTTCGCGACGGCCATCTCGCCGAGCGCGCTACACTTGCCACACCTGAAGCCGCAGGACAATTTTGGCGGGCTGCTGTCTGCTGATAAGCTCAAGGCGTTTGCTTCCATCACGGATCCACGGAACGACTCCGAGAGTTACGATGACGACTTCGAGGGCGAGCTTCTAACCATCAAGGGGCCGAGGTTCAACGACATTGACTACCAGGAGCAGACGATTCGCCCTACGCCCCGCAAAAAGAGTGACAAATATGCAGACCCGATGAAGCTGCAGTCTCCCCCAAAGTCTAGCCCGCGGAAGCACTCAAGGAATTCATCACGGCCCAAATCTCCCAGCAAACAGCAGCTTGGCCCCAGCAAGTTCGAGATCCCCGCGCCGCCTGACCTGGCGTATCGGGAGCAAAATGTTGACGACTACTCTGATCTTTTCTTTGATAATGATACGGTTTTCAACGACAACAAGTTGAACCCCTTTGTCAAGAAGGTATGTTGCATTTAGAACTGTTGATACGAGCCGAGTTAACGCTCAACAGCAAGTTGATTCGCCTCAACTGTTTCATCCGTCAGACCTCACAAGTCTACCTCGGTCGACACAATCACCACTACCAGGGAGCTCAAGACGGCCAACGGGCCAGAAGCTGCGTCCGTCTGTGTTACCAGACCGTCCCATGCGAAGAACCCGTTCTTCCATTGAGATTCAAAAATTCGCCGAGGACGAGGGCGACGAAGACTTTTCCGACATTTTCGGTCCTGAAGATGCGGTGACCGAGCGGGAAGAAAGCGACAGAGGTTCAGAAGACGGTGGCCTCATGCTGCTGTCGAAGCTATCGAACAACTCCTGGTTGGGAGATGAGGAGGACGAAGACGACCCATTTGCCTCCATGGACCCCGGTTGGGATGAAATGGACCTTGAAGCGAACATTGCGAGGGATAGGCACGCGAGACTTGCCGAGAAGGTGGAGGAGCTTGTACGATCACTCAAGACGTCTGAGGGCGAGGAGCGGCTGAGCGACCTTTCTGAAGACCTGGTATGGCTGGCTCATTATGGTTCACTGGAGGCCAATTGCTAACCCTGGCTGCAGTTCGCATTATTATGGGAGAATGGGGACGTCAAGGACCTGATTCTCAGTGCGCATGGCTTGCTGCCAATCCTCGAGATTCTCGAGCCTTGCACGGTCAAGAGCAGACAACAGATGATTCTGGCGCTCTTGAAAGTCGTCAACACTGTGAGTTTCCTCCAGAGAGCGTGATGTCTAGGGTTTCTAACACTATTTTAGATCATTTTGGACGACGTTGAGATTCAGGAGAATCTATGCTTCGTTGGTGGCATTCCCATTATCACCAAATTCTCGGCGAGGCAGTACTCAAACGAGATCAGACTGGAAGCAGCTGCGTTTGTTCGTCAGATGTACCAGACATCAACCCTTACCCTACAAATGTTCGTCAGTGCTGGAGGTCTCAATGTTCTCGTTGAATTCCTGGACGAAGACTTCGATGATGCACGAGATCTGGTGCTGATCGGTGTCAACGGTATCTGGAATGTCTTCGAGCTCCAGGGGCCAACACCCAAGAACGACTTTTGCAGAATCTTTTCCAGAAGCAAGATCCTTTACCCCCTTGCTCTGGTACTCCACAGGGTACTGGATGAGGAGGGAGAAGATGAGCTCTCTGAGCTTATCGAGGGCCGGATCGTCAATATTTTCTACCTCTTCTCCCAGGCCGAGAACTACGTCAAGGAGGTCGTAGCTGATCGCCAGGTGCTGAAGAGCGTACTGAAAGATTTGCGGCGAATGACGCCCAACCATCAAATCACGATGCTTAAGTTCATCAAGAACCTGTCGATGCTTTCCACGACGATAGAAACGCTACACACAGCTGATGCCATCGACTTCCTGATTGATGTTCTCAGCTATAGCATGAAGAAGGGGCATAGCCATTTCCGAGAGATCTGCAATCAGGTCTTGAATACTCTCTTTAACCTTTGTCGCCTTAGCAAGGAACGGCAAGAAGATGCTGCCGTTGGCGGTATCATTCCCCTGCTGATGAAGATTATGCAGACTGACCGCCCGCCAAAGGAGTTTGCCCTTCCTATTCTCTGCGATATGGCCCATTCAGGAATCAAGGGTCGCAGGTACTTGTGGCAAAATAAGGGCCTGGACTTTTACGTGTCTCTCTTGGCAGATCAATACTGGCAGGTAACAGCCTTGGACGCCATCTTCATCTGGCTCCAGGAGGAGACTGCCAAGGTCGAGAGCCATCTTCTCGACGGGAAGTTTACGGACGCAATCGTCGCCTGCTTCCACACAAACAAGCTCAACTCATTTGATGCCAACCTACTGGAACCTCTTCTGAAGCTTCTGCGGTTGAGCCCATCTATTGCTGGCTCTCTCGCAAAGCCAGAAATGTTTGCTGGTATCGGTCAAAGGTTGGGGCATAAGAAGGCGGTTGTCCGACTCAACCTGCTCCGTCTCGTCCGCAACATAATGGACGCATGCGACTCAGAAATGCTCGGCATGGGCAACGGCAGCAGCTCTCTCAACATCAAGCAGGTACGATCTCTATTCGATGCCATCCAGACTCTGGCAGGAAAGGATTCTGCTGTGCTGGTGCGCAACCTTGCGTCAGAGTTGGTCAAGTCCCACAACGACAGCGAACTGTACGATATGCCATCCGAAAGAAAGGGCTCATCCGGCTCCGTGGCTTCTCGGCGCTCTGGGTCTGGGCCCAGGAGGAAGTCTTCGTATACACCCCCAGGTCTACACTCAGCCATGTCGATGCCCGCGACGCCTACGCAGTCTCATTCACGCCACCCCCGGCTATCACAAATGCCTTCTGGGGGACCGTTCATTGAAGTGGCGGCCAGCCCACGACGGACCGCGGTGCAGGAGCGAGAAGCTATCCTCTACCGACCGCGGAGCAGAGACGGCATAACGGGCATCCCTAGGCGGGTCAGCGGCGATGTCTCGGCCGGCATGCCCATACCCAACGGATCATCCGGGGGAAAGAGCAGGTTACCGCGCCACTCATTCGCACGGCCAAACAGCTCAAGCTCTTCGGGACAGCCCCCGCTGATACGTTCAGAGAGCTCGATGTCGAACAAAGAGAACTTTAGCAGGAATCCGTCAGCGGTATCCGCGCCGGCTGCGTCGCCTGCTCCATCAGCGAGTGCGAGCAGCAAGAGACGGAGTAGGGCTCCCAGTTCCGACGTCAAGTGGCCATAGACCACCACAACCCATGTACACATTAACACACACACACAAAAGCCTACCAGGCGCGCGATTCTTCTCTTTGTATTTTTTTGTTCTGCATGTGCGAGGGTCCAGAAGCGTAACCCCCTCGCAAGGTTGGGAAACAGTGTTTCGAGAGCAAAAACCCATTGGCATACAGCATTCCCCTCTTATATTATCATTGGTTTTGTGTCAGTGGGGGAGGGTTTGGCAAATGAAACAACGGGCTTGTGGGTAAAAACCTGAGGATGAAGAGAGGAAAATGTCTTTTCATGTTGTACGCTTTTTCGACGTGACAAGGCCCCCTTGTTTGCCATGATTATGCCGGTTGTTTGGAGGAGGCAAATTAAGAAGCCTGCCTCGGGAGATGGTTAGAGGGGTACAATAACAGTCAGCACCCTTCTTGTTGTGCTTTTTTCCGCGAGAGGTGTATAGACGCAAGTTATATAGCAAGCAATTGCATGTTTGGGCGACTTTGTTAGCTGTCCTGGTTCTGCGCCTCAGTACATTGTCTGGCGAAAGTTGATGTTGAGTTGATGTTGTTTTTGACTGGGAGGGTATTCAGGAGGAATACGCTGGGGCTTCGTGTGCCGATGTCGTAGAGGTGAATGGAGCTCGTTCATCCCGTGTGTTCTTTGACAGGTGCTCGCGACTCGATTGCAGGGTGTGAGAACCAGAGAATATACGAGTGGAAAGGCAATTGTTCCTTTTCTTTCTCAAGAGACTGGTGCCTTCAAATTTATACTGCGTGAGAACTCCCAGGCTGCGCACCGATTCGCCCAAGCAGGCTGGACTGCGACAGGCCTGTGACTATACTCTGGTGTTGGAGTATGGGTTCCGGCCGCATCATCCCCTGCCGCTGATGTTAACTGGAACTCAGAGCCTCTTGCGGTATGCTGTGGACTTTGGGCCGTCCTCTTGGGGTGTAAATAGGGGACGAAGTCTAGTGAGATGGTGCGCAACACCCGCAATATTACCCTTTTCGAAAAGACCGCTCTCCTGCAGACCGAGCCTTATCTGAGTGAGATACTCTGGTATGGGTCGTTCTCTACTTCCATCGCAACTTTCTTATTCAACATTAGCTGTGGCAGGACAGGGTATGTATGCCGAACGACGGCGATGATGAGCACCGAAGCAGTATGCAAGATGTAGTAATCTTTGATCTTGATGAAAGTACTGATGTCCAAATGAGAACAGTGCCAAATGTTAGTGAAGGAGGCTTTCCCGACTGCCATGAAGCTCCTGGGTGCTTGTCAACAACAATGGTGTCGTCCGTCACTTTGACTAGGTGATTCAGCACTCATTAGAGATTATTCTCAGCTGATACCACTCTAGCAGGATTGTCCCATGCATATTGTATCCTAAGACCTAGCAAGGTTCAATGATTTCCGTGACAGAGGCTTACCACTGTTGGATTAATGGTGTGACGAGAGACGTTGACAACGTTCACAGAGTCTTTTTTATACAAGGCTTTCTCATATAACACTGCACAAACTAGGTTTTGCGATCAATGCTGCCCTCTGGGATGGACCGCGACTCTTCTGTCCACTGGATAAGGATGTGACCGTGGATCCGTCAACCCGCCCGTATATAAACGGAGCTGATTAAGACTAGCCCGACAAACTGCCTTTTTCAGCCAAATGTAAGTTTTCATCGTTTGCATACTTTAGCGAAGTTGAACAGCTGGGTTTTAAGAGGGTTTAGTGAGAGGGAGGATGGCTGGCGTGTATGACTGACACGCTAACAATATCAGTGCTGCGTATTTAGTCACATATACTCGTACGACAATAGTGAGTGACAAATGCTGGTACTGGTCTTCGCGACTGCTGTTGAATTTCGATGGCTCTTTGTGAATGTGGTTCTGGTTCTGAGCGTCTAATGCTTCTTCTCCGTGTGGGAAGACTGTCCACAATTGCGTTGTTACCTCTCTCACGGCCCATCCGGGATATTTGTAGGTTCCTATACACCTTCCACTCGAGTATACTTCTCTGTTTCATGGATGGCGCAAGGATATTTGCCCAAGTATCCACGTTACCAGGCGAAAGGCAAGGGAACTCGGTCGGCACTGGAAGGGTATCTGGACCGACGTGTGCATATCCATGTCAATGATGAGCCGTGCCGCGGCTTCGTGAACCAATACTTATGTATTCCAGTCAAGCATGGAGGGAGAAGTTGGTTCTCCAAATTGTGACGTACGAAATTAGGATCTTCAACATATGAAAAAATATCTCATTCCGGTCTTCTTTTCTCTCACATCAGCCCAATGTATGGCGGACGACCTGCCTAGAAGTTGTGGAAACTGCGTATCACGCAGGCGCTATACTGATAATCATGGGTTGAAGGCGACAAGAAATGAAGGTGTTGGTACCGGAGCATAACGTAGCACTTCATGACCGCAACAGCCGGCCTCACGTTGCGGCCAGGACATCAGTTATACACTAGACAAGTTCGATTTTGGGCGACAACCTACCTAATCCGCGTTTCGTTCTACGGAATAGAAGATTACTTTGATTCGTACTTGGGTTCAAAAGAGGGGGGTAATGTCTGTCAAAAATGGTTTCCAACAACCGCAATCGCAACATCCCGTTCTGCAGATAATCGTTCCTCAGTGCTTAGGCCTAACAGCAGCCGCTGTTTTGAGCCTCGAGCCCGGACTGGTGCTTGGGCTGGTGCTTGGCATCCATTCTGAATACCGACCTTCGTCTTCATCGTCTTCTTGGGAGTAATCAAAAACAATAATCAACAATCGCCTATGCTTTTCTACTCACAATTCACGACCGCATCAAGAACTAAGCATAGACTCCGATTCATGAAGATGTTGTAAAGATCTCGGGGCCACTGGCCGGAAACACAACCTTGCATGCCATTTGGTTTGGCTTATAGAATCAGTGCCAGGTCCGAGTGGAGCCATGTTTAAGTAGTCTTACGTGGACGTGGCTTTGGAGTTGTGTTAACGCCTAGAGGGATGTTTTTCAAGGGGAGGGGGGAGGAGGTAAGCTCTCACACATTGTCGAGATGCTTGAAAATACCTCAACTTTCCATCGTCGTCTTCTGCAACGATGTAAGCCACACTTGGAGCAGGAATTATAATTCGAAACCTACGAATTTCGATGCGATTGGATTTCAGGCAGTAATACGGATGCTAGGACTAAGAAGAAGTGCATTGGAGTATAAGCCTCCACAATTCATGGCCTGCAATCAAGTCGTAGAGGCGCCGTCGTCGTATCATTCAAGCAGAATAGCTCGGAAACAAGAGGGATGATAAAATCCGTTTACGAAGCATCGCTCCCTTTCGTAGCTTTCAAACAAAGAAAGGAAAGATGCTAGAGCGATGCAAATCGCTCGCAACTAGAATAATGGACACGTTTCATAACTATTCTGCTGTAACAAGAGCCCTGAACCCGAAGATTGTGCTGAAGCTTTTATGTCCGGGTTGCCACTGGATAGATGTCAGTACCGCACCAAGAAGCTGGCACTCCTCATAGACGCTCCGCCGGAGACTGAGTTCAGCAGAAGATTTGTGGTCATGAGCATCGAATGCTGAACCCGTCGTGAATCGAAGGAATTGTTCATGGCCATAGGCGATTCAATTCGTTGCAGGCATGCATCATTTACAGCCTCTTCCGATGAATGTCTCACTCAGAACCCGAGAAACATGGGGCCATTGAGATGCCGGATTAATGAATAAACTTTAGAGCAAGAAGCGTTGAACATCGTGTATTGCGAAACTCCAGAGGTCCACTGTTGAACGATCGCAGGCCCAGTGGGTGAAAGTCGTCAAATCGATGTATCGTGAAACTTGCAATGTTCGTCGCTCATTCATGTCCACAGTGGTTGGTGTTGTTATGTGGGTCGACCAGCACCGTCCAATCAGAGTGCGCATTTTGTCAGCTAGTCCGCGAGCCCGAGCCGGGGGGCGAGGGTCATTGAGATATCCCAACGTCCAAGCAGTCATCAATTGGTACTATGGGCGCGGCAGAACCTTGAACTGTAGCAGGGTGTTCCAATTGACAGACGAAAAATAAACCCCCGAGGTCTATACATAAGGTACACGAACCGCCCGGCCTGTCTCTATATCCTCCTCGGGTCTAAAAATCGCCGCATATTTTTTTTCGGCCCATCGCGCACCTGGCCGGGCGGTTCCCTCCCTAATACTACACATCAAGCGTGCGCGCTCTCCATTTCCGTTTCCTCTCTCTCCAGCAGGCAGCCGGTTTAGTGGTGCTTCTTCTGGACCTCCATGGTCTCGAAGGCCAGCTTCTCAGCCTCCTCGGCCTGGATCTGCTGGATGAGGGGACCCAGGTAGGGGACGTCCTGTGGTGGATCCATGTGTTAGTCCTTCCAATGTCCATGATCATTCAATTCGGGTCGAAAAGGTGTCGATTTACCTCGGAGGGCTTGGTCCACTCGTCCTTAGGCAGGAGCTTGTGCTGGTAGGAGAGCTGGACGGCGCGGCGGAGACGGAAGACGCGGTCGTAGGACTCCTTGGGGGAGAGGCGCTTCAGGGCCTTCTGGACGATATCGTTCTCCTCCTCGATGAGGTCGTCGAACCTGCAAGTCGTCTGGTCAGTCGCCGGTCCGGGGTGCAGCGTCGCAGGGTCGCAATTGGGTCGTGGGGGTTGGATGCGCTTACCTCAAGCCGAGCTTGCGGTGGCCGGCGGCGTTGGCGTACCAGTTGGCGAAGGGGATGGCGAGGGACTTGAGGAAGGGGCGGGCGAGGATGCCCTCGGCCAGCTGCTTGGAAATGAGCGAAGTCATTGTCGCGGGCTGGGTTGGGTGGTGGAGAGGAGATCGGGGGGTTGTCGATATGAATTGCCTCGGAGAGCGGTTTTGCGGATCGCCTGAGGTTGGTACACACACACTGCACTGGGAAAATCGTGGAGCATCCCGGAGAGGCGCAAAGATTCGGGACGGCGGGGTCATGTGACTATCCTTGAGATTCCGGCCAGTCAACGACTCATCAGCCACAGATGACCAGACCTCAGAGTCTGTGGCAGTGCTACATGTGGCTGGACGAGATGCCCAGCGATCTAGGGGCACGGACCATGATCCAGCCAACGGGTAGAGAGAAAGCAGCGGTGGTGATTGGGCCTGAGGCGCCTATGAGGTAATGGGCGCTACCAACGGGATGCCCTGGTCGTGATAGCACCACAGACCCTGCCGCTGGACGAGATTTTTGTGGTGCACCCAAAAGCCGCAAAGAACCGGCGGAGGTGGAGCTCATTTTGTGGTCTGGAAGCTTGAAACTTTTTTCGCTGGGCTCTTGCGACTTTGCGATTCAGAGTCTTGTAGGGACTGAGTCGAGAAGGGCTCGGGTTCGGCTTCCGACTTGCAATGGTCCCAGACAGACGCTGAACAACTCTGTCATTTCCGAGTAGCTGCAAAGATAGTGCCGAGCCGATGTTCAAGTGGCTCACGTGCGAACAATTCATCGCGACGAAACAGTTGCGCCCTGTAATCCTGCGTCATAATATGCGTTGATCATTAAGATTGCTGCAAACAAGCTGGAAGCTGTCGGCAGCTCCCGGGTCTGAACCTAAGCCAGCACTCGGGAAAAGAGCACCACACACGCACAAATACACCGTTCGGCGACTCAAAGTCTCAGGTCCCGTCAGCAACAAGTCGGGAATAAAGCACCAACCCCCGCAGCGTCATTGCACAGGACCCTTCAGCAGGTGCCGGAACCTGTAGAGTGTATCGGCGTCTGTCGTCCAGTCTCCAGCGTCAAGCGGTACGGCTTGCGCCCTCCAACTCCACCCGAACAGCAGCAGCTCAACATCCTGGGCCACTGACGGACCACCACCCACCTCACTCACTGAATGCGCTGCACCTGCACCGCACCACTGCAACCCGATCCTGGCGCCTCCTGCCAAAAGAGACAGCCGACAGCTCGCATCATTTTGCTCTCGTGCTCCGTCCCGCTCCACCTCGGCGCTTTTTCGCAATATCTCAGTCTCCAACTGCCCCGACTGCGCTCCTCCTCCCGTGCCGACGCTACCTTGCCTTACCAACCAGACCAGGACTAAACTACACTACTCCTGCAACCACCACTACCACCACCGTACTCACCAACTCCTCTCTCCGTCTCCCTCTCTCTCCTCCCCGCGCCTCCGTCCTCACCCCTCACTTCCCAATCCCGTGTATATGGGAGCGCTCGCCTCACCCGATCCGTCTCCCACTACTCGCACTAGGTCTCGAATCCCCCGCAAGGCCAATGGGCTGCGATAACCGCTAGTCGCTCAGTGTCACGGCGGCGTGGGAGCGTTCCCCGCATACCGGGACACCTGGGAAGGTCCAGCAACGATCCATACCTGGCCGACAGGTACAAACGATATACACCACAATTACCACCGAAAGATTGACTGATCACGAACGACCTACTGCGACATCTTGAACAACAACGCCCGCACTTGCTTGTCCGGTACCCAGATATCTGATCACATCTGCGTTGTACACAGCTTTTCCGAGAGCGAACCAAATCCCGGAGCACCGCGCCGCTTTCTTTGGACCTCTACCCAGCACTGAACTTCGCCTACACCCCGCAGTCCTGACCGCCGACCGAGCTCAACAGTGAGAGGGGATGTCTCACGACGAACACCACGATCCTCAACGAGGCGCACCGCATTCGCCAGAAGAAGAATATGGGCCGTATCCCACTTCGACATATCCAAACTACAGCAGCTCGCGAGCCTACCCAGCCCCGGTCCGCGCCGCGGCCGTAGCCACCGTAGAGCAGGCCGCCGCTGCCATGCCCGACACCACCATAACCCTCTTCGAAAGATGGGCTGCCGGCGCCTCCGACTCTCAGTTTAACGCACTCGCGGGCGCCGTCGGAGGCTTCACCTCGGGCGTCGTCACCTGCCCTCTCGATGTCATCAAGACCAAGCTGCAGGCCCAGGGCGGCTTCAACCCTATCGCAAAAGGCAGACACGTCGGACACCCGAAGCTGTACAATGGCCTGCTTGGCACCGCCGGCGTCATTTGGAAGGAAGAGGGTATCCGCGGCATGTACAGGGGGCTCGGCCCGATAGTGTTGGGCTATCTGCCCACCTGGGCTGTTTGGTTTACCGTCTACAACAAGAGCAAGGATTGGATGAAGCAGCGCCATGGTAAGGAAACGGGAGTGGGGGTGGTTTCAAGGAGAGCGCTCCGCTGACAACAGCCACAGACAACGCGGTGTTTATCAACTTTTGGTCATCCATCATAGCCGGTGCTAGCAGTACCATTGTTACGAATCCGATATGGGTTATCAAGACCCGCCTGATGTCGCAGAGCGTCGCACACGACCCTGGCAAGCATTACTCGCAGTTCCCGAAGTCGTCTAATACACCAACTTCGAGACCGACGTTGCACAGCAACTGGCATTATTCGTCGACGGTGGACGCCGCGCGCAAGATGTACACGTCGGAAGGCATCCTTTCCTTCTATTCCGGTCTGACGCCGGCCCTGCTGGGACTTACTCACGTAGCTGTCCAGTTCCCCGCGTACGAGTACCTAAAGACCAAGTTCACTGGCCAGGGAATGGGAGAGCCTGCGCACGGCGATGCGCAGGAGTCGCAGTGGGTGGGCATTCTCTGTGCTTCGATATTGTCGAAGATCATGGCGAGCAGCGCGACGTACCCGCACGAAGTCATCCGGACGAGGTTGCAGACGCAAAGAAGGCCAGTAGCCGGAGCGGAATACCTCCTGGGTCTTGGCATCAAGGTGCCAGAGTCGATGCTGGGCGACGAAGCCAAGAAACAACAACCGATATCACCAAAGTATCGCGGCGTGGCTAGCACCTTCCGGACGATCCTCAAAGAGGAGGGATGGAGGGCCTTCTACGCTGGCATGGGCACTAACATGATGCGAGCGGTGCCGGCCGCGACAGTGACGATGTTGACGTACGAATTTGTCATGAAGCAGCTGAATCAAGCGAGGGACGAGGGCAAGAGGAAGAAGGGGAGGGAACTCGAACCATGAGCTCAGCCGCCATTTCGGCCGATTTTTCACACACACGCACAGTCGAGAGCGGCGTTGAATTTGCTCAGTTAAAGAAGGAGGATGGCAAGAGACTACCTATCAAGATCAACCATGTGCGGTACATCAAGGCATGAGAGAAGGAAAGAAGCTGTTGAGATTAGGAAAACGGGAATGGGACTTTTCCAGATACCCTTAACTTTGGTCGTCAGGTTATAGACAAACTCGATTCAGGTCACGCGAAATAGCGCAACCCCACACACTGCACAGAAGAGGCAGCAATATCTGTCCCTCCCAGCTCTCTCCCTTTTCAATTGTTTTCTAGCATTCTGAACCCCTTCTCTCACCACGGAGCGTTTACTTACCCTTTTCCCCTGCGGTTAGCCAAATGAAGCATGGCACGAGGGATCGTATGTTATTATTTGGGGCGGCACAAATCTTTTGTAGCATAAACATGAGTCTCGGGCGCGGAGTATCTACGGGGTGGCAATGACCGATAGCGCAAATATAATGCGAAAGCCTTTTCTAGTTTCTCACTTGGTATCTCGTGCTGCGCTTATGTATGTGGTGTCAACAGCGCGTGGGGGGTATATGGTACATGAAAGTTGAGTGATACAATGAAAAGCCGGCGTATTTCAGCGCGGCTCTGCTTGCCTTTTCTCTCCCCGTTCCATTCTGTGGCCGTTCTCCTACTCTCATCCACCGCTGAGCATGGTGGCGAAGGAGACAGACAGACACCTGCGATACTGAGGCGTCTTGTGATGATGGATGCTTCTCCGGCATCACGACTTGGGCTCAGACGGCGCGGTAGGTTTGCTGCCGCCGCTGGCGATGTGGCCCTGGTTCTGGCCGTGACCTTGGCCGTATCTCTGGATGGTGTTAGTGAGGCTGCAGATGAGAAGCAGTCGCATGAGACTAGGAGGTGGATGGGGTGACGAACGGCTTGGTCTCGCGCTGAGCGGATCGAGGAGCGGGTGTACCTGGTTTAGGTCAGCGTGGACTTTTCTTTTGAGGTCTGGGGTGTTTCCATCTTGGCGAGGCGAGGCGAGGTAGGGGTGACCAGAAATGAGAGAGAGGGGTGGTGACTTACGCAAATAGGAGGCAGGCCATGGTGAAGGCTGCCAAGGGGGCGGTTATCGTCTGTTGGTGAGGCCGTTAGGAGATGGAGGGTTCATGGTAAGTGGAGTTGGAGATGGGGGGGGGAAAGGGATTTGTGATGTGATGTGATGCGATGCGATGTGGTTTGATTTCTTCTTACCTTTGGCGTCAGGTTTCCTTTGCGCATCTTGGATGAAGGCATCTCACTTCATTCTCCCACTGTTGGTGTTTTGGGGGTGATGATGGAGGTTTCGACCGGTGTAAGTGAGTTTTGAGGGTTTGAATGTGGTCTCATTTGGTGAGGGTGGTGAGCTGATTGGGTGTTTGGGAGTGTGTGGTTATGGTGGGGTTATGCGGGTAGTGGGGCGGGAGGGGAGGGGAGGTTCTTGGTAGGTGCATATCCTGGATGGAAGGAGATACAGATGGATGGGACACTGGGCAAGGCGAGTGGCCTTATTTAGAGAAGATGAGCTTCAGATATTCTTGAGAAGTGTTTTGAGTATGTAGTCGTGAATCCCGAATGTCGACATAGTGAATGTCTGCGCTTAGCGTCCTGACGTTGAGCACTTACACGGGCGGGCAGATATGGCCTACGAAGCAGACGGTGTTTATGCGGAGCGTTTTTCTTCTTCTTCTTTTTTTTTCCCCCTGGGGTTTCAATCCACGAGAAAGCTCAAGGCATGGCTTCCTCTGCATGTAATCTGATGTTTTGCTCTCGAAAAATTCAACATGACTTCTTGATTGACTGGATCATATCACCCGGATGTTGCAGTGTGAGGTGAAGTTGCAAGATGCACGGACGACTTCAACTCATTTACACCGTACCTACCCTTCAGATCAACCTTGGCGTTGGATTTTGCGCTTATCTTCATCGGCTAGGTAATTCTGCGTCAAGAGACAGACAAACAGACCTCTAAGCGTCTGACGACCGAGCACACCTGTCGCAACCAATCAACTCCAAGAAAAAAAAAATGGAAGGAAGAAACCGGAAGGCGAAAGAGAACCACCATTTTTTGCTCTGTCGGTCGCATGTAATTGGCTAATAGCATTAAACTTGCAAAACATTCAAAAAAGAAGCGTTCATCGAGGATGAGAATTGTTGACAAGAAAGGGATTCGAACCCTTGCCTATTTCTAGACTAGCACCTGAAGCTAGCGCCTTAGACCGCTCGGCCATCTTGCCATGTTCTGTTGTTGCAGAGATCGCTGTGAGTGGGGACCATGTAGGGTTTCGCTGGGGTGGGCGACGCAAAGGTTACAACACGGACGAGCCGTCCGGCGTACCGTTTAACTCATCAGCTGGTCCGAAATGAGTCGGCGTCCTTGATGGAAACCTGAATAGTCCAGGCATCTCTTCCCGCATCACTGGGGACAATGCTCACGGTTGTGAGGAGGACACGCCGATGTTCAGATAGCTGAAGTATGCGAGAGGCTGGACGGTTTGGCGATGCGACACCCTCCGCCGGTTCACGCTGGATGGCCAATTGAACGGCAGGGTGTGACGAGTGTTGATCCGGCCAATATTCCCGACGTTCCATCATAGGTCGAACGAGAAAGTAGATGCGACCCCCAAACAAAGACGCGGTATCCCAGTTGCCGAGACTCCTCAGTAGTGGAACACCTATGGGATCCTCATAGTTGCTAAGCAATATCGCCCATCGTTCTGAGGGCACACGGTGTGATATGACAGACACGAGAAACAGCTTCCCGACCAGTAGCCCCGTGTCTCCCAGTAACGAAATTTGCAGCAGTTGGGGGCTCAGGGAGATCGGGTCGAATCTCTCATGGTGAAGGAATACGCTGTCAATACCGTCCCAGAGGGCGTCTGGGCTGGCCTTTGAAATCTCGGTGCTATGTAGCCATCTGGCTGTGCTTTGGTCCTGAGTGAATCGAATGAAAACAGCAGAGCCAAACCTCTCGTCTTGATGCCCAATGTGATCCTCAGTATTGATGTGTCTCAGCAATTTGAGCAGTCGAGGCTTGCTATCGAACAGCACGGCCTCATTGAAGAAAGGCATGCCGAGCATCCAGGGCTTGTGGCGGATGAATCCTGACGGGGTCTTGGAAACATAGATGCCAATCGGTCTTCGAACGACCGGTAGTCCTTGAAAATCGCTGCATTGCAGTAGTAGCACATACTCTCTCCCTTTTGAGGCTTCGGGCCCCTCCTCAATCAACTCTTGCATGTGTAGAGTAGTGGAGACCATCAAGTTAGCCCTCGTCACGACAACATTGACATCGTCGATGAGCGGCGGCGTGTTTACTATCATCCGATTCAAGCAGGCAGCGAATTGGGCCGGGGATTCGGCAAATACGCCACTGTATGAACGCTGCCGCTCGGGATCCGTTGTCTCTGACGTCCAGGCCAGCAAAGATAGATCGTTTGTCTCTTGCAGAATTTCCGACTGTAGGCGTGCGAAGGCCTTTTGTCCTTCCCCGTAGAGTAGTGGCATGTTGATATCGAACAGCCCGAGGAGGCAGTATGCCGCATCCTCGATTCGAGTAGTTTGCCGTCTAGAAGCCCACGACATGCGGGTGGCGACTGGGACTTTCCTGGGCGACACTTTATTGAATAGGATATTGGTGTCAATGCCCGTGATGGAGGTGAGCATCATAGCCAGTGTTTCTTTATACCCAAGCTGCTCCCAGACAGCATTGTAAAAAACAATGTTCTTTGGCGCCACTAGCTCCTGCAGAGTCCATCCTCGCGTGAACCATCGGGAAGCTGCGAAGCGCTCGGGAAACGTACTCGAGTTTGCTTCGTCGTGTACATCAGCCAGATATGCAAAGCATACTTCTGACGACTGATACCACCGGAACATTGAGTTGATGGCCTCAGAGAGTTCAGCACTCGACGACTTGTCGATGCAGCAAGTATCGACCCAGGCATAAGAAAGGCCTCGCGACTTGGCGAGGCGGCATGTTGCGGCAATCTTTGGAAATCCAGCTTTCCCCCTCACGGCGTCATTGAGACTCCTAAAGTCCTGGAAGGAAACTTCCTCTGAGCCCCAGGTGTGAGAAAGAATGGCGTACGGAACGGTGGGGTTCAAGTGCTCTTCCAGCTGAAGATTGTTGACGTTGATGAGCCACATGGTAGGAGTTAAGTAGGAAGCACGCTGCCAAGCAACGAACGCCGGACTGATCTGGGTAGAGGAGGATGTCGCGTTCTAGGTTCTGCGGGGCAAGATATGACGCTGCAGGCTTTCGAGCGACGAAAGGTGTGGAGAAGAGGGCGACATTTTCTCGACTACGAGATGGAGAATCGCAAGAGTAGAGACTGACCAATGGTATTAGTGAGAGAAGCTCATCTGCAGACAACACGGCTGCTTGGAAGTATACGGGAGAACTGGAGGAGTGAAGCAGCATTGGATGCGCGCAAAGCAGTTGGTTTTCTCTAGTCAATAGACATCGTGGCTGCTGGCAAGCCACGTTCTCATCGCTCCAGTGATGAGACAGGCGCGGACGGGATCTCGATGGCAGGGACAGAAGTAGAAGTAGGGCGTCGAGAGACACGAGAAGGGGCCCAACGCCTGTCAATGACGGACACGACGCGGGTGAAACTGCAGCGCATGTGGCCCTAGGCCCAGCCATCTGGTGTTCCCCCACACGAGCCCGGCAGCGCCAGAACGTGCGTTCGCTCAGAGGCTAAGACCAAGACGGGGACGGGGGTCGAGGAACGCACGGCCACTGGACGAAAGCTTAGGCCGGGGTGGTGGGAAAGAAGCACCGAACCAGGAACGCAGAGAGCGTTGAGAGGTGGACGGCAGGGAAACAGCCGAAGGCACGATCAGAGAAAAAGAGAGAGAGAGAGAGAGAGAGACAGAGGTGTGCTCCCCCGTCTGCCACTGCCGTTCCTGCCCCAACGAAGTCGCAGCTGCAGTTGCAGGGCACCTGGGTTCGGGGACCCAGACACGCAGATTCCGAGTCCTCTCGTCGTCCTCTTGCTACACCACTCCTCTGCCAACCGCAGCTCCTCCCTCCTTCTCCTTCTCCTCCTCCGCCCCCGAGCTGCGCGCAGCGTATTTTCCAGACTGCCCCGAGCTTAATAATTGACACCACAGTCCGAGCATGGGTGTAGTGTAATGAAGGCAAGGTACATCTTCATCGTACCTTGCCTTACCGTCAGTCAGGTAGTATCTGGGTGCCCGCACCGCAACGCACCGCTCCGCGCGCAAAATGCAGCACGCAGCATCTGCATCGCATCAGCCCCCTGGTCCCGGCTGAAGCTCTACCCATCGCCGCCTGTGATTGGCTCATCCCGAGGCCGACCTCTTGAACCTCCTGTTTACCTCTCAACTTCCCTCGACTCCCGTAGCCCCCTCCCATCTTGCTGCAATTTCTCCAGACCTGTCCATCGCATCCAGATCGCATCATCAGCGCATCACACAAGTCCAAGTCGCACATCAAAAGCGATCCCCTTTGTAAAATCGCCGGCATCTACACCTTAATCACTACCACCAGCTACCCAAACCCATCCTCCAGACGCAATGCCCGTCGAGCTCCGCAAGCGCAAAGCCCCCGAGCCTGCCCCGGCTCCTGCTCCCAAGAAGGCCTCCTCCAAGGTCGCAAAGGCCACCGAGAAGGTCAAGACCGCCGTCAAGGGAAAGCCCGCCAAGGCCGCCCCCGAGAAGCCCGTTGAGGAGCCCGTCGAGAAGAAGAAGCCCGTCGCTGCCAATGGCTCCGACAAGAAGGTCAAGGCCGCCAAGGGCGAGACCATCAACCTCGACGGCTTTGGCGGCGACGTGGAGACCAACGACGGCGACAAGACCACTCTGAAGGAGCTTGTCGACAAGAGCAAGGCCGGCGTCGTCCTCTTCACCTACCCCAAGGCCTCGACTCCTGGCTGTGAGTACTCCCCCGATATACCGCGACATCCGCTCGGCAATACCACGTCGAGATGCACAGCGTGCTGATAATAGTCGCGATACGCAGGCACTACGCAAGTCTGTCTCTTCCGAGACTCCTACGAGCCGCTTACAAAGACGGGCTTGTCCATCTACGGCTTGTCCACGGACTCGCCCAAGGCCAACACCACCTTCAAGACGAAGCAGAAGCTGCCTTACCCGCTGCTCTGCGATCCCAAGGCCACCCTCATCGGTGCCATTGGGTTCAAGAAGCACCCCAAGGGCACCCAGCGCGGTGTCTTCGTCGTGGACAAGTCCGGTAAGATCCTCGCCGCCGAGCCCGGCGGTCCTGCCGCCACCGTTGAGGTTGTCAAGGCGCTCGTCGAGGAGAGCGGCGACGCCGAGCCTGATGCTGAGACGGCTGCCGATGCCAAGGAGGAGCCGGCAAATGGTGATGCCAAGGACGAGAAGGAGGATGGCGCCGACGAGGCCGAGAAGAAGAAGGATGAGAAGAAAGACGAGTAATTATAGTGCTGCGATGTAAGTATAATCTAGTGGTGAAAGTGCGTTCTTGTAGGAAAATGCTCTTGAGGAGGGATATGGGACGGTTTTCATGTATCCGCAAGGTAGTTGGCAATTGATTTAATGGCGTTGGTCTTGCTTCAATTGTACATCACCCCCTCTGCCTCGGCGGCAGAGCATCGCCAAACCTTGATGGCGATGCACGCCAAAGGCCAATTTCCCGTGAACATGCCCGGAAATTCCAGCGTTGCAGGGCAGATTTGCGTGAAAGAGATGGAGTGGGTACTTTCTGTTAAAGTCGGGTTGCAAATTGAAGCACGGCTATTGCTTCGACCGGCTAAACCCCGGCTACCCGCTCCCGCCAGAAACTGGAGCACGCTCTCGACTCAGGTGCCGGATCACCACCAACATTCAAGCTCGCCCATCACCGACCGACCGAATACCCCTCTCCGCTCAACCCACGACGTCGCCAAGATGGCCTCCAAGGCAGTTGCGAAAGCTGCGGCTGGCGGCATTGTGGAGATCTCCAAGGTACGACCGCCCGTGCGGCCTCAATTGGCCTCTCCCCGACGAAACAACCACCACCACCTTCATCATCACCAAACCCTCCCCGACAAACGACCCAACTACCCATGTCTCAAATACACGAATCCGATAGCTAACACACAGCCCCCGAACAACAGAAACACACCCTCCAGTCCACCGGCGTCTGGGAACGCATCCGCCGCTCCCTCGCCATCGACCCGAACCGCTCCTCCGGCGTGCCCTTGAACCCGACCTTCCGCAACCCGGCACCCGGTGCCCTGGACCCCCTCCAGTACGACGACCCCGTCACCATGCCCGCGGGCGACATCGCCGACAACGCCTACTGGAAGCGCGACTCCCGCCGTAACTACCCGGCCCTCAGCGTCGTCAACCAGGCCGACGTCGTCGGCCTGCTCTCGGTCGGCTCCGCGGCCAACCCGCGCGTCGAGCTCATCGGCGAGGCCGGCGAGAAGGCCCTCGTCGCCGCCCAGCAGGAGGCCCAGACCACCGGCATCGCGGCGTACCTCGAGAAGAACAGCGCCGCCGGCGCCGTCGAGGCGGGCAAGGAGCAGCTCTTCACCAACGGCCTGCCGCCCACGCCCAGCGGACACGACGTCAAGAGCGGAAAGTGGGACGTGCACAAGTACAAGGTCAACGAGGATCAGTCCTACGGCGAAGCGTGAGTTGTTTTCTACCCGGCCGGTATTGATCGTGGGTTCGCTAACGTGGGTGCTGTTTAGTTACCCCTGCAGGACGTTCACATAGGCGAGTGGATTTGAGGGTTTCTGTATGAGGGAAGTGGCAAAGCTGTAAATATGACGGACACTAGATTCCATTAAACGTTTTTCTCAAGTTTTCTTAAAAAAGAATGTCCCAAAGTTCCCACGCCTGCCCTTATGCTGTCCTCCATCTTGGGGTATCTCAACTCCCGCCGCTCATGCTCTTTCTAGCTATGGGAGACCACACACTCGACAAACACCGCCCATGCCCGAATGAACCCGGAACCAAACAAAACTCAAGCCTCCTTCACCTCCGCAACCTTGGGAACCTCAGCAGCAGCCTCCTTGGCCGCAGCCCCCTCCCCCGTCATCCTCTCAATGATCTTGACCTTCCCCTGGGCCCTCTTGAACCGGTCGTCAAAGTCGTTGACGGCGTCGTCGTTGTTCTCCTTGGACAAGGTCTCGGGCTCGACGAGAGCGAACGCCGCGGTGACATTCTTCTCGAGCCGGGCGTTTGGCGCCAGCGGCGGCAGAGAGCACGTCTTTGATTCCGTGGGCTGCGAGGATGACGCCGCCCCGGCGGGAGTGGGAACGGCAGCTGTCTTTTGCGGGAGCGACAGCCTGTTGGCCCAGACGACGGAGCGCCCGTGTATCCTGCCGCTCTCAAGGAACTTTTCGTAACCCTTTGCGAGGCCGACCGAGCGGCCCTCGATCTTGCCGGCGAGGATGCCGTCCTCGGTGCCCTGGCGGAAGCCCTCGGCGAAGAACTGCTCCTCGAGGTTGAGGACGTCGTCAAAGGGGTCGTCCATGATGATTGTATTTGTAAGATGAGGTGTTGAATTTGTTTAAGAATCCACTTCGGCTTCGTTTTGTGATTTTACGCTGGGCGTTTTGTAGTTGCGTTGAGGCCAAACACAGAGGTTGAAGTTGATGGAGGGGCGATTTCTAATGGCGGGGCAAAATTAGTTTTGACTCAGCGACTTTTTTGGCCAACTCTCCAACTCTCACATCAAGCACTCAACGCTCAAAACGAACTGAACAAATACTAGGCTAGTTTCACGGGTTTTCACAGTTATATTTTGAGGCAAAGAAGATTTATGTTACAAGTGGATTGGGAATCAATTCTAAAAATTCTAAGTCTATTTAACAAAACAAAAAGAAGCGTCATTCGCATGTATCATCACTCATAAGGAGCCTCTACTGCATACCAAACAGCATGCCGCCGTTGGCGCAGACAACCTGACCAGTACACCAAGCAGACTCCGCGGACACAAGCATACCAACAACGCCGGCAATCTCACCCACATACGCGGGACGGCCGCCGGCCTCCTCGGCCTCGGCGACGAGCTCGTCCGAGTCGATGCCCTTGCGGGCGCGCATGAGGGGCGTGTGCTCGATGAAGCCCTTGATGAAGCGCTTGAACTCGGGGGTGTTGCCGGCGTACATCTCGGTGAGGACGGGGCCCGGGTTGACGGCGTTGACGGTGGCGTTCTCGCTGAGCTCGCGGGCCCAGGTGCGGGTCATAGCCTCGAGGGCGGCCTTGGTGCCGCCGTAGACGCTCTGCTCGGGGAAGCCCGTGGACGAGGAGACGGAGGACATGTTGACGATGCGGCCGCTGCGGTCCTGCGGCAGGTAGGGCTGCAGGGCCTGGACGAGCAGCAGGGGCCCGAGGACGTTGACGCGGTAGGAGAGGTCGAACTGCTCGACGGTGATGTCCGGGAGGAGGTTGTTGTGGGCGACGCCGGCGTTGTTGATGAGGATGTCGACCTGGAACTTGCCGCCGTCCTTTTGGAGGAAGTGGGCTTTGGCCGTCTCGACGAGGGAGCGGGGGCCGGTGGGGGTTCCCATGTCGGCTTGGACGGGGAGGACGGTGATGTTGTGTTTTGTCTGGAGGTCGGCGGCGAGCTGGTCGGCGGGGGCTTTGGAGGAGGCGGAGGTGTATCCTAGGATCAAGTTGCAGCCTTTGGAAGCGAGGTTCTCCGCGATGGCGACGCCAATGCCTGGTGTTTTGTTAGTTGTTTTCTTGAGTGAGAAGGTAGACAGAGGACGGTATCGCACCTCGAGAGCCACCGGTGACGATTCCGAGCTTTCCTTCGAGGGAACGAGCCATTGTTGCCGGGGTCTCTGGTGTTTGTGTTTTACGTGAATATGATGAGTGGAAACAGGGGCTACTGGATCACGGAATGGTTGCAATGTAAGAGAAGAGAAGAAAAGAGAGAGGTAGATTGGCAGGTTACAGCAAGACCGGAGCGGACGGGGACCACAAGGTCACTCTTATACAACGACGCAGCTTAGGGTACCCAACGTAAGAACTGGGACCCTTAGGAGAGGGAAAAAAGTACAATCTCCTAAATCGGCAATGCTAGCAGTTCTCGTGACCGGAGAGAGGCGCGCAGTTTGGAGGTGACTGGATTAACGACCCAATGGAACGCGTCCTCGTGGCAGGACAGATCCCGGTGCGGCGTGTCCCTCGAGACGAAGCTCTCGGCGGGATATGCAAGCTACCCCGCTGTCGCAGAGCTGTCCGGGGGGTAAAGTGCTGGGAGCTTGCCCCGCGGTGGTGGGACGGACGGCGCTGAGATGGGCGACCCCCACGTCATTCTCCCGCGCCAATCCTGTGCCAGGGTTCGATGCGCTGGAAGGGTCCTTTCAGACCATCGTGAAGGTCGCATTAGGGTTTGGAAAGGGCCCTGATGCAGGTGACTCCAAGGTTGAGACTGTTGTGGCATTTGTTGGGTACGAAGTACTACAACGGCGAATTACATGGACGGAGGGGACGAATGTAGAGCAGCTGATGAATGAAGAACAAGAACTAACACGAAGATCCCGCGGAATAGGGATACGTCATGCTAAGATCTCATCATCCACTACCGCTCCAGACATCAGAAGACCAGGGAGTTTATGTGTTTTATCTTGCGCCTTGTTAAGAATTAATTAGGAAGTTGAGCCATGGAGCTAATTCACGAGTCAAGTTGCGTCGTCTTCGTGTCGTGATGTCTCGGTGTCGGTGGGAAGTTGTTACCGCTAGAGCTGGAGAAGCAGCGCTAAGACTTTCCGGAATAGTTCACACCGAGTATCAGTATGCGGGAGGATTTATGCTGAAATCAAGTAGCTAGAAACGTAACGAGCCGCATTGAAAAAGAGAAACACGAAAGGAAGTGCCGTTGGTGGCTGACTGCAGGTCGAGTAGTCAGTTGAATGTGCAGCTTGGACAAGCTCATCCATCCTGTGCATTGGAACGGTAAAAAGCACAGCTGTAAGCTCCCCAATCGCAATTGGCGGGGCAGTTTCGAGCGACCCTCGGAGCCTCGTGCGGCGCTGAGTGTGGTGGGGTCGGCAGCGGCGACCACCAACGACATGGGTCACCACCTAAAAGTCTCTCCTTCTCACCACCATTCATCAACCCACACCACCACGCACCCCTCCCACCTTAGCCTCGCGCGACAGCTGCCTCCCACCCCGGACCACGACAAGTCCAGCTCGAATTCAGCAGCCTCGCTTCCTCCCTCCACGTCACCGTACCGAACCTCCCGTCGCGAGACGAAAAAAAGAGAAACTCGCCCACCATGGATATCCGCCTCCTCAAGTCCTCCGACCTCCCCCTCATACAACACGCCAACCTCGAGAACCTGCCCGAGAACTACTTCCTCAAGTACTACCTCTACCACGCCCTCTCGTGGCCCCAGCTCAGCTATGTCGCCGTCGACGTCTCCCGCCCCAAGCGCACACCCTACGACTACCCCAAGATCGTCGGCTACGTGCTCGCCAAGATGGAGGAGGAGCCCACCGACGGCGTGCCTCATGGCCACATCACCAGTCTCAGCGTCATGCGCACCCACCGCCGTCTGGGTATCGCCGAGAAGCTGATGCGTCAAAGTCGTACGTGTGCCCTCGTCGCCAAGGCCCTGCCGTTGCAATTATGGACGTCCTGAACTGACACATTGAAACCCCAGAACTCGCCATGGTCGAGACCTTTGGTGCCCAGTATGTCTCCCTCCACGTCCGTGTCTCCAACAAGGCCGCCATCCACCTCTACCGCGACACCCTCGGCTTCAAGACCGAAAAGACGGAGAAGTCGTACTACGCCGACGGCGAGGACGCCTTCTGCATGAAGCTCGACCTCGGCTACATCCGCGAGCAGATCCAGGACGAGCGCGACCGCGAGGCGGAGGAGGGCGGAGCTCCCGAGGCCGCTGACGAGGGCGACGCCGTTGGCGACGTTGGCCGCGACCCCAACGCCGACAAGAAGCGCAAGGTCAAGGTCGGCCGCGGCCTCGGTGTCGGGGAGCTGGTGGAGAAGAATGAGTCCGCCAAGAACTAGGAGTCTAGCCGCGGCTCTAAGTTCGTCCCCTATTTTTTGTCCCCCATTGAGGCCTCCAAGGAGTTTTTGATGAATGCGTCGGGGCCAGTGGCGATCTGACTCGGCGAATGATGAACCGTGAGGACGGGAGACGCGATCTGCGTGCTGACCAGTGATTCCCCGTATTGGGCATCATCCGTGGGAGGCTTTGGAATGCTCATCTGCCTGGTGGCGTTCGAAGTTATTCAAGAGAGGTGGCTCGGTAAAAGAAGCGTATATACAGGGACAAGCATTCTAATGAATGCAAGTTTAAGACGATTACGACAGGATACGGCGCATCATAGCACGGTGTAGCACGGTGACCAAAAATAGACGAGGCATGGTAAACTACCAATGGAAGCAAAGAAACAAGAGTTCCCTCCCATATGTTGTGTATATATCACATAACCAGTTTGTGTGTCTCGCTTTCACCATCTGGCGGCCTTTCTCTCCTCTTCCGCCACCAGCTCCCTCGCATACTCAGCATCCGCCTCGACGCGGAGCTTCTCGACGTTCCTGGATATCTCATCAATTTCCTCGATCAACCGCTGCGCCGTCTGCTCCCCCGTCGAGCTCCCACCTTGTCCCCATCGGCCGAACCCGCGGCCCCACCCCCCGCCGCAGCGTCCTCTACCCCTCCCTAGCGGAGGATTCTCCAGCTCTTCGCTCCTCTGGTCCAGACGGACCTTGTCCAGTTCCTCCACCTTTTGCGCCAGGTCCTTCTCCATGTCCTTCACGGCGTCGAAGAGGGACTGCGACGATGGTGGCTGCGGCGTGCTCGGCGAGGCCGGCTCGACGCCGCCCCCTCGCTCTGCTGCCGCGGGCCACGCCCCAGGGAACCCACCGTTGAAAGCCTCTCCGCGTCCGCGGCCGCGACCGTCCCCCCATCCTCGCCCGAAGCCGCCCGCCCAGGGGTGGAATCCTCCGCCGTACTGATGGGAGCCGTTCGGGACGCCCCACATGTTCGGGGCCGGCGGCGTGTGCGTCATTGGCGGCTGCGGGTTGACGGGCGGCACGGGAGGGGCGGGGGGCACTGGCGGGATCGGCGGCGCGTGTATTACCGGCGGTACGTGGACTGGGGGAACGTGAACTGGCGGGACGTGGACATGGACTCCTGGAGGCGGGAACGACGGCGGCGCGCCCCAGGTTGGAGACTGGTGTTGATGCTGATGCACGTGTTGGTGATGTTGGTGGTGGTGGTGGTGTTGTCCCCTACCGCCGCCGCCGCTGCGTCTGCCCTCCCTCCGTCTCTGTCGTTCCTCGCGTCTCTGCTCCCTGCGTTCCCTCTTTTCCTCCCGTCTCTTCGCCCGCCGCTCCCGGCGCTTCTCCCTGCGCGCGCCGCGCTGCTGGCGCTTGAGCTTGCGCCATTCCTGCGTCAGGGCCTTAATTTCCGCCTTCAGCGCCCTCTCGTCGACGACGGCAGCGGCGGCGGGTGTCCCCGCAGCAGACGACGGGCTGCCGCGCGCCTGTTCCCGCGCCGAGGACCTGGCCGAGCGGATCTCGGAGCGCAGCTGCGCGACGTCGGCCCGCGTCACGGGCTGGTCCGGGTGCGCGAGCCAGTCGGCCACGCGCTGCTTGTAGATGGGCAGCTGCGCGGGGTAGAGGTCGTCGTAGTCGGGGAGGGAGCCGACGGAGGAGGCCGAGTCGGAAGAGGAGGTTGACGAGTCGGAGGACGAGGAATCGGAGGACGAGGAATCGGAGGAGGGGGAGCGGTGCTGGTTGGCGGGGTATCGTCCGGGAGGACGGCCGCGGCCACGGTTGTGGCCGCCGCCCCGGTGCGCTTGGAAGAGCGGGTGGTCTGGAGGCGGGCCTGGGGGAGGAGCGTGAGGGCCTTGGGGGAACGGTCCGGGAGGGAAGATTGGTGGTTGTGCCGCGGCGGGATGCCATGGCTGTCTGACGTACGGCTGCCCGCGGGGGGTATCGGTGTTGGGGTTCGCCCCGAACCTGATTCCTCTCTCATCCGCAATAAAACTCCCCAGTCTGATGCCGTTGCTATCCGCTATGAACCTGTCTCCAATGGAGATACCATCTTCGCTGAGCCTGATACCGGCAAAGTTCCAGCTCCGGGACCCAGACGGTGCAGGCTGCTGCGGGACCGATCCCTGGTGAGCGTGTGCTGAGAAGGGCATGGGGCCCCCGGGTCCAGCCGACGCGGGACTGTCGACGTTGCGATCGAAAGACTGATCCCACGCCCCGGGCATCCGCAACTCCTCCACCTCCGGACTCAGCCGGACCAGCATGCCCCTCGGGCCGAAGAAGCCCTCGTTCCATTGCGCAACAACGCCCTCCGCGTCTTCCCGCCTTAGCCCCACCCCCACGGCCGCGGCGCCGGGATCCGTCTCCGGGTCGGAGCGGATCTGCTCCAATTGCGCGGACGCATGGTGGCTGCTGCTGCTGCTGTTGTTGCCGGTGCTCTGCCCGCTCACACTGTCGCCGCCAGATGCTGCCGCAGCAGCTGCCGCGGCGAGGGCTTCTTCCTCAGCCTGCAGCTTCCGGTTGATGACGGCCTCATTCCGGGCGGCGGCGTGGTGCGGGACCAGGACGTTGATGAACGTGGCCCAGTCCTGCTGCGTGACATCCCGGGCGGCCCAGGTGGGCGCATACGGGACGTCGTCCGGGGTCGTTGTGGGGGTGACGGCGATTGTGTGGACGAGCTGCTCGCGCGGGGAGAAGGACGCCGGCGGCGGGCGGGAGTCGAAGTAGGCCGCCGAAAACTCCGAATAAGCCGCCGTCGTTGACGACGCAGGATGGTTCGCTATGCTGGCGTTGGCGCTGGAGAGGGAGGAGTCGTGGCGCGAGTGTGGTTGGGTGGTGGTGGTGTTGTTCGTGCGCGGGGTCAGCGGCGGGGTGTAGATGACTTCGCTGTGAGAGGAGGCGTGTGAGGAGACGCGCGAGGCGGCATCGTCGGACGGGATGCGCGGTGAAGCTGAGGCGTTGGTGTTGTTGGTGTTATTTGAGCTGCGCCCGGCTGTCGAGTAGATGTCCGTCTCTGAGTACGGCGGGGGCGGGACGTCGTCGATTTCGGGGTCTGGCTGTCGCATGGCCATTCGCGGTGATTTTGTTGGTTGGTGTAATTGACGGTGATGTAGCTCGGTGAAGCTATGACTTCTTCGCAGGGGTGGGATGAGACGAAGATTTCGGTCGACGTTGACGACGTTGATTGTCAGTGCATAGATAATTCTCACCTAACAATGAGAAAAAAAAAAGTTGGAGGAGGACAAGATCAAGGACAGGAAAAGGACAAGAAATCATCGGCAAGCCGGCACAAGCGCGAGCGGTGGGATCAACTGGCGTTTTTGACGAGCTGGGCTGGGCCTAAAGGTGCTAAACTCCGTTGACTCAATCCTCCAATGTCATCCATCTCAAGACCCCCATGCCCCTTCCCGCTAAGCCTTGGCCAACTTAAACCTCAACAGCTGCCTATCCAGGCTCACCCGAACGTTCGCGTAGCCTTACAACCCTTCGTAGTCTCGGGCTGCGTTACTTGTCGAACCACAGTTCGTCACTCAATAGAGGGGGACCCCGCCTCCCGGGAGCACAGGCGGCGCGGCCGAGCACACGCCATGTGAAGATAAGCATCAAGCTTAGGTTGTTTGAGGGAGACCCCTGCCCTGAAAAGGCGCAGCAGTACCTTACTTCCAGTACGCGTTGCGCAAAACAGCCCGAAAAGATGTCACCGCCCAACTGTGTTTCTTTTACTTCCGAGAAGCCTCAAGTTCGAGAAGCCTCGCTGCACGTTGCTGACGCGGCCCCCCCTGCGGACGGGAGAGGCAGCAGCGCACATCTTCCCAAGACCAATCATGACGAGACTCATCACCCAAGACCTAGGTATGACTCTGAACCGCCAAGCGCATTGCTGCCTTCCACACACACACACTCACTGACACCACGAACCAAGCCCCAAAGCCCCAGCCAAAGCCCCTCAATCCCAGTGGGTCTCCCGCGCCGTTGGAACGCCGACCCTTGAAAGTGTACCCGTCGGCGGTAAACCCCTCCGACTCCAACGCCGTGCTGCCGAACCAACCGGCCCTAGCCCTAGAATGGCCAGAGGGCTACATACGTATAGTGATACGACCAAACCGACGATTAGCGTAATGTACAGAACCAGGCTATGCATGCCGCGCCTGATGATGCCGATGACTGGTCAGGCCCCCAGAACTTTCTTCGGTCTCGTCTTCAGGGCCACGAATCACTGCCAGGGCCGCGGACGCCGCTTTCGCGTCCTGGCAGGTTTGAATGCAAGTTGTTCCTTGCGACACTGGGCATGTCCCAGATCACCGGTCAGCCTCGGTGCTCCAAAGGTGGAAGTCAACGTCCTCTGGCTTGTAATGATCGGCGATAATGGTTGATAAATGGTTGCGAGAATGAGCACCGCTGTGAACGCTGTTAGTTATTGGGTTCATCAAGTGGTACGCGGCAGTCACTTACAGGTTTGTGATGTAGGTGTCGAGCAGCTCCGGAGGCACAAACTCGCTGACGGCGCTCCGGATGTCGACACCATTGACCATGGCCCCGTCTGCGAAGCTCACATGGTTCATGGAACTGCCCCATTCTACCAAGCTCTCCTCGTCAAAGTAGCTCTCTGGGCAAAGCTTGTACACACCACTGAGGATAATCACAGGGTTGCCCTGCTCCTTGGCTGCACGGGCGATGACGCCGGCTCCTGCGTCTGTGAGGATACCTCCGTTGGCCAGAACGGCTCTTGCGCCGAGAATGACCTTGTTGATCCGTGGCATGTAGGCCATCATGCCGCCGTTCTGGATGCTGATCGAGTCAATTCCGACAGCGCTCAGCTTCTTTCTAAATGATGCATAGGGTCCCTCGTTAGAGCCACGAGCCGGCTCGGACGCAATGAAGACGGTAAATCTTCTCCGCGTGGCCGCACGCAAAATGAACTTTTGGACAGTGGCTGAAGGCTGGTGGACGAGCACATAGTCGCCAGGGTGAATCTGGACATCAGCAGCCGCCGCAATCTGGTCATCCACTTGGCTGATTTCGTCCTTGAGCTCCTCAATACCCTCGATGACCTCTGACCTGAGAGCGTGAACCTTAGTCGACTGCCCGCGGAGAGGGGTCGAAGCACCCGAGTCCTTGCCGAAGGGCGATCCGGCCATAATTGCGCTGACATCTGCTGGAGGAGAGGCCTCGAGGAGAGAGAATAGTGACTTGGAGACATGGAAGGAGCTCGTTGAGGTAAGAGCGCCGGGACGGACCGGTCTCGGGCCGCTTGAAATGTAGTCTGCGCCAGCATCCTGCTTGGTGTATGTCGACGGGGGCCACTGGTGCTCCAGCTTGGAAGGGTCGGGTACTGCTGTTGTAGGAGTGGTCCCCACCTCTGTAGCTGTCTCGCTGGCATCTTCGTTACGGTCCTCGGCAGCCTCGTCTCGGATCAGACTGAGCACGCGCCTGACAATGTTGCCCACAACAAGCTCCTTGGGCTGGGCGGCGATGAGGCGCAGACCGATCTGTTGGACCTTTTCCAAGAGTTGATCAACGTCGGACCATTTGGACTTGGCGACGACTTGGAGGAGGATGTGGGCGGTCGCGACGGCGCAGAGCTCGGAGCCCTGGATCTGTCTACGCTTCAGCAGCCTGCGACGCAAGGGTTAGCAGAGGAAGACGGTTTGACGCGACAGGAACAGGCGCGTACGAAATGAGGCCGTCAATTGAAGCTTCCAAGGGCTTGCCCTTGAGGGATTTGAGGTACCGCTCCAGGTCCCCCACGCTGGGTTTCACTGTAGCCATTTTGGGTGTGTGCAGGTCGTTGGTGGGAAGGGCCGAGGACGGGAGGAGTCGCGGGGTTATCGCGAGACGGCTAGGGTGTGTCGCGGGGTTGCCGAAGGGGCAGAAGGTTAACCTGGAGGGCAGTAGACGTCTTCAAATCTATCAGCACGCGTAATGCACAATTCAATGGTTGTCTGGACTTGGCTGGGCGTTGGTGGTGAATTGGGAAATTGTGCGAAGACAGCTGTGACTCAACGTTCAAGCTTCGGGGAAAGGCACAATGGAGACCATCCCTGTCACACCAAAAAATTCGAGGGGCATTGGGTGACCTGCTCCAGCTTCTGGGGCAAGTGTCAGCGGGTGGCTCTGACTGGTCGCGCAAAGCTCGGGCCGAAGCAACCCGTACAGGGCCCTGAAAAGGTCCCCAATCATTCTGGAAAGAGTCGCTCCACTGGGAGCTGCCCCTCCATCACTGCAAAATGACGTTGGGGTTCGAAGCATTCTGCTGGTGATTCTGCCAGTGATGCGCTAGGGTGTTGCGCTGTCCAGTGAGCTTGTCGACAGCTTTTTTCTCTCCGGGGCATAACTAGGTGCACACGAGGGCAAGATCGGGGAGCAACTTGAAATTCCGCAGTGGGAGCAAATTGGGTTGGATGCCAGGATTTGAATTTGGCATTATTGATAGCTTTGTGTCAAGTTGAGGCCATTGGTTGTTCTGCTAACCTATGGCCCTAAAGGCACTGAGCTTGCCTTGCATATTCGTCAAGACGAGAGACAAGTCAAACATTGTTTACCAGAGCAGAGAGAAATATGGCTTCCCCCGATATTTCAACCGACACCGATGGAATAACATGATGGGCGCATGCGAATGAGCAGCATTTGCTCATCCGAGCTCTTTGGTCACCATTTACATCCGTTTTTCTTCTGCTAGAAGTCCTTCACTGGCAAAATATCACCCGGCCTCTAAAAAAAGGAGTTGATGGCATTGAATTTAGAGTTCCCACGTTGAAGCGACATGCGGCCTTGGTGTTTTAACGGTTAATGCCTCCTAGCCCCAGTAATAAGCCTCACAGAAAGCGATACCGACAGCAATTGGGAGAGGCACTGCTCAATCACCCGCATGAGAAAAACGCTCAATCCAGGATCTGCGCATGGCCTTTCTGCCTCACTAACGAATGCAAGAGTTGCGGGTTGAGAACAAGTAGCTGGGGCTGTCGACGAATGGTTGGACGGCAATGGAACACGGATACGAGGCGTGGATCAGAGGACTGTGACGCTGCTCTTGTGATGGGCTCGATTCTTCAGTTCCCGATTCAAGCCCTGCCTCTGCTCAATCAGATTCCCCAACGACAATATCAAAAGTGGAGTTGAGTTCTTCACATGAAAGAGCACATGTCTGACAGAGCTTGTCGGGAATCGGCTGATGGATGCTTGCAATCAGTTCAGAAGTCATCGCCGAAAACCCATGGACGTTCGTCGAGGGTTAAGCTGGAAGTAGAAGCCCTTTCCGAAGACCGCACCGCAAAAAAAGGCGAGGGAGAAGGGAAAAAGTCCAGAGCTCCGGATGCCGCTGCTCTGCTCAATGCTCAATGCTGTTGGGTAACGACAGCTTCGATTGTGGGCTGAGGTCCACGGGGACGAATACATGGATTACGTAGCCGCTTGGCGGCAGCTGGCCACCCCTGTTACTGCTCACTAGGTCCCCAAAAGTTGCGGCCATGTTCCACTGAAGCACCAGGACAGCAAATAACAGAGGTCCAAAAAGGACACTGAATTCTTTGCAGACACTGGAATCGACACGTGAACATCCAGCAGGCTGTCTTCGTTCCATCCCCCACAAGGGAAAGAGCCAGGGTAACCAAGCAGTGTAACCCCCAGCAGTCCGGATAGCACCCACTGATGCTGCTGCTGGCCTGCTGCTGCTGCTGCACCTGCAAGAGAGTGAGCGAGAGAGAGAGAGAGACACCGAGCACAAAGTACCGTCCCAGCAAATGTCTGCGTGACTGTACCACTGTCCACCACAGGCGGCCCAGCCCGACCCAGCAGACTCGCAGTCTGTTGAGAGCTGCTCCATCGCTCATCCCTCCACTCCTCGCACCCTCGCGCACCTCACACTCCTTGTCACTTGCACCTGGAATCCGCTTCCCTCCCGCGGCTTCCAGTCCACAGTCCACAATCCACAGTGAACAGTCCACAGAATCTCTGTCGAAACAGATCGGTTGTCGTTGACGCCTCCAATCAGAAAAAAGTTCCCGGCCATCTCAACCATTAACCACCCCCCTGTCCGTCTCGACTGGACTCTGCGAACTCCCGACAGCCCGACACCTTCATACCGTACACTCACTCCCTTTACACATACTCGACCGACCTACCTGCTTCTCCAACTTCTCCAGTATCTCCCCTCTCCTACGGCCATTTGGTCCAAAGGCAGTCCAGCCAGCACAGCACATCAGCAACCAAGTCGACAGCTTTGCGCTGACGGCCACATCGCGCTTTAGCGTTTGTTAGCACCAGACGGACGAACCTTTTTTCGCCGGCGCCACCACTTTCGCGCTTCTTCTTCTCCCGCGTCGACTTTCCATGGCGAGCTGATTTGCTGTTACTCCTTGGATTTTGGGGGGAACACCACCTGGCCAGCCCGAGGCTTGGAACTCTTCAATACGACCGACGATACGCTCCATCCTCGAGACCCGCAGCATCACTTCGAACAAAATCACTTCGACGCATATAATTAGACCAACACGCACTCGTTCACTCGTTACTTCGATCGCCGCGCACCTCGCCTTACTGCAAATCCGCCACCTGCTCTGACGCGACACCTCGCCCATCGCATCTCCCGTCGCGCGGAACGTCTGGAACATTCCTGACCACCAGTACCCCTATCTCCTGATCCTCGAACCCGCTCGCCCTTTCCGATCTCCCATCGCACCCGCCGTCGACCCCCATGCCTCATGGATTGCATATTCTCTCAAAGATGAACTCCCTGAACATAATCACCTCGCGCGTATCTCCGCCGCCGAGTCCGGTCGCTTCGCGATCCAACTCCCTGGGTTCGCTGGGTCTGACGGTTCAATCCGACGACAATCAGCACGACGGCGAGAGCGTAGAGAACCAGGGCGACAGCCACGAAGGGGAAACCTTTCCGCTAGAGAAGTCCGCATTTGAGAAGAACAACGATGGCCATGGCATGGATCTGGCCAGCGAAGCAACGCCGCTAATAGGGGAATCGAAAGATTCTAGCCTAAGGTCGACTTCATGGCACTCCTTGCCTCGGCGCATGGCTGTCAGCTTCATCAATTCGATCCGCTGGGTTCTGTCAACTCTTGCCGCCCCTGGAGTATATCTCATGGCCTGCCTCTACGACGACACGGGCGCATTCTCGCCCTTTCATCAGCTGAAGAAGCTGTTCGGCTTCGGCGGTGGCAGCAAGAAGCTTGGGAACGATTTCACCGAATCGAGCGCCCTGAACGAGAAATCGGGAAGGCAAGGGAGCGCCGGGTACGGGGGTGTTGCATATTCCAGGCCAGTCGGGTCGTCAGGGTCATCATCCTCAGGTCTATCATCAGAATCCGAGTCAGACGCAGATCGCAGACGGCGTGGGTCCACCAGTCGACACTCTCGGTCCAAGTCTTCAGCAGAGGAAATCGCGCCGGCAAGAAGGTCCATTCGCATCAAGTTGCACAGCGACGATGCCCTGCCGACGCGCAAGCATAGGAAGACGCAGTCTGCTGCTGCACGTCCCAAAGAATCCGGCGGCTCCGACATTTCCGCCCAGCTCAAATCTCCAACATCTCCCGCCGGCGCACTGACTAGATATCCCAAGACGCCGGCTCCTCCTCGACCCTTGATTCCGCGCCGCCAGCCGTCATATCTGAACATCGAACCGACCGATCCCAAATACCAAAAGACCCTTATCTTGGACCTCGACGAAACTCTCATCCACAGCATGTCTAAGGGAGGGCGCATGAGTACTGGACACATGGTTGAGGTCAGACTCAATCAGACGTATGTGGGCGCCGGAGGTCAGACGTCCATTGGACCGCAGCATCCAATCCTGTACTGGGTTAACAAACGTCCGCACTGCGATGACTTCCTTAGAAGGGTAAGTCGGTTGAAGATGTAGAAAGGTCAGAAAGTAAGCGCTGACAGCTGTCCAGGTCTGCAAATGGTACAATCTCGTCGTGTTCACAGCTAGTGTCCAGGAATACGCAGACCCCGTCATCGACTGGTTGGAGGCAGAGCGAAAGTTCTTCTCGGCGCGCTACTACAGACAACATTGCACCTTTAGACAGGGCGCGTTCATCAAAGATCTCAGCTCAGTCGAGCCTGATCTGAGCAAGGTCATGATTCTGGATAACAGCCCGTTGAGTTATATGTTTCATCAAGGTATGCGACCAGAAAACGGGGACTATTCCGCAATATCATCTAACCCGTGCAACAGACAATGCGATCCCAATTCAAGGATGGATCAACGATCCGACAGACAACGATTTGCTTCACCTGGTGCCACTACTAGAAGGATTGCAGTACGTGTCGGACGTGCGGGCGTTGCTTGCCTTAAGAGGAGGGGAAGACGGCCAGCACATGGCGTAAGGGTTTGGGAATTGTAGAGGTTTATCGGTGTACAGGCATGGGAATAGCGAAGCGGTCACCAGCGGATTCAACTACGCGGTGTAACGCTGTTTTAATAAAGAAATTCAATGAACAGACGGTCGGTGTCGGGCGTTTGGGCGACACGATGTGAAGGACTTGAAATGCCGCGTACTGACGATTTGCCAGCATCGTCGCAGAGGTTTAAGCAACATGAGTATAAGCCAGAACAAGTGGCAGGCCCCGTGGCTTTTGACAGTTCTGTCTGCTTCTCAGTGCAGGAGCTATCAACGCGCTCAAGGGGGCGTATTCCTTGTCCCGTTCCTGGGCTAGAGTCGACCGGGTACTGCCGTCAGTTACCTCGGGTCTTGGATATGCAGACAATAGCATGAATGATACAATGAGTACGTAGTTTGACGGAAGGAATCGCAATACTCTCTACGCAGAATAGCCTAGGGCTGCTTCACTGCAGGGGTTTTGCAAAGCTCGTGGGTCCCGTTCATCGGAAACAGCATCATGGCTCGATTTTGCGATTTGGGATTGCACCGCCTTGGTTCGGGACAAGGGGTGTTTTCAAGCCACCGAACCCCCAATCTCGATCAGATTACGGGATATCCGTACTCCAGCTGGTTCTCTCCCCGCAGTCCCGGCTGCGACCTGTCTGACAGGCGCTGAAATTCTGGACAGGGGAAGCAGCCGTAGGGGAGGAGGACAAGCTCCGAAAGAGAATGAGAGAGTGATGTGCTCCCAGGTGACATGGAGGCTAGATGCGGGTAGTTAGCCGGGGGTATGCGGGTTCAGCGGAGGGAGGAAAGGCCCATTGGCAGCTGGAGGTCTCGGCCAATGGAGGGAGCACGGAGTGGGTCGGATGTGGGTTTGGCGGGGGAGCCAGGGTGGTGACATCATGGCACAGGTGACGACACCACAGCCTCAGGTGCTTCGCTGGGCCAACAGTTCCCAATTGCGGCTGGCTGGGGGGCGGAAAGCTGCTGTGGAAGGGGAAATGGCAGAGTGGGAAAACAGATTTGGCCTGGTCTGGACTGGTAGTCGGGACACCTCATGCAGCAGCAGCAGGGCAGGGAAAACACCCAGGCAGGCGAGAAGCTGTGGCACGTCTCTCGTCACGTCTTATTCCATTTGGACAAGAAGCGGCCCCCACCCCCCCTGCTTGTACCTTTCGCCCAGCTATGCTTTTAGTGCGCATAGCTCCTTTTAGCCCTTGGCTGAGGTATTCTTGCACTTCGTCGATGAGGGAACGAGACTTCGATCCTCGACCGGGCCCGCGTCGCCTAGGCGGTTCTTGTACCTTGGTTACCCATTACCTCAGTAGCTAGCTCTGTTTCGCCCTCCGGGGGGGCGGGATTGTGGTTGAGCTTTGCCTTGGCTTTGAGGTTTCTGGTACTTTTCCACTTCCGTGCAGGAGCTGAGGTCACAGCTAGCTCACACACACGTTGCGGTGCCTTGCACCACCTGCCTTCCTCCCACCACCCCTTTGGCACATAAAAGCCAGTCCTGTCCCGCCTTCCTGGTCACAGGTCTCTATTTACATCACTCCCTCAGTCCAATCGAACTTGAGTTTTCTAGTTTCATCAAAAGATACCCAAAACACCGCCATCATGTCTCTGCATTGTAAGTGTTGCCTCCCTGGGATGGAAGAAGAGGCCAAGCTTGTGCCTCAATGTCGAAAGGACGCCGACATGTCGTCATCATGAACCAATGCAACACCGCAGAAACGCGTGGATTCGACAGCTTGCTAATATCAAGTGCTCAATAGATCTTCCCCCCGTCAAGCCTTCGGCCATCGCCCTCGGCACCATTTTCAACCACACCACTGAGCTCGCCGGTACGTGATATCCCCGTAGCCTCCAAATCGCACCACTTCGATCGCATCAGCTGACCAGAGCTCGTCCTCTCAACAGTCTTGACCCCCCTTTTCGGCCAGACCTACCAGCGCGCCAAGGCCGCCAACAGCAAGGAGGAGTTCCTCCGCTCCAAGGAGGCCAGCTCCGCCGCCGTCGCCTGGGGCACCTCTCTCGTCGGCTCCGCCCTCCAGTCCTACGGAGTCGGCGCGCTCATCAACGCCACCGGCACGCTGTCCTACAAGGGCGCCGCCTACCTCGGCAGTCTGATCTTCTTCGCGACCTCTGCTCCCGGCGTAAGTCTTCCTTCTCGCATCTTTCCCATGATGGATTGATTAACTGACACACGCTTGCGCGCAGTACATCTCCCAGGTCTTTGCTGAGAAGCGTCCTCTTGACACCGTCGGCGTCAGCGCCCTCGCCAAGGTCATCGAGACCGTCGGTCTTTCCGTCTTCCTCACCTGGTGGGGAACCCGTACCAACCCCTTCGACTAAAGGGTCACGTCTCTTTAATGTAATGAAATGAAATAGAGAGTCTAAAGCAAACTCTCGTGTGCTATTAGCCTGTTGGGTGGGATGGTTTGCGGTCATGGAGTTTGAAGAGAAGTCGAGAACCTCGACTGGGAACCACTTTGCCATGTACCTATACTTTCTCCTCAAGCCATGATTCCCCTAATCAAAAAAGGTTCAAAACACTTGTCGTCAACTTGAAATGAAGTGATGTGTACGTACAACATCGTGAAGTTGGACCATCTGAGCGGTCATCAAGAAACATCACCTACTTTGATCTAGTCGTGGCATTGTTGGACGTAGTGTCAAATCATGTCGTCTTGCCCGCTGCGGACGGCAAGGCTTCGCATGTGGAATTCCAAGTAGCTTGGGCCGAGCAATGTTTGCGACAACATGACGCCTTCACAGCATCACGGGGAACAGCGCTCTCACTCTGAGAAGCACAGCAGGAATTTCCTCCACACCTTCGCACCCTGACGGTTCCAACGAAGGCTATGATGATTTGAAAATCATTTATTGGTGAGTAATCAACTATACTCATGCAGATAATCCGTTAGAACGCCGAGCATTTCTTGCTTTTGTGCCATCCAGAGAAAATTCAAGTTCCCATATGTCCGCGCCGCAAGGTTCCAGGGGGGGAAGTTGGTGATGGTGATACAACCCGCAAAAAGCCGTCTTGCAATCATGAACCCCGAACACACACCCACACACTCGAAGGGACGTCTCTCGTACCTAATTTTTTATAACACAACCTCTCTCTCGTCCATGCAGGGTATCATGCGCATCATGCAAAACACACACACGCAGACTGCATGTCCCCTCAAAATCTGACCGCAAGCCCTCGTACCGGTAGCTTAGGACCAGAAAGACTGCTTGGCCGTCTCCTTCTGCACGAGCTTGACCAGGGCAGAGTAGACCTCGGAGTAGTCCTCGCCGTCGTCCTCCTCGGCATCGTCACCGGCGGACTTCTTCTCGGCCTTCTTGGCGTCGGCGGCGGAGCGCTTCTCGGTGACCATGACGACGGAGGTAGGGCGCTTCGTCTTGGCGGCGGCGCCGAGCTCGGCGCGCGAGGTGACGAAGATGTAGGGCACGTTGTGGTCCTCGCAGAGCACGGGGATGTGGGAGATGACGTCCATGGGGGAGATGTCGCCGGCGATGATGACGACGCCCGGGAAGGCGGTGTTGCTGGGGCCCGAGGCCGGGGACTTGCGGAGAGTCTTGACGACCTCCTTGACGCCGCGCTTGAGGGTGTTGTTCTTGGCGGCTAGAATGGGGGAATTGTTAGTATGCCGGAACGTTCATGTGGCCCAATTGACCTCGAGGCGCGACACGCTGGGGGTGGGGGGGAGAACGTACCCTTGCGGATGGACTTCATAACCTTCTTCATGTTCTTCTCGTCGGCCAACGGCACGGCGAAGGGCACGAGGGCGCCGACGACGGGGAGGCCGTCGGCGCTCTTGGAGGAGACATCGCCGGAGGCGACGGCGGTGGCGGCGACGTCGGCCTGGAGGTGCTCGTCGAGGACGCGCTCGAGCTTCTCCTTCTTGTCCTTCTTGTCCTTCTTATCCTTCTTATCCTTCTTGTCCTTCTTGACGCCTCCGTCGGACACGGATCGCTTCTTGTCCTTCTTCTCCTTCTTCTCGGGCTTCTCGGCGGCCATTGTGACGGTTTTGGTGGAGGATTGAGGGTTGGAAGGGGGGGACGGGGAAAGGTTGTGGGTTGGCGACGTGTTAGGTGAAGCTTCGCTGGGACCGACGAGACTCGACTTTTTTTTCTTTGCAACTCAATGGGTTGCTGAACTTTTTTTCGGTGGGGCACCGAGATTTGGCGGCAGATAGTAGCTCCGTGCCGAGGCCTCACCTGGCTGCAGGCTTCGGTGAGAGTTTTGAAGCACGTGACCTGGAGCGGCCAATCAGCGGCTGTGCATTCCGCAAATGTCAGCGCCGGAATGACTGACGAACAGCTGAATGGCATCAACGGGTATGATTGCGCGTATGTATTTGTATAACATTTTTAGTGCTGTGAACTATCTCAATTCCAACAAAATTGGCACATTGATTGGTGTTCCTTCACTTGGATTTGGGGATCATACTCATCAGACCTTGTCCAAAAAAAAAACATTCAAAGGCACACACACTCCTTTGCCACATGCGCATATCAAGGTCATACCAAGGACTAATGCCTTACATAGTATCAGTAATAAATGAATTGGATGTAAATCGTCAAAAATTGGGGTTCTATTCCATATCTCCCCCTCTACGTAGTTGATATACACGTGTTTGACACAGGGAATCGTTGGTCCACCTCTAGCTTTCGTCGTCCGCCGTCATCGAGGAAACTCGTTTACTCCTCAGAGTCACCGAACTCGGCGCGGCCCTGCTTGGAGTTCAGGTAGTGGTTGCTGCGGCGAGTGTTAGTCGGAAGCCGCTCCTTCGAGGTCTACGGAGTCTCATCGTGGAGCCTGCAGGTGGACCTACCGGTGGGTGGCCCAGTCCATGATGTACCAGCCGGCAACAAGGGGAGGCAGGAAGTAGAGAACCTGGGCGCTGAAGCGGCGCCAGGTGTTGAAGACGGCGTCGTGGGCGGCACCGGCGAAGGGGTTCTGGCGGTTGGGGGCAAGGCCGTAGGTGATGATACCTCTCTGCTTCTCGCCACCTGCACACTGTCAGTTTGATGTTCCTCCCAGGTTATCGTGTCCGTCGCGCATCATTTGGTCGGCAGTATTCGTCGTCCTCCTCTTCCCCATCATGTCCACTTCGACTCCCAAGTCCCATCATTCGTGCATCGCTCGACCATGTCGTGGTCGTCCTTCGCCGTCGCAGAATTCGGGAACAAACGTACCAATGTGACCCCACCAGCCGAGGTGGCTATAAATCAGGTTAGCGAGCTGCATCAACAACGTAATTGAGGGCGCTGCGCGTCGGAGCGGACAGAGGGAAGCATCTCGCTTCGACCTCGGAAAAGCCCGCAAGGCGCTGTCGACTCAATTGACGTGGAATTTGGGCGTCGACTTACTGGCTGTACTTTCCGTGAGGGACGCTAGGTCCCGAGGCAAGAGCTTGGGTAGGTCTCATCTTGGCGGATGGTTGTGGTGGACGGTGATGTGCAACCGGGTGTTGAGGGTCGTTCAGTCAAGCTGGAGATCGCAGGGCCAAATCAGACGAGGTTCAAATCTTGTCCCCTTCCTGCCGAACCCGAACGCTGAGGCGCACATCCTAAAACGGTTTAGCGCCTTTGGCAACTTTCTTTCCGTCACCAGTTGGTCGAGCCAGTGCACCTACCCACCCCGATGACCCCGGTCGGCTTTAACAGCCGCCCGCCCAAAATTCAATGACGGACCTTACCGCGGCGGCCTGAGGAGCTTTCGACAGCTTCAATCCCACCTGCTCTTGCACCGCAGCCCACCAACAACCAGCTCTCAACGCCAACCGGATAGCCCGCGAATTTCGCAAGAGGAATCTCGCGACCGACCCTCGATACCCCGTCTCTCCAGCTTCCGAACCACCAGAGAAAATCACCATGGCTCAGGCTCTGGGTTTTGCGTACCGCATGGCGGTCCCCGCGGCCATCGGCGTCGCTGTGCTGCAGTCTTCAATCTACGACGTCAAGGGTGGAAACAGGGCGGTTATCTTCGACAGAGTAGCGGGTGTCAAGGAGAGTGTCATCAGCGAGGGCACACATTTCCTTGTGCCGTGGCTGCAGAGGAGCATCATCTTCGACGTGAGGACGAAGCCCAGGAACATCGCCACGACGACGGGCAGCAAGGATCTCCAGATGGTCAGCTTGACCCTGCGTGTTCTGCACCGTCCTGAGGTCCAGAACCTTCCCAAGATCTACCAGGTAGGTTCTTGTTCTTGTGCAGCGCCTAGGAGAAACCGATATCTGACCACAAACGCAGAACCTCGGCCAAGATTACGACGAGAGGGTTCTCCCCTCCATCGGCAACGAAGTCCTCAAGTCCATCGTCGCCCAGTTCGACGCTGCAGAGCTCATCACCCAGCGTGAGGCTGTGTCCAACCGCATCCGCTCCGACCTGACCAAGCGCGCCGCCGAGTTCAACATCGCCCTCGAGGACGTCTCCATCACCCACATGACCTTCGGCAAGGAGTTCACCAAGGCCGTCGAGCAGAAGCAGATTGCCCAGCAGGACGCCGAGCGTGCGCGCTTCATCGTCGAGAAGGCCGAGCAGGAGCGTCAGGCCAACGTCATCCGCGCAGAGGGTGAGGCCGAGAGTGCCGACACCATCTCCAAGGCCATCGCCAAGGCCGGCGACGGTTTGATCCAGATCAGAAAGATTGAGGCTAGCAGAGAGATTGCCTCTACTCTGTCCGGTAACCCCAACGTTGCGTACCTGCCCAGCAGCGGAAAGGGTAGCCAGATGCTGTTGAACGTGGGACGTCCGTAAAGGGTTTATGAGATGAGGATGAAAAGGGAAAATGGCGATGCTGTACTATAGACTTTGAAGGCAAGTCACCGCTTCAATAAGTGTAATCATAGGGCATGAAACTTGCCTCCTGTTCAACTATGCAACTCAACCAAGGATGCCAACGTACATGTGAGAGGTACATGCAATGAAGCCATGTGTGATGAGTGGTTGATGGTCAAAAGGTGCTTCGTAAGTGTTTCTCAGTGAGCCTGAGGTTATGCTCATTACCTCGGTTGGTTGGTTGGTTTTTCTGGCTAATACATCATGACCGCCGGAAACCAAAGAAGACAAGCTGGAATTCCGCCCAGAGTCAAGCGTAAACAGAGTGATGGGCTCCTGCAAGTTCATCGCATGCTCTCTTCGGCGCGAAGCCATGATTCAGCCATAACTCAAGTTGTGCTGAATTTGCACCCAGCCTTGATTACTCACGGGGTGATGGACAAGCACATACGTTCAAATCAACTTGGGTGATGTGCACTCAGACTACGCCGATTATGCGTCCTTTGATTGGCTGAGGGTACGACGAAGTCGGCCGGCCTATATAGCTGGAGCTTCATACAGAAATCTTAAGCAAAGAGCAGACGAGCACAATCTGTTGGGATACTTGATGAGTTCCACTGCGAGCTGCGAAGAAAGCTGCAGCATTTCTTGCATAATCCCTTTAGCACAGAAGACAACTTTTAATCATAGCGTTACGTTTCATGTTTGGGATGACAAAGATCTCTCTCTGTCTATCGTTTCTATCTAGTTGTTATTCTAGATGCGTACACACGCCATACGGGTGCCACGTTGAGAGGATTGAGGCGCAGCTACCATTCCATGACAGCAGAAGGGTCAACTGACGTTCCGCAAGTACTCAAGGGTAAGAAGGCGTGATTCGGTCTGATTGAGCTTTGTTGCCTCTGAAATTGTTGTTTTAAACCTGCGCTTACACATAAGAAGACCAGCTAATGGGTTCTAACTGCTTTTGGTATATTAAAACTACTATCGGCCTTCAAAACCTTTCATTTCAGCAAGGAAAAATGTCGATGGAGTGTGGATTGTTCGAAAGACGCATCTCATGAGACATTGACACAACTCCCCGACCTCAAGGCGTAGCCACAATTAAGAATCCTGCCTTCTATACACTAACGCCTTTGTCCCTTGACGTCTTTGATTCCCGATGATTGTCATAGTCTCTTGCGTATTCTATTGCTTTTTGATCCCCGAGGCAACTCGTTACTTGATGCCTAACAACGGACCTGGCATGAGAGCAGTATGAATCAACGAATCGACTACGGTTACTACTCCCTGATGGCACTGGAGCCATGAATCTTGGTCATAGAAGCTTGCTCAGTTTACGGCCTGCTGGAGGTTTTAAGTACTGGCCCCCGAAGCTGTGACCGACTTCATCCTTAACGTGGTTGGGTATTTTCGATATATCAGTCCAGACATCCCTTTCCACGCCTGCTAGGTCCCCTTCACCTTAGCAGGGAGATACACATAGGTTTCTTCAACCAGCAACTTCGTAATTAGATGCCTGGCTAGAGATATATAAGAGTCTCCGAGTCCCCCCAGAGAAACAGAAGGAGGAGCTAACAACGCAATAAGACAGGAAAAGAGAATGGGTCCTCGGAAGCCAATGACTCAACATAGGAAAGGACGAGCGTTCAAATCCAGGACAATGTCTGAAGGTATTATCGGTTTCAACTGCCCTCTCGACACTCGCTATTCGTCCACGTCTCACCTCGTCGTTGTACGTGTATTATGCCCGCAGTATACCGATCGTTATGTTGTCAGCTGGATAGAAAGCCAGCCATCGCACCTCCCATTCAACATCTCTCAGATATCAATTGTATAACCTTACCAATGAGACGTCCGAGGCCATTGTGCTGCAACGCCCAGCAATTTCTTTGATCCTGGTCGCCTGTATATAGACCTAGACCGAGTTTCCAGTTAAATTCATAGCTACAACCTCGTCTTACGAGCGGAACAGCACCGGTCTATCCCATGAAACACCATTATCCACAGGTCCCAGGCAGCTAGGTAGTTACCAAGGTCAATCTGGGTGTCTTTCAAGGACTGCAGTGTCGACCTTGTCATTGAACGGGCCGCCGTTGGCCATGGATGGGTCATAAATAAAACTTTGCCATCGCCGTATAATTTCCTTGCCACACCACAATGCGAAAGCTGTTCTATCTTTTTTCAGAGCCAATGAGCAAAGTCTCTGTCTTAAAGATCGTCGAGCCTGTTGAGCCCCCGACAGTGTATATGGAAGACCTTCCCGCTGGGGGTGATTGAATGAGAATAAAAACACTCTTACGTGACGAACCACCTGGTCATAGTCAAGGACGACACTTATGTTCTCTACAAACTGCTCAACCTGATCCATAGAAGGATGGTCATTCTCGCTGAGTAGTGGTCGACCATGACATACGGCTACTTGCAAGCGCACTCGCGGCTTCAGAGGCGGATTGTTTTTTGCCTATCGTCAAAGAAACTGAGTTTATTAGCTGTATATATAGCGAAGACTGCTTTATCAAGTAACATTTGTCCACCGAGGAATTAGCATGCCCACCGGTTGCAATGGCGTTTCTTCTTCGGATGAAGCCGTTCGATGGTCACAACGAAGGAGCCCATGGGGGCGGTATAAATTGTCTCCTAGGGGGCGAAACCAATGAAACCAGCAATCCAAGTAACTCCAGCCTCGTTATAGCGTTTCCTGAGCCATCTCATTCAAACATTCAGCAGCATGTTTAAGTTGCGCGACAAAAAGACACATGTATCCTTCCGTGCATCACAGGACATTTCCTTGAAGAATACTCTGACGAGAATGGAGAACAGCGATGTATTCGAATGTCTCCCGACAACACAGAGGCCATAAGGAAGTATATGTTGGTATGAAGACGTGTCCGAGAAGTGAGGGCATATCAGCAGACCTAAGGACACCCCCGGTGTCTCCCATCGATTGTTCTGGGGTGAGCAACTACTATGCTGTGCCCAGGACGTAATTATATACCAGTCTCATCAACTTCTACATCATACTCATCATGACATCGCCGGAGCAATGCCAGGGGAGCGGACATCAACCGTTTCTTCATCACCGGGAATTGAGTTAATATACATTAGACTAGCGTATGTGAGATTACTCCCTCTCAATACGTTTGAGCTTGTGACAGAAGTAAAAGTAATTCTCTTCTCCCATAATTATTACAACTGAGAGAAGCTGCAGAAACCGGAATTCAGGCAGCCCACACCAAGTTCTCGTCTTCTTCACTCATTCTCTCCAATGTATTCGATAGCCTAGCGGCGTCTTCAGGTAGAAAAGCAAGAAAGGGAAGTAGATAGCACTTCAAGAACGAAAAACACTCGGTAGACGACTTTCTCCCTTAGACTCCTCAACCCATTGTGGGCCAAGACACTTGTTTACGCGATGAGCCATCAGAACCAGGCAGCTGCAAGATCAACTTTGTGCGCGCGACAGGTCAATTCCAGCGCAGAAGCAGCACATTTTATAACAAAGCACAGAGACTCACTGCCCAGAAGGACAATCCAGACCAGGAAGAAGTAGGGATTCCTGCTCCTGCTTCTTTGTATTGATGGATGCCGGCCTGAGATGAGAAGTATTGTTTCTCATCCGAGCAGCACAATATAAATACACAGTTCAAAGTCCTCAGACTGAGAGGTCTTCTTCAGGCAATATTGCGACATGGGTGGTGATGAGGCAAAAGCTTGTTCCGACCTGCCTGAGTCGCATGTTCAAGGCATGCGAAGTCTAAACATACATATTGGATCCACCAATGCAGATGAGGTGAAAGTTACGAGGTCTGACCTGTGTGAGTGCGTGCGTATTGTTGGAATAATGGCACGGAAATGTTGAGGGGTAGAATCTATGCAGACAAAGTGCGCCGCCGAGTAACAGATCCAGACCTTGAGGGCAATGAGCGAATGAGAGCGGGAGGCTTTGAAATTTACACCACATAAGAGAGTACTGGCAGTAATTGTCCTCATTTAGGAGGTCTTACACCGTGCCGAGCGAAGTGAGAAGATATACCTGTAGCAAGATAAGACATCATTCTTCCAGAAGCGGGCCGAGGCAAGTCTTATTCAAAACAGTCAGTGACGGTCAAAATTGGAACAGCAGTTGAACTCATAAAGTGCGAATTATTATTAGAATGCCCTCTTTACGGGTAGGTATCACTAAGCAAATCCACGCCCTCCCAATGCATACGGGATTCCCTTCCCTTCCGAAACTCCAGATAAAAACCCAATGCCCAGTTAGTCGTCATAATAAAGATTGCCCGCTCGCTCCTAAAGTGCGGCAGCCTCCAAGAACTCCGCTGTGAGCTGGCCGCGGTAGCCGTCCCTACTGGCCTTTCCGCCGGGGGCGATGAACTCGTTGTTCACGAGCTTCCAGCCCTTGATCTTCATGCTCTTCCACTCCTCCGATAGCTTGAGGCGGACTAGGTCGCCGGCAGCACGAGCATCTTCTGCACTGTCGTGGCCTTGGACCTTGCCGGCTGTCTCTACTTGGATCTTGCGGTTGAGGAGGTTCTCCATGAGCATCTTGAGACCCTGGCGGTAGGGGAGGCCGTACTTGTGGGGAAAGAGAAGGACGGTGTCGATTAGAGTCGGGTGAACAATTCTGACGGCGTTCAGATCGTTCTCCAGGCCGTGGCCGATGAGAGGGGTGTTGGGGCTGATGAGGGAAAAGAGGAGGTCGCGGGCGACCTCGGGGGAGGAGACAATTTTCATCGTCTTCTTTGGCTTCTTGTTGTTGTTGTTGGCCATTTTCTTGGCCTGAGCGGGAGTGGGGTCCTCTTCCTTGGCGGACCAGGATGCTGCATTAGCCATGTCCTCAGGCCAAACCCCGGAATAGCGCGAGTTGAGATCCAGGATCTCACCGACAGGTTGCACGAGGACATCCAAAAGCTCTTCACCGGTAGGCCAGGCAGTGGCGGTGAGCCGCACCAGCTCCAGACCGTAGACAGTGTAGCACATCTCGCAATCGAAGGCGACGGCTCTGTCAGAGGGGACGTTGGGGTTGGCTGGCGTCTCAGCGAAGTTGAGGACGGTGGCAAGGCGCTTGGGGTCGGAAGCCTTGAAGACGTGATGAGGGACGGTGTAGCAGCCGGCCGAGTCTCCAACGGCCTGACCGCAGCAGCGGTAACGCTTGGGGGTCTTGGATCTGTCACCGAGCTGGCGCTCAGGGAAGTAGGTCTTGCCCCAGTGGTAGGTGCACTTGCCGCCTGAGGCGAGCGCGCCGTCTTCCTCGCGTCTGCCGGGGAACATCTGGAAACGCTTCTCACAGCGATCGCATTTCTCCCAACCCTTGGCGGCTTCGAGACCCTGCCGGGCCTTCTCGACATCGGCCTCACTGGGGATAGAGGAGACGTAGCCGTGGTTGGCGAGGCCGTCAATGGGGGTGATGAGATGACGGACGAGCTGGACTTCCTGGGCCGGCGTCAAGCCCGTGACAACCTTCTTGGGCGAGGAGAGCAGCTTCTTGTGAGGGCCCTTTGGGCTTTGCTGGCGACGCTGGACGACTCTCTCCTCCTTCCACTGCAGCAGCGTCATCTTCTTGTACTGCATGATTTTGTTTTTGAGAACGTTTCCGTAGATGGCGTTCTTCTCGATGGCGGTGTTCTCCTCTTCGTCGAGGGTTCTCCAGATGAGGTCTTGGTCCGTGAGGACGAGCTGCTTCTCGTCGTCGTCTTTTGCGGTCTTCTTAAGTTCGTTGTTGAGGCGAGTATACTCTTGGTGTAGCAACTGGGCTAGCTTGAAGCGAGTCTTGAACTCCGCTGGAGCTTTGATGCCTTTGAGCAAGCGAGGGTTGAGAGCCTCAGATTTCCTGGGCTTGGGTGGCGGCTCCTTGGATGGGGTTGAAGGAGTGTGAGGTGAGGTAGAAGTAGTGGTGGTGCCGTGTGAGACTGAAGTTGCTTTTGACTTTGGGGTGGAGGCAGACGTGCCAGTAGTAGTAGTTGGGGTATTGCCAGTAAGTGAATCAAGCTTCCGCTTAGGTGGGTGATTACTCGATGATAAAGGAGAGGACTTTGAGTGATTCAATGAGTTGTTGGGATGAGATGAAGGAGTTGAAGCGAGAGATGGGACAGCAGGGTGAAGATGAGTGCCCTTCTTCACAGCCGAGACAGGCCTGGAGGAAGAGGCGGTCTGGCGATTTAAAGGTGGAGGAGAGATGGGGCGAGCGACAGCTGACAGAGTGTCATCTGGTCTCGGTGCCGTTGTGTCTTGTTTTGAGGCGGTTTTGACAGGAGTAGGAGTTCTTGCAGAGACGGCGGGGCCGCTGATGTCTTGGGCAACTTTCGGACGTTTTCGAGGGCCATCCTGGGTTGCATTCGTCGAGGCATCAGTCGACGTCTGGGCCGACGTTCCTGACTTTTTGAGTGCCGGTGCTGATGTGGCAGCCATCTTATCCCTGTCTTCTTTATGCTGGAAGAGGCACTGGAATGCAGTACACTTGTCTCCGGCGGGACAGGGGATGTGTTTGAGGTCGACAAAGGACATTGTGACAGGAATCTTTTCAACGGGAATAGAAGTACAAGAGGCTAGCGCGAAGAGACCGTGACGTGGCGGTCAAGAGCAAGAGCAGCTTGGCGGCTCTTGCTGTTGCTGCTGACGTACTGAGGACGACGAATACAACAAACAGAAGGTATCGTGGACTCGAATGTGTGTGGAAGGTCCTTGCCTCCCTAGTGTAGACATCTACTTGAGGCAAGAGCGAGCTCGAAGTGAGATGCGGTGAGGTGCGTGGTGCGGTGAGAGGAACGGAAACGGCGTGAGCTTTGGGCCTAGACTGGCGGGAGGTACCAAGTTCCGAAGCAATGCAGAGGCGGTTGTAAGGGAGATGGAGCCAAAATGAGTGAGATTGTATGTGCGTGAGCCGATTAAGGCCTCGAAGATCCGGGGGAGCGGACCGACGATCTCATAGCCAAAACCGCAGCCGGACCAGTCTCTGCAGTGGCAGCGTCGCAGTCGGAGAATTCGGGGAGCCACGGGCTAACGGGGGGCCAGAGTCCAGAGGTGATGGCCAGGGCGAGGCTGACACAGGAATGATGCGAGATTGGCAAGATTGGGTGACCATCAACCGTTCAGCGTTTTTTCAAAAGGGGGGCAGCCACACCAGGACATCGGAAACGTTCATGGCATAAAGGTGGGAGGGTTTGGGACAGTGTCACAGATGGTTGATGTGTCTCAAATGCGGTCGGAGTTGGGATGAAGAGAGGCTCCGAGCGTCCAGAAAGCTTATGTAAGACTCCAATTTTGGCTCCCAGGCACCGTTGGCCACTGACCACTGCCCAGTGTACCTACCTTAAGGTGCCTTATTCCATGGATGGTGGCGGGGCGAACCGTACAGGGATGTGGCTGGCGGCGGTCCAGAAGCCAGCATCGTGCCGCTTCCAACATTCCAACGTCTGGCGGAATGAGTCCCAATAGCGTCAACTGCGTGCTTCCGAGAGGGGAGACATTGTGTCCTTTGGGGCTGACTGCAGAGTCAGGAGGTCAGTCGTCTTTCCTCGTCATCTTCCTTCTTCTTTAGCTCATTACCGTGGAGATGGACCGCCGGGCTGAGTCATGATCTGCCGGTCATCTCTTGATCTCTCTGTTTTCTTGCTTCTTCCGCCAACCTCATTTTCCGTCAACGGCCATCGTCGAAAATGAAGAGCAGCTTCGTACTCCCACACCATCTCTTGCTGCGTCATGCTGCCCGGCGCGACCAACGCGCGTCAAATGCGTGCTAGTCGACGTGGTGCACACGAACGTCGTCCTCCCCTCATTCTCCCCAACATTGTGATGGGATTCAAGGGGTAGAGGGTAGATATCCCCTTGAAAGTCTTATCGCGGGAGATCCAGGCACGCGAACTCTATTTCGTCTACCGTCTCATGTCAAGTCTGGAAGGGAAGCACACGGACATGACAGATAAGGGCCGACGTGGACGCCATCGGACGTATCTAGCGCCATGGCCAATCTCTTCCCCTTCTTCGACTCCGGCCTGCTCAATCTTGGCTTCCTCCCCCGGCCGCTCGACATCCAAGACACCTGTGCCACCGCACTCTTCTTATCTTGACGGCGCCCAAGCAAGCACAATGACAATCTTGTGCAACGCGCAGGTTGGCATGTGACCGAAGGCCCCTGCCTGTGCTCCATTACTTACTTCTTCTCCCTTGGGGCCATTCATGTTCGCACACTGAACCGCAGCCCTGGCGGTGCCTCATTAAGCTAGGTGCCGTGACACTGATTCGGACGAAGCAAGTGCGAAGCCCATCGTCTACTCGTGGTTGATAACGGCTGTCCGGTATCTCAGCCCCGGCGGATGCTAGTGGCACCAAGCCGTTGAGCACAAGCTGGGCAGCCCTGGTCTCGTGGATGGACTTTCCTATCGCGGCGCAACGGTTGGGTAGAAACCCATGGCGGTGAACGGGGGGACTGAGGGGTGAACAGCTTCCATCATCTATCGAGAAATCGTTATCTACGATGTAGATCGGACCTACGTCCGCCCAGAGAGGTATCTGGGCTTCTGGGAGTTTCCATCTCGGATGGGGGCTATAAATGAAGCGTTCGCACCCCGCTCGCGATTTTGCAGATGGCGGATTGACTGAGAGAGAAGAAGAAATCTCATGCTCTGGTGATTTTAGTACAACTTCGACTTTTTCGACGTCAAAACAGACATCAACCCTCTGCTGTCTGTATGCAATTGAACACAGGGGATCCCAGCAGCACGACTCCATCGTCAACCAGCTGTATGTAGCTTCTCGACTATCGACTAACGCCGTTGAAGTATTCAGCACTGCCCGCTCCTCGAGCCCATCAGACCGCGACTCCACGGACTGAAGTTCGCTTCAGGAACCCAACCTGATCGTGCAGACAATCGGCAAAGAGAAAGTCACCCAACCCAAGGAGATCGATCCCACATCGCTCCGTCACATTTCAGTGTTGCCCTACAGACCGGAGCCGAGCATCCACAGTCATCCGCAGCCGCGGTCCCGCGCTGGAGCCTAGGTACGGATACGGGCACCTACAAACGAACGACCAATTGTCGCGTGCGCGCATTCCAATTGCGTTTCGACTATCCACCATCCACCACCACCAGTGCACCCAATTGGCAGGGCACCACGGGAGATAGCGGACGCGGACCAACTTCCACCCCTAAAGCCACGCGGCGCACGGCACCATACACACCAATAGCGCGCTGCAGCACACCACCCAACGGCCCATCCATCGCCTTATCTCCCCTTAAGTCCACCATCAAAGTACCACGCAATCGACGTTGAGGTGTCCCGGGCTGCCTGTGGTGCGGTGCAGCCAGAGCTGCCTTAGCAGCCTGCAGCGCCCGGTGTTAGTGTCATCGAATCTCCCCCATCCCCGGGAGTCGCTGCGCTGCAGGGCGAGGTGAGGCGAGAAACAGACACTGGACCACCAAAAAAACACCATCTGAAAGTCCATTAGTCCACCATCCGAGGCGGCGGGATTCAGCTCCCCCGGTCGGACTGTGCGGACTTTCCGTTGGAGGGACTCTTTTGTGGTTCGCCCCGAGAATATTAACTCGGCCCGCGTCCCACCAAAAGAGCGTCCCTTCAACCCCCAACATCCCACTTACAAGAAGCGTTGTTGCCATTCTCCCTTCGCTCTATTGACCGGTCCCTGATCTCATCAAGCTACATAATGGATTACACCGGCGGCACCGTGGAGGCCGATCATCTCTGCGTACTGGTCCACGGGGTTCGTTCCTACGTCCTTTTTTACCCCCTTCCCTCTCGCCAGCACACCATTGCCAACGTTAAGTGCTGACACCGGGCGGCTGGCTCCTGGCTCCTGCAAACCGTTGGCTGGTGGTGGCGACGTCATGATCTGCTGCAGCGTGTACCTTGATGCTAACGTGCGACCCGTAGCTTTGGGGTAACCCCAACCACATGGCCCAGATCGCCAAAAGCCTGCGCGCAAAACATTCCGCCGACAAGCTCTACCTGCTCCTCGCGAAGCGCAACAGCGGCTCCTTCACCTACGATGGCATTGAGCGCGGCGGCGAGCGCGTCTGCGCCGAGATCGAGGAGGAGCTGCGCGCCATCCAGGAAAGGGGCGGCAAGATCACCAAGCTGAGCATCGTGGGCTACTCCCTCGGCGGCCTGGTCTCGCGCTACGCCGTCGGACTGCTTCACTCAAAGGGCATCCTCGACACCGTCGAGTGCATGGTGAGTTTTCTCATGTCACACGCAGTCACTCACTCCCCCACAATAACACCATGCACACCCTCACTCACACCGCAAAATCACTGACTCCCGCTACAGAACTTCGTCACCTTCGCCACACCGCATCTCGGCGTCCGCACCCCCCTGCGCGGCTGGCACAACCACCTCTGGAACGTCCTCGGCGCCCGCACCCTCTCCATGTCGGGCCGCCAGCTCTTCACCATCGACAACTTCCGCGACACGGGCCGGCCCCTGCTCGCCGTCCTCGCGGACCCCGGCTCCATCTTCCTCGCCGGCCTCAAGCGCTTCAAGCGCCGCACCCTCTACACCAACATCGTCAACGACAGGAGCGCCGTCCACTACACCACCGGCATCACCAAGACGGATCCCTACACGAACCTCGACGGCATCAAGGTCAACTACGTCCCCGGCTACGAAGACGTCATCCTCGACCCGAAGCACCCGATCGCCCCGCGTCCCAAGCTATCCGGCGGCTCCCGGCCGACGCTGTCTTCCGTCGCCTCGTGGGCCCAGCGCATCCCCTTCGTCCTCGCCATCTCCGTCTTCGTGCCCATCGGCATCGTCGCCTTCCTCTTCAACTCGGTGATCCAGACAGTCCGCTCCTCGAAGCGCATCCAGCTGCACGAGAAGGGGCTCGCGGGCGTCGCCATCGAGGAGTACCGCGGCCCGCTGTGGATGAAGGAGATCCGCGAGGAGGTCGAGCACGTCTACGAGACGCTCAACAGCTCACAGGACCAGGAGTACCTCGGCAGCGAGACCGACGAGGAGGATGACGCGGACGCGCGCGAGATGGACCGCAGCACGACGCAGCTGCTCGCGCGCGAGAGGCGCATGTCGGTGCCCTCGCAGCCGACGCTCGCGCTCGCGCCGTACCAGTTCCAGATGGTCCAGAACCTGGATACCGTCGGGTGGAACAAGTACCCCGTGTGGATCCACAACGACCGGCACAGTCACGCGGCCATCATTGTGAGGTGGGAGAAGAAGACGTTTGACGAGGGCAGGGTGGTGTTGAAGCATTGGTTGAATGAGGAATTTACGATCTGAGGTTAAGGCGGTGGACGTTGGCTTTTTGCTTGGAGTTGGGAGCGTTGATTTATGGTACATATCTACTCCTCAGGGAGATGAAAACCTTTTGTTGTGTAAGAGTACTTCGTGTAATATATTTACATTTACGAAATCACTGTCCAGTCATGAGAACATATAAATAAGCGCGAAGCGGACTACCTGGTCATAATAACGCAAGGGCAATAATAGCCATCGGTGGTGATGGTTACCGTCTTTGGCGCCGGGACAACAGAATCTCAATACAGTAAAACTATTCAATGCCTCCGACCTACTAATTTCACGCAGTATATTCTCTCATCCTGGGTTGTTTCATCTAGAATAGTAAGAAACTGGGGAGGGACGGACGCCGAGATAATTCCCAAATTTGTTGAGTGATGCGCTCCGCCCATGACATCCTTCGGACAGCCATCACGTTCACCGTGTTTCTGTTCAGAATCCCACATTCAACGCGGAGGCAGACATTGTCATTTATTCTTGCCCTGTAACTCAGCGTTTGAAAGCGTCTGTTCGCCTTTATACAGCTCTGACGTTTGAAGGCCCGTCAATTCCCAGCAACAAACTAATGTTCTGGCGTGCCTCTCGAGCGTTGAACAGGTAGTCAAGAGTCACCGGGCTAAGAGACACTATCGAATTCACATCGAATCACTACCTTCGTACAAACAATTCTCCTAATCTATATTTAAGCTGGTGGGTTAGTGTGAATGACGATGCAGGGCAATCAAACTCAACATTGTGTCGGTGCGTAGTGGTTAGTTAGGCATTGCGATTCAGTCGTTCTTCGACTAGTTAAATGGTGAGAAACTTCTGCTGCTCGCCACCGACCGCAATACGCAATCTAATCTTCATCCAGAGTTGATTCATCTAGAATATCACGAAACTGGGAAGAGACGCCGGGCGATGGTCCTAAGTTTCTTAATAATCTGCTGTAGTCAAAGACTCTTCTGAAAACCAACGCATCATATTACGATGCTTCTGTTCAAAATGCGGTTCAGAACCGCATTCAATTCTTTCCCTATGTAAGTTAAAACGAGGAAGAATCTACTCGCTTTTATACAGTTCGACAGCATTTAGGTGCGGTAGGTTTCCAGGTGCCCAACTCTCTATAGTCTACCTCTCGAACGCAAGACCCAGATCTTAAGGTCACTGAACAAAGCGACTTGACATGTGACATCAAGCCGCTACCTTCGTATGGGCATTTCTATGTATGTTTCTCTCGTACGTCCCCCCATTTCTGTCATCAGTGTATTCATGCCATATAGGCCGACCTTGATCACAGAAGTGTCGATATACAGCTCCCAAAAGGGACGACAACATCCTATCCTCACCCTGAGGAGCAACCCATCGCCTTTTGCAAGTTCCGGGTTAAATAAACCATGGGGACACCGACGTCATTGCTCTGTGTCTTTCAAACATCCGATCCTCGTGGTTTAAATGCCCGTGGCCGGACCAGCGTGGCTGCGATGCAGTGAGACTCACACCAAGCAAGTAAACCTGATTCTCAGCTATGCTTTGCCACTATATCCGTCACTGTCGGGCACGAATAAGTAACTGAGAAAGAAAACCAAAAGACGGTTTGCTCCATCTTCGTTGCGTTCATTCCTCAAAGGAGACAACTTACACCGGCAAACTTACCCCCATCACCATCACTTTTAACTCACAGACCTGTCCCATCCTGAATCTTGAACTCTAGACACAACGATCAAATTACATCATAACAACCATAAACATCATCCAAAAAGAGGCTCATCACCACAACCGCTGCGCCCAAACTCAACCACACTCATGGAACCTACACCACCTCCCACGCCCCCATCGCAAGCCGCACCCCCACCCCAATCAACCGCCTCGCTTACCGGCATCGCAAGAGCACAGACCACCACCAAAAACGCCGCGTGAACCCAATCCCCCGGCCCGCGCTATCCCCAACGCAGCTCCCCTTCCCACCCCGGCATCCAGTGTCCCATCCAAGGGTCCTCCCAGCCGTGGTCCCCACCTTTATCAACCAACCCTGGAGTCCCCTTTTGCGATTACGTAGTGTGGAAGGGGCAGGGTGCGTGCACGGCAGGTAATGTTAGTCCTGAAGGTAGGTATGTAACCTTTCAGCTTCTCTGAAGGCAGGACAAAAAAAAAAAAAGTCAATTGCGTAGTTGGCTCTTCTTCCGCGTTTGTCTTGTGGCGACGACTCGACAGAGTATTGCAGCACGGTTTCATTTCCTTCATCGACATCACGGGAATCTCCAGGTCAGAGCCACAACAGATTGGACAAGAAACAGTCAGCAAAGATGAGGACGTCGCGCCTCTCAAAGGAGACCTCCGCAATCTTCAAAGCCAGCACCTCGCCGCCCCCAACGCGCCGGACGACGCGCTCCTCCCTCGCCCGGTTCGCGTACACGACCGACTCCCCGGCGCCCGACACCTCCTCGCTCCAGGACATCGTTCTCGGCAATGACATTGAGGATGCCGTCACGAGCCCGCCTCGCAGGAAACGGAGGAGAGTCGCGGCGGCGGCGGACGATGACGACAAACCCGGCGCCACCGTCAAGATCGAGACCGAAGCAGTCGAGGTCACGTCTACGAAAGCTACAAAGCCCAAGAGGGAGAGGAAGCCCGCGCGGGTGATCAAGGGCGAGGACATCCGCGTGGAGCCGCCCTCTGACTGGGAGGAAATGTACAATCAGGTCAAAGAGATGCGTCTTCACGGCTCGGCAAAAGATGCGGCCGTCGATACAATGGGCTGCGAGAGACTATTCCATCCCGACGCTTCCGAGCGGGATAGGCGGTTTCACATCCTCATCGCGCTGATGCTTTCTAGCCAGACCAAGGACACGGTGAATGCTGTAGCGATGAAGAGGTTGATGACGGAGCTGCCTCCGCATAAAGAGGGAGCTGAGGGTGGCTTGTGTTTGGAGAATATCTTGGCCGTGGAGCCGGACAAGTTGAACGAGCTGATCTGGGCGGTTGGCTTTCACAATAACAAGACCAAGTCAGTAACCATGGGTGATGACCTCGCAAAGCAATGTTGACGGGACTAGGTATATCAAAGCCGCGGCCGAGATCCTGCGCGATAAATTCGACGGCGACGTTCCCGACACGATAGACGGCTTGACATCTCTACCGGGCGTAGGTCCGAAGATGGGGTATTTGTGTCTCTCGGCTGCATGGGACAAGACAGAGGGTATTGGTGTGGATGTCCACGTGCACCGCATTACCAACCTCTGGGGCTGGCATAAGACAACGCAGCCTGAAGGGACGAGAATGGCGTTGCAGAGTTGGCTCCCGAAGGACAAGTGGCGCGAAATCAACTGGCTGCTTGTAGGGCTCGGACAGACTGTTTGCTTGCCCGTCGGGAGGAAGTGCGGAGATTGTCAGCTCGGATTGAAGGGCTTGTGTAAGGCGGCGGAGAGGAAGAAAGTAATCGAGGGCCGCGAAGCGAGGGAGGTCAAGGTTGAGGTCGGAGACGACGCAGTCATTAAGACGGAGGAGATTGTCGAGGAACTCGTGAAGAAGGAGGTCGTAGAACCGACAGACGTGCCGGTGCCGGAGGTAGCGCCGGAAGCGAGCGAGCTGGTCGGAGCGGGAGCACCGAAAAGGAGACGCGGAAAAGTAGTTTGACGGCGTGTGAGTGTGATCCGATAACGAGGGATCTCCTGTGAATCAAGTCAGTGAACTCAGCGGTGTTTCCGTAACCATCATCTTGCTACACTCGCGCGCGTCAGCGCAGGGGATGCAGCAAGTCCAACGAATGACTCTTAGGACGACGGCAGTCATATCCGACCGAGGTGCCCGGGGCTTGCCTGTCTCGCCTCGGGCATCGGTGGAGAGCGGGCCCGAAAAGTTCGGAGGAATTCCGATTTCGAGAGGTGTAGCGGAAGTGCATGCTTTGGGGCGGTGTCATTGAAAAAAGGTCGCCAAGGTGCACTGTGCAGCGGACGGAGAAGGCGGTGGAAGAGGGGGCGAAATGAATAGTGAAGCAGCAGATACGATATCGGAGATACGCCGGCATTCGCCCGCCAGCAGCGCCCCGTGTCCCGTGTCCGCCCGTGTAGTGTGCCGTCATCGTCAGGCTTCCGGGGGCCATTTTCACAGTGTGACGTGGACACGGCGTAGGCGGGCAGAGGCGGAGGCGAAGACGAGGGCGGTTTGGGCGGGTACTGACTCGCATGGTCAGAGGACGACGAAAACGGGCAGGTGAAGCATGGCGTGCCACGGCTGATCTTCCCAGCAGTGAGACGACATGACAACAGCAAAGGGGGAAAAGGCTGGTGGTTGGAACAAGGAGGCGGCAGATCCAGTCCAAATGAAGACGTTTTGCTGCAGCAGCAGCATCGAACTGACTTGTGCTGAAGGTTTCGAGGGGCATGGTCCGTTTGACGTGGAATGTTCGTCCGTGTCTTATTCGGCTGAAATGGCGGTAACTCTCCGATGCGCAACGCTGAACCATACTCCATGAATCCCGGCTCAGCCACGGCATCTCCGCTGCCGGAACCTCAACACAGCCTTCAAAGGCACCGTTCGGCAAAACTGAATCATAGTCATCATGTTTTCATCAAGATGGAAAAGGAAAAACTGCAAGTGAAGTTTCAAAGTGAAATGTAATTGAATAGATCCAAAAATTGATGGCCAATCCTCTCCATGGCGGCCGTATAAAATGACCATGCGCCGATACGCCGTGCGGGAGCAAGTGGAAGCCGAACTATCCTAAGCTAGATAATGGTACACATCGTCGTGTAAAAAAAAGAGTAAAGGCGAACAAAAGACGCCTCGGATCGAGATGCGCGAGTGCCGACAAACAACGCCGCCGTCGCTACTGCTGCTTTCTGCATTATGATGGCGAACATCGTGTCGAGGTTCGCCGGAACTGTATCAAAAAGAATCCATCATGTCGTGCAGAGGTCCCGAAGTGTGAAGGGGGACGTGCGTTTGGAGGGTGTTGGTGGTAGAGTCCGCCTCGCGCGCCGGATCTTTCAGCTTTCGGTAGAATCCGAGCTGTATGTTCCCGGCGGTTGGGTGTTGGACCGGTAAGCCGCATCTCGACGGGGCGTATAGTCGCGCGGACGGCCATGTCGGCGTGGAGATGGGAAGACAGGATATGGCGTAGTAGAGTTTCCTCATACACCGCGGATGACCTGGGTGCGCTCGGCCTCGAGCTGTGCAGCGTTGCGCTCGTGAGACTGCTTCTTGCACTGCGTTTCAAGGCAAGTTAGCACAACAGATCTTGGTCTCGTAGGACGGTGCCGAGGCCGAGGAGCCAGGAACACTCGGGATCATAGGTGTAACTTACGTCTTCCAAGCCATCGCACTTGTGATCCTCGAGGAGACGGTGCTTTCCGCAGAAGTGACCATTGCAGAAGCCGCAGTCTCCGACGATGCGCTGAGCAGCGTCCTTGCACTGCTTGAAGGTGCAGCGGATCTTCTTCTGAGGCATGGTGGGTGGTTGTGGTGTTGGTGACGTGGGTTGTATTGTGAGGCGGTCTGTTGTCAGACGAGCAATGCGACGCTGTCTGGACGAGGCAGAAAGAGTCTTGTCTGCGTCGAAGGGGAGGCTGGATGAGGTTGTCGACGGCCGAGCTCGCTGGAAGACGAGGACGAGTGGACTTCGAGACAGGACAGATGGGAGTGTCGAAGGATGTAATGTGAGGTGAGGAGAGAGGAAGGCAGGAAGAGAGAACGAAGTGGAAATGGTGGTGAGTAATAAAGGCAGAGGCAGAAGTTGGCTGGAGGCGAATTGTGTCAGTCGGTCAGTGATGATCTAATAAGCAAGGCCGGGTCCAGGTCCAGGCAAGCCAGGCCCAGGTCGAAGGCGGGAGAAGCGCTCACAATGACAAGACAACAAGACAAGGAACAGCGGCGTGGAGCAGGGGACAAGGTGGCTGGTGGAGCTTGAGACGGGGGGTACCTTAGGAGGGAGCGAAGGAGGGGGGCGTGTGGTGCCTTCTGTTTGGAAGTCGCACGCCCCTGACTTGAGCCCAGTGTTTACGCAGCACAGCACTATCCGTACATAGTGTGCTGCGTGCACTAAGGTAGTAGGTTCCCGTCTGTAGCGGACGGTGGATGTGGTGGTGATGGTGGTGGGCGGGATGCACCAGATGATGGATTTGCGGGTGTGTTGGGTTCCATGTTACCTGCTACTGCAGAGGAGCCACATTGATTGGCAGCTTCTCATATGGTACACTCAGCATCCGACGACCCTCTTCAAACGGGTATGGCCAACACTCATGCAGGGCACTTCAGGCCCATCGGCGGCGCCAATGCAGGATTGATTAAACACACAACTCGGACGGGAGGCGTGACCACAGAGCCCACCCTCATCCAAGTACATAGTAAACCTGCCCGGTGCGGTGCTTGCTAAGAGCCTCTCCTCTCCAATGAGGGCGGTAAAGGTGAAGGCTCCGATGCAAGCTGTACCCGACTGCGTGTGCTGCGCAGCAATCTGCAATCTGCAATGCACGGCCAGACCATTAGCCATTCTCTACCTACGGACCGCCGTGTCCACGGTGTCTACGCAGTAGTGTCATCCATGCCTACCTGCCACGCTGTGCTAAGGAGGCCGTTTCCTTTCCCGCTTGCAGAACCCAATGGAACAAATGAGCGATGAGGCAACGGAGAGATTTGGGCAGAGAGAAAGAGAGGCCGACCTCGTTCACTGTCAAGTACGGGAATGGAAACGGACATGCAGGTCTGTACCAGTGTACCGTAAGGTACCGTACGTACTGGTTGAGGGTCAACAAATGGAGAAGGACAATCAAGGCTCTGGGTAATAAACAGGGCCCGTATGAGGTGAGGTGTCAGAAGAGGCGGCCCTTTGTGCAGCCGGAACAGTGGGCTTGTTTCCCTGTCATGATGGGAAAAAGGCAGCAACACGACTGCGTAAGTCAGCCGTGCCAACCGCGGTGCCTTACGTATTGACTGAGGTGTACCGCTGAAGCAAGTCACTGGGTGATCGGATGGGGCGAGGCAACGCTGATGGAGCCCTGGCGGCGTGAGAGGACGGGGTCGTCGGGGGTCGGGGTCCAGGGCGAGACGAGACACTGGGCGCTCTGCAATCCCGAGGTTCAAAGCCACCGGTACTGCGTAGTGTCGTGGTCTCCGTACCTTGTACAAGACGGGAGGTAGCTGCTGCTACTGGCAAGACAAGTATGGGCGCTGTGCTGGCCTGTGCCTGTGCCAAATGGGCGCCTAGGCAATGCCGATGACACCGTGTTGCGAGGCTCCGAAAACGGTCAAAAGTCGTCGGGATGGACTGAGCTGGACTGGACTGGCCCTGCGCCGCTTCATCACACGGGTAGACCAGAGTCAAAGGGACCGCGTCCAAGGCAAAGGGTCCCGTCGTGCCGTTCTGAACCAAAGGGCTATCTCCGTGTTTCTTGGTCTGTTTCCGACCCGGATCGATGGGTCGCTGCTGCCGGATCTGCAACAGAGCAGCGTGTCTTTGCGTGTGATCGCTGGCAGGCCAGTCGTCAAAGCTGTAATGGCTCACTGCTGGCTGGCTGGCTGATGATGCTGATGAACATTGGCCAAAGACGGGGCGGGGGGTGGTGAGATTGAACATCCATCCACGCACCGTGCCTTCCGAAGGGAGATAGATGGTCTTGACTTGTGGGTTGCGATGATGGTGGTCCATCATCCAAGCATCCATGACAAGTTGCAAGGCCAGGCGACGCAAGGTAGCCGACAGGTGAGGTGATACGTCAGCGGTGGTTTGGAATTTGGCGAGATGAGGTGACTTTTAAGTGCCAGTGGTATCCGTAGCCGTAGGTTCAGCAGCAGCAGCAGCGAGCGACTGTTGCTGGCTGGGGCGTGTGCTTGGGGATTGAAATCCCGGTGCGAGTCAGGAATAAGCAACAATAAGCAACAGCGAGAGTGACGGCGGAGAGTTGGACAATGCAGATGCAGAGTGCTGGATGCAGATCATCGACTGCCCACTGCGACTTCAACTTCCGATTGTGTAAGCGGGCTGGGTTCTCGCAAGAGGGAACCGCGATGCGGATGGGCAGTTGCCGAAGACAGGACGGCAGGAGGCAAGACACGTGGAAGTGCCTTCCTTCCAGCAAGGTAAGGTGGTCAGGTAGGAGCAAGACTGGCAACGCGGAAGGAGAGACGTCTGCCTCCAAAGGAAGGAACGAGGAGGAAGGCAGATCCCCAGGCAGATCCAACCTGTAACTGCCTTGCCTCGGATCACCTTGGTACTTATCCTGCTCCTCTTTGCCTCTATTGCCAACGCTTGCAGCAATCCAAAACCCTGCCCGGCTTCATTCATCAAGATGCATCCCGTAGCGTCCCGTTACGACTCCCGGACGCCGGCTATTCTACGATGCACTACTCACCAACCAACTCAAGGGCTCCTACTATCTCCTCGTTTGACTAGCTGCCTTGGACTATCTGTGGACGATGCGGAAGACATGCGCCACCCAGCACAGGCAGAATAGACTTACACCAGCCGGGCAAGGACGCATTACCTATCATTACCACCATCACCACCAATACCTTACTTCGTGTCTACCTGGGTGCCTGGTACCAACGAACACCATCGACAAACCACTCCGCCGTGTCAGCTAGAGAGCCCGCATCGCCCTGCCCTCTACAGACTACATACAACGACGAGGCAAGGCACCGCATGGCACTGCACTGGGAAGACTGTCGCATGGCCCCATGGATCATGGCTCCTGCACGACCGTGGCCTGCAGCAATCATCCCAGCCCGCCGTGCCCCGACCTGCTCTTCGTTCGTAACCCGCTACGGAAATGGTTGGCGATGGATGGACGACTGACTTGCGTGTCAGCGCTTGGGGTCTCGTTGGAATCGTCAGTCACCAGTAGCACCTCGTCGCTGTCGCCCTCTCCTTTCATCTTGCGCATCCACGCCCAACGTCCTCCCCCACATGCTAGTCCGCCAGCAGCCTAGTATTCGCCATCATCGCAGCCTCCACAAGCTATGGAGTCCATCGCCCTCCAAACACTGCGATGAACCGTCCCTCCCTCAGCAGCCACCACTTCCCAAGTACGCCTCACTTGTCTCGTCTGCTCTTTTACACTTCTTGACGGGCTGCAGTGACGTGCAAACAAAGGCTAGCATCAAGTCAAGCATAAGGCAAAGTTGCTTTTAATGGAAGGATTAAGCCTCCTGCGACCCCTTACCGGCCCGAAGTCTTTGCTCTGGCAATGTCTGCAAGGAATAACCTCGTCCTCACCACCCAACTCCTGCGCAGTACAAATCCCCTCGGGGCCTCCGCATTTGCCATGACCCGGGCACCTTTATTCCCGATCCAAAAAAGATTCCAGCGATGACAATCCCATTGGGTCAATCCGCGACGACCGTCCCGTACTCGCGGTGTGAGTCTGCGACGACCGTCACTGAGAACCTGGCCTCGCTGAGGACAGAGAGGGCCACCGCTGGACCGAGCTGTGCAGCCGCAGGGCGTTGGCATGACCAGTGTGCCACTCAGGCCTGCTGGTCGTGTCCTACACAAATCCCAGGCTCGGCTCCGGATAGTAAACGGCTTTCTAGACTTGCGCCTCCTTCTACCGAACCGGTGCACCCACTGGCCTGATCTTCCCAAACTAAAAGTTGAGTTCTGACAGATGGGGAAAACGAGAACTGGCAGCTGCGGCATCAAACCAGCTGCAACTCGTGCGAAGCGGTGCCGCCCAGGCTAGCGCCGTGCGACCCGACCTCCTACCATATTGGATCTGACCTGCTGCAGCCACTGCGTCCAGTTTCTTGGGAGCAGTATCACTGGCCGTCGACTAGGGTGTTGTGAGAGCCTCGACGATGTCCCCAGCCGGACAAGATACGGATACAGCTCGCAAGTCAAGTAGGACACTTACACGGCCGGGGTAGAACTGCGACTGAACATGCCGCCCGGCATTGTCTGTCTTCTTTCACTCTTTCAACGTCGTATCTTGTTCACCGTACAGGGTGTCTGTGGCCACATCTCGTATGTCCTGGGCAAGCAACGGGATGAACAACTGAATACGAATAGCTGTTCCGGACTCGCGATCCTGGTATCGCTACCGACACTACCGCTACTAGTGCTGTCGTCGAACGTGGCAGGGCCCGCTCGTCTTATCTTATCATCCTTGAGGGGTAGACGTACATGGGTATTCTGAAGACGTTCACGAGACCAACAACTGGCAAGCTTGCGACGCCGAGTAATATTCGCCGACTCGCCCGGCGGCCGGAAGCCCAAGGCCGCTTTGCATTCTCCCTTTCCGCCTATTCGAATACGCCCAGCAGAAGCCGTCCAATCCTTCTTAATCTACCCGCTGATCGGCATCTCGAACCGCCGACGAACAGAAATGCCCGGGGTCAACAGCAGGCACATGTGTTGGCATGTGGCTTGATCTTTCTGGCCTTTCTGTCTTCCTGGATCCCTCGCAACAATGGCGGCTGAAACACCGAAGGCCATTCTAGTCTTCTTCCCGACAGATCCTTCCGCTCCATATCCCATCTCTCGAGACAATCAAGCAATCCTCAATCTCTAAATATGGAGTTGTTGACATGTTTATTTACAGCACATGCAATGTTCAATGTCCAACGTGGGGTATCAGCTTATGTATCTGGTCCAATTCCCCTCTGCCCCAACAAATAATCGATACAACGCTTTGGAGATTGCGAGTCTAGCGTTGATTGCCCATCAAAATTAGCTATTCAATGCGTGGTCGTCTCCCAATCCTGATTTCCGATGGTGGGGGAATCCCTACACCTTCGCACCGCCTCCCCAGTCACAACCTCAACCCGGCCGTCACCCTCCCAAATTAACCCGAGGCGCCGTATCCGTCTGCTATCATGCGGACGATTGGACGTCGGACGGTAAAGGTTGACCAAGCCGAGACGCGGAAGCGAATGTGTGATTTATTTCCCCACGGTTCATTCCATTTTCGCCAGCCCCAACAAGCCACAACAACAACACCCCTGGACCACATCGTCCGATTCCCCCAGCTTTTCCTGTCAAGCCCCCCTGCCAGCGAGCCAACGGAGAAGCAAAAAGAAAAGGGATTGCACAGCTGCACAACAAACGCTGCAACCCCCTCTATTGATACAATGTATGATTAGCGCCTTTGGCTGCCGATTTACAAGGGGGGGCTCTCTCGTCCTTCAGGTAGGAACACATCAACCGCCATTGCGGGATTGCAGCTGTGATGGACACCTCCAGCCCGCTGACCTCTCCGCTCCGAGACAATGTAGGTTGCCATGTTAGCACACCACCTTCTGTCACTTTTTAAACAATGAACAATGGGTAGCGGCGTGCCCTTTATACGTATGCAGACTGCGGGAAAACACGACCCTCAATGCGTACAAACAAACACGCCAGGGGACGTTTCTTTTTTGGTATTTTTCTGTTTCCTCCCCCCTTCGTCTTAAACAATGTCTCAGCCAGCCTGCGGAAGGAGACAAACAAGAGTAACACACAACTCCCGCGCAGGCTGCGGCCAACAATTTTTTTATTCAAACAGAACGGGAAGGTAGGCGCACTTGGCAGAATGCGGTCCGGCGTTCGCTACGATAGGAGAAGAAAGAAAGAAAGAAAGAAAGAGAGAAAAAAAGAAGGATTCTCAGCTTGATCCCGACAAACCCTCTCTCTCCCGTCGGGCTGTGAGTGGCACAAACAGTTCTACGGATGCTCGGGTATCCGCCGGCGTCCGGGCGGCCGGGGCGTAGTTTCTTGCCTGTTTGCCAGGCCCGGACGGTGAAAGTGTATGGTTGATCCGATGTTTGACGGCAGGCTGTTCATGGGGATAGGCGCTCGAGAACATGCTGAACTCTATCTTTCTTAGGGAGTTTTGGAAGTGGCATTGTTGATCCCAAAGTTTACCCGTTCGGAGGCTCAATGGACGGGTTGTTTGGATTGTGGTGCTTGATTTGCTGATGAGCGTGTTCCTCACGTGTTCCTGGGGGAAGAAGTTCATGCTTGGGCTGGGGAGGAGGAGGAGGGAGGAGGAAGAGGAGTAGGTCTGTTCGACCAACATCAGCTGAAAAGTCACGGGGAGAAGGCGTCAGCAGTGTTTCAATAGTTCCTGGCGTCCACGAATGCACCGGTAGGGAAGGAAAGAGGAGGGGCTTTTTTTTCCCTCCCCGGCTGGTCTGGGGTTGCGATCCCATGGACACGGAGCGGGAGTCTGCAGTAAGCTGAAAGCTGTGCGTCTTGCCTCCGCTGCAAGGAGCTGGTCACACTGCGCGACGAACATACCACCACCCCCGGACGGGAAGGAGGTCTGGAAGGAATAGCGCGCCCGCCCGGCGCGCTGGGGTGTGAGTGACTTGAGGGGTAAGGCGCCGGGGTGGGCGGCGTAGTTTATCGGCGCCGGAAGCGAGAGTGATCTTCGGGTCTGCCGAATCCGGCCGGCGGCGGTTCTGGAACGTCACGGCTCCGGTAGATGACGGAGGGGCCGACGATCAAGGTTCATACACACATATACACACGCACACATGCTGATCATCTTGTCTCAGAGTCCCTTCTTTTCTTCTTTTTACGACACGTCGCTGTATTGCTATCGAACATTGCTGTGGTACGCCATTGCGTAGGGACAGGCTGAGCGGCAGAGCCTCCTCGTTGTCGTTGTCGTCGTCGCAGTCGTTCTTCGTCGTCATCGAGTCGTAGACCGTCGTCACCGTCACCGCCACCACCATCTCGCCCATCCGCCTGGCTTCACAATTTTGCATCCCGGGATCTCGCGACGAATGATTTGATATCGTTTTCACTTTTTTTTGTCATTAAACTATCAGTAACTTTTTTTTTTAATAAACACTGAATTGACACGAGAAAAACAACGTCGTGCAATCAGAGCCGTGTGTTCGTGGATGCTTACTTGCGCATGTCGACCACGGCTCTGATGCAGTCGCCCTGCTTCATGGTGTCGAAGGCCTCGTTCATCTCGCCGAGGGTCTTGCGGTGGGTGATGAACTCGTCGACCTTGAGGTCGCCCTTGATGTAGTCCTGGACGAGGCCGGGCAGCTGCGTGCGGCCCTTGACGCCGCCGAAGGCGCAACCCCTCCAGACGCGGCCGGTGACGAGCTGGAATGCTGTGGTATAGGTGTTAGTATCGTGGCCTTGGGTTAAAGTGTGGAGGGGGAAAGAGGCAGTAAACTTACGTCTGGTGGAGATCTCCTGGCCGGCGGCAGCAACACCGATGACGATGCTCTGTCCCCATCCCTTGTGGCAGGCCTCGAGGGCAGCACGCATGACGCCGACGTTACCGGTGCAGTCAAAGGTGTAGTCGCAGCCGCCGTCGGTCATCTCGACGAGCTTGTCGACGATGGTGGTGCCCTTGGGGAGCTCGGTGGGGTTGACGAAGTCGGTGGCGCCGAACTTGCGGGACCACTCCTCCTTGCTGGGGTTGACGTCGACGACGATGATCTTGGCGGCCTTGTTGACGACGGCGCCCTGGACGACGGACAGGCCGACGCAGCCGGCGCCGAAGACGGCGATGTTGTCGCCCTCCTGAACGTTGGCGGTGATGCGGGCGGCGCCGTAGCCGGTGGTGATGCCGCAGCCGAGCAGGCAGGTGCGGTCCATGGGGGCGTCCTGCTGGACGGCAACGACGGAGATGTCGGCGACGACGGTGTACTGGGAGAAGGTGGAGGTGCCCATGAAGTGGAGGAGGTCCTTGCCCTTGCACTTGAAGCGCGAGGTGCCGTCGGGCATGACGCCCTTGCCCTGTGTTGCGCGGATCTTGCCGCAGAGGTTGGTCTTGCCAGACTTGCAGAACTTGCACTCCTTGCACTCGGGGGTGTAGAGGGCGACGACGTGGTCGCCGGGCTTCACGTTGGTAACGCCCTCGCCGACGGACTCGACGATGCCGGCGCCCTCATGACCGAGGACGATGGGGAAGGCGCCCTCGGGGTCCTTGCCGGAGAGGGTGTAGGCATCTGTGTGTGTATATGTTAGGTCTCTGAGGTCTTGTTGGTGGTATTCGATCGAGGGGGCTCCGGGAGGTTTGCCGGGAGCTGGAAGTGTGGTCTCGGAAGCTAATCCGAAGCGCCTACGTGACGATGTGAGGGGTTTATATTGGGACTGACTGACCTGTGTGGCAGACACCGGTGTAGTAGATCTCGATACGGACCTCGTGGGCCTGGGGAGGGGCGACTTCGATGTCCTCGATGCTCAAGGGCTTACCGGCCTCCCAGGCGACGGCAGCCTTGCAAGTGATGGTCTGTTTGGGAGATCATTGGGTCAGCGGAGAGTTCGGGAAACGTTCAATGGCGGGCGGATTGGCGGAAAAAGACGACGAGTCGTAGCTAAGCTACCCCGCAATGTGAAGCCGCAGCAGCAGCATCGACTGTGCAGGGAACATGACGGTAGAGGTTGGACATACCTTTCCTGCAGTGGCAGACATGATGGGTGTTGTATTTGATGAAGGGAGGGTCGATGAGAACCTTGATGGAAGAGGAATCACGCACTAAGCCTTGCTTTACTGGGCAGGGTCAGGTATTTATTTCAAGAAGGAGGGGGGGAAATGGATCTCGAGATGCAGATACCACACAGCACACACACCCGACCCAAGACCCAGACGAACTGCCGCTTGGCTATGGCTGGGCGTGCGAATGGATCTCCAAACCCCACCCCGCTCTATACTTTTTTTCCCCTCCTCAGAAGAGAAAGCACTGGACGCGCCGTGGACGGGGAGCTCGGGGGTTCGGGGAGGGGGATACGCAACTCAGATGGCGACTACTTTGAAAAGCGGGGCTTAAAACAGCCCGTCATTGAGTGTTGGTAAAACAGTTGATGCCAGCCGCGACTCTCGGTAGGTACCTTACAGCCATTGGAGGCACCGCACCGGCTGCGAGTGCAGAATTACCCCAAACCAGTACGTCATTGGCCGGGCTGGGCTCATGCTCTTCCTTCCTCGACCTCAGTTAGCGGAAGCGAATAAACGCCGGAATTCGATGTTATTCGCTGTACAAGAGTACACTGAGCAGGCAGACCAACCGGCCAGCCAGCCGGGCAACCCCTCCTCCACCCGTCCGGCGTCTCTTCGCTGTTCATGGCTTGCTGCCCATTTGATACTTGTCTGCAGGAGGGGCCGCCAAAAGTTTAAGCCGTCGGGGTTAGGCCTTTGAGGTGCCATTTGCGTCCCCGTTCAGGCATAGGCCGTCGGCGATTGTTACGAGAAGCCAAGCCGCTGCCGCTCGCGATGCCCTTCCGTTTCGCCAAGGGGGAAAGGACAAGCACGAGGCCCGGAGAGTGTGTGTCGAGTAAGAGCTGGAGGAGTCACAGAGCACAGCCGCTGACCAAGACAATCCGACATATGTCCGGCCCTGGACCGCCGAGGGGAGTCTGATACCTACAGGCTACGGAATTGTGCTTCTCTGTGCCAAAATTGCCAGCCGTATCCTGCCTGCTTGGGTAGCTCTATCCTATCTTATCTCGAGGTCGGACGGTGACCCGACGCCGAAGCCGGCCGTGAAATGCTGGAGCCGGCGTTAGGTAAGAAGCCCGCAGAGCAATGATAAGACGGGGTCGTTGTCCGGATACCGACCTCCGTTGCAGATGATTGATGTTGTGACATAATAGGAAAGCACCTTTGAGCACCTACTACCTTACATCAAAACCCCAGAATACACCACAAGGCAGCATACATCAAAATGACAGTACAGGTATCCGAGAGATAGAAATCATGCCACCTTACCCCGCAAACGCAGTGTTGTGTTGATGCAGCCAAGCAGCCATCACCATGTCATCATATCTTCATAGTGTGGAGGGAACGTCTGAACTCTGCTGTGCCGAAACTTCCAAAAATACGACCCCGACTTTCAGTAGTGGAAAGCTGAAATTGAGGAGTGCATGGAATTTGGATGCATCGCCTCAGCAATGTGCCACACCTCTTGTCGGGAGTCGGGAAGCGCGTGTGTGAGGTGAGGTGGGATGGAGAAGCTCGGTTTTTAGCGTCTGTTACGTACTTTTAGCGGCCAGCTTCCCAGCTGAGAGCTCCTTGCAAGAAAACTGGCGGGCGGCCGGCCAAAGTGGGGCCACTGGTGCGGCTTCCTCCGCGTTGACCAGGCGAGCATCGCGAACCTCCAAAATTTATCCAGCAAGCGCGTCCAGCCAAACATCGCAGAGCTTGCTGCCCAGCCTTGCTCATCCACCACGACACGCGCGCCCATCCCAACCCTGACAATCCCGTCAATCCCGACGAACGCGACACGATCAATTGCATCGCTTGCTGACACGACCGACAAATTCCTTGCATTTGCACACCGCCAGCGAAACGAGACGCAGCCGGGTGACCTGAGGTCGCCCGCAATCAGTCGCCATGCCCAACAAGTTCAGCTTCAACGACGACTGGAGCAGCTCGCCGCCATCTACTCCTGGCCAGAACACAGGCAAGGGATCAGCTTATCCCTTTGGCGACAATCCGTCGACAACACCCGCAGGCCCTCCGCCTTCGTCTCAGGCGTCATTTACACCTGCCGGCGCACCGTCTGCATCCTACCTCGGAAGCTCCCTGTTGGGAGCTAGCACTAACCAGAAACCGTTCAGCTTTGGCGGCGTGAGCACCTCAGGCCCTACGAAAAATCTCTTTGGACGCAGCGATGCCACGTCCCAGAACCCCTTCTCGCAGAAGCCGCTGGGCCAGTCTATCCACCAGAGCTCAAAGCACGTCAGGCAGCCCTCGGGACTGAGCAAGGAGTATGGCGCCGCAGAGCGTGATGTAACCTACGACAACCGCACCGGCCGTTACATGATACCCGACGACTCGGAAGAGGAAGAGGAGGATGAAGAGGAGTACGACGAGCGTGAGGAAGCCGATGCTGAGATGGAGCGATACCTCGAAGCCGATATCGATGAGGAGGATGCTGATGGCGAAGCAGAGGACGAAGAATATGCCGAGGACGACGATGACATGTTTCTGAACATGCACCATAGCACGCGCCACGACGACGAGCCTGTCTACTCCGACGATGGTGTGGATGGCGGTAATGGGGAGGAGTCGGACCTTTTGCTTCTGGCAACACCAGCGGCGACGGAGCGCATGCGCAAGGAAGCTGAGGATATCTTCCGCGCCTCATCTATGCGTCGCTCTTCAGCCTCCAGACGAAAGGACTTCAAGTACGGGGCGATCGCAAAGGACCTATACAACCAGATGGGTATGACGGTGATCACAGAGTCGCCCGAGGTTGTTTTGAAGACGGAGGACTTGGTAAACCAACTTTACGACGAGGGAATTGGTGCGCAAGAGGACCCGAACAAACTGGATGGTTCATTGGCGACGATTGTGTACCCCTTGGTCGAGCTCTGGGATGACTTCTCCGAGACGCTGCCCATGCCCGAAGGAGAGCATGTCGCTGAAATTGGACCTGGGCCTGACGCCGAGCCCTTCCACAAGGCCGCCTACGTCGCCAGGTTGGTCCTCCAAATGCATCACACCCGCTTTGCTGAGGGCCCCGGTGAGGTCAAGGCGCCACCTCTGCCTCAAGTCCTCTTCAACTGGATCGAGGACAACCACAACCTCTACCCTGATCAGTTCAATATCGTGATGCGTCACAGGCCAAGCCCCGCCAGCCACAGCCTCTTCTGGCCTACACTACGAAGCGCACTCATCCGCGGCAACGTTAACCTTGCTTCCCAGTTGCTGAGGAATGCCGGATGGGAGTCTGTTAGGAAGGGAACTCGCGCAGAACTGGCGTACAGCGGCAAGGCTTTGGACAACCTGCAGCGTGCTGTCGGCATAACATGCGAGGCACTCGATATGTGCCCAGGGAACAAGGGCAACTGGGACCTCTTCAGCAGTGACTGGACGCTGTACCGTATCCAAGCTAAGGGCTCGCTGGACAAACTGCAGCGGTTCGCAGAGGGCAAGGACAAGGGTTTGTATGGCGGCGACAGTGACGACAGCTCATACGGCCCTGGCCGCACATCCCTGGCTCGCCTAGCCCGGAAAGCCGAGGGACAGGTTCCTTGGGATATCTACGAACATCTCCAGACCATTTACCAGATCATCATGGGCACTCCTGATGCCATTCTCGAGACGGCGCAAGATTGGTGCGAAGCAACGATTGGTCTTTTCGGATGGTGGGAAGAGGGACGCGGACAACAGAAGAGCCTGCGCATGTCTCGATCACAGGGACTGCGTCTGCCAGCTGTTTCGTCTGGCCCGGAGAGCTATTTCGAGCGCCTGTCGCTTTCTTTCCACACTGCGATCGAGTCGGATTTCCACATCAACGCCATGAACCCTGTTGAGGTGGCCATTGCTTCCGCTTTCGAGTCGAACTTCGCCGCGGTGATTGGCATCCTGCGAGCATGGTCGTTGCCTATTGCTTCTTCTGTGGCGGAGCTTGCATCTCTCGGCCAGTGGCTCCCGAAGCCCGAGCCGCCCAACTTAATTACCATGGACAGCTTGGATATGGAGGATCTCGACATCCTTGGAGTTAGCCCCCAGGGGGCTGATGAGGTGGAGGGAATCAAGGACACGACGCTCACGCATTACGCACGAGAACTGGCCGGAATCGACCAATTATCTGAGACTCGCAGTGGCTGGGAGATGGCGATCCAAGTGCTGGGTCGCATGGACTCGGCCGCCAAGTCTGAGGAGATGGTGGGCGAGCTGCTTGGTGACATTCTGCAAACCATCGACGGTGATTCGGGCGTCACTGTGGACAAGATCTGGAGGATTTTGAACGATCTCGGCATGATCAACTACGCCGAGCAGACCGCAGAGGTATGATGACTTCCTTTGAAGAGAGTGACGCGTCGGCTAACAAATTGCAGACGTACGCAGACATCCTGGGAGAAGAATCTCACAGATATGGAGAGGCATTGTGGTACTACGCCCTTGCCCACAGACCAGGCAAGGTCCGCGAAGTGCTTAACCTCCTAATGTCATACTCTCTCCTCCACTCTACGGTTTATCCTCCTGCGAACGACCTGGATGATCACCTTTACAAGCTTCTGAACGAGCGATCGCAAACTCTGGAGCAATATGCCAAGCAGGACCTCGAAGCGGCACAACTTCTCGGCCGCATGCTCAGTGGATACGCTACGCTCAGAAAATACTACGAGATTCGGGATACCGACGGACTGGCAAGCATGTCGGCACACAAATCTACTTCTCTTCGCAAGCAGGCCGCGTCCGCTCTGATTGCCGTCGTCGCCAGCTCCGATGACAACATCCGCGGCGGCCTGTACGATGAGACACGTGATGCCGTTGTCAGCGAGGACTTCATTCTGGCGTTGCTTGGCGAGGCTCTTCCGTTCGTCAACCAGAGCCCTGCAGTCATCACGCTAGATCAGATGGACATCCTTCTCAAGGCGATCGAGGACATTCAGACGGTCAACTCAACAATATTCAATGCCGCAGACGAGTTCTTCAAGCTCGTCCTGGCTTCGGCTCAAGGTCTGAAGGGTTCTACGCCAGCGGACCTGATGCGCAAGAGCACCGGCTCCCTCAGCGGAAGCTACATGCTGAGTGGCAGCTCCATGCTCGCGAGCCAGCTGAACCGATCCATCAGCGGCAGTGCCGGTCTCTCACGCGCTAACACCAAGCGTGGCTGGGATTGGAGAACAGGCTTGACGGCGAATGCATCGGCGGAGGACGTGCTTCGAGTCCTGAGGCTGGGCTTGTCGCGAGACCTGGCAGCATTGTGGCTGGCAGACGCTGATAATACGCCATTGTACTAGGACCGCATTGGACGTGTCGCGGGTGTCAAGCGCAAGCGCGGCAGTACGGTGGAGGAAGATGGAACGGGACGGAGTTTTTAAAGTAGGCACGGGCATTACAAAAGAAATTCAGATGTATAATACCTTGGCTTCATCCAGAGAGAGAGAGGCCTTGCCGGTGTTGGTTTTACTGTCTTATGTCGTTAAATGAGACCACAAACTGATGACAACATTCGTACAATACTGAGCTTGTGAATGACAGTGGTGGATGTTCCTCCTTTCCGCCGCCTGAGGCTCCTGTTGGATACAAAAGCGTGGTTCTTAAGAAGCAACGGGAGTTGTCCCTCCCGTACGGTGGTGGGGGTGGGTCCATGCTTTCTTTTTTCCAACAACCAACGAAAATCGACTCTCTCACCCCCCATCATCACACTTCCAATTCGCTTTCGTTGGGTTCATTCTCTTCTTCCTCGACCCTCAACAACTCATGTTGAAATGTCAATCGCTATAACACAATGATGAGGGCACCGACCAGAGCTGCCCGTCTCATTGAGACCGTGGGACATGCGCGGTCGTTCGCGTCGACGGGAGCCCTGCGGGCGCTTCCGTGGAGCAGCAAACGCGTCTGTATCGGACCAATGGCAATCATTTCGAATTTCCACCGTTCTTACGCGATTTATACGTCTGATTCTTTTAAGAAGGAGCATTCCGAGGCCGTGGCGGCAGAGAATGAGCGTGGTGGGGATGAGGCCCATGAGGATGACCGTCAGCCATCAAACGAGATCGATGACCGCTGGGAGCCCTATCGCCGGGAGAGGATCAGCCCTCGCCGCCGCTCGCAGGCGGTGCGAGAGGTCCACGCAGAGTTGAGTCGCATGGAGAGGGATCGCTCGAGGCCTGCTCACAAGACGCGCCTGGATGGGCGTCTGGGGTCGAGGAGAGGGCTGGGAAGCAGGGGAGCTCCCGATTTTGTTCAGCCGTTTATCGATCGCAGCAGGAGGAAACGAGATGAAAAGGAGCAAAGGGAAAGGGAGCGCCATGCGGAGGTGCACCATGAGAAGGAGCGAAACCACAACCAGCCCGTCGTCATCACCATCAACGCTCAACCGGGGCACAGTGTATCGGTGCACGCGACAGTGACCCCTTACTCCCCATACATAACTTCAAGGGCGGACATAGCGCCAGAGAAAGGACCTGAACGCCCGAGACGGCGGACCTCTTCACATGACGAGGATGCTCACATAGCCAGCGAAGATGGATCTGTTGGGCCATTGGCACCGGAGGCGTCTGTCTCGCCTTCAGTCTCGTCGGAAGAAAAGGTACGACCGCCGGTGGAAAGATTGGGCATCAAGGACGAGGCGAGTAAGGCTAATGAAGGTGACGACGAAATCCGAGTCACCAGCGGCGATGAGAAACCCTTGGGGAAGACAGGAGTATGCTCTCTCTGCGATCTCAAGTCGAATGAGATAACCAATCACCACCTCATTCCCAAATCAGAAAGGGGTGTATTCAAGCGCAGGAAGCACAAGACTGTAACACTCCCCGTCTGCTGGCCCTGTCACCAGATGCTACACTTACAGCACACAAATAAGGAATTGGCGCAGGGAGTCAACACGATGCGTGCCCTTCGGAAGTCACCGAAATTGAAAGCCTGGTTCGAGCAGAGACGGAAGCCGGGTCCTTCATCAAATACGGAGGCCGACGTGGAGAGCAAAGACAAACCGGGGCCACCACCATCGATGAAGGATACTGTTCGCAGGATATTGTTGACGATCAAGGCGGCAGAGTGGGATCCTATGAGCGGTGCGCGCGGATCGCATCCACTTCAGGCCATCTACTTGCTCGTTCGCAAGATTTTCTCGTATGAACGCGCATCGGTGCAGTTGACGAGCTCGCCAGCAAGTCATTTGCCTCTGCCGTCCAAAAGCGTGAGCGAAGGCGATGTCAGGGCGCTGATTCGCCAAGAGCCAGAGCTAATAGTGTGGTATCAAAAAATTGTTCTCACGCAGGAGAACCTAAAGCCGGTCGTAAATCCTAAGCCGGTCGTAAAGCCTAAGCCGGTCGTAAAGTCTAAGCCGGTCATGGACCCTAAGCCGGTCGAGGATTTCAGGGAATCAGAGGGCTCTAAGGAGATAGAGGATCCTAAGGAAGCAGAGGATCCTAAGCTGGTCGAGGCTCCCAAGGAGGTTAAAGATCCTAGGAAGGTAGAAGATTCTAAGGAGGCCGAGGACTCTAAGGACGTCGGGCATCAAAAGCTGGTCCAGGAGACTGACACTACACAGCTTCCTCAGCTTCCTCAGCTTCCCCAGCTTCCCCAGCTTCCTCAGCTTCCTCAGCTTCCTTCGCCGCCGAAGTACCCTTAACCGGGATAGCCGCGCTGCAGCCACCAAGGTCCTATTCTTTGCAAGTAGACTTCACCTCTAGGTGGATATTGGCCAATCTACCTTCCTGGAGCCGCCATTCAGCAAGCAGCAAGTACTGGGGCATTGGGCGAGAAAAAGTAGATCAGATGCAATGGGGCACTCGATTTGCGGAAGCCCAATTCCAAGGTTGTGAAGATTAGGAGGTAGGAAGCAACGGCAACTTAGACAACAAAACGGCCTGCGTGTAAAACGCATCAGATACACTTGGGTATTCTACGTCCGCTACGGAATATGACGACACCCGTGTCGTGACCAACACCTCCAGACCGAACCTATCTCGTCTAATCTACGAAATGCCCAACAAGAACCTCAAAACCCACTCCGCGGCAACGCCCGCGTCGTCCTGCCTCCTCGTGCCCTCGAACGCCTTCTCCAAGAATTCTGGCGAGAAGCCCTTCTCCGGCGTGTAGAAGTGCTTGATAGTCTCCTCCATCATGATCTGGTCGCCCTCGAAATGCGGCTGGATGGTGAGCACGCGCGAGGGCTCGTACAGGCCCTGGACGGCGCACTGCGCGCTGCCGCCGATGTTGAGCCACGAGCCCGGGAGCGTCGCGGGGAGGGCGACGTGGTCGCCGTGGCACATTTGCAGCCTGAGCCCGCGGACGTCCTTTTGCTCGTTGTTGACCTGGGCGAGGCCGCGCAGGCAGGGGTACTCGGCGACGAGCCGCGGGTGGAGGGCGATAGTCTGGACGCCGAACTCGTAGCCGGCGGGGTCCTTCTCGACGACGGCGCCGTGCGGGCCGAGGAGGACCTGGCCGATGAGCTGGTGGCCGAAGCAGGTGCCGAAGATGCGGACGTGCGGGTGGTTGGCGTAGACGTCGGCGATGAAGGCGGCGAGGCGGAGGACCCAGGGGTGCGTGTCGTAGGCGGCGGCGATGGAGCCGGTGATGAGGATGGCGGAGACGGCGGCCGGGTCCGGGTAGGTGTTGTCCTCGAGGACGTTGTGGGTCGTGAAGGTCGGGACGGGGATGGAGGCGGCGGTGGCGGCGGCTGTGAGGTTGTGGATGTAGGCGGCGCTGTAGTACTTGCCGTGGGAGTGTTGGATGGAGGGGACTGTTGTGTCTGTGTCTAGGATTGCGATTACGGGGGGTGTGGGTGTGGGTTCGGGCATTGTGAGGGGTTGATGGGCTTGTTTCTTTTGGTGATTGATGTGTAGGTGTGAGATTGGGTGTAAGTTGCGGCTCGCTTGGACGGCTTCCAATTGAGACAAGAATGAAGAGTCGTGAGATGGAGAAACACGCTTGAGAAACCCGTCTTCCTTGATGTGTTCACTGAGTGATGTTCTTTCGTCCAATGAGGATCAACCAAAATGAAAGACAGTGTAAAACTCGCATAAAATTTGAGAGGTCGTCGAGTGCCGTTGGAGGGAGTCGATCTCGGATGTGATGCCGAGTCAGATTTCGGAGGGAATTTGTCACGATCTCCGGGTTTCGGCATGCAACGCCGGCATCGGCACTGGCGCCGAGGGTGGATCCTGCGGCATGGACCGGGCCTTGAACAGCGGGCTTGTGGTTTGATCAGCTGCGATTCGACGGTGATTTCCTCCCCATGAGCGCTTTGTCTAACCAATCATTTCATGCATTCAGTATGGTTTGGTGATTTCTTTGATCGCAAGATTCAACATGATCTTCATTCCGTACTCGCCTATCCTCTTCTTTCCCGTCCGGCTTGTTGAATCGCGATCCCAGTTGAACCAGTAACAATGACCCTGTGAGCCTTTGCTCTCTAGGTACAATCCTTTGCGAAAGACATGATCGAAGCACAATCAATGCCATAATTCCCAGCTTATACCCCCTTAAACCTCCAAACCTGACTTCTTCAAGATCACATCCAGCAGCTGATGATTCCGCAACCCCGCCTCAAAGTCAGCAAACAGTTCCCTCTTCCCCTTGGCGAACGCATCCAGGACCAAAGCCGTGTTCACAGCCCGCTGCCCAACATCGGCCGCAACTCCAAGATCCGCAACGAGATCCACGTCCCGCGTCTCCCCGCCAAAGACCTTGACCTTGATCTTCCGGTTGGGGAAATAGCCCTGCCAGCTGCTCGAGGGCGAGGTGACTTCAACCTCGCCCTTGGAGCCGGAGATGATCCAACGGATGCCGACGTCGTCGATTGAGGCCTGTGTCGTGCGGAAGTGGATGGTGGCCAGGGCGCCGCTCTGGAGGCTTCCCTGGACGAGAATGTGGTCTGGGGCGGTCTTGGGGTGTGAGGGGATGGCGATTGCGGTCCTGTCTGCGGTGTAGATTGGCACGTGGTCGTTGTCTGTCTTGAGGATCGAGCTGATGCTGGAGGTGTTGAAGGGGCCGAGGATATGGGTGAACGAGTCTATGACTACGGAATATTGTTAGGAAACCCCGTTTATGCATAGTATGAGATTGGGAGGATATTACTTACAGTGCCCAAAGACTATGTGGAAAGCGCCCGCTCCGCCTTTGATGTCGAGGAACTGCTCTGTCCCCTCGATCCAGAACTGCGGAGGCAGAGCGGGAAGGGTGCCGATTACAGTGGTGTTCTTGACCTCTCCGATCTCTCCGCTGTTGATGATCTCCTTCAACTTGATCATAGAAGGATCAGCGCGGGCCTGCAGGCCAACAATAGTTCTCAGTCCATTCGTCTTGGCCAGCTCCACCATCTGCTCTGCTTCCGCAGCGGAATGGCCCAGTGGCCACTCCACAAAGACCTGTTTCTTCTGCTGTAAAGCGGGAAGGGCAAGTTTGAGATGGTGGGTTACGACGACGCTGACGATGATGAGGTCAACATCGGGGTCGTTGGCCAGGTCCTGGGGGTCACCGTAGGCTTTGGTGGTTTCCGGGAGATTGTGGAACTGGATGGAGCGACGGGCGGCTTCAGATGTGGTGTTGCAGAGGGCCACAATGGAGTACTCTGAAGAGTTTTGAATGGAAGGGAGGAAGGATGCTGAGGCCCAGGTGCCGGGTGCATATGAAGGTGCTTTGGCTGAGAGGCCGATGATGCCGACGCGGATTGGAGACATAGTTGGTGGTGTGAGTGGTGACTGAGTTTTAGTGATGTTGAGAATGACTTTGAAAGCTATTGGAGCTAGACTTGGGCGGACCGTTTTATATCATTCGACAGGAGGTTATCAAGATACCTTCAGGGAGTGTTAGTCTCAAAGTGCCGAAGATCCGTGTCAACTCCGCAGAGCGCAATCCTAGCCCAGGAGATGGAACTTCTGCCTTACGGAAAAGCAGAATACATACTTGCACCACATTCTTCTACAGTCTGAAGAAGATAATGCCCCATGGCATGACGGTTGTGGCGTCTCTCTTGCGAGCTCCGGAGTTGGGCGAGACGACGGCCTCTGATTGGCTGCATCTCCGTCGAAAGCAGCTAACAGCTACATCTGTCTCTCAGCGTCCTTTCCAAACGCAGATCAGAAATGAAAGGAGTTGTGGCAAGGACTTCAAGTACTCGGTTAGTCCTTAGAAAATCCAGGCCATCTCTCTTAAGGTTTAGACGCAGTGCAGACCTCCCGTCCGGAGTTCAGTGGGTCCTCCCTTGCCGGCGCCGGCGCCGTGAAGGGACGGCCGCTGATTGGTCGGAACTCCGCGGCGTGCTGACACCACTGCTCCATTGTTCGCCCCCTTTCTTTGACTTGCATCTCTTAGGCAGCAGTATTGGCGATGTCAACACGCGATGCCAATTTCTCGGAAATATTTGTTTCGCCAAAAGAGTCTATGAACCGGCAAGAATGTCAAGCCGGAAGAAGTCCTGCGTTTCTTGTCGGACTAGCAAGGCGAGATGCTCGCTGGATGCGCCTTGTCGACGATGTGACGAACGAGGGTTGGCCTGCAAGTACGACCAACTGCCAAGAAGAACGGCAGCTAGATCTCTACGGCCAGCTGTACCGTCTCTTGTAAGTGACGGCCTCGGAGATGTGGACCAATCGGTTCACTTTGCCCAGCCTGTAGCGCCTAGACCAGGTGGTGGGCCAAGTAGAATACCTGGGTCATGGACTGGAGCAGCAATAGACGAGGTCAACCCGGGCTCCTCGGTCCTTGAGAGTCTGGGACCTGATCAAGACGTATACTCTTGGATGGATTGGGGGAGTTTGGAGCCACCATCACATCTGCCAACATCCTTAGGCTGTGAGCTCACTTTCCTGAATCAAGCGGTTGGGGGTATGTCGAATACGCCTTTCAGGATTCATACGGCTCTTCCAAATTCGGCAACACCATACAGCACAAATCCGCTCTCCTGGTTAGAAAACCAGCATCTCAGTGAGATGGAACCCCACAGGGCTCTGGTCCCCATTCAAAGTCCTACCTCACCCAGAAGTAGACGGCTCGTCTCGAACCAAACGCCACCTACAACTCTACCGCGATACTATGACGAGGCACCACTTAGACCCAGAATAAGAAAGCCTGCATCAACAGCATTCACCGCAAAAGTCCTTCTCGGCCAACTTCTCTCATATCCCGCAATGATGGCCAGAGGCGGCCGCCTTCCGCCGTTCATCTTCCCTCAGTGTGCAATTGACGGCGTCGTATCACCGGCTGAGTGCAGTGCTCAAGGATTCCATCAGTGTTTGCCCGAAGTGCTGGCAATCTGCTGTAGTCTGGTACAAGCCTACGAGGCGAGGACTCCTGGAAGCACGGCCTTCGTGTGGAAGAGCATTTACAAGGAGGTTGCCAGAATTAGAGAAGAGGTAAGGCCAAAGCCCACAACTTCAGAACTATATCTGACTGAGAACTTTTATGGGATAGTACGATTCCTTCAGTCGTGAAGAGCTCGTATCGGCTGGGCAAGCTATGACGATATACGTACTGCTGCAAGTGAAGGACCAAGACTCCATCCCCCACAACGATATTGACTTCCTAGTATCAACTCCTGTTGTGAGAATCCCGTGTTTCCTGGAGTTAGGCTATACATGCTGATGTATGAGAGCAGCTACTGGCAAGAAAGCTTTATTTTCAAATGGATTATACCTCCAACTTCATCAATGGCGCTAGCCTTGACCGGCGAGAATGGGCGCTGAGGGAGAGCGTTCGGAGGTTCGTCTTAGATCTATCCTCGTAGATGCATAGTGCTAACTCCACAGAAACGTCTGTCTGAACTTTGGGTTCGAGCTGCTTGTCGACGCAGACTTTAGCGGAGGGAAAGCAGCTACCTGTGGTTATGACAAGGTAGCAGTTCCGACAGGAAGGTATCTGTGGGAGCCTGTGTCAAATATCGAGTGGTCTGCGCGTTACAAGAAGATGGAAGCAGAGATTCGGAAGAAGCCTTTGAGTATCCAAGACCTGCGACGGGTGAGACGTGCTACGGGAAACGGAACTGGAACCGAGATGGAGGAGGGGGAGATGACATCTCGTGTGGCCGACTGGTGTGATGGGCTGGATGAGTTTGGGATGTTGGTGTGGATGGCGGTGATGATGGAGTGAATTAGATGCAGCGCTGTCTGTGAGTTTCTACGTTGGGAGAAGACGCCGGCTACGCCGGTAGACGAATGTGTATTGTGAATGTTGGAAGTCTTCAAAATGACTTAATTTAAATACACAAGCTAGGAGCCTTTCACTATTTCGAGTTAGTTGTGTGACCATTGGCAAAAGATGATGCTGGAAGTCCTTATCCTGATTGTCTTTTTGGCAATTTCGAATCGGTCTGCAAATATCACATCCTGCGCGCTTGCTTACAGCCTTTCACCGCAGCAGGGGCTGTGCATGTTAGCTGCATGGTTACGTTACGCCGCCTGCGTAGCTTGCAGGTGATAACCATAGTCCAGCCTTTTGAGTGGCCAGCATGCTGGAGGGTGACTCTACTCACTTCTCCTCATAAAACGTCTCAATTCCAGATTTTGGCACCGTCCGATTTGAAGCCCAGCCTGGCCACTTCATTCAACCATCTCTAACATCATACACCGTTCGGTCATGACTGCTCAAACACATGGCTTTCCCATGTCCATGGACGTCACGAATGCAGAAAACTTACCGAAAGTTTTCAATCATGAAAAGACCAAATGTCCAACACGAGAACCCGGTATCTCCTCGGCATCTTCAACTTGGGGAGCCAGGCCCTCTCGTGGCGCTCTAAGATACTGGCCCCTGAGACAGGAGAAGCGGGAGATCAGACTTCTAGTTGTCAATCCCATGGATCCTGACGTCCACACCGTTAATGTATCTATGGAAGTTGTGTCCTTGGACGACAGACCCGATTACGATGCCTTGTCTTATGTTTGGGGTTCTTCATCTCCGTCCCGAGGAGAGCGCGGAAAGCTCTTCGTCGATGGCCACATCATCGACGTAACTGGGACGCTGTTCCAAGCTCTTCGAGCCATTCGAAGCTACCCAAAGACCCCTCAGCGGCGCATTTGGGTCGATGCTGTCTGCATCAACCAGCAAGATCATCAGGAAAAGCCTTGGCAGATATTGTTGATGGCCAGCATCTACAGGCTCGCCTCCACGACATTCATCTTCATGAACGATTATCTTAAAGGCATCCGAGCTGCATTGCAGCTTGATGTCCGAAAGTTCCGATCAGACATGAACCACTTCAAAAGAACCGCTGGCGACCAGAGTGCAGACAGATTTCTGCCCGAATTGAAGCAAGACAACATCCATGTCGCCATTTGGCGTGACAGCTCTCAAACATCGAGAAACTGGAGAGCCATTAAGTTGCTTCTCAGTCACCCTTGGTGGGGACGAAGATGGGTGATACAAGAAGCTTTCTTCTCCAGAAATCCGGTTCTCATTTCCGGGGCGATCTCAGACTTGCTACCGTTGGACAAGATTGCCCAAATAGCCGTCTGGCACCAAAAGTTTGCCTCATCAGCCCATAAAGTGCCCGAGTTCATTCGGACCCTTTTCGACTCGTGCCCTTTCTACCCGCTCCTCAGGGAGTGGAAATCATATCGAGCGGACCCCGACGTCCATAGGGCTCCTATTCCAAGATGGATGACACTAGGAAAGGACTTCAAACAGAGTCTATCCAGAGACATGGTCTTTGGTCTGTTGTCATTGGCATCACCTGAAGACCAGTTGAGGATCAAGCCCGACTACTACCACTCAGACGACATTGTGTTCACATCCATCTTTGCGTATCTCACAAAGACTTACGGCATAAATTCGGTCAGATTTAGATCATTAGAGTTTAAGAAGCCTCTTCCTTCATGGTGTGGTATTTGGGGACCGAGGTATGAAGCGGAGGCAGGTTCAATATTGCATTTTGCAGCCCGTCGGGGTAGGAAATCGTTCAAAGTCGGAGCCGGAACGAAACGAGTTGCTAGGTTTCTGGAGAACCCTGCGGCAGCTGGGCGTGGTGAAAGAAACGAGATGGCCGAGGGTGCGGGGCCCATCGATAACTCGGTTCTTGGGTTTCAAGGTATCTACTTTGATGAAGTTGCTGTAGCGATATCGAGTGGTATCACCGAAAAGGCCATTCACACCTCCAGTATGGCGGCAATTGAAGAGAGGTTTCAATCTGCCATAAAGTGTTTTCAAAGACGCTGGACTGGTATGAAGAGCAACCCTTACGGTGGTGGCAATGATTTTGCTTTGGATCTCTGTAAAACGTTGTTAGGGGACTGGGCGGAGGGGCTTACGAACGAGGAGTGGTTGGCGCACTTTCAGCTATGGTTGAAGGGAGTTAGCTGCTGGCAGGCACCAAGGTGCAAAAGATCCAAGATTGGGTTACACGATATACTTTTGAAGGAAGACTGCTTTTACAGGAGCTCGAGGATCTGCTGCTACAACCGGTCTCTCATAATCACCGCACGAGGCTTCATAGGTCTTGCGCCACTCGACACCATGGTAGGGGATCTCGTTTCGGTCTTCTACGGGTCTTTGATACCCCATGTCATCAGAAAAAATGGCGACGGTCAGACCTACAGTTTGGTCGGCGAGACCTACGTTCACGGCATCATGTATGGGGAGGCGATTGAAACCAAGGACGAGAGGTGCCCCGAGCGAGAATTTCTGCTGAGCTGATGATATTGACGCCAGTGTTGCGTAATGTATCGAATTTTTCAAGAGTAATAGAGCACGTTGCCTTCAAAGAGCCTCCGTGCCGTCCTCGAAACAACACATCTATCAACAATGATGCCCTCTGCATCTTGGCGTGTGTGAGCCTCTACCTCCATCGTACCACTGCCGTGCTCGATGCGCAGAGTTCTACCTGTGCCGTGAATCTGAGATAGAATTCCGTCCGTAAGCCCCTTTTTCACGACTCCGGCAACCATCTCTGATGGACTTGGTGTCCTCCTGGGCGTGGGAATTCCTTCTGTGAGCATCGTGGTCTTGTGGTCTGTTATGCGATGCGCCACGGTTCCTTCCATAATCACGGCGCTTGCCAAAGTGACTCCTCCTGTAAGTTGAAGACTCGGGTGTGGTTTTCCCATGCTGTATGCCTGAACTCTTATGTCTGCTTTCTGCTTGAATAAGCCATCCGAGGTTGGTGGTAAGAGGTAAGCAAGCTTCGGCGTTCCCCGGACCTGGCTGGCTCGCTCAAGATTACCAGCAAGACCCATGAGAACGGCGCCTTGCCTTCTGATTGCCTCCGCAACCTCCAAAGATAGAGGTGAGTCTGGCGGCTCGATGGTGACTTGGGCTGGAAGAGTCTGAGAGTCGACCAACACAAACGGGTTCGCGGAGTCTATCAACGTTGCTTCAACCACAAACGGTCCGATAGTAGGAACCTCCTCGACAAGGATGCTCTCAGCACGACGCCCACTGGGGAAGAGCTTCCCGGTCATGCTTCCCACCGGCTCGATAAAAGCAACCTTGATCTCGCTTCCAGGACCCTTGACTCCTGGAATGAGGCAGTCTCCATCCTCTTCTACGTTGCCGTCCTCATCAACGTAGACCGTTTCCACAATGACTTTCGAGGTGTTCGTGTTGAAGATTCTCACGTCAACTGACCTGGCGCCTGGCAACGGTGCGACCAACCTCTCTTGAACGGCAAACGGCCCGACTCCGGAGCAGATGTTTCCGCAGTTGCCACTGAGGTCGACAGTCTCGCTTCCTACGGCAACTTGGACGAATGTGTACTCGACGTCGACGCCTGGTCTGTCCGACGGGGCGACGACTGCAACTTTGGAGGTGACACTGGTTCCGCCGCCTACGCCGTCAATCTGGCGAGCGTCGTTGTTCTTCGAACCCATTGCCGCAAGCAGGGGTGTGGCCCAGTCGTCTAATGAGGGCGGCAGATGTGAGCGGTGGATGAAGAGCCCCTTTGACGTCCCGGCTCTCATCAGGACCGCCGGAAGCGAGTGTCTGACTCGGCGATTCGACATGGCTGGCGTTACAGCCATGATTGGGATTGGGAATGATGTTGGACTATGATGCGATAACTGGTGAATGTATCTTCGTATTGCAGAATGGGTCTGTAAGACTTTTGATTGTGAAAGCATTTGGAAACAATCTTCAAAGATCTAAGACCTAGGTTGAGGATCTTAAGGGCGTTGAAGTAAAAGCACTAGGGGCATCTAGGGCTCGACGAGACGGATAGGTTTCATAAATGGTTGATGACATCGCCTGGTGATACGTGACGACATTTGTGTGCGTATCCTATTTCAGAGTGTGAATATCGTCAGGTGTGCATGGTCGTCGAACCCGCGGGAGTCATGTTCATCCGCGGGATTGATCTTGCCACTTCCGCCCGGGCTCTCGGGACCGCAACGGACAGGGGCCCGGCGCCGCATCGGACGGATAGTGATACGGCTGAATACTTGATTTGACGATATTACATATTTATCATTAGAAAAAGCTATCGAGAGCGGATCCATTGAATCCAAAGAGCAAGTCATCGAATGAGGCAGCGCCGACATCCGCATCTGGTAGCCCCTGAATCCATGACTGGTTGCCGATGCCACTTCCCGAGTCGCCGACATGCTGCTGAGTACTCATAGTTTGAGGCATTATCGGAAGTTGCGTCTCCGTTTCCGTCGGCACTGAGTTGAAATCTTGTCCGCGGACGAAGCTCTGTATGATACCATCAATGTCAGACCAGCCCATTGATGGGGATCCGTCCTCCACCAATGGTGGATGTGGTCTTTGTTGCTCCCCGCGGCCACGTTCCCCAAGACCGCTCGTTTGTCTTCTTCCGGGACGACTTCGCGTACTCTCCGGACTGGAGTCCCCCGTATTGGAGACTTGACTGTTGCTCATTGGAACATTGGCATTATCGTGAGAAATTCCAACGCCCAGTCTAATCATTAGACCTTCAACTATTGCTTTAGCCCTTCTGACAGCCCAGTTTGTTTCTTGGTTCTCTCTGAAGACGGACATGCATGTCTCCAAGCATTCGCGAGCTCCCGACTCAGTGCTACGCTTTGCCGCAATGCGAACATGAATGGTTGCTGCCACGTACGTAGCATACGATATCAGGTAAGGTGCATGGCGGACGGAGAATACTTGGTTGTACACTCGAAGCACGCCTACTATACTATCGGCGGCTGAGGCACATGTAATGAATGAGTTTATTGACATGGAGCGAGATGTATTGTAGAGATGCCCGTCAGCAACAAAAGGACGGTGTAAGAGGATCGTGAGGACATGGTACATCGCACTTGTGAATCATTAGACTCTCACTAATTTAGATTGGGTGTCGATGAACTTACTGCAGGCTGAGCACATGTGGTGGAGGAACTCTGGCGTTGCTCTTGGGATCGAATATGAGGTGGGCTGGCAGGGCATCTTTCCACGCTGCGAGCTTTGAGCTGAGGTTCTCAAGCATGGTAGACAGCTCCTGGGGGCTTTTGTCAAAAGCTCGCTCCGTATAGATGCAACTTAAAATGTCGCTCATGACCACTGACAGCCTACATAGGTGGGTGAAAGTTGACACGCTGTAAGCGGGAGAACCAGGATAGTTGTTGTTCTGCGCCGAGTAGGCGAAGGGTGTCCAATTTTCGAACTCTTCGAAGGTGTCGAGAAACTTGATGGGAACCAGAGTGTCGGACTCTTTCAACGAAGCAGGGCGGCCCTGGTAGAGGCTTTGGATCTTGTCGACAACTGGGTGGACGAATCAATGACCAAAACAATGCATATCAATGGGAAATGTGTCATACCAAATGCTCCCCAGAAAACCCTTCGGCGTATCTCGAGATCCTCATCAGAGAACTTTCGTGTGATACCAAGACCCGGCGCATCTACGTGCATGCCCAAGTCAATGATCATGCGAAAGGCCAGCCCTGCGTATAACCAGGCAGCGCTTCTCTCATCTCCGAGTGCAAACAACGAGTTCGTCATCACCAGCAAGGCTTGAATCGTGGTTATATCACTGCTATCCAGCGCATCGCCCAGTAATTTGCGGACGCGCTCACGGAATGCCCAGCCGGCCGTCCGCACATCATTGGGGTCCCTTCGGACCTCTCGACGAGGGCTGAACTTGGACGCACCAAAGTAGATGGCATTCAGCAGTATCTTTGAGAAGTAAGGCCCGCTACACGCCATGTCTCTCATGAATGCCGGACGGTACGTTAGCAGGAATGAATGATGCTGACGGTTCCAATGCAGAGAGAGCAGATGCATCCCCAACTCGGGATCTACACCGTCAAAGTCCAACGTACCAGCTCGGTAGTTGAAGTCCTCGAGTTGACCTAATATCCAATCAACACGAAAAGATCACCCTCAAAAGTATCATGTACCCACGTTGTTTAGCTGCCTCGGCGACTAGTCCTTTCTCAATCCATTCGTCCGGCATCCGCGGGCGCAAGTCTGCTACAGAAGTCCTCTCTTGGAGGCTTTCCTCAAACAAGGCACTGGTACGGCCATGATAACTCGATACACCATTCGCAGAGACCACAATACGAGACACGCCTGCTCGATGAGAGGGAGTCTGGTCTACCCGTGTCTCCTCCCGTTGGTTTTGCTGACCTCGACCCGGCAGGCTTGCTGGAGCTTCCGCAGTGTCACGTACATGTGATGACGTATCTTGACGGGTCTCGTCGCCATTATCATCTTGGCATTCTGGCCCGGATGGAGGATGGGACCATTGCCGGGAATCCCTCGGTGTAGTGCGCCGCCGACGCTCGGTCTGACGACGAGCCGAAGTCGAGACCGGAGGCGGATTGTTGGGAGGAGCAGACAAGGGTTCGTAGACACAATCCTTGCCATAAGTCTTACAATTGGCGCATGTGGGCTGCTCGTTATTGCACTTGATCTGAACGGAACATGTTAGCCGTGGGAACGACAATGATGGCGGAGAAGTGCTTGGTGAGACTCCGCGGGTGACGAACCTTGCGACGCCGACAGAATGTGCAGGCTTCTACGGCCCGCCTACGAGGACGGCCCGTGACTGTGACATTGTCCCCGAGCGGAGCCATGGAAGCAAGACTGAAATTGAAGGAAGGAATGAGATGGAAATAACAGCTCCCGTGGGTTCAAGAAAGATTGGCTGATGGTAATGGACCTCGGCATTGTGAGGGAAACGGAAAGATTGCCTCCCGCACGGGTAGCAACAGACGGGAACGACGTTCCCGTCCATCCCGCGGAAACGGCAAGGCTCGTGATTGGTCGGATTGCCCGCTCGAACCCCTAACCCTGGAGGTTCAAACGCCGGGAAGTAATCTTGTATGAAGAGAGAGAGACCGTGCTTGCCTAGGTAACCGCAAGTCAAGTTTCCAAATATTGGAAATGGTGTGAATCGTTTGCTCAATTGGGAATGACATCTGTTCAAAATTTCCAAACCAGGCCCTTTAACTCGTTGTCGTCGACGGTCATACGATCAAGCGTAATTCCCCTACATCTGCCTCCAGTGGTGGTACGAAGAGGAATCCTTGCCCGTTTCTCAGAATTAAGAAATTCTAGATACGAAGCCAGAAGGTGTATGACCAATCATGACGGCGCTCACAGCATCTGAATCGCCGGATATGGTGATTCCAACGTCGAAGAATACCCCTGTCAAGCAACCAGCCCTCAAACCTACCAGTGCCGCCAAAAAGCACAAGATTTCACCGGGTGTTTCTCTCGTTTCTGGTGGTATTGCTGGAGGTGTTGAGGCAGCCATAACAGTGAGTAGCTACATTTATACAAATCTAGGGAACCGATGCTGATGATGAGGAAAGTATCCGTTCGAGTTCGCAAAAACAAGAGCTCAACTTTACGCGACAACATCTAGAAACCCATTCGCGGTCATTACTCAAGTCACCAAGCAAGACGGTTTGAGAGCTATCTACACTGGATGCTCGACCTTGATCATTGTACGAATGACTCTTCCATATATAGCAGATGACTTTCGGTGACCACCTCCGCTGATCACTTTGCAGGGCACGACCTTCAAAGCTGGGGTTCGCTTTTTGTCTTTTGACTCCATCCGCAATGCGTTGATGGATGAGAAGGGAAAGCTGACGCCGGCGAGGGGCATTTTGGCTGGCATGATCGCAGGTTGCGTTGAGAGTGTCATTGCAGTAACTCCCACAGAACGTGTCAAAACTGCGCTGTAAGTGATATCAGGGTTTCAACGCCATGGAGAAATTCCCGAAACATGACGTACTAACCACAACCTTCTGAAGAATTGACGATGCCAAATCGTCCACAAGGAAGTACGCCGGCGGGACGCACGCTCTGTTCTCCATGATGCGCCAGCATGGCATCAGCGAAGTTTACCGTGGCTTGTTGTCAACAACACTGAAGCAATCAGCAACGTCAGCGGTGCGAATGGGCTCGTACAACGTTCTGAGAGAATTCACGAAGCAGAGCAACTTGCCAAACAACAGTTTGGTAACATTCGGTTCCGGTGCCATTGCGGGGACAATCACGGTGTATGCAACCCAGCCGTTTGACACAATCAAGACCAAGTCACAGTCTGCTAGGGGGGCTAGTACGACAGAGGCGTTTCGATTGGTGCTGTCAGAAAGAGGTGTTAGGGGTTTTTGGAGCGGAAGCACAATGAGACTCGGACGTCTCGTCTTGAGTGGAGGAATCGTGTTCACCGTGTATGAAAAGGTTGCTAGTCTTTTGCAGCCATATCCGCCAAGTCAGCTGTGTACTTAACCGCAAATGATATGTTCATAGTACTTCATCTAGTGCCTTAGCTCACGCTTTTCATCTCTTCTTGGGTCTTCGTTACAGCGATTATTCACTTCTGCATAGATTTTTGCTATCCGGGTGGATGTATCTGACTAACTAGATGGCTGGAACACCAACGCCTTCCCTTGTTCAGTCCCCATTACCTCCAGCAACCTGCAGTCCACCTGTTGTGTCTATTGAACGCCGCGCTTGTGCGGATGGTCAGCACAGTATCGCAATGAAACAAGCCTGATCAGGATCTCTCACATGGTCGTGACGTTAGTTAAAGAACCACCAAAAAGCACCCGTAAGCGCCGGCACGATAATGATGATACAAGTTGCCACAAGGACTTTGGTGTCATAGTCATCCCCCCGGGTCTGCGCCTGTTCCGAGCCCCAGGCGCCTTCGGCATCCGCATCCTCGTTCAACGAATTCGTGGAGCCCAGGAGAGTGTCAGTCTCGGCGGTATCGTCGGCTAGGGCGGAGAGCCGAGATGAGGACTTGGAAGGATGTGAATGCATGCTGCTAAGCGTGTCTCGCTATGGAGAATGTAAATGGGGTGTAGTTGCCGCTCGTAGGTTATGATAAATCCCTCGCAAACAGTTCGTGTTGCCGTTGCCGTAAAGATTGAAGCCGGAAATATTGAAGGGAAAGGCCTGAAACAACTGATGCCCGACCACTCGAAGAAATTGCTTAAATACCTTGTAGAAGCGTTGGTTGTTGGGAATTAGTTCAGTATACCCCACGCTGACCCTGCGCCATGCCATCTTATCTGATTGATTTGGCTGCTTGGCAAGGGCCTTCTTGCCGATTAGTGACTAAAGATCATGTGAATCATCCTTGGCGGGCGAAGCGGTCCACCTGTTGGCGTTGGAACAGTTTAACAACCCTGGTCGTGGGCCGACTTTCCGATCCGGTTGGGACCTTTTTTGCCTTGGCTCTTGGCTAGGTATAGGCTCCAGAAGTCCGAGTGAACCCGATGTTGATGGCCTCGTGTTGTGACCGCGCCAATTAGAAGAGCTTCGCTCAGTCGTAGCAGTTCCGTGTCTCTTTGACTCGTTGTATTTCCATGCTAATGATACGTGCCTCTTATGGGCGTCATTGAAAGAGTCGGAGTGTTTGATGTCGGCTAAGGATCTAGAATGTCGTCGACATGGTCAGTCAAAGGGCCTCGAAAGCGCTCGAGGGACCGACACCGAACGGCCTCGTTGCACGAGCATAAAAGGGTCGATATTTCCTCGCCGCTTTGTGTGAAATTCTGTCTCAACAACAGCACAGCGAGCGACTTCTATTCCAAGTACACTCTTCCCACATCACCCTACGCTTCTTCACCATTGCCTCCCTGGCCACTGCTTTGAGTGTGGCCGGCAACACGTTCGCCAGCCTCATCACTGCTTCGGACAACCACGTTGTGGAAAAGACTACCAACGTCGACAAAAGGGCAGACCCATGGTACGGTCCCGTAAGTATACCTCTTTTCAAGCTGGCCCCTGCTTGTGATATCGTATCTGACCAGGCTTCCAGTGCATCTACGCTTGCGAGGAGACCCAGAAGAATACCCCAGGCTTGCCAACTATCTGGCTCGAGTACTGCTTCATGCACTGCGCTGAATTGCACCTCTGAGTCTTGCTTAAGAAGTAGAGGCTTCTGGAAGGACGGCGTGATCATCGTAGCAGCCAAATGCCGTCAATAAACTCGTGAAAAGCACGGGTTTTAGATTGTAATTTGCCATCAAGAGCTCATTTTCCATAGATCTAAGACGCATTTGTCTCTATAGCGTTAGACCAGGTAGACATAGCCCGACTTCTATCGGGAAGTGGCGGGAAGCGAGAGATGCCTCCTCAGCATAGGGACCATCTATAATAGAACTACAGTTTGGACCTGAAAATGATAGAAATAGCTTGTGAAGTGAAGATTAAGTCAAGATCTTTTCTCCCAGCACTGTGTTCATGTTGCTTCTAATCCTATCTGTACCAGACACCGGGGACGCTGAAGCATCTCCAACGAAATTGCCGGAGCGAAGCTTGCTGAGGCCGCCGCTGCCGTCCTCTCTTCCTGTCTGCACTATCCTCCACATTCGCACTGTCTTTCCTATCAGAGCTATCTCTCTTACCCGCGCTCCCTGCAATCATTCCTCTTCTTTCCCTTTTCACATTACGTCAACTAATCGCCGAGAGGAATTTGAGAGCATAGACGGACTTATACTTGTGCCATAGTATTTCGATCCTTGAAGGGACATTGGATCTCGCTTCTTCTCCTTTGGCTTTGCGCGGCTGCGCGCCAGAAGCACGTTCCGGATAAGTGCATCTATCTATTATTCCAGTAAATCTTTCTAGTAACGGACAATAATACGCTCTTATCTATTAGACTAAGTTATCCGTACCTCACCTTACATCTGACTGTGCTTGCGTATCTAATGCCACCTTAGGGCGGCGGGTGATCTGGACGCACCTGGACGTCAGAGTAGCGCTCCTGGTTTGTCCCCGTCTCTTCTCAACCAGTACACCAAACGTTGCCGGTAGCGCGAAGGAATGAGGGGTCGCGGATAACCCCGGTCTCTCCCTCCCGCGGGAACGCAACAAACCCGCTGCGGAGATCCCGTCTCACCGGCACATCCCAGCAGCATCCCAGGTTTGCCAGCTTCGTTGGCAATGCTAGGTAATCCAAACGCGGGGTTGGTCTGGAGTCCCCAGATGCCAAGATCCGAGATATCTTGGTTTAGCGGGCACGACTATGTGGAGTTTAGATTACTTTGCCCTGGGCGCAAGTTGCACAGATATAAGAAAGAGACCCTTATCGTGGAGGGGAGTTATGAAGTGTTGAAAAGACACAGCTCTTCAGTGTCACTGACAACTTGTTTCCACGAATCCCAGATTTCTCATGGCCATGGCTTCCAATGAAGGGCCCAACGACGGTGGCGCCGGCAAAGATTTCATCAGATGTGATGAGATTGAGCGGTCCTCTGCTGACAAGTCGGAGCCGAATCGGCAGTTCTCTCCAGAAGAGATCCAGGGCCGATTCGATCTCCTTCGCGACTTGAGTAACGCCGAGATGGAGCAGTTGAACAAGAGCGTGGTGAAGAAGATTGACTGGCGCATGATGCCGACCATCACATTGAGTAAGGCGTTTTGATCAACCTCATGCGGTATACCTAAACTCGGTTGCTAACGAAACGTCTCTAGTGTTCCTCATGAGGCAAGTAGAATGAATCAAAATTGACATTCGAAACGAAACGACCCTTGTTCAAAGACCGACTAACACAGAATCTAGTTATCTCGACAGGATCAACGTCTCTAATGCGAGATTGGCCGGCATGCAGGACGACCTGCATATGTCGGATACCATGTGGAATTTGGGGATTTCAACCTTCTACATCGGCTATCTCATTGGCCAATTGCCAGGCAACTTATGGCTGGCCAAGTCCAATCCGAGATGGTTTCTCCCCTCAATCATGCTCTTGTGGGGATCAGCAACGATCTGCACCCCAGCTTTGAAGAAGTGAGCCAAAGCTTGAGATCAACATCATTCGGCTTGGACACTTGCTGACGCTTGAAACAGCGGCCCAAGTTTCGCTGCCCTTCGCTTCCTCACCGGGTTGTGCGAGGCCCCTTTTTTCCCGGGAATTACACTGCGTGAGTGATCTCTGCCAGGCTTGAGGAATCTACAGGAAGTTGACATCGGCAGTGACGTCGTCTTGGTACAACAAGCATGAGAGCCCCATGCGCATGGCCGTCTGGCATGCGGGAAACACCATCTCCAACATCATCTCAGGTTTTCTCGCAGCAGGAATCCTCACCACGATGGATGGAGTTAGAAATCTCCACTCATGGCAATGGTTCTTCCTCATTGAGGGAATTGCGACATTCGCAATCGGCTTGTCAGCCTTCTTTTTCCTCCCCGACTGGCCGCAAAACACCCGTTTCCACACGCCCGCTGAGCGAGAGATGGCGCAGTATAGGATTTTGTGCTCCAACGGCGGCCAGGAAGAAACCGTAGGTGGAACATGGGATGGGTTGAAGGATGCGGTCAGGGATCCGTTTACTTGGATCTTCTGCCTCATGCACTTTGCTCTCGTCACAGCACAGTCTTTCAAGGACTTCTTCCCATCCGTAAGATCTTGCACAGTCACTTTGATGAACAAGAAATGCTGACTTGAAGGATACAGATCGTGAAGACCTTCGACTTTGGCGAGTTGACAACATACCTCATCCAAGCACCTCCCTACGCGTTCTCCTTCATATTCGCCTGCGTTTGCGCCTGGTCCTCGGGTCGTAACCAAGAATCTTTCTGGCACGTCGTCCTGCCAATCATCGGCAGCGCTGTCGGCATCTCTGTCCTCATATCGACGATGAACATTGGCGCCCGCTACTTTGGCCTGTTCTTACTCATCTCGGGTACTTACAACGGCTTAAACCTGCAACTGTCTTGGGAGACGTCCGTCGTGCCCGCTCCGAGAAGCAAGAAGGCTGCTTTAATTGCTATTGCGAATTGCGTCAGCCAGACGAGCCACTGGTTCAGCCCGTACTTTTGGCCGCGCTCGCAGGAGCCTTTTTACCGCCTCGGTGGCGGCTTGGTGCTGGTTGGTTGTCTCTTGGTTGTTACCTCGGCTGGGCTGGCAAAGTGGCGTGCGATCAAGCTGAACAAGAAGCTCGACGAGGCCGAGGGGTACTCTGAGCATTCTGGGGTTGAGAGAGGTTGGCGATATGTTTACTGAACCATGGTTGGGAGAAGGTGGAGTGATGCGATGGTCGAATGGTCGAATGGTGCATCATTGTCACATTTTCTACAGAACCAAAGAAAGAGCCAATAGAAAAGAGCTTTCTGGTCGCAGTAAAACAAAATGAACGGCTGGGCAAGTTTAAATAATTTAGTCCGTTGATATCAACCAAGAGAGAGTTTACAGAAAGCCGTCTTTGTTGCAAACGTGTCTCGACTTACATATAGGGCTAATAACATAAATAGTCCTAACGCCCGACCACAGAGTGAGGAGAATAGAACAGGCGAAGAAGAAATGAATGTTAACATCTAGCGGGAGAGAATCAACTGAGATCTAGTGAGCAAATTGGCAAAAATGCAAAAAGAAACTCCTCGACGGGGAATTGAACCCCGGTCCCCGGCGAATCGTGTGAATGACAAGCCGATATCCTCACCACTAGACTATCAAGGATTTGCTGATGTCTGCTGAGACACAACACACACTTATCAGCCCCAGCCACCTAGTGCTTGCAATTTTGCAACGCCTTCTCAAATTGTGTTCTAATTTTCTTTCATTTTATGTTATTTTAATTTTGAAGACTTCATATGTATGCTTCACACAAGTGTCGAGAAGTCATTTTAACTCGGCGTTTTTAGATGTTCAACCATTCCATTCGCAATTATGGTGCTTCGGTTTGCGCGAAGGAGTCCTGCAGAAGTCCGACCTTCTTGGTCATCTATGTTCGTCCATCATCATGTACAATCTCGGGAAATATCGACAATTCGCAGTCTAATCGCAACATAAGGCCCGCGGCCTTCGTTCAAGCTTCTTCCTCATCCCTCGGCTTCTCTCGCGCGCCTTCAATGACCTTGGCTTCCTCCACCTCCAACCCGGTCTTGGTCTCGGTGTGAGTCTGCCGCAGCTCAATCTGTCTGATAAAAAACGTCGAAATGAACCCAACGCCCGACGCGACGCAGAAGAAGATCCACATCTTGCTGATGCTGTCCGTCACGGCCGTCCTCACGACATCCTGCTGCGCCCCCGAGAGCGTCTCAAACAACCCGTGCGCGGCAATGGTCGACCCGCTGCCGATCTTGGCCGCCACGTCCTCCGGGATGCCCGCCGCGACGAGCGACGCCGCGTGCCGGCCCATGACGCCCTGGAAGATGACCTGTCCGACGACGACGCCGATGCCGAGCGCAATGTGCCGCACAAACGCGAACGTCGCCGTGCCGACAGCGAGGTCCTGCTGCCGCACGAGCGCTTGCAGGGCGATCAGCAGCGCCTGGAGGTTCGGCGCGATGCCTAGCGCGGCGACGATCTGGAAGAGCACGAGCTTCGGCCAGTCGCGCCGGGAGGGGAAGGTGATGAAGAGGCCGAAGGAGAGTGTTGTGAGCGCCATCGCCACGCGGATGATCTCGTTGTACCGGCCCGTCTTCTTGATCGTGACGCCTACGGCGATGGTGCAGAATGCGAGCGGGAGCGCCGTGGCGAGAAGCCACACGCCGGACTGTATCGGGCTGGCCCCGAGAACCGTCTGGAAGTACAGCGGGAGGAAGAACGCTATCGCTGCGAAGCCGACGCCGTGGCAGAAGCAGGCGACGTAGCAGAACACGACTGAGACTTCGCTGAAGAGAGACCGCGGCATCAAGGGGTACTTTGCTAGGAACTTCTCCACAAGCGCAAAGACGCCGAAGCCAACGCAGCCGAAGACGATGAGGCAGATGACCGTCGGGCTGTTCCAGGGGTTCCTCAGCCCGCCGAACTGCAGCCCCAGCAGGAGCATCAACGTCGCTCCCGTAAAGGTGATGGACCCGAGCCAGTCAATGGCCATCAGCCCCTTCATGAGCGGCGTCTTGGGAGTGTGGATCTTGAGAAAGAAGACGAGGATGAGCAGCGAGACCCCCGAGATGGGGAGGTTTATCCAGAAACACCACGTCCACGAGATGTTCTCCGTCAGCCCGCCCCCGATCAGCGGCCCAATCCCGCTTGCGAGTCCCCAGACGGCACCGATCATGCCGAAATACGCCCCACGCTCCCGCGGGCTGAACAGGTCGCCGATGGTGATGTTCACCAGCGCCATCAGCCCGCCGCCGCCGAGCCCCTGCACCGCGCGGCCGGCGACGAGCATCGTCAGCGTGCCCGCGAGCGCGCCCACCAGGCTCCCGACCATGAAGACGACGTTGGCGATGATGAGGATCGGCTTGCGCCCGAAGATGTCGCTGACCTTCCCCCAGAACGGGACGGAGGCGGCGTTGGCGAGGAGGTACGCGGCACCGATCCACGCGAAGCCCGAGTCGGAGGCGTTGACGGCGTTGGATATCGTCGGCAGGGCGGTCGTGATGATGACGGCGTCGAGGGCGGCGAGGAACACGGCCATGCAGAGCGCCAGCATGAGGATCGTCGTCTGGGCCTTGCTGCGCACCGGAGCCGTCTTGGTTACGGGGGCTTCGTCGGCGGTGGTGATGCTGCCTTCTTCGCCGTGGTCGTCGGTGATGCTTCCCCTCTTCTGCTGCCCGCTTTCCTCCTGCTCTCCTCCATCTCGGCTTCGGGGGAGCGATGTATCGTCTGAGGGGGGTTTGTCGACTTCGCCTGCCATGGTGAGCAACGAGAGACCTTGTCAAGTTGGGAGCACGGCATGCTGTCCCTTCTCTGAGCAACCACGCGGGACGGGACTGATATACTTACTACCTTGGCCATACCTCTCCCCTCCCCTCCCTCCCTTTGAAAGAATTACCAAGAATAGGAAGGCAACACATCGCACAGCGGCCGCCGTTAACCATGGGTCTTTTCGTAAGGGGTGGGTATCAACGAGCTGCGGCACAAAAGTAAGGCACAGTTCGACATCCACAATACAGCCTAAAGTTACATCCAACCGTCCAAGTCGACATCGCCTCGTCCCGGAACCGTCTCCGATGAAGAGATCATCTTGACCCCGGCACCCTTAGACTCGCGGACGTTTCTCTCTCTTCGGTACGACCCCGCCAGAGCAATGCTGCCAATTCGTAGTGACAGTAATCAGTCGCAGGGGGTGTGTTGTTGGTGGTCCCTCTCTTGGCCTCTGGCATGTGGCAGATGTGGCTGCACCGCGTGTCGTGTGTACGGTTCACGGCGCATATGCGGGAGGAGGAGCCACATTTTCCGCCCCCCTTCTTGGCCGAAGCTGTGCCGCATGCACCGCATATTTGTGGGAGAGGGGAGGCTCACGGGATCAGGGGGTTGTGGTTGGTCGGTGTACGAGGGCAACACACCCCGGGACGGCCCTCTCTTCCCTGCCTTGCCTGACCCCAGTCCCCACGCCTCTCCGTTGCGTCTTCTTTGGGGGCGGGCCAATTAGTCGGCCATCCTTGTTATCGACGACATGGTTTCCCAATCCCTGACGGGATGTCTAAGTGGACGACGACGACCGGGATGGGGAGATTCGGATTGTGCTGCCGAAAACCAGCCAACAGGGAGTGAGTGATGAAGCAAGGAGATTGACGAGTGTGCACACCGGTACGGAGGAGAATGCTCGTTAGTGACAAAGGGACTTTCGTGTTTGAATGGAACCCAAAGACAGAATTGGAAAGACGTTCCTGCCAATCGGGCTCGAGGCTGGCGCACGCCGTTTTCGTGGGCTGATAGGACCCCTGTTCCAACGCCGATTAAAAAAAAGATCCAACGTCAGCTCCGAGCCAACGGCATGAGCAAATCGCTTGGCACCCAAGTAAGCGGAAGGAAGGGAGAGGGAGAGAGAAGCAAAAGCTGAGCTTTCCCTCTCTGGAAAACTTCCATCATACGGTCTCACACCCTGACGCAACGTAAGACGAGGAAGGGCAGAAGGGTGTGATACGACGCCCACTCTGATCGCGTCACAGGAGCACAGCGCAGGTGAGTAAGTAAGCTGCAAGGAACGGAGATAGAAGAGACGCAAGTAATATCTTAAGAAAGCAACGAGATGGACGAGGGGGGAGAGAGGAAACGGAGCACGACGTAAGTGTGGTCATTCCCAGCTTTGGAGAAGGCTGAGCTCTGCGTTTCTGATAGGCACGATCATGCGGATTGCCGACTTCATGGCCTCAGGTAAATGTCCAGTCACGAAGAGGCCTCAAATCCTCTTCGCCGCAGGACGCGACGGAGGGCTGAAATGGCCGCGCCATGCGTAACGGAGGCGATGTTGATGTCGTGGGACCGCAGACAGACGCCGTCATCGTTTCGAAGTTTGTGTGGTGACATGGCATTTACCCGGCGCAGCGGGCGAACCACCAAGAAGAGGCTGTTGTGGCGCACAATGCTCTTTCGTCTATTTTGTCTGCATTGAGATTTCTCGCCGTCCTTCTGGAATGTTTGGTCTTGGAGTGTGAAAGAGAGAGAAGGGGGCTTGATGGCGTTCGCGACTTCATCTACATGCAACCTCCTCGTATTCGTGCCCTCGAGTTTCGCCTGCTGCGACGATCTAGTCGTTGACGTGCGCCATGTGGTGCTCGTGGCACTGGGTTACACGCCACATTTCTTCCTCGGGCCTAGGCGCGTGCGATCCTCGTGGTGTTTCTGTCCCACCGGCGTCAGTAACAACGGGGGGAAAGGAATGAATCAAAACGTTTCATACTTTGTTTCTCTTCCACCTCGACACGCGCCGTGCCGCGCCGAGTTTAGTTAGCACAATAGAAGCTGATGGGGATGAATGAGAGCGGGAAAGGCACCCGTTAGTTTTGGATTCTCACGCAGGCAGGCTGGTACCAAAAGAAATGACCAAACGTATGGGTTCTCTCTCACCATTGTCTGTCCATGAATGGGCTGAATGAGACAAACAACGTTATATATTCGTAATAAATAAAATCGAAATAATTCGCAAAGCGCGCCCACGAGGCAAGCCTGGGCGATAGCGCAGTAGCATTGTCGCCGGCGTTTGCCTCGGTTCAACACGCAGTCCCAGCGATGGCGCAGCGGCACTTTCGCGGCCGAGTTGGCGAATATCTCGAAAGACGGCGTATCTAAACACGTATGGGGTATCATCGAAAAATGCAAGGAACAAAATCAAGAAAACCAAATATGGAGGACATCCCTCCCGCCTCCCCCTCCGTATGCTTCCCTCTCCTCTTCTTTTTTTGTTTCCCATGAGACGGACCGAAAAAAAGAGCGATAGCGCAGCAGCATTGTCGCCGGTCAAAAAGTTTTTTTCGTCTCCAGTCCAATACGCCGTTTCCCAGCGATGGCGTAGAAGCACTGTCGCCGTCGAGGATATCCAGCCTCGTTTCCCATCGCTTTGTTTTGATCGCCGTTGCGAAGGGGTGAACTCGCGCCCGATCCTCGGATGAAAAGCGGATCCAAACATTAGATGGGTGTTGTATATAAGGTAGTGTAAGTGTGTTGAGAGCAGAACGATCAATAACATGTGTCGGAATATTAAGTATGTTAGGCAAGGTTGAACTGCCGAGAATGTATGGGGCGCCTTGATATTGCTTGTCGAGTATGGTTCACGGCAGTGTGTTGAATCTAGAGGTCGCCAGGTGGGACGCGGACCTCATGCGAACCTGGCGCATAACGCTGGAAGCATCTACGCCTCCTGGCGTTGGCCAAAGAGTTTGCCGAGACCGCGCTCACGAGCCTCACGCCTCGCGGCGCCGTCCTGAATCTCGCTGGAGGAGTCGGAAGAGATCTTGTTCGCGGGCGGGTTGCCAAAGATCTTCAGAAGGACTAACATGGCGAAGCTGCTCAGGATGCTGGCGCATAGGATGCCGATCATGGCGTAGTTGCTGCGGCGGTACTGGTAGCGTCCCTTGGCGGCGTCCTCTGGCCAGCCCGTGTACAAGGCGTATGTCGTGACGATGCTCCCCAGGTTTCCGAGGCCCGATACTAGGGCGGAGGCGGCGGCGACGCCGACCTCGCCGTGGCGGCGCTGGAAGATCTCATTTGTCCAGGTCATGCAGTTGGGGACGGTCGGGCCGAGACCGAAGCCGACCATCAGGAGGCCGCCGTAGCGGGCCCAGCCGTTGTCGAGGGCGAAGGTGACCATCAGAAGTCCGGCGATCTGGATGCACACGGCGGCCGAGAAGATGAATGGCCTGTGGCGGTGGAAGCGGTCGGAGATTGGCATGATGAGGAGAATCGCGATCAAGTCCATCTACTTCATGTGAGTTCTTGTCTATCGGGCTGCGAAAGTTGATACGTACGATCCAGATGGGAGCAAAGAGCAAGCTGACTTCGATGCTGGATGCTGTGGGCACGATCGAACGGATGATGACAGATCCGTAGAGCTGAGTGCCAATACCGACGCCAACGACTCCAAAGTACATCATGGTCAACGGCCAGAGACGCCAGTCAATCAGAACTCGGAGGAGATCTCCGACAGTCCACGGCCTCGGGTGGTACACCCGGCGAAGCTCGGAGTAGTGAACGATGGCGTCGTGACCGGACAGAGCCTCTGGCGTGGGCGGAATCCATTTCAACCACTTTGAGCGCTCCCGCTTCTGGCCTGGGGGCAGGGGGCGATCGGGGAGCCACCAGAGCAGGGTGAAGCCGAGTACAATGGCAACGAGGCCGTAGATGAGGAACATCCAGCGGAAACCGACGAGCCCCCCCATGCCATCCATGAGCTGGAAGCCTGCAGAGACGAGGCCGACGACGGCAGCCGAAAGCTGGGCGGCGGTGAAGTACATGCCGATTCTCTTGCCGGTGCGAGACGGCGGGTAGAACAAGGTCAGGTAGTATGACATACCGGGCCACATGCCGGCAATGACAACGCCGAGCAGGAACCGGAGGAGCCTGGTTTCGTTAGTTTTGCTGATGTGAGGGTTGTTAGAATACATACTTGACACTCCACGCGCTCTGAACGGCGGCGAAGCAGGTTCCAACGATACCAGTCGCGATGACGATGCGGGCCATCCATACTCTAGGGTTCAGTCTGGCCATGACCAGGTTCGAGGGGCAGTCAAAGATGACATAGGCCACGTAGAACAGAGCCAGAGCGGTTGAAGTATCCTTGGCGGTAAGTCCCAGAACCGACATCAAGTCATGCCCTTGAGCCGAGTTCATTGTCTGCGCAATGCCGATATTGGACCTGATGGCTGAGCATAGAAAGTAGAGCGACCAGAAGGCTGCGCGTGTTAACGTAAGTGTGTTGCCAAGATTGCGCAGAGACTTTTACCTGGGATGATGCGAAGGTCAAGCTTCCTGGATATTGGTCAGCATCGTCGTCGACGGCGAGGCAACTTGACGTGGTGAACACCAACCTGTAGACCTTCTCGACCGTCTCGGCGTCGTACTCCTCGTGCTCCTCCTGGTTCGAAGGGCCGGCCAACGGTCCCGTGGTGGACGCCGCAGCGCTGAACTCATTGGGGGTCTTGTTGTCGTAGGCGTCGCGCGCCTCGTCATCGTACTCGTGAGCCATACTCGACTACGAAGCAATGGAAGTGCGTGCAACGAGTCTTTTCTGGCCACTTTTTTTGATGTTTGATGTCGAAATGATACCAATGAGCTCGATCGCAGCGGTTTCCGAGGCGTGCTTCTGGGAAACGCAGGGGTTGCACGAGGGGCAGGACGTACGGCGACTGGAGTGTAGAGGAGGAGCTGAGGTTGGGTGGGCGGATATCACAGGCATTTAAGATCTTTTTTGCGCCGAGACCCTTGGAGATTCACCGGCGCTGATAGTGGACACTTCCAAGACAGCTAGCTACCAGAGCTCTTTTTTTCTTCTTCAGGTGGCCCTTGGCGAGATGCACTAGCAGATCTGGGACTGGGTAGATCGAAAAAGGGAACGATTTCTCAAGCTAGAGGGGCTGTTTGGGACCGTTGGTCGGCGTACAGGCCGTTCTCGCCCAACAGAATGTGCCGCTCCACTGCGGTAGGAGTGAATGTACCTGAGACTTTTTTTCTTTCGGTTTTTTTGCTCACTGCGCGGTGGGATCGTCGGTGGACGCTTCGGCGCTGCCCACATTTCCGAGCCTCAGCAAGCTCCGGACTCGGTCACTAGGGTGAGTCGAGGTGTGACGCCGTCCGACCGGGCTAGGTGCAAGATTGAAAGAGCCCGTTCATGGGGCCTTCGCAGTGTCTTGCTAAAGTTGGATTGCATTAGCCGCCGGAGTTATCATCGTGTGACTACCTTAGAGATGATGAGAGGAGGGGCGCCGTGGTTTCGGCTTTCTTCGGCTGCGGATTCAAGAGTGTAGGGTCCATTACAGAAACGGTTCACAAAATTGAGAGATCTCGAATAAGAAGCAGGGCTTAATTGCAAAGACGGGATTTTGCACCTGTGTAACCAGAAGAGAGCGCAGCTGGGTAGTGATGACATGTCGGTCTTGATGATCAGCTCCAATTACAATTGAGCGTAAATTGGTGGGGTAAATGTCGTAGGGCACGGCTTGCGCCTATCTGACGTCGCACGCTGGAGTCGCGGTGTGGGAACATGTCTTCCTGAAAGACTCCTCAATCACAGATAAGCTGTTCAACAGGTCATAAATTCACAATTCTTGCCGTCAAGTCCTTTTCAATTTTCGATACCAGACAATAGATGCCTGTTCATCGGTATCATAAGGCATCAACAAGTCTGCCTCAGGAGCTGAAGACAGCAGTCATTTCCTTGTCCTTCTCCTCACTCCCGAGCCCCACTTTCGGTCTCATATCACCACCGCTCTCACATTCTCTCCTCGTTTACCTTTGGCTGATGATGGTGACTACCAGCTCTTCACGTCCAGTCAATCGACATCATGATGCAGCCGAGCCTCCATGGGACTATCTCAATTTTCGGTACCTTTTCACAGTCTGAGTCAAGTGGATCATGTCCCAGGACTTTGCAGCTTTGCGGTGCTCTGGAAACCATCTTGTCATCCGCCAACGTCAGCAGTCTATCTCACTCCGCAGGACTATATACTCGATGAAAAGGATCAACTACTCGGTGGCCACACCGAAGCCTTCAGTAACAGCCTATCATGTTGGAACTAGATTAGGAATTTGGCGGGGTAGTAACCCCCCTTCATCCATCGCATCATCCCAACCCCTCAACCTAGTCATCGGTCAAGGCCAGCAAGAGGCATCCTATTCGGTCAGTCACCTATAGGGTACACAGGGTTCGGGCGGCCCAAGTCTTTGGTTCGCGGACGGTCTAGACGGCAAGGGTCCCCGCTCAACGTCCACGCCATGGAGAAGTCCAGGAGGGGCATAAGGCAGTGATGCCTGATTTTGGCGAGCTACGAGCTCGAGTCGAGCCCAGGAGCCTATAACGCAAGTGCGATCTGGAGCGCCAGAGAGGATGTAAACAAACCTACGTGTAAGCGGGTTCACAACAGGTCCAATAGGCTGGTGACAGCAGTCAAGGCCCACGTGCCTGCTGTGACATATCACCTGTCCTCTGTGAGAGTGATACGAGTTCACTTCTGCACATCATTCTGCCAAGAACAACGAAGCTGCCTATGCTCGACAAGATCTCGAAATGGAAACTCGCAGGCCGGCACTGACGAGGAGCTCGACCGGTCCCCAGTTTCCGGTGAGAAGCCCCTTGTCGCTTGCAGGCCTCATCCAGGCAATTCAGCCAACATCGTTGGCCCCCAAAAGCTGGCTCTTTCGACGGCCTCAACGCGGCTGTGAATGTAGACTTGAGTGTCGGTCCCGCTTTAGCGCGGCTCAGTCTTGAGCATTACCAATGGAACTTTGGCATTTGGCCATGGGATTTCACAGGATTTCGGAGTAAGCAGACCAGGTGAGTGATTCGGTCTCGATCAGCTCTGGGCATAGACTAACTACATTCCGACACAACAGTAGGTAGGGAGTTCACAACTGTACCGGCAACTCCCCCGAGGCAGTCACGAGACTTTCCATTTCGAATAGGAGAGGACAGGGATTAGGTCTGAAGGCTGGCTGGCAGCCTTGAGGCCTACAGGCTACGGCCAACAACGTTGCCCTGTGAGTCACAGACTCGCATTCTCTTGTCTGCCAACGTGCCCAAGATGGGTAAGGGTTTCGGAGAGGGAACGGACGAGTCACCTTGCGTTGCCGCCTGAAATGGGCGTAAGAACATAAAAGACTAAAAAGGTTTGAAGAACCCCGAGCAGCGCAGCATAGCATCCTGAGCTAAGAGCCCAAAGCAATATTCGCAGTGCAACATACATACTCGATCGCGTCCTGTACTACCTACCATGTAAGTAAGTGGGTTCCCTCACATGCTTGAAAACGGAGCATCGCTGCGCTTCTGCCTCGCAACCCGCAATCCGGAGGAGTCATCCTGCCCAAAGTGGGTCGTGCTCCGTCCCACGCTGCCTATCTGTGGCTGGGTGGCAACCTTGAACAAGGGTCACGTGGCGTGCGCTGGGCTTATTAATGCAGGCAGGCTGTGGCTGGTGCGCCGCAGCTGCCAGCTCTTTCGCTCTGCCGCCAGAATTTTCAGGCCAAACTAACTTTTCTGCCTTCCTTAGCATCGGAGCTCTCTCTCACACATCAATCCAAGCTACGAAAGCCGACGCGCGTGTCATCGCAAAGTACGCAAAGTACGACTCTAATATCCTGAGCGCTGCCATACCGCGCCTTCCAGTTCCTTTCTTCCATCATCTTCTACCCTTTGTGTCTTTATTGCAGTTTCCCTGCCGAGGACTCCCGGGAAGTCGCGACCTTCTCTTCATCACCAAACCGCCCCCCGGTCACGACCTACCTTTTTTCCCCCGACCATCGAACCGCATTATTCTAGACAACAACCCCCAGACATCAGTCAAGCTGGACATCGCAGCGCGCTTCCCGCTCAATATGTCCGTCGTCTACGAGCCTAGAAACTTCATGCACGACGGGTCATACCCTCCCATCGGAGACCCAGACCACGATCACAATGACCCGACAGCGCAGTACCAGGCGTCCGACGTCCCGGAGCTTGCCTCCTACAACCCCACAACGTCCATGCTGGGAGACGACCGCTCTCTAATGCCTGATGGCCTCGGCGACACTACCATCGATGTTCCAGATGCCACGCGACTCGACCTCTCTGCGCCGCCGAGTCTCGCCTCGCTCCCTTCGAACCTGCCTCCTGCTATGCCCGACCCGCTGCCCTCGAACAACACCGTCGTCACACCCCACAAGGACGAGGCCGAGGCGTCAACCCCATCATCGAGGGTCAAGTGCATACCAAAGCCCGAGCGTGAGGTCACCAAACAGGCAGATGGCAAGTTCTACTGCACATTCCCGGGATGTACGGAGGAGACGCAGGTCTTCACCCGGAAATGCGAATGGAGGTAAGTTTGAGGCGGCCCCGACCCTGAGACCTTGAGAGCTCCGCTAACGTACTTTGAACTATAGCAAACACATGGACAAGCACGAGCGACCCTACCGATGCGCCGCCGAAGGCTGCGAAAAGCTGCCTGGATTCACCTACTCCGGAGGCCTCCTGCGCCACGAGCGCGAAGTCCACGGCAAGCATGGCGGTCCCAAGAATACTGTCAACTGCCCCCACCCAAACTGCAAACGCCACACCGGCAAAGGCTTCTCGCGACAAGAGAATCTGAACGAGCATCTGCGTCGGGTACACACCAGCGACGGTTCGAGCACCGTCCAGGACGACGTGCAGACTGGTAGCGACGGCGACAGCGAGAAGGGCCTCATGGGTAGCCTCGTCAACATGGGTGGCAGCAACAAGCGCAAGCGCTCGCGCAAGAGCTCTGATGCTGGCTTTGAGGAGCTGCGCGAGGAGATCAAGCGCGTGCGCATGGAGAACGAGGATCTGCGCCAGCAGCTCGAGAGACATAACCAGCACAGCTTCGCCATGATGTCGCAGATTGCGGAACTGCAAGAGGCGCTGCGCACGAATCTCGACGCCGCTGGTCTCACTGCTCCCACTGCCACGATGCTGTAGGGCCCTCATCTGGCCGTGGGAGCAGCGACGACTTCGCCTCAACCTACGCCTCCGCCCGCGCCCGGAAACGCGGCCACTGCTTTGCAATCCTCCCCGAACTTCCCGACACGGCCTTACGACCAAATCTCCCCTTACCCCGGCATCTACGATATTTTCTAGGCTGCCACTTTTTTGTCACCCTTGTTACACCACATACATCACGCACCACACACGCACACACACATCTCACACCTGACGAAACAAGCATCGACGAGGCGTTCTGGGAGGGGTGGAATTGCCCTTTTTTGATTCACACTCATACCTGGTCTTCTTTTCCATTAGGGCGGAGTCATACGCCGTGTATACTTCCGCGCAGGCTTTTCTTTTTCCTTCCGACGAAAGGGATAATTGTTCACCAAAGACGAAAGAGGCAAATCAGGCGTTTTACGGGAAACTCGGGTCTTTTTTTTTTTTCTCTGGTGGCGAAGCACAAGAACGATGACGACTACTACTACTATTACTGCTTTCTGAGATATCCCCCTTCCCAACTTTCTCTTTTCTTCCGCATACCCTTCTCTTCGCAGAGCGTAAAAGAAGAAAAACAAAATTACCGGACACTTGTTCCTTTTTTTTTTTTTTTCATGACGGCGGCAAATGGTAGAATGTACATTTTCGGGTCTCTTCTTCACCCTCAGACTTTTACTTAAAAACTCATGTCCCCCCCTCTCTCTTCTCTTCCACTCCTACACCCCCTTTTTTGTAATTCTATTGGTTTATATCTGTTGTTGTAGTTGAAAGCTCTTAGACTGGGAAAAACAAAAACTTGATGATATCCCAACCATAAATTTACATGAACATCCTCCTCTTCTCCGTACAATATTATTAACTCTCTCTCTCTCTCTCTCTCTCTTTTGTGATGACTGTGAAGTGTGATTTGTAATGTGACCATGAACGCTAGGCAGTTTGTGCCATGAACATGCATATGCAATCCTTCGAAACCGTAACCTCTTTTTGTTTGTTGTAGATCGTATCCGTACTTACCTACCTTCTCTTTTTGGGAGAGTAGAGAGAGAGAGAGAGATGACGTACCCCCCGCCCCCTCCCTCGTGAAGGGTGCTTTACGCGTACCCTGAGCCGCGCACGTCGTGAACGTGAACCATGGACATGGGGGCGGGGAGGCTAAAAAGACGCGTCGTCACATGCACCGTTTTCTAGAAAGGTCCAAAACCCCTTGAACCTTAGGCAGAGGGCGAACATGGCTAGATCTGCGCGGGGATTCAGAGAGAGACGCTCTACCTCTCTTGAAAAAAAAAAATGGGAGGCATTCTCTTGTTCTCTTCCCCGGGCGGGCCGGCTGCAGAACGGGATGCAAGGGGGATGTCAGCGATCTTCACCGGGACGGCTGAGTCATTGGAGGAGAGGACGGCATGAGTAAGAAGCCAAGTCTGCCACATATACAGCCCTACATTTTCTTCTTCTTGTTTTCTCGTGACATTGTAGCGAAAAGGCAAGGGACCGGTATTTTTTGGTTTGGATATCGTAGTCTAGCCTGAATGTTGTACATGACGGTGGTCCCAAAACGGGGAAATTTAATCAAGTCTACAGATGTGACAAAGCATGATTTGCAGGACAACGTCTAGACCTCAAAAACCTCACCGAGACCTTCGGAACCGCCCCGCCGGTTCTCGACGAGGTCCAGCCTCCAACCCTCCCAGTTCGTTAGCGTGCGCTTGATCTCCTTGATGCGCTCAAGTCGCGCCTTCGCATCGTCCTCTTGCGCGCGGCGGAACGCATCCTCGTCAAAGTCCATGTCATCGTCCTCGAGGAACTCATCGTCTCCAGTGCCGGTGAGCGCGTTGATGCCACTCTGGAAGAAGTCGCCGATGCCGCCGTGGGTGGGCTGCTTGCGGTGCGCAGAGGGCGAGGTGCCACGGCTGTTGCTCAGGCTGACGTTCTCGAAGCCGGGGCTCTGAGGGCCCGGCTGCATCTCACGGCGCTTCTCCTGCCAGTGTCCGTGGCGAAGGTCGTAGACCTCCTTCTCGAGATCCCGTACCTTCTTCTCCAGACGCAGACGCTCCTCGTTCTCGAGCTCATCGACGCCGTCATCGTCGAGACCGCCGCCGCCCTCGGTCGACTTGCGGCTGCGCAGGCGCGTGTTCTCGCTCTCGAGGCTCTCGACGCGGGCCTTAAGCTCGCTGACTTCCTTCTCGGCACGCTCCTTCTCCTTACGCAGAGACTGGGTGCGCGAGTCCTGTTCCTTGTGGAGGGTGGTCAGAGTCGTAACTTTCTTCTCGAAGCCATCCGCCTTCTTCTCAGCCTCGAGACGCGCAGCTATGGCATCTGCGAGCTCGTGCTCGAGCGTGCGGAGTTTCGTCTCGGCGGATGTGCGCTCGCTGCCTTCCCGAACAGCCTTCTCGGCGGTGCGGTCGAGGTTCTTGCGCAGGTCTGCCAGCTCGTTCTGGGCTTGAGCGGCAGCCTTTTCGGAGCGGGCGAGCTTGTCTTCGAGGGCGGCGATTTGCTCGCGCTCGGAGGAGGTACCGCTTGCTTGGCGGTCGACTTGGGCGCGCAGCTTGGAGATCTCGATTTCCATGGACTCGATCGTCGAGGTTTTGGACGCCAGCTGGGCTTCGAGTTCGGCAGGGGGCGAAGACATGGAAACGGACGGTGACGAGCCATGACGGCCGCCGGAGCGGGAGGCTTGTTGCTGTAGTTGGGAGTTTTGGCGTTGAAGGGCCTCGATCTCGGATTTCTGTATTTTGATTGTCAGGTGACTGTTGCAACGGTTTCGGGAGGTTGTAAAACAACTTACCAGCTTCTCAACCTGGCCGTCTGCGCCATTGCTCTCCCCCTCTGCCTCGCGCAAGTCCGCCAACTCCTCCTCGGCCTTCTTCCATCTCTTCTCGGAGTCTGTAGATTCCTTTGTAAGACGCTTGTTCTCCTTCTCGAGCTCCTCTATGCGAGCGACTTGCTTGCGGTAGATGTTGGTTGCGGTTTCGCCCTCGGGACCCTGGGCTCCCGGTGAAAGGGGGCCTGTAGATACGGAGCCTTGCCTGAAGGAAGCTGACCTGAGCTTCGATTGTTGAGCTAGTGATGGCTGGGAGGCGGTCGGGGATGTAGGCTGCTCGGCGACGGCCTCAGACGCCTCCTTTTCCTCCGTCTTCTCGTCCTCGTTGGCGGTCTCGGCGGGAGTGGTGGGTTCAGGTTCGGGTTCTTCTGCCTTGGAAGCACTGGGCTCTGCTGCAGTCGCTTCTCCCTTCTCCTTCTTTGTGGTGCCGGCCTTCTTGGTCTTCTTTTTCTTCAACTCCTCTACCTGCAAGAGCGTCAGCAAGGTGGGGGAGCAATGGGACGCTGGTCGAGGCTTACCCTCTTCTTGGCTGCGGCCAGCTTCGCCGCCTTGTCATCGTCGGCCATGATGACTTTTGGAGTGCGAAGGCTTGTCGGTAGTGTGTGAGGAAAGGTTGCCGGTTCTCTTGTTGCGAGGGAGCTGTCAAAGTACGTCGTCGAATGTCGGATGAGGAATGCGATGGTCGCAAATTGAACGGTTTGACCTGCTGCAGGAGCTTGCTTAGCTGTCCACTCGTGTCAGGAACAAGCCACATTCCATGGCAGTGGTGTCCGGCAGGGGCCTTCCCCAATGACGGAGGCGGACAGACGCTACAGCTGCCAGGCGTCGAGAATTTACGCTAAAGTTACAGGGGACAACCTTCTTGTGTTTGAGGGACAATTCACTCGTGAACATCAACAACACGTCGACTTTCCGTGCTGCCGAGGAGTCAACAATCTGGAGGCAAGCAAGGAATTGCCGGTATTCTCGCCCTCGTCGCGCTCAATCGAACCGAAATAGCGGTACACAACGGCTCATGGATAGCAATGAGAGCCCAGACTGCAAATATCCACATAAACATCAATGTCAACGCGCAATGCCTTTCGTTGCCACCAGCGACCTTCACCGTTAACCATCAGTCGATGCAAAATATTGACGAGTCTCCAACATTGGAACCAATAGCCAACCCCTAGAGATAAGACGTGCCAGCGGGCCAAGCGGATCGCAACAAATGCATACGCAGTGCTGCAGCGAACTCCCTCCGCTGCGCAGTTCCCGCCCCACGACGTCCTCAATGCATTGGCGCCTTACATCCTCCTGTCACATCTCAACGCGGTCCATATCCTCCTTTTAGCCGCGACTTGATTGGCAAGGTCCCCGTCGTTTCTGCTGCACTAGAATCCAGTTGGCACTTGCCAGCAGCCCGATATGGACTGCTACGAATAGACGCATCCGCAGAATGGGCCTCTCGAACCAAGGGCGCTCACTGCCTGGGTAGCCTACCGACAAGGGAACGCAACAGTAACAGACAAGGGTCTCTCTCGTTCGTCATAAGTCAGAACACCCCGGGACAAGGCGACTTAGCTCGTTCAGGATCGTCGGAGCTGCCGCAGCAACACCCATTTGAACTCTATGCAGCTCAGACGGTCCAGAAACCGTGGTATACTAAGAAGCTGACATACCACCCAAACCAAATGCTCATCTCACTCTCCTCCAACCTCCCAGCGCGCGCTGGAGGAGGGTCCATCACAACACAAGGTCGTTGACGGTAGGAGTTCGTCATGGGCCAGTGCGTATCGAGAACCAGTGGCGGGGGCGACGGCGATGGCGAAAACAACACCAGTCCTGCGAGCTCCGGCAAACCTGAACCCCGCTGTCTGGCGTCTGGCTGTCCGAGGACCTGCGATCCGTCCTCGAGGTCGCGATACTGCACACAACATGCCCAACTGTGCAGGAGGCAGGGATGTTCGAAGCTACGATATCGAAAGGGTCCATACTGTCAAGAACACCTGCGTGAGTTGTTTCCACTCCCACCAGCCCACTTGTCAAGGTTTACATCGCTGACTCTCGAGGCAGATACGTGTCGTGCGTCTAGGTGTTCAAATGACCAGGCCAAATTGATGGATGCATGGTTTACCAATAACTTTTGTCTTGAACACCAAGGCGAAGAAGTCCTACGCGCTTATTTCTACGGCGATTCCGTACTGCCCGAACAGACGTCTGGGGCGCAGGTCGTCGCCCATCAACCACGCGCTCGCAAGCGTCGCTCGCGACAGAGATCGAAGTCTGATCCTGCTCCAATCCCAATCCCAGAGACCCCCGACAGCTCAGAAGAATCCTCGGACGACGAAGTCCCCCTGGCTACTGGCCACCGGTCATCGACAGTGCTCCCGACCGTGGGAGAAGAGGGTGACGGCGGCGACGGCCCGCAACGAGCCACCACTCCAAAGCCTGCAGAGGAGCAGAGGGACGACACGCCGCCCGCGACCCCTCGCCGCAGCCAAAAGACGGTCCACTTTGCGGACTCACCTCCGCGGCCCTCCTCCCCTGAGAAACGCCCAGCTGTGAGCGTCGACGTCTGGGCAGCAGAGCCCACGAACCAGTCGCCTCCTCAACTTCGATCCTCAAGACGCCGCCGTCGTGTCGATAACAGGCACGCACCGCCTAGAGCTTCAAGCAACTCGGTGATCGCGTCATCCCATGGCCGCGAGAAGCGCTACCACGCCAGCACCCCCAAAACAGCCGACGTGAAGCGACCCCCGAGAACAAGGTCCAATCGCTGAGCAAAACGAAACCCAGGCCCCCCGTTAGCGCAAGGGAGCTTCAATCCCAGCCCAGCCAGCCATTGCGTCACGGCATAACATAACCAGCCGTCTCAACCAAAACTCACTATCATACGATGGCCAGTTCCCTATCAATTTTCTGCACTTTCAGTGGGGGCTGCGGCCCAAAGACGTAAGATAATGCCCGCGTCAAAGATACAGTGGTAATTATCTCTCAACAGGCGGTAGAATCGGTTCCACCTTTTGGCGTCGGGCACGGCATTTGGCGGGGTAATGGCGGGGTACGGCGCGAACAGGGCGCTACAAACTACCTCACGGCCGAACTGTACCATCCTCCTCCTCAATCCCGCGCAAAACCGCATATTCTCGCCAGCTTCACCCATCATCTCTCCAGCCTCAACCTGCGATATCCCACTGGCCTTGACTCTGTCACACGAACCTACTACGATAGTCTGCGGTTTTCGATCCCACACATTCTTCTTCCAGCGACCGACACAATGGCCTCTCTACCTGCTCAACATCCGTCTCTAGCGCTACACCTAACAGACCGCGCCCTCAACCCGATCCTCACCTCGGCGCACTCCCAACCCCAACTCGAGGCCCTCACATCGCTGACAACGACCTCCCTGACCGCGCACGCCGCCGCAACCCGCTTCTCCCTCGGCCCCGCCCAGCGCATCATCGTCGAGCACGGCCCCGGCAGTCCCGTCGTCCTCTCCTCCTTCCTCAACGGCGCCGACGCCCTCCCCAACGGCGGCGAGACCTCTGCTGCTGCCTCGGCCGCAGCCGCCGCGACCAGCAACAACACCCCTACCGCGTCGAGACCCGCGACCTCGGGGCCTTCTTCCGCGACGTCGGGCGGCGCTGCTCAGGGTGCTGCTGATTACAAGATGGACGACGCGGAGAACGCCGCCCCGATGCTCGTCGGCGTCGTAGTTGCTGCGACAGGCGAGGAGGCCATGGAGGCTCGGCGTGCCGCGGGACGGTTGGAGAGGGTCGGACGGGAGTTCCAGCGAGAATGGGCCGCTGAAGAAGGGACTGCTGCGGCGGAGGGTGGTCAGTGAACGCCCATTCAAACGTTGCGAGATTTCTCAATTCTGTGTTCGGGAGAGGAGAGCGAAAGAAAACGGCCCCCAAAGTTGACAGCGCAATCTTACGCGCACGATGGCCGGGCGGGCAGGATGATGGATGGCATTTGGTTTTGACGAGGATACGAGGGGAACGAGACTATGCGTCACATGATGGGTCCGGCACGGAACGAACCATCAGGGTCACAGGATAGGCGTTCGGGCAGGCAGTCATTTTTGCGCGTTAATCATAATCTTTGATTTTGACGGTCTCTATATACCGAGCTTCATTTTACCCGTAACGTCCATCGCCGCGTTAAAAAAAAAAAGTGAACCATCTCGCCAATTAACCAATTTCTACCCATTCATATAACCGCTTTAAATGATCTGCTGGAAAGCACGGTTGATAGGAGAGCGCACGTTGGGAACGCTCTTCCAGAAGTCGACGGTGGCAACCGCACGCTTGGAGATGCCCTCGGGAGTGAACTCGAACTTCTGCAGAGGTTGTTAGTAAAGGTTGTAAAGAACGGTCACGATAAGCGCAACTTGCCTTGTAGACGTCCTTGTAAGGACCGGAAGCACCGAAGCGGTTGATACCGAACTGCTCGTGAGAGAAGCGCTCCCAGCCGAGAGTGGTCATGACCTCAACGGACATGATGGGGTGGCCGTCGGGCAGGACGGAAAGCTTGTACTCCTTGGACTGGGCCTCGAAGACCTCAGTGCAGGGCATGGAGACGACACGGGCAGTGAGGTTGTGCTTCTCCTTGAGGTACTTGACGGCATCAATGCAGATGCAGACCTCGGAACCGGTGGAGACGAGGGTGATGTCGGCGTTCTCGGCCTCGTGCAGGACGTAACCACCCTTGATGGCCTTCTCGATGATGGAGCCCTCAAGCTGGGGCAGGTTCTGGCGAGAGAGGGCGATGATGGAGGGAGTGTGCTTGGAGGTCAGGGCAACGTAGTAGGCGGCAGAGGTCTCGTTACCGTCGGCAGGGCGCCAGACCATGTTGTTGGGGAGGGCACGGAAGTGGGCGAGGGTCTCGATAGGCTGGTGAGTAGGGCCGTCCTCACCAAGACCGATGGAGTCGTGGGTGGCAACCCAGATGGCGCGGACCTGGGAGAGGGCGGTAAGACGGACGGCACCGGCGGCGTAGGAGACGAAGTTGAGGAAGGTACCGCCGTAGGGGAGGATAGTGCCGTAGGCAGCCAGACCGTTCATGATGGCACCCATGGCGTGCTCACGGACACCGTAGCGGATGTAACGGCCAGAGTAGTCACCAAGGCCGGTGGAGGGGGCCTGGAAGTCGACGGCGGCCTTCCAGCGGGTCAGGTTGGAGCCAGTCAAGTCGGCAGAACCACCGACAAGCTCGGGAACGACGCTCTCGATCTTGGCCAGGACAGTCTCGGAAAGCTTGCGAGAAGCGATGGCGGGGTCGGCGGGGGTGTAGACGGGCAGAGCCTTCTCCCAGCCCTCGGGAAGGTCGCCAGTGAGACGGCGGTGGAGGTCCTTGGCCTCGTTGGGGTACTTCTCGGCGTACTGGTTGAGGAGCTTGTTCCACTCCTGCTCAGCAGCGGCACCCTCGGCGGCGTGCGCGTTGTACTGGTCGTAGACCTCCTGGGGAACGACGAAAGACTGCTCGGGGTTGAAGCCGAACTTCTCCTTGAGCTGCTTGATGTCGTCGGCCTTGAGGGGAGAGCCGTGGACACCGTGGGTGCCCTGCTGGAGGGAGCCGAAACCAATGGTGGTCTTGAGCTTGATGAGGGTGGGCTTGTCCTTGGACTGCTGGGCCTGGGCAATGGCCTTCTCGATGCTGTCCAGGTCGTTGTCGCCGTCCTCAACGGTGAGGACCTCCCAGCCGAAGGCCTCGTAGCGCTTGGCAACGTCCTCAGTGAAGGCGACGTTGGTGTCACCGTCAATGGAGATGTGGTTGTCGTCCCAGATGGCAATCAGGTTGCCGAGCTGGAGGTGACCAGCTAGGGAGGAGGCCTCACCGGAGACACCCTCCATCAAGCAACCATCACCGAGGAAGCAGTATGTGTAGTTGTCGGAAACAGTGAAGTTGTCCTTGTTGTAGATGGCAGCGGTGTGAGCCTGGGCGATGGCCAGGCCAACAGCGTTGCAGATACCCTGGCCGAGAGGGCCGGTGGTGACCTCAATACCGGGGGTGTCGTGAGCCTCGGGGTGACCGGGGGTGATGCTGTCGACCGTCTTCGGAGGGGTAAGCGATTGCTCAGGCATTGGATGTCACCAAATACTTACGCGGAACTTCTTCAGGTCGTCGATGGAGACGCCGTAGCCGAAGAGGTGGAGGAGAGCATACTGGAGCATGCAGCCGTGTCCGTTGCTGGAGGGATTGGTCAGCTCATGGGTCCGGCGGAGATGTGAGCTCGGAGATCGAGTGAGGGACTTACGAGAGGACAAAGCGATCACGGTTCGCCCACTTGGGGTTCTTGGGGTTGAACTTCATGAACTTGTTGAACAGAACGTGGGCGACCGGCGCCATACCCCTGGAGACGCATTGTAAGTTTTCTATTCGGACTCTCACCAAAAGCGCGCATCGTGGGGGAGTACATACATGGGCGCACCGGGGTGGCCGGAGTTGCTGTTGAAGGTGGCATCGACCTGGAGAGAACATTGTCAGCCGTAGCTCCATTGAAGCTGCTTCTCGCGATGGTCGTTGCGTGGTTGCGAGCTGTCCTCATCATGCCACCACCGATGGGCCAGCAGTGGCGGGGTCGACAGACAAATCTCAACAACAACGGTGGCGGGGTAAAATCTGGCGGGGAGGATGAAACTCACGGCCAACAGGCGGATCGTGTTGATCGCCTTCCAGTCGTTATCGGTGTAACCCATGGTGTCTGATTTCTGTGTTCTTCCAAGAGAGAAACTCGGTCAAGGAGGAAGAGGAGATGGATGAGAAAGGGTAGAAAAAGTTGGGAGGCAGCGGTAGAAATACAAAAGGGACGTCTGAGAGGAGGGACGGGGAGAGGGCGGTGGTATGTGTCTGCTGCATGCACCTCAGTGTTTGGCCGCAAGGTAATTATTGAGCATCTGGTGGGGACCTGACGTGGGAGTGGACAGTGGAACATGGAGGGGTGAGGTACCTTGACTTGATGGAGGGGAATGGAGGGGCAACACCTCAGACGGGCAGACAGAGACAGAAACAGACCACCTACTGCCGCTGCCGCTGCCTTCCTCCCACACAGACGTGCAGACCACCGTGGAATGTGTTCCGAAGTATTCTCTCCATGTTTTGGTGTGTTGACTTCTTCCATCTCAGGCAAGGCAGTCGGCCATACAGCACCTTCCATTACCTACTTCCCGCAGGTAGGCACCTCACGTAAGTACCCTACTTGGCAAGCCATCGTCAATGGAAAGGTAAGCTCGAGCCACAGCATCGGAAAGAGCTTCGTTCGTAAGGTAGTGCAAGGAGACCTGGGTCAGCAACCAGAGGTACTTCTCATCAACAGCCAACGTCATACCACGACCAGGTACCTCGAGCTCTGTCGCCTGTCACCAGCTAGCTAGGTAGGTAAGGTAGGTGCGTTGCACGGCGGCGGGATGCCCGGCGGCATACCGCCCCCCGGTGCCGCTTCCCCCCATGGAACTCGCCCTCGACATCCATTGATGCACCTTACTCCTTCCGCTCCCAATCTCCCGGCTCAATCCAATATTCCCAGGGCAGAAACTGCCATCACCACCAGGGGGAAAAAACGTCACGCATATCCCGTTCTTCCAGAAGCACCCCCATCCTGATACAATCTTCACATGAAGTGGGGGTACACTTGGCCTGTCGTGGTACGAACACAGGTCGATGGGTTTTTTGGGACGCTGTTCCCCAATTTTCCGGTCTTGTCCTTGGCCGGCAGGACGGCGGTGCAGGCTTCAGCTCGTCTCAACCATCTTGAACGCTGTGGACTGACCTTGCCTGGATGCGTCTGTATGAAATGCTGGCAGTTCTTGCCCCTCTCCCAGGTGTTCCGTGGCTGGCCCAGCCCACCGCCATTGGTGGCTTTCGCTCAAGTCACCGTCCAAAAGTGGTGTACTTCACCCGCCGACGACAGCGAATTTCGAATTCCAATTCACCCGGCAACCCCTGCGAGGCAAAAATGCCCGGCCCAAATTCAACCTCCCGTCTGCGCTCTCGGTGCTTGTACCGACTGCCCCTACCGACGTCGGTCTGACACCTGGTAAGGCAATCCCACCTATGCGAATCATACCGCCATCGCCCGTTGTACCGTCTTTTCCTCAGTCAGCAACCACCAGACGTATCACATTTTTTCCAGTGACGTCTTTTTCGATATTCGCAAGAGTCAGTTCATGTCGATGAGCTTCACTCGATGTTACTATTGACTCGTGCGAACGACCAACGGCTCCGATGGATCGTCATCCAGAAAAACTGTCGTCATAATGCCCACAACGCGTCGCCTGGGTCCCCCTTCGGTATCTCTGCTCTGGCAACTTCGGCTTCGCCTTGACTAATCCATGGAGCACTGGAGACGTTCGAACGTGCCTGGATCGTCGATATCGATTCTGTTTGGGTATCTCCGGCCCACACCGGAGTAAGCTGGAGCAAGCACGCTGGAGTCTGCAAGGCCGATGCCCCTCCGCCTCCCGCCAGTAGGCTCCGTCTATTTATTCACTCACGATGCTGCCGCGTCGGCCATAGGCCCAGAGACCACCGGACTTTAAGCCTCGTCAGAGATACACCGTCGCCCAGGGAGAGCCAAGCGCCGAAAATACCCTTCTGCGAGACCTTTGCCAGGACCTCCCAGCGCTTCTCGGGCCTCTTGCTGCGACCTGCCTCTCGCTCGCGCTGTTTCAAGCCGGCGACGCGGATAAGCTCTGGCCCCTCCCCATCACCACGCCCGCCTGGCATCCCCTGGTCGAATCTCGTGCTGAGATCCAGTCATGTTAGTGGAACCTGACTGCATAATGACACCTTCGTGTCCCTATGGTTGAGTCCTGACCCCTCTGATTTTTTCCCTCGTCTGAGGTCGCAGCCTTTCCTCCTGAGGGATTGCCCCTCCAACGACCCCTCCATACAGGCCGCGCCTCGCGTCCCAAGATGCGCGACATCCGTGGCGTGGCCAAGAATGAGGATGGGATTCCGAGTCGCGACAGAAACTCTGTTCCTGAGCGGCGGCAAACGGTGGCCAAACGTTGAAGGATATTCGCCTTCACTGGACATCCGCGCCAAACATACAAGTGCATGTATGCATGCAACAGCCGCCAGTGCATCAACAGAGAAAGAGGGAGAGAGGAAGATGAAATATTCCAAACCCCGGCGTGTATCAGAACGCGGAACTCGGGGACGGCAGAATGCACGCCGTGACCGTTAAAAATGTGCGATGCCACGAGGCCTTTTTCAACCGTTTTTTGCCTGGCTGCTCACCTGCCCCAAGACTTTTTTTTTTTTTTGTTACTGAGAGAGGCCGTCTGTCCAATTCTCAACAGCTGTGCTCCGGCGCCGGTGTGCACGGGCCATCCGGCTGGGATACAGGCAGTTTCGTATTTATCCGCACAAATCAAGGCGGCCCCAGGCCCAAGCTCCCGCTTCCCTGCGGATGACATCAAGCCTCTCCACCCGCATATCCGCCACTCCAGCCGACAATGTATCCGTCGCCGGGTTGAGATTCAGCGGAGGAAGATGCGAAAAGTTCTTCAGTTCGGGATAGAATATCGAGAGCCGCGTTTGCATCATCCCAGGGGGCTTTGGTTCTTGAACTCGGCCTCACTTTTCGAGATTCGGCCCTATTCCTCAACTGCCGGCGTCTGCGTACGGAAGCATTCCGAGCTGTGAGCTTGACGTCGTCGAAGCTGGACGATTGGCAGTATGCTCGGGCGCGAATCACATCAGAGCTGATACTAATGCCAGGTTCATTTGTCAAGTCGTCTTATTATCGTCGATCTTCCATAGTATTTCGGTGCATCACGAGGCTTCATCACTCAGTCTCAATTGGTGAGAGTGAGCTCTCATGCGTATTCTCTCACCTTGCACTAGTGTCTGTCACTCAACCACAGGTGAAAGCGGGCGGTGTGGATCCTGCCCGATTGAGTTTTCGCCTCACCCAGACCACAACCACCATCAGCTTCCCAAACTTCAAGATAGCTTCCACATTAGCCAGAATTCAATTTCACATATCTGCACCACCGAGCTTATTCCAGCCTCGCCCGTGAACTACACCTCTCACAGCCTCCCACCCCGCGTTCGTCTCGTCTCATAACACAACCACCCATTACCCCGCCACAAGCCCCTCCACCCTTTCCCGAATCTCAACTTCACAAGCCGTCTCAAAATGCCGAGAGAAAAGAACATGTCGAGGGACAACATGGCCATGCCCAAAAAGCAGGCCAAGAAGCCCGCCAAACCACAAAAGCAAAAACCAAAGCAGCCCCCCAAACAGCAGCAGCCTTCATCCTCCTCATCCTCCTCCGCCGCCGCTATCCCCTCGCTGCCCATCTCTCTCCAGCAACGCGTCCTCGGGACCTTCACCACAGCCTTCTCCCCCGTCCTCGCCTCCTCGTCCTTCCCCGATCTCCTCCAGGAGGTAAAGGCCGCCCTCTACGCCCGCGACTTCGACGCCGCCTTCGCCAACGCCTCCCCGGACTCCCTCGACGCCTACGCCGCCCGCTGGAGCCCCACCCGCGCGCTGGGCTACGCCGGCGTGCTGCTTGCCGTCGGGGAGTACCTGGAGGAGGCGCATCTCGTCCGGGACGGCACCGGCTCCGATGATGGGGCTGCCGCCGAGCCGGAGGAGGAAGCCGCCGACAGCAAGCCGCAAGCCCCGGCCCAAAAAACGATAAAGATGCTCTCCATCGGCGGCGGCGCGGCCGAGATCGTCTGCTTCGGCGCCTACCTCTCAACGCACGCCCCGTCTCTCGCAGGAGACATCCACCTCCTCGACTCGGCTCCGTGGGGTCCCGTGGTGACCAAGCTGCAACACGCCCTCGCCGCGCCGCCGACGCTCTCGAAATACGCCAACGCGGCCGCGAGAGCCTCCAACGCGGCGCTCCTCCCCGCCTCGCACCTCAAGTCGACCTTCACGCACCGCGACGTGCTGTCCATGTCACGCGACGAACTGGGCTCAGCGCTCGGCAACGATGTATTACTGGTCACATTACTATTCACACTCAACGAGCTCTACACCTCGGCGGGCATCGGCAAGACGACCGCGTTCCTGCTGAATCTAAGCGCCACGATCCCCTCGGGGAGTCTGCTGCTGGTCGTCGACAGCCCCGGGAGCTACTCGGAAGCCGCGTTGGGGAAGGAGTCCAAGAAGTACCCCATGCAGTGGCTGCTCGACCACACCCTCCGCAAGGACGAGAAGCCCGTGGAGGGGTGTCTGTGGGAGAAGATCGAGTCGCACGACTCCGTGTGGTTCCGGCTGGCCGAGGGTCTACACTACCCCATCTCTCTGGAAAACATGCGCTATCAAATGCACCTCTACCGCGCCACGAGGCCCTGAACGCCGGCGAAACAGAAGGAAGAAAAGAAGGGCGGATATCTATGAATGAAAAGGAAAAAATGCGTCTATGCCCATACAAGTCTCTTGATGGAGTAGCTCAGGTGGTCTAAAAGCCCGGTGCTCTGTCTCGCTTCCTCCAAGGAAATGATGTCGTCCTTCTCGATGATGCTCTCGGTGCCGGGCCTCTCTTTGCCCGGCTGGCTGAGGAATGCCAAGCGCTCGACTTCGGCGCAAATGCTGACGACCTGCTGGATCTCGCTCATCTTCGGCCCGTCGCCGGTGACTGCCGCGGAGGACTGGGAGTACGGCGCCTTGAAGGCGACCTTTCGGATCGGCGGGGCCTTGGGGCGACCGCCACCGAGGAGACTGCTCAAGGCAGACTGTGCGGGTTGTGCTGCGTGAGGATGCTGATGCTCCTCGGTGCTCGAGGTCTTGCTGCGCTTGACTCCCAAGTTGGAGAACGTTCTGGTGTTGGTCCTGGTGACGTCGTTCTTGCCGGGTTGGTAAGACACCACGAAGCCAACGTTCTTCGTCTCATCCGTCTGGCCCGGGGAAACGGTCGAGATGATGTAGGTGCCAAACTTGATGCCGACGACGTGCGCGAGGTCGATGCGCTCAAAGGAGGAGACCTTGTCGAGGTTCCAGTCGAAGCGGCAGAGGTACAGTGCGGCGTCGGTGAGGAGAAGGACAACCTCTTCGAAAGGAAGGGATCGCAGATTGTCGGATGTGTGGGGGCTGAAGAGCACCCAGCCGCCCATGAACTCTTCGCTCTCGTCTGAGATGACCCGTCTTTGGGAGAGCTCGATGGCTTGCTCTCGCATTTTGAGCATGGAAACGGCGGGGTCCTTGGTCATCATCTCGGCCTCGAATTCCTGGAAGACCATGGAGTTGACGTTGCCAAGTAGGAAATCGATGGCGGCTTGGCTAAAGTAGTCATTGACCATACTGGGGTGTGTTAGCCAACGAAAGATCAAAGACCGAATAGACCTTACCCATTGTAAAAGCGTGTCATTGAAAGACCAAGGTCATTCAGAGCCCCTCCGAGGTTCCTCTTCTTCGTCCTCGTGTAATCACCCTTCATAGCGGCTGTCGATGCGTACTGTTTCGAAATGGCGTCTCCGTTGTCTGCCCAGAGCGTGTTGAACCACGGGGTTTGCTGTTCAACCTGGGCAGCGAGATCGTAACCCTCCGCCTTGAGCTGACTCTCGAGCATGTACTTGCCGAACGAACTCTGGCAGACGTTTGTTCTGTCCAGGCAGTCCATGCAATTGGTGCGAAGAACGCCCTGCTGTTTTGTCGCAATCTTGCCTGCTTCTTCGACGGTGCTGCCGAAACTATCCAACTTGTCGCGGAGGTCGTCGAGAAGCAGACTGACGTTCTCGAATTTCATGCCACGGCATGCGGCATGGAAATCGAACCATTCAAAGGGAACCGCGGCATTCTCACCCGTGAAGACTTCCTCGTTCAGCCTTTCCACCGTCTTCTCATACTGGCCTCCAACTGTCGACTCCACGCCATGCTTCTCCACCAAGTTGACAATCTGCAGGCCGCCGTACTCCGTTGTCAAACGCTCGAAGTGCTTCTTGGCTGCGGCATAGTTTGCTTCGGGTGAATGCTGAATGAGGGGCGCGGGCTTCAAAGAGTACGGTGACTGAGTGAAGAATAGTGGAATGCTACCGCGAATCTGAAGGAACGAGTAAATCTTGGAAGACTTATCCCAGGTTGTGCTGGACAGAATCTGCTCGGTCTCGACGGCGTTTGCCACATATCCCTGCTCGTCGATGCCGCGCCTGAGATATCGCAAGCCAGCTCTTTGCGTAGATCGGCGTGAGATCACGGTCAGGAGGAACTTCTTCTCAGTAGGGCGAAGATCGATCGAGTCGCGGACGGATTCCGTCGGCGGAGAAGTTGGTTCGGAGCTGGGCTGTCGGATTGTTGACATCTCCACGGAGTCTCCGAGACTATCGTCTGTCTGCGGGGGACTGCTGTCCACTACAAATTGCCGCTGGCCAACGAAACCCTGCATCAGGGGCAGCAGAAGTGACTCTTCTCCTGCTTTCATGAAAGGCCTCAGAGTGTTTTTGTTCCAAAAGAACATGGGGTCGACGCGGGTGTGCAAAGGCACTTCATCAGACTGCAACCTCGAGTCGTTTGCCCATCGCCGAGTGATGTCGACATCGTACGAGAAGTAGAAGCTACGCGATGACCCAAAGAAGATCTGGGTCATTCTGAGGAGCTTTGGAAGCAAAGTCGACGCCGGCACAGGCTCGTCGGAGTCGTCTATGGCTGAGCTAGAGGCCGCATTGGCAGCGGCAGCTTGATCGACGGAGCGACGAACCTGGTCCGCAGTGCCGCTCCATCCTGCATTCCTCTTCTGGTCTTGAGTCCATCCACTCTTACTGAACCATCTCTGCGCGAACCTTCCGTAGCTCCCTCTTCTGCCAATAACATCTTTTGCGACGGTGCTCTTCACAGGATCGGCCCCATTCTTGGTTGGTGCGTGATCCTCGACTTCGTCACCGCTGGCTGGGAGCTCGACGAAGTCGTCGCTGTCGCTATCGTCGGCGTCCTTGTCCGTCTTCCTCTCCTCGAGGTGAAGCGCCGTCTGTGCGATCGCATCGCTGGCGTCCTTCTGGGAGGCGCAAGGGGTGACGGCAACTTCGGTGACGACGTAAATCGGGCAGCCGCAAATCTGCGCAACCTGCTGTCGTCGCGTAATCGTGATCAGGTAGCTGAGTCTCGAGACCGTGATCAGTCCTGGTCGTCGACCATGGTCAGCTTCGAGTTTACCCAGCTGGAGCTGTGTGGCTTGGGAGCTCGGGGCACAAACCTATAACGCCGAAGGCCTCAAACGAGGAGTTTGGCTGGGAGAGATCGGGGATCTGCTCGCGAGTTGCAGGGGTTATTACAGAGTCGCCATATCTGATCCTGACCGGTTGCGCGGGGCGTTGTCCTTTCGTCACGAATGGCTGGATTATCAGGCCGTCAACCGCAGCGCAGATGATGATCTTGCGTGCGATACCGGGCATTGTGCGATGCGGGACCACACAAGGCGTGTGCGCGCCAGAAGACGACGGAAATTATTCTAAGGAAAAGTCGAGGCCGTTAAAACTGTATGCAAAAGGGCCATGGACAGGGAGTAGTGTGAATGATTTGTCGAATTGCGGTCGGTACGGATATTCAAACATTAACGTTGTTGGTCTTTAGGTGGGATGGCGAGCATATCGCACGCATGCAGGGGGCAGAATGAGCCGTTTTGGGTGCTGCGAACTGCTGATGATGTCTCCCAAATGGAACATGTAGCTATGACATGGGTGGTGGGCCGCGGGGTAACGTCAGTCTGCAGTCGCCCAGCGCGAGTCCAGGTCACGCCCAAGACACCGGCCCGATGAGTGGCTCGCTGAGGTGGTTCGTCAGGTCAGGCCAGGTCCATCTGGTCCAGCGCTGTGTCTCCCAATGGTACATCGTCTGCCAGGTAGTGTTGGTAGGGTCGTTGTTGCGTTCTGAGCCGTCATTCGCTCGGGACCAACCCAGCACATCTGCACTGGAGCTCCAAGCTTTCCGTCCAAATGTCCGCATTTCTTCAGCTGAGGCATTGGACGCAGGCTCTGTCCCTCTCAAACCAGGCTTTCCCACTAGCTCATCCTGACTCACTCACTCGTAGCTGCATATCCAGGGCACATTGCATTTTCAAAGTTTTTGACGATCTCGATTGACGCTTCTCCGCGGTTTATGCATGGACTAAACTATGCACTAGACCTCAAGAACAACTAGTCGACGCCTATCAACAATTGAGACTATTTTTCAAGTATTCAGGCTGCTGCAGCTTGACATTGGACCAAGAGATTTCTGTCCGTCTTAACTACCAACATCCAAACTGTTTCCAGCGCGTTTCTAGTCAAACATCAACGCCGCCCAACATTCTTCGTCATGGGTATCTTAGATGGCGAGTCTCTCGACCTTGTCCCTCAGAGCACGGATGGGGCCGGCAAGCTCGCTACCCTCGTTGGAGGTGATGGAGGCGGCAATGACGGCGCGGGAAACACCGCAGGCGCGGCCAAGGGCGGTCTTGGACTTGACGTAAACGTAGGGGACGTTCTTGTCCTCGGCCAGGAGAGGCAGGTGAAGGACTATGCTCAATGGATTTGTATCGCTGGCTAAAATAATGAGCTCGGAGACACCACGGTTGAGGGTCTTGGTGGCCTCGTTGGCTGTAGGAAGAAGGTCAGCAGCTGTTCGGTGAAGGCCAAGGAAGAGACACAGATGGTGGCTTCAGAGAGACGGGAGGAGTCGAGGGAATGGGACAGTTCGGGGACAAGACTTACCGCCCTTCTTCAGCTGGCGGTAGTGGGTGCACTGCTGAACCAAGTCCAGAATCTCTTGCTGGAGAGCATCGTCGGCCAAGGGCCAGGCAGCGGACTCAGACATTGTTGCGGTGAGTGTCGAGAGGTGTCTACGAGAAAATGTCAGCGCCCATTCATACAACCACAAGCAGGAGAGTTCCAGTGCTGCGTACCAAAGATATAAGGTGCAGGGTTCCTTGCGGTGGCTCGCCCTGGTCGTGAGGTCGAAATTCGTGATGAACGCGATGGAGAGATGTCCAAAACTTTTTTCCACCGAAAAGCGCAAGAAAAAAAAAATCCCACTTCCCCAAGCTTAACGGCAATTGCCGTTGGAGAGTGGACCTTGAAGCGAGACCAGAGTGGAGCTCTTCGGAACGCAGGTTCTGCCGTGCACCGCCTCATTCCATCAGGTGCCTCTCCTGACTTACGTAAGTGCACGGAGCTGTCAACGCGCCGCAAAACCTTGCAACCAACCAGAAGGCCAACCTGGAAACCAGATCTTAACACAGCACACCTCATCTTGAGCCGTCGCCGAAGCAGCAGTCGAACCTCGCCCGTCCCAACCAGCCATCACCGCAATCGTCCGCAACCCACTCTTCGCCGCATCTTCTTCAGTTCCCGACCCTCACTTCAACTTTTTCTTTCGACTACTCCGTCTTCGACGTCAATTAAACCGCCAAGATGCCTTCCGAACTCTGGTACGTCAACAACACAGCCCGTGTTGCCCCCGTCCTGACGACAGCTCCCTATCCATCACTCAGAGCTCCCTATCCATCACTCAGAGCTCCCAACTCCATCCATCTCGCGCCCCAACCTCCCCATCTAGCTTCATCATGTCTGTCTAAAGCTCATATGCTAACGCGATCATGTCACAGCCCCGTCTATGCGGTTCGTCATCCCTGTGCCCACCCGAGTCAACGATCCATGACGTCGCCTCCCCCCTGCCTGCATTCGAATGAGCCATTTGGGCCTCGCCGATACATCGCGTCCGACAATCATCGCTAACATATCATTAGCCCTTCTTCGGTGCCATGGGCTGCACCGTCGCCATCGTCTTCACCTGCCTGGGTGCCTCCTACGGTACCGCGAAGTCCGGTGTCGGTATCTCGGCTATGGGTGTCCTGCGCCCTGACCTGATCGTCAAGAGTACGCGAATCCGCATCCATCGAATCGTCGTCCGCGACGCGCCCAACGAGCATAGAACGTTACTGACAGCTTCGCGATAGACATTGTCCCCGTCATTATGGCTGGTATCATTGCCATTTACGGTCTCGTCGTGTCCGTCCTTATCTCCGATGGTCTCCAGCAGGAGATGTCTCTCTACACTGGTTTCATCCAGTTCGGCGCTGGTCTCGCTGTCGGTCTGGCCGGTCTTGCTGCCGGTTTCGCCATCGGTATTGTTGGTGACGCTGGTGTTCGTGGAACTGCTCAACAGCCTCGTCTCTTCGTCGGCATGATTCTGATTCTCATTTTCGCCGAAGTTTTGGGTATGCGACGCCCCTTGCTTTTTGAACCGAAACCTGTTTACTAACGAACGTGCTTCAGGTCTCTACGGCTTGATTGTTGCCCTTCTCATGAACTCCAAGGCCAGCCAGGACGTCACCTGCTAAACGACGACAAACCCAACGACGAAAATGCTCGGTTGAACGGTTGACAAGATGTACTTAAGCCACAACTAGCACGGGCATGAAATTGCCACATCATGGGCAACGACAAGATTATCATCAGCAGGCGCGTCGAAATACTCGAATCGAATCAGGTTTTATGGCATAGGCGTGGAAAACGGTCAAAGTTCACGAGATGCCAATGTTTTGTTTGGACGGTCGGGGAAATGCTTTCCCGTCGGATGTCAAACTTATATGTACTATTGTGCCATCACAGGTATGCTATCCATTTCTGGGGGCGGTTGCTCAGCATAGACGGTGGTGGGGATGGAATTGTAGTCTAGGTTGCGATAATGCTTTCTTGCGTCTACTCTGATTATTGGTCCTCTACGAGTGATGTCCGTGTCAGCGTTCCCCGCAGTGATGTTGTGGTAAGCTCTGCCAGACGACTATTTGGGGTGTATGACGTCTTGGAATTTGCGACGAACCTCGAACCTCGAAAGCAGCACACCAAACCAAGCAGTCGTGCCGAGTCGCAAGGAACCCAACAAGCAATGGTGCTAGGTCAAATGATTGGTTGGCAATATTACTAAGTAGTAGTGACCACTAGCTTGTGGGTGGCACTTCTCAATGTCCTTGGTGTAGGCAAGCTGGTGTTTGTCCACGTTCGTCATATGTAGCGTCTTTGCCATGACATGGCAGCTGCTGCAGCATGTGGCGAGGGCAGATCCCTCTAAATCCGCATATCCTCCTTTTCTTTTCGTACAAGGATGGTTTTAAGAAAATCGTCGGTCACGGGTAGAAAACAGCAAAGTCCGGGAGCAGTAAGCGGTGGTCACAGCTATAGGCTCGCGCTGGACTAAACCAGACCTAGTGAAGGCCCGACTGAAGTTATATAGACTCTTATATAGACTGTCGTGATTCTTGATTCAGGTTTCTGCTGTGTTCAGCTTCTCTTTTGATGGGAAGATCTCAAGGTCAAGGTGGCGGAGAACGGTAGGGATCATAGTAATGATGGCGATGGGACACTCCAATTTTTGTTACCTGCTCGCAATGAACGAACCACCAATTGTCCACGCCATGTCCATCAGGCCTTTCAAAATTCCACATCTCGTTAGTTCTTTGCGTCCGTCGTAGCCTCTCCCGTGGCAGCGGCTGCGGGGGCGGGGGCCTCCTTCTTCGGGAGCAGACCGCGCAGGGACAGGTCGTAGACGACGTCCTCGACACGCTTGACGTCGTACTTTACCGCGTCGACGCGCTTCCTCAGGATGTCGTTCTTGAGGTTGAGGAGCTGGAAGCCGGCGAAGAGGTCCTTGACGAAGGCGCTGATCTCGACGGGCATGGCGAAGTCGCCCATGGTGACGGCGTTGGTGGCGAGGCGGGAGAGCTCCTGGGTCACGTCGGTGAGGGCGAGGAGGTACTCCTCGATGGTGAGGTGGAAGGCGTCGCGGTCCTTGAGGTTGACGGGGACTGTGAGGGACGGTTAGCTTTGGTAGGTCCAGGCGATGTGGGATGGGCAGGAGGGGGAGGAGGGGTTGGCTTGGTACGGGGCGTACGCACCCTTGAAGATCTCGCCGACCTCCTCGAGGCTGAGGAGGCGGGCGACGGGGCCGGGTTTGCCGTCGGTGGTGAGGCCGCCGAGCCAGCCGCAGAGGAGAACGGTGAAGATTGCGTTCTGGACTTGACGGTTCCACTTCTGGTTGTACCTTTTCGAATGTCAGTGACGTGCCTGGACGAGGGAGTGGATGGGAAGCGGCCTACTTGTAGTAAGGGTACTTGGAGGCGATCTCCTGCAGCTCGCCAATGACCTCGACCTCCTTCTGGATGCCCGTTTGGACGTCCGTGAGCAAGGGACCATCTGGGGGTGTCAGTCTGTGTGACCACAAGGGTTGTTGTCATGCACTGAGGACTCACATTGCTCGCGCGGGGTGGCGTGGACGCGGGACAGCAGGCCCTGGACGTAGGAGATGGCCCTTTCAAGCTTCTGGACCGTCTGGCTCATCTGATCCCTAACCAGTTGGTCCTCGTCGATCTTATTCTTGAGGTGCTCGAAGATTTGGGGGTCGAGCAGACGGGAGGCGGGGACCTCGCCCATGTTGGTGTCGTTGTCCATGGCTGGCGCGGTGTCACGATGCTGTGGTGGGCTTTTGCGGATCAGCCACGGATGGAAACAACGACGAGTGGATTAGACTGAGAGCTAGCAACTTCACGAAGAGAGACGGCAGATACGAGGGATGATGGTGAGATCGTTGCCGTCGGTGGACGGTGCTTGCCCCGCGATTTTGCACCTGCCACAACGAGGCCAGAAAAAAAATCAGAGTTTTCAACTCACCTCGATGCTGAATGGGTTTGCTTCACCGGCGGGATCTTACAGAAGAGCAGAAAATCAATTGACAATTCTTGAACCGTCACCTGGGAAATATGTGATGCGAATCCTGGGATGAGATTCTTACAATTCAGAGGTCATGCAAGGATGGGCAGGCGGTCACTGCAGGCGAGTGGAGGGCGGCGGGAGAGACAAGGATCAGCATCGAGCGGACGTAGTGCGGCTCATTTCTTGGGACATCTCGTTTGCAGCACATTGCAGAACATCTCGACGATTCAAATACACATACAAAAGCCTCACAAAAGTTCAAGGAAGAGCAGGGGAAACCTTCTTCACAGGCCTGGGCAGAACCAGGCACAGCAATGAAAGTCGATTGGGGTTTGCGTCTCCTGGAGGCAGTGAAATACCAGGGACACGGTGGGCATGAGGGCATTAGGCAAGCCAAAGAGGCCACTCTCCCGAGAGATCAAAAATAAGAATAATCACGATTGACCTCCGTGGAGGTCTTTCAGAGATTAAACTGAAAAGAACAGATACTACACTTGATCTAAGCCAAAAGGCAATAGAGAGCTAAGGAGAAGAAGAGGAGAAAAAGTTGAAAATGGGCGGACGATGGGAGACGTTTTATGCCTTTGCTGGGTGGCCTGTGCGGGGCCCCCGATCAGCCAGGGTACGTACTTCAGGCAGCAGTGAGGCCAAATTTTGGCGGGAAGGAGAGTACAGGTACGTAGCCCAGCCAGCACCTGCTGCTGATTGGACGGTAAATCATCACGAGATTGAGAATGAGAAGGTGCTCCTTCTGTTTGCTTGCCTGGCTGGGCATGCGCCGACCGGCCAGAAGCTTCCATCACGTGCCATCAGGCCAGATGTGGCTCGAGCCAGCTGCCTTTTCTCAGATTCCAGATTGGCCTCACCTCTCAGAAGGGAAAGCAAGAAAGGAGGGCAGGCGCCAGTGTCGAACCTGTGAGGGTATACATTGACCTTGAGTAGTGATGAGGCGCCACTCCTCGAGGCATTTGTTGATGACTTTTCACCTCTATGGATTTTATTGCTTCTGATACAGATGTGTATGCGTACCCTGCGTACGGTTGGAGTATTGCTATAGAGTAGATAACAAGGAGTAGGGAACAGCACAAAAGCACTCGAGTGTCGTGTTGGAAGCCTGGATCTGCCGAAGCCCCCTAAGTGTGCGCATCTCTCGAGCACATCTTCTACGGGATAAGATCCAACAAGATCTACGCAAGAGGATCAAGCCATGATCCATCGGCAGACCGACTTTTGAAAATACCGTGATCGACCCCCTCTCATCGACAGTTTGCATGGCTGCATACTCTGTAATGCGCAAGCCCGCAGGCATGCTTGCTTTTCTCGATGTTGGTCCAACGGGACCATTGTAGCCTCACTCGCACCTTCGGTGGCCTGCCGTCTTTTGATTGGCGAGGTGAAGAAATGAGGAAGCCACCGTGACTAAGGCACCATCCGGAAGGACGAGACTTGTTTCTTCCTTTACAGGCAAGCGTTGCGTTTCGCCGACCAGCGAAGGAACTGCTCCTGATCTTCCAAGGAGCATCTCGTCCATCTACATGACGGAGACGCGGACATTCCCAAAAACCGCCCCCCATCTTCAATGTCCGAGAATCCCACATGTCCACGGGCCCGTGAGGTGCATGTCATGCAGGCGTCGTCTAGCAAAGGCTGGGGAAATCTCATTACCGTCCCCGGCATGGTTGATCGAAATGGGCATTTAATAGCTTAGCTAATGATGGAGGTAATCTCGAAGGCCAACCTCGGACACTGCAACACTGCAATTGCGCTGGGCGGCTCCTGCACGGTGCACCTGCAAGCTTCGTCTAGCAGTTCCGGCAGCGGGGTCGCCAACCAGGATCCCAATTGAAGCAAAATCAAGCTTCCCATTGGCCTGCAACCTAGACGAAGCCTGCAGATGCGGGTCCCTGCACCGAGGAACCTCCCGAGGTTGGCTAGAGTAGATACTTCCTTTTTTGCAGGCGTCAGCACCAACAATCAAGTACCTCAATTTCAACTTTGTTTGTGACCCTTGACTACCGGCAGAAAGGGGCAATCACAAATGTCAACAAATTTTTGAGAGAGCAGCAACCGGCACCCAATCGAGTGCGAGGACACGCTTGCGAGTTTTCCTGTCACTTGCGCCGTCCCGTCCCAAGCTTGACGTCCCGTCTTGCACGCCACGCCACGTTGACACTTTTCGTGCGCTCATCCTCGCCCGGTCGTACTCGGATTCCCATCCTGACCGCCTCCGCCAGCCGATTCCCTCCCTTCCTTCCAATGCCTCGGACGACATCTTGTCGCTAACACACCAATTTGATCCCCGAACCCTGGCTGCCCGCGCTTCAAGATCCACGACCGTCACACGGACTTGGTTGAGCAGCTACACGAAAGGTGCATAACCCCACGTCCAGCTTTCCTGCACAGATATAAGAAAGCTTTCAACATGTCGGGCCGCTACTCCCTGCGCCAGACTCCCAGGTCAGTCTATTTACTTTCCGTCTCATCTCTGTATTTGAAGTTGTTGCCCGAAGCAACTGGGCCCAACGCAACTGCACCACACGACCTGAAGTAGCAGTTGCATACCGCACTCTACACAACGATACAAGTCAATACTCGGCAAACTACATCTGTCAAGGTCCAGTCCGCTAACTGGTTGTCCAGGAAGAAGGAGCTCTTTGAGGGTATGGTTGAGACCCCTCGACGTGTTTCCTCCCGCCGCAAGTCACCCGAGAACGAACCCACGGCAGACACTACCGAGTCCAAGATGCCCGCCCGTACTCCCCGCCGACGCGCTACCGGCAAGTTTCGCGAGGAGCTTGACGACGAGATTATCACCGAAAAGCCCGTCTTGAACGGCAAGTCTGAGGTGGAGGCCAACGGTTATACCAATGGACACGCAAACGGACACACCAATGGGCATGTGAAGGAGGAGTCCGTCAACGGTCACGCTACCAACGGGCATGTCGAGGAGAAGAAGCCCGAGCTTTTTACGAACGGCAATGCCGCTCCTCCCACGAAGGAGAACGCCCAGCGTGTCTACCAGGAGGGGGAGATCATTGACGGCTGGAAGGTTGGCACCGACCCCAAGATTGACGCTTCTGGCGAGTTTGAGTTTGGTGGCAGTCTCGGCACCTTGTCTCTGATGATTGGTTTCCCTCTTCTGATGTGGTACATGTGGATCGGAGCCACCTACTATGACGGCGGTCTGCCGCGTCCTCGGGAAGGAGAGTCGTTGGGAGAGTTCTTCAGCCACCTTGCTAATCTCGTCTACACCGGAGCGTTTCCTTCTCTCCGTGCCTGGCGCATCTACTGGACCTTCTTCATCTTCGAGGGCGCATGCTACTGCCTGCTGCCCGGTGTCTGGGCTTGGGGTAAGCCTCTCGCTCACGAGGGTGGCAAGCAGCTCAAATACTTCTGCAACGCCTACTTCAGTTGGAACTTCACTATCGCTGTCATGGCAGTGCTGCACTTTACTGGTCTCTTTCCCATCTACACCTTCATCGATGAGTTTGGACCTTTGATGACGGTGGCTATTCTGAGCGGATACCTCGTGTCTTTCGTCGCCTACTTCTCTGCTCTGTGGAGAGGAGCTCAGCACCGCATGACCGGTTACCCCATCTACGACTTCTTCCTTGGTGCCGAGCTGAACCCCCGCATGTTCGGCATCCTCGACTTCAAGATGTTCTTCGAGGTCCGCATCCCTTGGTTCATCCTCTTCGGCCTCAGCTGCGGCGCTGCTGCCCGCCAGTACGAGAGATACGGATATGTCTCTGGCGAGGTTCTCTTCCTAGTCATGGCCCACTACCTCTACGCCAACGCTTGCGCCAAGGCTGAGCAGTTGATCGTGCCCACCTGGTAAGTTTTCTGATACATCTAACGCGGCCGTATCTAACGATATCCAAGGGACATGTACTACGAGAAGTGGGGCTTCATGCTCATCTTCTGGAACCTTGCCGGTGTCCCTCTCTCCTACTGCCACTGCACCATCTTCCTCGCCAACCACCACCCCGACGAGTACAAGTGGAACCCCATTGCGCTCACCGCTCTGTTCATCGCGTACCTGTTCGTCTACTGGGTTTGGGACACGACCAACAGCCAGAAGAACAGCTTCCGTGCGCAGGAGCGTGGACAGCTCATCAACCGCAAGACTTTCCCCCAGCTTCCCTGGAGGGTCGTCAAGAACCCCAAGACCATTACCTCGGCCAAGGGCGATGTCATTCTCGCTGATGGCATGTACGGTTACGCTCGCAAGATCCACTACACTTGTGATGCTTTCTTTGCCATCTGCTGGGGCCTGATCACTGGTTTCAAGTGAGTAAAATTGTGTACGAGAAAGCCTTCAATAGTACTAACAACCCTTCAGGAGCCCCTTCCCCTGGTTCTACCCCGTCTTCTTCTGCGGCATGATTGCCCACCGCGCCGCCCGTGACATCCACCGCTGCCGCCAAAAGTACGGCGATGCCTGGACCGAGTACGAGCGCCAGGTGCCTTACCTCTTCATCCCCGTAAGTGATTACACCCTGCTCTCAGATGCAAATAACTAACTCCTCGCAGTGGGTCATCTAAGCTATTAGGTGTCCATCCATCCTCACAGGATGATAAATCGAGACTTCGGCCGCATGGCCATTTCTGTACATATATGCTTCGTCACCTACTGGTGCATCTACCTTTGTTAACAATGGGGTAATCGGAGCAGGCTGGTCAGGACAGGAAAGCTGCCGGTGAAACACATTGCCATTTCGGCATAAAAGCGTTTTAATTATGGTGACGGCCATGTTTCTTCGAAGACGATGCTGTCACTGCTTCTCATGTATATACGGATCACGATAATTGCTCACTGTGTCAATGAAACTGTTAATGTTAGAGCTTCGTTTTGATTGCTTGAATTGAAGTGATGTGAATTCATAATGTCTTTGGATGGCCGGACCTTAAGTTGACATAGATGTCTTTCCCATCACCTTTGATTTGCCAGTGACTCCTAGCAATATCTCCAGATCTCGGACGAAGCCTAAATGAGTGATTGGTTCTTTAGCTTTGGCGGGCCGAGATGTTGTCGAAAGGTCTGGCCAGACGTCCTCTTTCGTCTTAGTCGTAGGTTGATTATTGAATATTTAGAATGCCGCGATTGGTTACTCCGTTTACGTTCTCATCCAGAGTTTTCGGTGCAATTCTTCGGAAAATTCCTAGATCCCGTGGCCGTGATAAGCATCGTCGTAGCGGGGGACCCAGTCGTCATTGTCGAGAAATAAGTTCTGCGATCAAATCGCTGTATTGTTGCCTGAATAACGCGAGGATGGTGGTGAACACTGGGGCTAAAGAGATGTGTGAGGCGCAACCATACATGATGGGTAGGTAGGGGGTGTTTCTTCGCCCGTGGTATTGGAATGTTTTGCTCTAGTGTTCAGGAGTCGACCTGGGACATCTTTGCCTAGAGAACTGTGATTCTATTCAAGAGAAGCCTATTTATAACTCGAGTCACTGCTATGTTGACGGGACAGTGCCGGGCGATTCGCAACTCAGTGGGAACATGAACCGAGCGAGAGCAGATGACGCACTCCTCCATGCAAGATAAGACGGGGACACTGGGTGCTGAAAAAACTGTGCTAGCAGCAGTAATTCTCTCGGAGGTAGAAGTATTGATGTATGAATACACCTCATGGACGGTATCATCTGTTGTTAACGCAAAAATTGCGTTGATGCAAAGGCAATGGAACTCAGAGATGTATCTCTTTCTGAAAAATATACCACCTTATTGGGAATTTTTGCATCTAGTAATACAACCCGTATTATGCGTTATGTGAATTATTCTCTTCGAAAATTTCTAATACCCTCTGATCAAAGAAGAGGGATAGAAAACTGAGGACCCTAAGTGAGGCGTTTAAGTTGCTCACGACTGATGCTAACCTAGGTACGAGAAAGCTTTGGGATGGTTGAGGACTTGACTTCTGAACTACAGAAACGAGCAACAACGTATGCCAACCTATAAGATCGATAACCAAAAAGAAAAAAAAGGAAAACAGGAGATCATCTGTGATTTCAATATATACCAGCATGTTTCCTTGCAGGTATCTTCCTGTCACTTTTGTTGTTGCAGAGATGCTCTGGTGTGTTCTCCGTGCGTGTTTTGAATCCAGTATAAAGAGCAACCTGTGCTATTTCAGTAATAGGGCAATGATCATAGTCTCCTCAAGGCATTTCTCTATGGTAGAGGAGCATTCAAACATAGCGCAACGCTTTCGGGTGTTAGGTGTCTATCCCGCAAGACAAGCTCTGCTCAGAAGCGACACAATGCCTCGGAGCATTATTCCGCATAATACTGCAAAGACAGAAACGAAAGGCGATGAAGAATGACTTAATGAAGAACTGCGTTGGATCATTGTACTGGCGCAAGGTGTTTGGACATCTACCGTTTTATCGGTACGTGAACTGATGACGATTTATTCACTACTGTTTCAGAGCTCCATTTTTTGCAAACAACTTATGGCTGTGAAAACAATTCCGAATGGTTATTTCTGCACTGGACATGCGTTTTATCATGGCTGAGCCACCCAGTTGCTCAGATTCGGCAACATCAACTGACAACCACAGGCTTATGCTCGCGATCCCGGAGAACGAGAGCAAGGGAAGCGAGACACCTCTAAAGAAAGTAGATGTGAGTGTCAGATTTCTGTTCAAGTCACTGAAAATTACAATGGTGCTAAGAGAGGGCAGCATGGGTTTGTTCTATTCATGCACCCTGGGATGATCAAAGGATTCAGGATTCGGCGGCCCGCGAAAACCGTACTCCAATCAACAGATGCTACTTCGCTTCTCTTTTCAAGACCCAGTCTCGCCTTGAGCAATCGATCTGCGGCCGTATTTTAATCCCTGTATATACTGACCAACGGGGGGCCTACTTGACTGCAGGCAGCAAAATAAGATCCCTAGCCCACACGCTTAGCTCCAAAGCTGACCTCGGACTGCATCCGCTAGGCGCGTTCTGCTTCTACTAGTGTCCCGCGTAAAGTATGTAAACTGAGCAGGCTCGCCTTTTCGCCTTACCACACAATATGACAATCATGCCTGCTACTTATTGAAGTCCCAACGGTGGACAAATAGAAAATGACAACACGTGGGGGCCATTTATCTGTTGACGGCGACAGACGACCGATTGCAGCCTCCAGAAGTTCTGTACACTCTGAAACATCTGGGATCACTCTCAATGATATAGATTCTGGTCGTAATATGCCGGCCAAAGACGACCTCGACCATCGTCGGCCGAAAACTTTCCCATCATCAACAGCCTATGTGAGCGTCCCGACTGAGGAACCACAAGCATCTTCTTCCAACCATCGTAAGGACGCACCGGAAGAATATGGCCATGAGCCAAAAACTATTGGTATGTCGAATCGGTCATTGCGCAATCGCGACATCCTCCGGCGGTGGAAGTACGAGTTCCTGGCGATAATCGTATCGGTTCTGGCCTTCATAGCCATGACGATCCTCTTGAAAGTGTCCGACGGGAAGCCGCAGCCGCAATTTGCGTATTCCATCAACCTCACCACGGCCATTGCCATCTTTACTACGTTGCTGAGAGCTGCAATGGTTTTCGTTGTAGCTGAAGGTGAAACCAACTGTTTGAAGCTCTGGTAACGCTCACTAACAAGATAATAGTCATCGGACAATGCAAGTGGCTTTGGATGGATCAGCCACGCCCTCTGCGACATATCGAGCATTTTGATAATGCAGGAAGAGGCATCTGGGGATCATCACGGCTTCTGTTTCTGACTCTCAAGCCGTACGTTATGACACCCCTGATCAATTACGAGGTTTGATGACTGAAACTGGAGGGTTATAGGAAGCTCACTGTCCTGGCCTCGCTCATTGTGATCACTTCATATGCCGTCGGTCCCTTCGTCCAGCAAGCAGTCAAAACGTACCCTTGTGCTGTAGACGGGACGGGGATTGCGAGGATATCAATTGCTGACCGCGTCATACGATCAGACGCCTATATTGGGGCGCAAGTGGGCGGTGCTGGAGATCGCGCTGTCATCAAGAATCTCAGGGTCGCCCCGGAACTGCAGATGACTGCCCTGAACGGTCTGCTGGCTGGCACGCCGACTGGGTCCGTCAATCTTTTCCAATGCGACTCTGGGAACTGTACGTTTCCTCCCAGAGGACCGGGAGTCACCCATACGTCGCTCGGTCTTTGCAGTACTTGCACCGATGTGAGATCCAAATTGCTGGAATCCCAACACATCTCAAACTTCTCCCACGTACGTGAGACAGACCGCGACTACCGATTCGACAATCGCTCCGACTTTGGGATCAGCACCTTTTTCAAGTCTGGTATCTTCAACATGACGACGGAGCGGACGAACCCGTACAGCACCACGGAAGACTACGAAAACGCCGAGACGTCCATCCTGTCGTTTACTGCAAAAGGCTGCGCCCGCACAACGGATCCAGAGGACGGATCACTGGCCAGGGAATGCGAGCACGACTACGAAAACATGCCGGGTCTTTTTCCAGAGTTCGACATTGTGGCGGCGAACTGCAGCTTACATCCGTGCCTCCGCCGCTACAACGCCAACGTGGTGAATGGTGTCTTGAACGAGAAACTTGTCTCTACGGCACCGGTCGGTGCAGCCAACATCTCATACGTCCAAGCAAACATGGCGGACGATGTCAGAAATACGCATGTATTTCGGAACTTCTCCTACGTCGCCATGAGCGAACCTTGCATTATCAAAGACACATGGTACGACTCTTCCAACATCAGCCAAGCACCTCGAGACGGCGTGGATTGGACGTCTTGGGGCACAGGAGACACTCTCCACGATGCGCCGTCCGAGTGCTTGGTGCTCATGGATCCCACGGAGTTCCTTGGTATCAGGCAGTTCTTTCTGCAGACGCTCAAAGGGTCATGCGTAAAGACAACTTCAGGCTCCAACAGACCAACTTCGAGCCTAGAAGACGGTAGGATAAGCTGCGAAGGGGGCTTCTGGGTCGATGCATTCTTCAACAGCGGAAACGCCACATTCGACGATATCTCTAACGCTTTCGGCAACATGGCGACGGCTCTGACGAACCGCATGCGCGCGAAAGGGCGTGAGTTCCTTACAGAAGCGCGGAGTTTCACGAATGGGACTTCTGTCGAAATGTCCATATGCATGCGCGTGGACTGGCCATGGCTGGTGTATCCGGGTGTCCTGCTAGTTCTGACATCAATTCTTCTGGGAGTGACGTATGCAAAAAGCTGTCGGGACATGGGAAGGCGTCCGATTTGGAAGTCATCGATTCTGCCTCTGCTGTTCTACGGGGCAGAGACGCAGCAACATAACCTTTATAAGCGGCGAGATAGCTTGGATGCGAGACAGGCTTTGCCTCTTATGCAACTCGCTGAACTCGAGGCAATGGCTGATACGACGAAGGCGCGGTTCTGTAGCGGCCAGGATGTAGCAGGCTTCATTGTAGACAAAACGTCCCCCGAGGCCGCATAAGTTGCAACAGATTTGTTAGGTGGAGATCAAATCAGAGACTGGTCAAAGAAAGGAAAGTTGCCGCTGAAATCATGTTGCAAATCGTGCGTGGTTATGGTGGTTGAGGTATGAACCCTTGAAATATTTAGATACAGAGCGGAACGGATGAGTAACAACTCCTAACCTCGAGAACCTCCAAGAGTAAAAGCCGATGAGTGGTAATCAATGAGTAGGAAAATTGACACAGAGATTAAAGATGATACCACTTGACGACACTCTCATTGAAAGTTCGTAGGGCATCGGCACCGCCAGGGTGACCATGTAAGGTATCCACGATATTCGGAGGGCTCATCTACTTCACAACCAAGGCCACACACACCATGTGACATAATCCGACCTCTAACACTCTCTTCGACGGCAGTCAGTTTTAGACATACTGGAAGGCATTCAAGTGGTCCGATCTCCGAAGGTAATAGTCATAGATCTGACAGGCAACTCCCGAGGCGGACTGTGTACACAGGCAGCCACCGCCAGGGCGCAGCGAAAGCTTAGCTACACCTTTAGCGTCTTCGGAGCCTGTCGGAACGTGGCCTGCCCTGAAAGCGCCGTGCAACAGCGTCCCGTCCTCCCCGCAACTACCTTAGGCTGCCATTATTCTCTTTCGTCTCATCAAGGTTGTCGAATGTTCCCGTCATTTGACCCGTTGCAAAATCAAAGACTTGACCTCCAGAAATCCCAACATGACGCTCAAATACAGGGCTCGAGAATTCCCATCTAGTTTGGCGCCGTTTCCACACAAGGACAGCCTAGCATGCCGTTCAACCCGCTGCGCATGAGGCCAATCCGACACCGCCACGGCCAGGCTCCCGCCACGCCCAGACACCAACTCCAGGCAGTGAGATTCCTCACCGCGTGTAAATACCCAGCGCCGCGGCGCCCAGGTTGCCAGTCTTTCAACCCAGCACCAGTCTCAATACTACCTACATTGACACCTATTTCATTCTCCAGAGACAAGAGCACCCGAAAGCAAACCGTGTGCCGTTTGAGCACACAACCCGCCACAATGTCGCTGAGCTCCCTCCTCCCGGGCGGCCGCAAGAAGCGGTCCCCGCCCCCGAAACGCGGCAACCAGCCCGTCCGGACGTTCTACAACTCCAACACCGTGCCGATCCCCGCCGACTTCCTCGCCTCCCCGCCGCCGGGTCCCGTAACCCTCACCCGCATCGACTGGTCCAAGACGAAGCTCCCCGAGAACGAGGGCCGCTACGCCGTCGTGCTCGACAACGTGCTGACGCCGGCCGAGTGCGCGCAGCTGCTGTCGTTCGCCGAGGCTAGCGCCGTCACGGCGGATAAGCCGTGGCAGCCGGCGCTGGTCAGCATGGCGCAGGGCTGGGAGATCCTGGAGCCCGAGTACCGCAACAGCGACCGCATCATCTGGGACCAGCAGGAGGTCGTCGACCGGCTGTGGGAGCGGTGCGCGCTGGCGGAGGGGCTGCGGGAGGAGCTGGCGGCGTTTGAGGGGGTTGCGCGGCCTGACAAGGGCTTCGAGACGGATTGGGTGTTTGATCGGTTCAACAAGCGGATGAGATTTTTGAAGTATGGCAAGGGGCAGTTTTTCAGACGTAAGTTTGTCCCCCCCCCCCCCTCCAATCTTCCTGGGTCTGATGTGACTAACACGGGGCCAGCCCACTGCGACGGTCCTTACAGCGAGGAGATGGAAGACGGGACGGTGTATAGGACGCATTACACCGTCCATCTGTATCTCAACGACTCTGTCGCCGAGGTGGGAAAGGAGAAGGCGGACCTCGTGGGCGGCGCGACGTCGTTCTTGTCAAATGATGAGAGGAGGAAGGTTGATGTAGACCCCAAGGCCGGGAGAGTTCTTATTTTCCAGCATAACCGGCTGTATCACTCTGGCGATGATGTTATTCAAGGTACAAAGTACACTTTGAGGACTGATATCTTGTATAAGCTCGTGAAGACGGAGACGAAGAGGGAACATGAGGCTGCTTAAGCTATGGGCGTCTGCACTTGGACACAGAGGCGTTGGGGAAGGAGTTCTTTTGGGAGACATATCCACTTTGAGATTGTTTAATGCGTGTAAAATACACCACTCAATCATCCTCAATTGATGAGGCAAGATTTCTTGAGGTGGGCAGCCTGTCTCCGCCTCTAATCCTTTCAGTGACTTGTAGTCATCGACAAAATATACCAGCACTTGTAAGCATAAGTAGAGATGACTTACATGCGACTCAGGAAACGTTGCCATATCAACACATCAGAACGCAGAAGATCTCATAGTCAACGATCACTTAATAAAATTAGCCGTGTCTATTGATGAAGCTTGAGATTTACAACCTCGCCCGCGTTGCCGCATTCCCCGCAATCTTCTTGACGAAACCGATCACCCGGCTGTAGTACTCCGTCGTCGACTGGTGCCCCTCAAACATGTAGAAGCAATGCGGCATGCCTTGATACGTATGCAGCTCTGTCGGCACCCCCTCCTCTTGCAGGCGTTCCGCAAACGCGATGGCCTCGTCGCGCAGCGGATCAGCACCCGCGACCTGCATCACTGTCGGTGTCACACGAGAGTCAGTTTCCACTTCCCGTGTATTCAAATAGCGTACAAAGAAGGGGGGGAAAGACTTACAAACAGGGGGAAGCCCCTTCAACCCTCCCTCCTCCGCCAACAACGGCGAATGCCACGCCCTCGGCTCGACGCTCCCCGGCGGGCCGGGCAGGTACGCGTCCCAGAAGAACTCCATCTTGAGCGCGTCGACGATGGCGGCGTCGTGGCACTGGCGGTAGCTCGCGAGCTCGTACCTGTCGCTGGGCATGAGGGCCGGGTGGCAGGTCACGGGGAAGGCGAGGACCTGGCCGAGGAGGCCTGAGACGCCCTCCTCGCGCATGCGCAGGGCCGTGACGATGGCGATGTTGGCGCCGCCGCTGGAGCCGAGGAGGAGGATCTTTTCGGGGTCGATGCCGAGGGCTGAGGCGTTGGTTTTGCACTGGTGATGGTCAGCTTCCTGGAGTTTGTCTACTATGGGATGGGGTTCTTGGGGGTTACCCATTTCGTGGCGTCGAGGCAGTCGTTGAGCGGGATGGGGAACTTGTGCTCGGGAGCTCTGCAAGTCTGTCAATAAGTTACACAGAGACATAGGTTGAATGATTGGAAAGGGTTTCCCAAAGGAACTCACGTCCGGTAGTCCACGCTCACGACAACGACATTCCCCAACCCGGCCAACATCAGATTTTCAGGCTCCTCCGTCATATGGCCCCCGACAACCCACCCGCCGCCATGAAACCTCATCCCGAGAACCGCCTTCCCATCCGCTCCAACAGCAGCGTTCCTGCTCCTCCAGATCTTGACCTCGATCTCGGCGCCATCGCGCATGGGGATCTTCCGCGTCTCCGCCATCACGTCGACGCCCTCCTGTGGGGTTCCCGTGGGCGCGGGAGGCGGGCTGAGCCAGGCCTGCCGGAACTCGTGGAGCGAGAGCTCGGGCTTCCAGAAGGGGGCCACGGCGGCGTCTGCGGCCTTGAGGACGTGGGCGAATTCGGGCTCGAGGGCGGCGAGGTGGCCGTTCTTGGGGAGGGGGCGGAAGGATGGGGTGAGGGGGGTGTAGTCTGGTTTGGATTTGAGATGGACCATTTTAGAAGAATGTGAGATATGGTGGGGGGATGTTTGAGTGAGATGTGAGTATGAGTATGAGTCCCAGGGTAACTGAAGGGGCGATGGGGGAGTCTCAACTGAGGTTGGTTGTTAATATGTGTCACGATACTTGCGGTGTAATATCAATGAAGATTTAAGATGCGACAGCTTCTCCCCACGACAACTTGAGAGTATCACGAGCAGAGTTATGGCCAGCTCGTCCAGTCTCTCCAATGACTACACGGGGGTGAGAAACCTTTATCGATGGGTCGGACCAACAAGCCAACCGGAAAACACTTACCACGATGGCGTACCCCTGGTTTTCACACAGAGACTCGGGATGCGTATTGCTGCTGCCAAGTACAGAGCGACAGGATGTAGCCTATCGGATATGTAGGAAAATCTGTTTGGCTATGTGCTGTGCGACCGGCTGGAGAAACACGGCGTTTCGGTGTAGGCGAGTTCGCACCCGGCTATCATTCTCCGGGACGTCCGCTCGGCGTGCGGGGGACGGGTGCCGGCGGCGGTCTGAGCAGGACGCGGTGTTTTGTGGATGATACAAGCATATGAAGTCCATCGAGGACATAGCTCCTGCCGTCTTCGCTAGCTGTAGGTGCTGACAGACTTGGATGATATCAAAATAAAAATCGTGCATCGCGAGAAAAAAAAGATCCTGTGGAGGAATTTAACCCCCTTGAGTTGCCTCATGCCTGAATCGAACAGGCGATCTCCTCATTACTAGTGAGGCGCTATACCACTTAGCCAATGAGGCTATCTGGTTGATTGGATGATATGGAAGGCCGTTTAGTTCACTATGTAGCAACCGAGGACTCCATAATTTTCGCTTCGCTTAGGCCAGTCCCACGGGAGCCAGGACCCGCCAGGAACTCCACGGTGCGACTTCTTAGGGGTTATGTTCCCCATTTTCTTTCCTAGATAGCCATCGGTTTCCAGCAGCTATTCGGGGCTAAATGCGTACGCTGCCGTGAACCTTTCACTGCGAAATACTGATGTTGAACTAGAACCAGCTCAATGGACGTTCCGTCCCCGTGCGGAGCTCTTTCAGGGGGTTGCTTCTCCGGGGGATTGGACGGTGGAGATCAGGACCTTGGGGGCAGTGCAGAGAACCGAGAACCACTTGTCTCTGCCGAAGCTGGAGACAGAGAGAGGGAGCTGTTATTGCCAAGGGGCCCCGTGTTGATCCAAGGCGAATACAAGCATTCGAGAGTGCGACAGCGAAGACGGGAGCGCACTCATGGCGAACTCTTGGCTGCTTGGCAGTTGAACTTGCACTTGACATTGAGATTCGAGAAGAACATGTTCAGCCTTACCGGGAAGCCGCGTACGCCCAAGTCCCCTTTTGCCAAGATGCAGTGGATGAAGCCCGCAAAACAAACTTAAGGTGTTCCCCCTTTTTTTGTGTACCAAGATCAGAACTTGTTGCTTGGTTCAGGAACGAGCCGAAGGAAGACCCCTTTTTTTGCTTCTTTGGGCGGTTTGCTTTGGAGGGGGGCTTAGACGCCTGGATGCAAACGTTTAAAATTTGGGGGGTGAGAAGCATTCGGACGCAGGGACAAATGACGATCTGATGTGCCTGGCTGCTGACGGTGTCGCTCCGTCATTCCGTCTGAGGGCATGCGGACAGACATGCGATGAAGATGAAGATTCGCATGCGAGGACGGTTTCTAGAAGGCGGCTGAGGCCGGAGCATGCGAAGTGAGGCGATATGGTGGCCCGCCCAGCTCAGCTAAGGCGCGCTGGCTGGGTGCAGTCAAATATCTGAGATGGGGTCGGTCTCTTGATTTTCTAGGTGGATGAGTGTGGTGATGGTCCCGGCGCCTGCGGCCAGCGAGAGCGCCAAGGGAATGCCCAGGCGCGTAGATCGCGGGAGGGAAGCACACAAGCAGTGGGCGCGACATGGGCAGCACGAGGGACTGGGCAAGGGAGCTAGCAGAGCCAAGCAAACCAAGGACCCAAGGAGGAGCACAAAAAAGCTTGACTTTTTCTTCTTCTTCGGGGCTCTTCAGTCTTGTGTGTTTCGTGCCGGATGGTGTAACCGCCACTGGTTGGATGACGAAGCACGAAGCTTGGTTTGCGGGTTTGGTGAGCGCAAAACTGTCGATCGCCAGGCGCTGAAGAGTTGGACCGTGATGTGACGGCGGTAACACGGCCTGGCAGCGCGACGAATGTGAGCGCATAAACGGAGGGCCAGGCACTTTATTTCCAGCAGACACCACTTGACCCATATTTAATCAGAAAAGGAGGGGCGATTGGGTGGTATATAGGCATCTGATTGGTTCAAGAAGCTACACGTGACTACACTCGTGACCTTTGTCAGGGGTTGTCCTGCCATGGATGATGGGAGGCCGTTGGTGGCACGCCGTCACTCCCTCGCCCGGCCATCGGCTTCTCCTTTGCCAGGCGTTCGCTCCGTCTCACACTCAGGGGGCACAGCACCTGAGGTATTATCCGTGAGTACGCGCAGTCTTCTCGGCTGGAATACGAGACAGGATCGATGGGGGTGTTCTGTTCGCTCTGGTCCCTCCATTTCTAATTGAGTTTCCGTCCCAGCCTGCAGAAACAATGAAAGACTGCAGGATATTCGCAGAATACTCCCGCAGAACATCAGCCAAGACAAAATTGCTCGGCATGCACAAGCCGTGCACCGCCCATCTCCTCAGCACCACCCACCCACCCCTTGTTGCTGACCCTGTCCTTAGATCGCCAAGACCGCGGGACAAGAACGCTGGAAAACTTGGAATTTGCTTGTTTTCCTCGCTGGCGACTTGGCGCGCCTGGGCACTGCGTGGCATGTACAGTAGTGTGGAAAGATGGCTGGGCACAGGGAGAGCACTAATAAGGTAGACGTTGATATGACTGGAGCTTCAGGTTTTTACATATTCAAATACATACTCCGGCCAGAGACTAATTAGCAGGTAAAAAGTCTCGGGTTAGGTATTGTTTTGCGCCCACTTGAGTTCGTTGACCCGTCGGCAGAGGACGCTATCGAGGACGCCGTCGCAAGCCACTGCGCCCATTGTTCATCGCTGAGACGGACCACACGCATTCCTGCTGTGCTTGCTCTCTGTCGGTGGTACTGCTGCTGCTGGCCTGACATTTCGTGTCCAGTCCAGTGTGTTGGGTACGAGAAGCCTCCCTCTGCTGTGCCTCCTCCCCTCCCCTCCCCGTGGTGTGGTAATTGAAGTGAGTGAGTGCCCCGGTGGTGACATGACAGGACCACCTTGCTCATAATTCGTTCGTAAAAAAGACTTCCAGACCCCGGTCCTCACCACCCATCTGCCAGTCATTGCCCCCGTACCGGTACCTTCCCTGCTGCTTGCACTTGCCCGATCTCAAAGTCCCGTCTCTACCTTTTACCTTACACTAAGGCAGGCAAGGTGCCTTGCACTAGCACCACCCCTTCGCTGTCACTCTGCCATTCATTCATTCTCTTTCCCTTCCAACCTGCTGTTCCCGACCCTCTCTTCCCGTCGCCTTCCTTTCCCTTCAACTTCCCGGTTCATCTCCTGCTTTTCCCCAACCTGACCCTCGTTTTGCGTCTTCTCAACTCCACCTCCACATTCGTCGTCCATACTCGACGTCGAAACGAACGCTTCCTCAAGTTCCTCAACCCGCCCTCGACCGAATCGTTCCATTTATTCGCATGATACGGATCTAACACCGACCGCGCCGAAATCCTAGGGAAACCGAACCTCCCAACCCGGCTTTTTTCCTTTCCCTTTCTCCCAGTCGCTCGCTTCAATCACACACGTCATTCGACGAACATCCTCGCCATGAAGTCCTCCAGCTCCTTCATCGCCGGCGCGGCCGGCGCCCTTTTCCTATCCACCGGTATTGGTATCGCAAACGCCGCCTACTCCATCGCTTCCAACGGTACGCACTCCCTGCCGTCCCCACGACCGACCCAGCCACGACGATCTTCCCCACGGCCTTACTAACACTGTATACAGACGACATCAAGACGACGGCCAAGGACATCGCCTACGACCTGATGAAGTTTTACGATGGAAACGAGACGGGCCACACCCCCGGTATCTTGCCTGGTCCGCCGCCCGCGGGCGATTACTATTGGTGGGAAGGTGGTGCGCTTTGGGGAACCATGATTGACTACTGGCATCTGACGGGCGATTCCTCCTACAACGACGTCGTCATGCAGGCCATGCTGCACCAGGTCGGGCCTAACCGCGACTACATGCCTCCCAACTACACGGCATCGCTGGGTAACGACGATCAAGGGTTCTGGGGCATGTCCGCCATGACCGCCGCCGAGAATAACTTTCCCAACCCGCCGACCGACCAGCCCCAGTGGCTCGCCCTCGCCCAAGCCGTATTTAACACCATGGCCAGCCCTGACAGACACGATAACACGTGCGGCGGTGGTCTGCGCTGGCAAATTCCCCTCTCTAACAACGGATATAACTACAAGAACAGTGAGACGAACCGACTGCCCTTGGATGACCACGGAACTGACCCGGTCTAGGTATTGCAAACGGCTGCTTCTTCAACATCGGTGCTAGATTGGCCCGCTACACCAAGAACACGACTTACTCGGACTGGGCCGAGAAGACTTGGGACTGGGTAGAGTCTGTCGGGTTCATCGACGCTGACTACAACATTTACGACGGTGGCCACGTCGAGCACAACTGCACGGATATCAACAAGGCCCAGTTCTCTTACAACAATGGTGTTTACATGCTCGGAGCCGCCCACATGTACAACTTTGTAAGTATTGACTACGCCCTGAAACTCAGAGAGCATATACTTACAGCCCCAGACGGACGGAGACGCCAAGTGGAAGACCCGCCTCGACGGTCTCATCCAGGGTACCATGAATGTGTTTTTCCCCAACAACATCGCTTTCGAGATTGCCTGCGAGGAGCACAACACCTGCACCACCGACATGTTGAGTTTCAAGGGTTACGTCGCCCGCTGGATGGCCATCGTCACCCAGATTGCACCCTACACCGCCGAGAAAATCCTCCCTGTCCTCCAAACTTCAGCAGACGCTGCAGTAAAGCAGTGCACGGGGCAAGCCAACCAGCGCACTTGCGGCTTCAAATGGAGCTCGGGTACCTACGATGGCACGATTGGTGCCGGCCAGCAGATGAACGTCCTCGGCGCTGTGTCATCGCTTCTTATTGGACAGGCCAAGCCGCCGGTATCGAACAGCACTGGAGGTACGTCCGTAGGTGACCCGAACGCCGGCAGCAACTCGAACAACGACCTGGGCGTCCACAACACCCCCATCACGACGGCAGATAAGGCCGGCGCCGGCATCCTGACCTTTTTGGTCCTGGCATCTGCCGCGGGTACATTCGGATGGATGAGTTTTGGAGCATAATGGATTTGCAGCATATAACGACTTGATATTTGTTATTTCGCATGCAGCATTGCCACGGCTCTGCTGGCAGGTCGCCAGGATCAATTCGGCGCCTGTTCTCTAGGGATGTACCGGCGCAGGCCAGGGAAGGCCACGGTTGTTGATTGGATATTTTGGCGTTGCTCTTTTTTGTACATGCGCCGGGGATGGACACGGGCGCAACTGTCGTCGAGTCACCCAGCGCTCCCCCTGACGATGGGCATTGGGTAGCCCGTGATCGCGGAAGCCCTTGTAGTCTATAATGTAGCTATGCTACACAACACATAGTTTCCTAGAATAGACACGTCGTCACTGAGACGATTGTTAACAGCACGAAAAAGCTCTGTGGTCTAGTCGGAGACAACCCTCAAACTATGTGTTTTCCAAATTTTCTTGAAACCCATTGCATTGAATTGTTGCCAGCGCCATGACGCCATCTTCATCCGATGTCCGACAGGCGGAAGGCCCAGATGCTGAGCCTGACATCTGCACACGCAAACCCTCTGCTGTCGAACAATCCTGGGGTCTTCTAGGCCATGTTTCCCCGGGGTTACAGTGTACGTCATCTCGTCATCTGTCGTCTTATCCTGTGGCGGCAGCCGTTTCAGTGAGGCTCTTGAAGCCGCCAAGCGCGTTCCTACGAAGACCTTTGTCTCTTCCAACCGAGCTTTTGCCGGCGTGTTTCTTGGCTTCGGTTTTCTTCCCCCTCTCTCACTGCTTTTGTGGTGGGTGCCCTTCTCTAAACATCCCACACTCCACTCTACTGGACGTGCAGCCAACCACGTTCATCGAGTCTCATCGAGGGTGGCCCCGTTCGTTTCATCAATCTCTCACTCTCACTCTCACTCACACCACCCAGATATTGCATCTCTTTCTTCAGGTAGACTGACGCCTGGAAAGCTTGTCTAATTTTATGAGCGGTTGCATCTGTGAGACAACGAGACAGCGACAACAATTGTTTCAATAGCCGGGCAGGGTTATTTTTCCATTGCGGTCCCTCCGTCGGCCGATTTCATTCCGTACCACCCCAATCCCAGCCAGCCGACCTCCACCTCACTCACCCGGACCGCCCACCCGCAATGCCGATCCCGGACCTAACCAACACGACGACCTTCCCGGCCTTTGACGGCCTCCCGATCGAGGAAGATGACGCACCCGGCATGGACGCGCGGGAGGAGTGGTTCCTCGTCGCGCAGGTGAAGCAGAACATGACGATCACGAAGCCGACGGTGGTGGTGGCGGACCGGGCGGGGGACGAGTTCGCCATCACGTTCGAGGACCGGGGGATCGACCTGCGGCCGGTGAAGACGGGCTGGACGATCGTGGTGCCGCGGGCGTGCCGGACGGCGCCGAAGGAGGGGAAGAAGGGGTTCGTGAGGGTGGCGGAGGGGAGGGGCACGGGGGTGAAGTATGTGCCGGCGGGGCTGGAGAGGGTTGTTGAGCTGGGGAGGGCGGTGAGGGAGGGCGGCGAGGGGGAGGAAGGGGGGAGGGGCGTGGCGGCGGGGGAGATGTGTGCTGGGTGCGGGAAGGCGGGCGGGGAGGTGAAGAGTTGTACGGGGTGCGGTGTTGTGCGGTACTGTGGGAAGGTGAGTTTCGAGGGTGGTAGGACGAGGATTGTGGGAAAGGAAATGGTTTTGCTAACGTGATGTGTGTTTAGGAGTGTCAAACGAAGGATTGGAAGACGCATAAGCTTGATTGCAAGGCTTTGAAGGGCATGGTGAACGCGTGGGGGGCATGAACGGGGCTACGTTGATTAAGCATGCGGGAAGCATGGAGATCTCGAGAGGGACCAGGCTCCTGCTGAATTGCTTAATATACACGGTCAGTAAAGTTACCCACACAATGCATCATACATGGATTTTAACAGCAACCAGATGTTGATGGCTCGAGGTGAATGGGGAAAACCCGATTATTTCGTATTGAGTCCTCTGAAGACCTAGAAGGAATGAAAGCTTTCTAAGGATGACATGGTTCTCCCTCCCTACTGATGCTCAAGGACCGTGATCTCAACCCGCATCGCTTTGCCCAAAAAACAAAACGCCTTTCCCGCCCCCAAACCAACAATTATATATCAGAAACTATTTTGAAATGAGTGATGACGAATCGAATAGACTTTCATGAACACCGACCCCTTTCGATGGTCTCCTTCTCCTTCTCGCTCACCCACACAGCCGCCTAGTTGTAGAGGATCCGGGCAGCGGTAGGCGGGAAAGAGACGTAGTCGTTATCATTCACACCCACAAGCTCCAAGCCCTCAACCGTACCTGCGGGCTTGCAGTCCGACGGCGTAGACAGGTACGCGCCGTATGTCGCGTCCCAGGTCGCATACCCGCCGTCGACAATCGACAAACGGCCGATGTTGACGTTGCGCTGGTTCCCGGGCCCTCCGGCGCCCCAGCCCCCGGCGCCGCCTGCGGGCGCGGGCTTGAGCGAGGTGAAGACGTCGAGCTTGCGGCTGCCGCCGGCGTAGGTGTTGCTGTCGGCGAAGAAGGCGAACTGGCACTTCTTGCCGGCGGCCGCGGCCGGGTAGGTGAAGGTCAGCAGGGTGGTGAAGTCGTTGCCGGCGTTCTGGGGGTACTTTGAGACGTAGCCCCAGGAGGCCGGGTAGATTGCGCCGTCGCGGACGTTGTACTGGAAGACGGCGGAGGGGGTGAAGTAGGAGCCGGATTGGCGCTCCTCGAGGGGGGCGGGGGCCGGGGCCGCGAGGGCGGAGGTGGCGGCGAGGAGGGTGATGAGGAGCTTGGAGAACATGGTGGGCTTGTTGTAGGGGTGGGATGATGTGTGTGTATGTGTATGTGAAGAGGATATGAGAAGATTGGGGCTTTCTGAGTTGGAGGGCTTGGGAGTTGGTGATGGGACTGGTGGTGATGAGATGGATGGCAGTTTAGGAGGTATGATGCCGTGCCTTTTATATCAGCTTCCCAACGCCATCATGGTCCTTGTCGTCGAGTCAAGCATCATGATGTGGTCACGCCTTCACCGAAGAGAGAATCCCAAGTCGCCGAGCGGGAGCATCGTGGCTTTCCCAGCTGGGGCATATTCCGGAGGCGAAGTCATCATGCGGGAGGAAACAAGAAAGGCGTGCGCTGCAAAGACGGTCCTTCTCAAAATAGCAGCATGGAAGCATACTGCACCGCTCTCACCGACATGAAGGCCGCAAAGACTGAACACACGAGAACACACACACAATTGCCTTAGCTCAAGGAGGCTTTTTTTCCTTTTCGCCCATACGAGCCCCGGCCCTATCCTATGCCGCCGGGTATCTGTCCGGATCAGCCCTGCAGCCCTCCTCTCTTCCCCGCGTAAGCTTGAGCTTAGCCTAGCTCCAAGTGCCGTTCGGCGTGGGTGTGATGGAAGCCGGAGACTTTCCTGGCAGTTTTTGGCCAGTGTAACTAAGACGCCCGGGAGCTGGGCGGGATAGGTAGTCAGCCCTATGACCGACGAATGAGGGGGAGGCCAAGCTGAAGCGGGAAAAGCCTACCTGCAGATGACGAGCTCATGTGGAGGAGGCTCAGCTCTTGGAGCTGAAAGTGAGCTTTGTTGGCCAATGAGAGGGGGGCGGTGGGAGAGAGCTTATGCGACCTATCGGGGGCTGCCGCTTGCCCTTGTGGCTTGATGAGCCTTTTGGCGAAATGGATTATTTCTGGCGGTGGGTGCGTGAGCTTTGAGGGTACTACTGACACGAGCGATCGGCCTCTTGAGGTGCACGCAGAGCATCAGGTCGTTGAGGGCATTTGTGACCATGAGCTGAGACAGGAATCGTTTAGTGCAGATGTCGTGATGGAAGAAGGCCTGGGAGATGGAAGTCCTGGTGAGAGGAGGGGGTAAGTCTCAGTTCGGGCCTGTTTGGAGGGGTAAGATTCGGGGTAATTCCTCTGCGGCGGGACAGAAAGATGAGGTTGCTTCTGGCGGGCGCGATGTGGTGGTGTGGTGTTTGCGGGGGAGGGGGAGGGGCTGTGTAAGCCGAGCTGAAATGTCGGGAAGGATTTCTGGCATCGTGATCGGGCGCCTGAGACACGGGCGAGGTCTGAAGTCGAAGTATACCTGGGCTGTTCACTCTCAACGTGAAACAACGTCGACTCTTATTGGCCAGAGGGGCGAATACCGGCGAGTTAGTTTGGTTGAATGCTTACCACATCACGACTTGGAAGCGATCTTCTCATATCATGATGGTGTTCTGAGACATACGAGATCTGTAGGAGGGCTGCGAGAGCTTAGGGCGAGCTTACCTTGGGTGGAAGTCTCAGGTTTTGGTACTTCTCAAATGTTGAGAAGAGTTAGACAAGTGGTGACGACCGGGACTTTTGAAGTAATCCATAAGCAGGATCAAGTTTTCGAAGATATAGACCTTGACACAGCTCGACGGCTTCGGTGAAGCGGTCAATGAGCCAGCCGCAGGCAAAGTTCAGACATTTACTAGACGTAACCGCAGAGTAAGGACGCCGCAGTCGAAACTCCTCATTGGATGTAAGTATAGGCATGCAAGTGCGTAGCATGGATTGAAGTAACGTTGACTCTGGCAGGATTCGATTAGGCAGACTTGACGCATGTGTGTAACCTCCCTTTTTTTGAGACACATGCACGTCTACCAAGCCACCGAACAGTATAAAAAGGCGTGCTTTCAGCTCGGTTACGGTTATTGTGTCACCCGAGTGTATCAATTTCGTGACTGCCTACGTCTTCCGGTTGTTGGGCGTAACGGCTGGTCTCCTGACTTTTCGGGAAGTTCTGCTCTCGGTTTCTCTCAAGTGTGGTCAACCAAATCAACTCCTATGAGGCTAGAGAGGTGTAGATTAAGGGAAAAAAGGACGTCAATGACGATTGTTACTTTGCGACATTTGACTCGTCTATCAACGAAGGCACAATTGGATCGTTGTTGGGTGATCCATACCCAGAGACATGAAGTTTCGGAGTACATAACATGAATCATCTCAAGATATGGGCTAAATATAAAAACAGCGTCAAAGCCGAGGGATGGAAACAATGGCATTTTCATGACATTATGCACATCAACCATGCCTTCTGCCATGCCAAAGCGACACACCAATCTTTCAAGTGTACCCACTAACACCACACGTCCAACAATCAATATCCCAAGCCCAAAGTCCGCTCCCAGATGATGGCGTAAAGGCTTGGTCAAAAGTGAAGTTATAAAACAGACAAGTACCCGTGCTGGGGTCCCACGAGAACGACCGACACCGCGGCGGCCTGCGCGCATCGGTGCACAGCTCATGGCACCCAGCCGGCCCATCCTCGGGTCCGTCTCCGCTCTCGTACCTCCCCCAGCTCTTGACGTCGCCCTCGCCCGTGAACCTGGCCTCAACCTCGCACTTGGCGGTGGGCGCCAGACAGGTCTCGACGGCCGTCGTCGCGGACGTCGTCCGCGTGGGGACCTCGTCGATGGGGCCGAGCTCGCCGCACTCCCAGCACTCCTTGTCCCAGATCCAGTAGCCGCTGTCCGCCTGGGGCCGGGCGACTTGAGAGGCGGGTTTGTTGTGAATCAAGCACCTGCCGTTGGCGAAGAAGGAGAAGGCTTTGCACTCGCCCCAGGTGCGCTTTGCGTTGCAGAACTCGAGGCACTGTTCCGGGGTTGCGAGGTCGTATTTGCCGCCGAAGGCGCCGCCGCTCCATTGGACCTGGACGCCGCACATAGCATCTGGGGAGAGGCATGGGGCGGATGTTGTAGCCGGGGCTGCGGTTGGGGAGGCGCTGGCACTGGCAAGAGCCAGGCTGGCTATGAGAGCGATGTGATTCATTGAGACCATGTTAGACATCTATGGCGTACTGCGTACTCGGCAACTAAGAAACAAAGCGAGGAGTTTGAACGTGGTCACTTAAATACTTGACCTGGACATAGAAGGAATCGTGCAGCGGGGAGCTATCTTTCCTGTATTCGTAGATTGCAGGCCATTGTGGCGGAGATGTGTGCAGTAGCGTCGTCGGTTAGCCAGTGAAGACTATGCGAGTAAGATCAATACATGCGAGTTGCTTCGTATTACTTCTCGGCATGCCGTAGTGTAAGGCGAAGGATTTGCAATAAGTACCTCAATTCGCCCGATTAGTTGGCTCATGAGCACTCAACTCTTGCTCGTATGATTATGTTCACGACACAATGCGGGTTCTGCAAACCTTTTGAGTAAGAATGATACCATTATCGTAAGTCTGTATGGGAATGCCCAATTGACTCCGAGTGAGCGTAATGGAAGTTGCTTTCCATAACATGGATGTTAGTTACGTGAGGATGATATGAATCAAGGTAACAATTGAGAGGTGACATGAGTGAAGAAGATTACAGCAAATTACTTGAAAACGATATGGGCTTGTGCGCATGATTCTTCGTCAGTGATGTTTATATCAAAATGAAAAGAAATGTGTGAACTGTACGCCAACTGGGCAGACTCTCTTGAACATCACCATCAGAGATCCTCGTCCTCGTCCTCGTCCTCGTTCTCGTACTCTGAGAAATAATCATCATCATCTTCTTCCTCCTCTTCATCGGACTCATCGGAGTCGTCGGATTCCTGAGCAGGGTAATGTTCAGGAGGCAGGATCTCTCGCTTTTTGAGATCTTCCTCACTCATCGGCCCTGGAACATATCGCCAGGTGTCTGTTACGACAACGTATTCCATCGTATCCCCATCCCCATGATGATACCACTTCCTACCTCCAAGAGCACTCTTCCCATGCCATCTCCACTCAACCAGCTTCGTACCCTCAGCGCTCAAATGGCCGCCCTCCTCCGAATCGCCCACACTCAGCTTCCACTTCTTGTTCCTCTCCACAATCTTCATCATCGCATCCTTTTTCCGAGTGATAGTCTCGTACTCCACCTTGAGCTCTTTAAGCCCAGGAGGCCCGCTGAACCGCCGCAGCCAATCTTCCTTCATTCGCAGAGGAGTATCACTCTCCCAGTACCACCAATCAGAGTAGCGAATAGTGATGGTGAGCTTTTCCGGGTTGAAGTTCGGCTGGTGGCAGAGGCGATGCAACTCAGTCCCATTTTCAAATCTGAACATCTGCATGAAGAAGCGGACTTTTTTGAGGTCTTGAGTTTGCTGTGGCGTGAGTTTACGGAAGAATGATAGACACGAATGCATGCCTGTTCGGCCTTCTGGACCGCGGTCTAGACATAGATATCTTGTTAGAATTATGACATCTGCATGGATTGAAACTGATGTATTGAAACCTACCAAACCAGAAGGCCCATTCAAGCTCCCTCAAGAAGGCCTTCTGACCTTCAAAGTAAGCTGCTTTGCATGTTTGCAGGAGGGCGCTACTACTTTTGCGCGGACCCGAAAACCCCGGACGATACCAGTAAGAGTCTTCTGGATAGGCATTATCGCTGTCTTCGAATTGAACAAGCGCAAGAGCGAATATTTCGTTGCGAATCTCACCCGGCAGAGTGCTGAAGAGCGGGCATTGCAGCTGGGGATCGCATGCTGTCGCCTGTATGTCGGTCGCCACGGCGGTGTCCATCATTTGACCTTTGAGTGAGATGAAATGACGCAGTTGCCAACAATATGCACTATTGAGTAATTGAGAGGGAAACAAGCTTAAAATTATTGAGAATGAAATAGTCTGATGTTGTCGCACAAAGGCGGGGTTGGGCGCCTCTGCTGCCTGCTGCTGCCTGCCAACGGGGCGGAGCGACTCAATATGTGGCGTCAATCTGCTTGCCCAACATCTTGCGGCCCAAAGTTGGCCCGCTCGACCATTCATTGGTTATTGAATCTGTTAAGTATGCAAACTCAAGTTTGGCCAAGTTTTGAAGCATAATGAAAGAAACAAGGCTTAACAAATAAACGAGTGGCGAGAAAGATTTCCTTCATAAGCACCAGACTGCATTTGCTTCCTTATATCAAGACTCCCCCGCCTGAGGAAACGGCTCTAACAAACGGTCATCATCCTCATCTGTACCATCCGATGCTGGAAGTGTCTGTCAGCAGAGTTGATAGAAGACATTTCTACCCGGGTTGGCTTACCAAGCTGGTCAATCCAAAACGACGCAATGCTCACACTGAATTCATACCCGTTCACTTTCAACGAGCGCGAACTCTTCCCTTCAGACATTACCTCGTCATCCAGAAGCAAGCTTGATCGCTTCTTCCACGCTTCAGAAGTACCAGCCGGTTGGACGAGTACCAGGCGATCGTTGGGCACTGTCGGGAACGTGCGGTTCCTGAAGCCACGAGCATCGCGCACGAAGTCACGGTAACCGTGCGGATTGTCCTTGAATTCGAACGTCAAGCAGAACAGCTTCCCGTCCCTGAGCAAATCGCCTTTGATCTTAGCAAGTAGGGGCAGGGGCTTCTTGACCCCTGGCGCAATTCGGATTCTCCAGACTGGCTCGTGACCCGAGGTCGATATGCACGGCGTAAAGAAGCCAGCCGAGGTGCGAAGAACCGAGAGAAAATGAGGTTGGTATCTGTTTCGTCTAGTACGGATGGTGACAGCAGATCCATCACAAAGCTGTGACGGGGAAACAAGAGTGTCAGAAGTCGGCGCAAGGGATCCCACAGGGCGTTCATGGTTGAGATGATGGTACTCACATGACCCGCATCACGATTCTTGATAGTCCATATTCCAAAGTCGGGGTACTTTCCCCAAACGGCATGATCGTAAGACTTGACTTCAGGCCCTGAGAATCTGATCGGAGGTTTCAGCGATTCCGGCAAGATTAAGGTAGAAGAAGAATGTTTTCACTCACCTATTCGGCACAATAGCCTCTTCTCCAACACTGTCAAGTTGAACTGCTTCCAAATCATTGTGAACGAGGTATTGATCTTTGTCATCTGCTTTGGTCCTCAACCGAAGTTGAGCAAATAGTTCACCACTCGAGGTGACGTCTATGTGATCAGACATGTGCTCTGTCGATTTGGCGCTTGAGAAGAGCTCAACGACACCCGTCAATTCTGATACTTCACAGCCAGACATGGATTCCACGATGCTTTTCAAGTCGGCTCGCTGCAAAGGATTAACCCGACTGATCTCAGACATCATCACTTATTTCCGTGGTAAGGAGTGACGCACTTCGATAACCCTCCAATTTTCGTGGTTAGTCACCGATTGACACCAACGCTGAGGACTGTGCGTGTGTTAGCAACGTTACAGTATCAAGATATCCAGGCCGACGTACCTGGATGCTAGAATGGTATTGCCTCCAATGGCTTCAAACACCACCTGCTCGCTATCATTCCTGCTACCATAACTGTTGCTTTGATCTGTATCCTGAGATTCCTGACGACTGTAGCCGCCCCCTACATCTATGGGCTACAATGAAGATAATGTCAGATTTTGTAGAGAGGAGGCCATGAGTCTCGTTGAAAAGGGGCTGACTTGCCGAGGAAATTGCGAGGCCAATCGTCCGTTTGAAATCTTGCTTCGACTTTTCTTGCAAGGTCTGCTCGCTGGCTTCTCGCGTTTGGGTTGAGGTCAACATTCCGCCGATGGTCACCTCATGCGCGAAGAATTCACCTAAAAGTCGAGTTAGCCATGGTTCCCAGACACAGGTCTCAAATGAAGGCCTCGGGGCACACACCGAATGTCATCTGAAATTTACGGATATTGATGAGGGTGTTGTCTTTCTTGACCTTTTCAAGCTCCTTCAAAAGTTGGGGAGTTGGCTCAAGGTCGTCGGGGGTTAGAAATAGTGTGGCTCGTGGCAGCTAGATCGACAGATTAGCATGTTGGCTGCCACTGCATCCATGCTTTCAGCAACAGCCCAGAGTCACATACCTTGTACTGTCCGACCAAAGCCTTGTTTGATTTTGTCTTCCCCTTCTCTTGCCCTTTTTGCATCTGCAAGAGAGTGTTTGCGCTCATGCCAATGCTCACTTTGGAATAGCCACCGTTCAACTTGGCATCAACCGACGATTTGGCGAAGCTATTTTGCACCATAGACTCTCTTACACCTTCTTCAACGTCGATGACATCGATTTTGCTACGGTCGTTGACGCAATAGTTCGGGATGGCACCGCCGTCAGGTGTCTATTAGGCCGCCGAGAAATTGGATCAGTATACCGGGAGCCCTCAAAGACAACGAGTAGAATGTGGAGCAATCGCAACAAAAAATTCAAATATTGATGCATGCATAAGATCAATGGCAACATACCTGAGAATTATTGAGCCCCTTCCGCAAGATAAATGCTGCACAAATACTATGTCAGAGCCAGCCCATCTACGTCTACGGTCTGGACGAGATATTACCGGGTTTCGGAGCCATTTTGATCTGATGAGTCTGGGGATCGGTGAACCAGCCATGCATGACGTTGCAGTTCTTCATGATAATGTTCCAATCCTTTACGTCGAGACTCGATGGGGAACTGTTGTCGATTTAAAACCAAATCAGACCAATGTTGACCGACATTCATCTTTCTGCGCAACGTGAGGACAACAAAAACTTACATGATCTTTTCTGTCATTTCCACCTTGAGCATGTCTTGAGTGATGGAGCTTGGCCTGGATTTCAGGTCAAGATACGAGCTGGAGGGTGAGCCAAACATGACCCCGGGGTTCTAGGATAAAGTCAACATGATGCCTGTAGAATTTCAGGATCGATATCCACCTACATCGTTCTTTTGCATTTTGGCCCAATTTTCGACTGTGCCAAATGCCCAATAGCAATAGGTTGGGGCGAGTTGTTGAAAAGATCAAACTCGACGTTCGAGCGGTCATGCGATGACTCTTACAGTTCATGTAGAAGTTAAGTATCACCAAGGAAAGCCCAGTCTACGAGAAGAAACTGTCAATGTTTTCGTTCACGTGGCGGCGAGATGGCTGAGCTGAAGATCGCGTTCGGTATGAGACACGTTGTCTCATCCGCTTTAGTGAGTTTTGCCGAGGTGTGTGTTCGGCCTAGGCTTCGACAGCACGCAGCACAAACAGCTAGTCTCCCGAATGCAGAACTCTACTGTCTCGGAAATGGATCTCGCCCACGTGGCTTGAAACATCCCCAGATCTAGAGTTTTCGATGGAATATATAATGTGAAATGGAAAAGTGGGATGTCGGACTTGAATTATCATCCGCGTGCAAACGACCCAACGACGAATTTCACAACATATTTGCTTCAATCATGGCTGTTGGCACCAAATCTCCCCTTGCATCCTTCCTCCATCAGCAGGCGGAAAAGTGGACGGGCCACCAGGTGGTCGTATGGAGATGTGACAAGGGAGAAATTGAGTTCTCTTGCGACACTCTACATGCTCACTTCGACCAGGGAGGACCGAAGCCTCACACTTACTTTAGCAAGGGTGGTTACACCTACGGGCTATGCGTCATCATAGACGGCACATTCCAGTACATCAACTCATCAATGACCAAAGATAAGTAAGTAATTCAGGGCAAATCGGAGATTTGAGCAGCTTGTTAATCTTTTGCCCACAGCCATAATCTCTACGTTTTATCAACGGCGCCTGGCGTGTTTAACGAAGAGAAGGGGTTCTCTTTCACGCCACAGTAAGAGCCACACATTTCTTATGAGTCCTGTGATTACTTGAACGCTTCTAATCAGTGAATTGGAATAGGTCGAAACTGAAGTCAACTTCGTGGATGCAGTATTTGAGCCCCGACTTGCCACTCGACAAGGTGACGCTCCCGGGAACTCGCTACAGCTGTGCTTCAGCCTCGAATATCGAAGATGCGGACGTGCATCTTGAGCCCGAAGACAGTGAACTCGCTCAGAGCATTAAGAATATGCACATACACCACGATGATTCAATTTCCCAGCAGCTCAACAAGGGAATACGTCTACTAGACATCTGTTGCGGAGTTGACAATTTCGTTTCCCACGGCCCTTTGACCATCGCAAATACGTATGTGGAGGATGCCTTGGATGCCGTCAAAAGGTTCTTGGTGAACAACGATAAGGAGACTGTCGTTGTATTGCTTAATTGGTCATCGTTCTGCCTGAAAGTTGACTCGGCCAAACCTTGGCAGGAAGGAGGTTTCTCAACCCTTGACGACGAAATGCCGGCTGGCTTCCATCATTACATGAAGACGATCCTCAAAGACGACAAATTTTACTACACTGGAAACACCTGGCCGAAGATTAATGAGGTTCGTGGCAAGGCGGTGATCGGCTGCGGGTGGACTACTGATGACCACGACCACCTGGGAAAATGGGGGGTGGCTTGTCAGCCACCGAAATGGCAGTTAGCTCGCTTCTCCACGCCGTATTCCTCAAAACAACTCATTGGCGAGAGGTGGGAGAAGATCAAAAACGAACTCTGCACATCCCCAGACAAGCACCGGACCATCGTCCTCGCCGGTTCACTCCAGCATGACCCAAACCCAAAGACGAAGGACGGATGGATCGTGCCACGGACAACAGCCGCTGGTCTTCAAGAGGAGTTGAGATCTCACATCAAAAAAGAAAAGAAGAAGATGCGCGGGGTATGGGTCTACGGTGACTTCATGCAGAAAGAAACGATCATGGCGATAGCGAAGCTGAACTGGGAAGGTTTCAAGGAAGAGGAGCGACGATTTCCTGTGGGAAATTCTCATTCCCGCGCTCAACAGGCGCTGAAGAATCACAAAATATAGGGATCAATGTATTCTAGGGACATACTGGGAATTGCTACAGAACGAGACTAGAGACCAAAACACCAGATTACAGTTACGTCCAAGAGACAGCGTGATATCGCTGGCAGGGGGCCGCTCCGACAAAAAGCTCGGTGTCGTGACATGCGGACTCATAATTCGAGTTTATTAATATGACACCTGAAGACTTTGGGATAGGCATCCATCGCACGTCCATCCTGACGGCGCCTCTATTGAACCACCACGGAGTTGCATACTAAAAGGGAGATGGTCTGGCGGGTTGATGCGCGTCTTCCCGGTCGCTAGTTCCGGCTCTAGACCCGACGAGGAGTGAGACATGGCACAAGACCAAAATCGCGAACAGAATTAGCTTTCCACACAGCAGATATGAGACACGGCTTGCTGAAACAACACAGCATGAGGCTTGTTGTGACTAAACAATAAGGAACCTCTTTTGCTTAGCATTTAATTGCAGTGACAACATCTGGGTGGTTGGAAGACGTTACAATTGAAGAATAATGTCTTTCCTGGACGTAGGAATTGCAGTAGATGGTTTGGTTGAAGCCACAAGTCTCTCTTTTGCCACTTTATTCCGCAAACAGGAAGCCCCTATCCCCCACCCCACCGAGAACTCTCACGTCCAGTGAATGACTGGCTTGATAACCTTCGACAGTGATCAGCAAGTGGAACATCGTATGAACCTTGTTTTTACTTACCTGGCCGGTGTGCATATCATGAATTGCTTGGTTGAGCTCTGAGGCCGGGTACGTCTTGCATAGCCTGTCGATGGGGAACTTCCCCTCTTGATGCATCGAAATCAACTTTGGGATGAAGTCTGGGGGATACGAATCGCCTTCAATCACACCGATGAGTCGCTTGTTTGCCAACAAGAACGCCTGTGCGTCAATCTTGATGTCAGCTGCTGGCGGTGGCACGCCGACAAGTACCGCAGTACCAAGAGGCCTGACGCATGCGATCATGTCCTCAATGACCTTCAGAACGCCGGTGCAGTCGATCGCATACATGGGGCCTCCGTCGGTAGCCTTCTGGATATTACGAACAATATCCGAACTCTCTTTCGAGTTGAAGGTGTGAGTAGCTCCGAGTTCCTTGGCCAGCTCGAGCCGGCCGGGTACGATGTCGATGGCAATGATCTGGCCCACCTCCAAGTACTTCGCCGCCATCAGAGCAGCGAGACCGACGCTTCCAAGTCCGAAAACGACAATGGAGTCCGTCTTCTTCGGCTTAATCATATTCAAGACAGTTCCGGCGCCGGTCTGCAGCCCGCATCCGAGTGGGGCGTAAACCTCCATGTTTGCCGCCGCTGATTCCGGGCAACGGACTACGGATTGGCCGTTGACGACAGACATTTTGCAGAAAGACGAGTGCCCGAAGAACTGACTCCTCACTGAACGACCGTCGGCGAGCCTTGCGGGAGTAGTCTTATCCCTACGGACGGATCCAATGTTGAGTTTTGAAGATTCTGGGCAAAGAGCAGTGTGCCCACTCGCGCAGGTGTCGCATGAGTTGCAGCTTGTGAAAGACAGGAGGACATTATCGCCCACAGCCAGATCTTTGATTTTGACGTCTTTGCCGAATCCGCGAACGATACCAGCGCCCTCGTGGCCGAAGATGGCCGGGAACTCAACCATGGGCAAGCCTCCCTTCTGGGTCACGACGTCTGTGTGGCCTAGAGCATAGATGATGAGACTACTGACTGCTACCTTGCGAATTAGAAAGGAAACGTCAACTTACAGACGCCACTGTACTTCATTTCTACCAAAACCTCATTGGGTCGGATCTCGTCGAGTATGACTGGAACCAGCTTGAAGTCCGCGTTGACCTCCTCCACAACATACCCAACTGTCTCGATGTTCTTCAGGTCGCTACCGTTGGAAGCATTGTTTGCCATCTGGCCGGCAACACGCTCGATGTGTTCAACGTGTTCAACATGCTCGGCGTTGACGTCGGCCTTCAAGCCGCCACGTGGTACTCCAACTTGCGTCGCGGGAATGGTAGCCATTTTGTCAATTCAGGTACTGAGAAGTAAGGTAGGATGGTTCAGATGAGCCAACGAAGCAGATGTCGATATTTGGTCCTATTTAAATGATGGGGGAAGGTACGGAACAAGTTTGCACCAGCGGAATCGTAACGCCGACCGCCAGGCGGCCGCGTTATCGCCACGTCTGTCTTGGCCCATAGACCTGATACTGGTCCAAACGTCGGAACTTCTCTCCAACCCCTCTGACGCGGTATTCGGTCTCGGCATCCCCATGTCAGTGGATACGTGGGGTCCCGGTTTGCAGCTCAGCAGGCCGGGTAGACCCAGTACGAGAGTTTCCGGTTTTGCGGGGGATGCGGGGAAGGATAGTCAACGGCTAAGACCACGGCATGAGAGTTTGGAAGCATAAGGCACTGAAGAAGGCAATTGGACGAGACATGTGCCACTGACTGTGGGAAAGCATTAACCGTCCGGTCTTTATGTGGGTTGGGACGACTTTCAGGTTGTTGCAAAAGGGACAACTCGACGGAACAGGGGCTCGGAAGTTTGGAATCGGAATGCATCGCCGTAGAGATCGGAAATGAGGCGGAAACTTTTAAAACACTACGTATCTGATAAAACCAGACCATAATCTGTCTCTTTGGCATCTGTGATAGAAGACTAGCGAGAGCGAATGTCCTGCAGCTGACCGCATAGCCGCATCTTCCAACCGATACCCGTACTGCCGAAACTGGGGTCCGGGTCTACCGGATAGCTAAGAGGACTTGGCAAATGCACATCCCGCAGATGATGTCACGAACCATTATCAACGGTAGGCCCATTGGCCTTCAGCAATTCTAGGCAAGCCTCGTTGCCTCGGCGGACTGTCACAGGATCAGCTGTAAACCATGGAGACTACAAGCAAGTGAGGAGAACAACACGAATTACGGACCGGGGTTCCGTTCGGGTAGTAAAGTCCATGTGTTGTTATTAACCTAGATGCCGAAGAACGGGGGAATCTCAATACATTGCAATATGTACACTCAGCCACGAGTCTGAATCCACAATTCTCTTAGCTCCTCCAGCATCGCATCCGCCACGATAAAGCTACGTCGAATGATTTGCAACAGGTCAATGATAGCCTCTCGCTGCTGATGCTGCTTCGCCCGTGCCCCGGCAACTCTCAGCGGAAATAAGAACAGCAAGGGCGATAGACTAGATCCTTTCAAAGCCTGTTTGACTGTCACAACGATGGCGTTAAAATGCTCTTCAATCCAATTTGCACTCAATATTGGCACCGCAACGCCAATTTCCTGCCAACGTGCCAGCTCATAGTCATAATTCCCTGAGAGATATATGCTGGTGGCTGAGTAGTATGCGATTGACAGCAACATCTCGTCTGGTAATTCCGCGTCTGGTAATTCCGGAAGAAACGACGCCGTAAACTTCCAAGAATCAAGTGCTTCTCGAATGCTGAAGCCCTCGGTTGCCAGCTCCAGACCTTCGCTCAGATGGATGTCCGACGTCACCTGAGCTGGAAAGGCATTGCTTGTAAACTGGGCCGTTCTTTATCTTCACGTATGAGTCTCTTATCTGCCAATGTTTGAACATTCCCGCATGCATGAAGCAACTTACCGAACACGCAGACTAGAACTGAGTACTACCAACTTGAGAATTTCGTCCAAATTGGTCGAGAGGTAGTCCGTCAGGCCGATCCATTCTGGATTTGCCAGGAAACTGGGCTGATTAAAAATGATTGACCTGCAGGCTTCGAAGGTGCGTGCCTGAATGAAGAACGTTCTCATCGTGCCCGACTTACATGCCGCAGGACCACTGGCAACAAGGGCTTGTGCTGTGCCAAAGACCATGTGCTGAAGCCACTTTTGTCCCGAGGCGTCTTGCAGCAGCTGTAGTTGTTGCGTCAGCAAGCGAGACCAAGGTTGACAGTATCTGAGTCTCATTTACCTCGAATAAACCAAGAAAGAAAGTAGACCAGGCTATGGACTCTCTCTGCGCCGGAGAGAAGTTTGAGACTGCATTGCGCAGTTCATGAAGAGACTGTTGATATGACCGCAAGGCAAACCCCAGGTTGTTATGGCGTGTCATAGCGCCCAGGGAATGAGCTTGCATGGCGCCGAGTGCAAGCATGGCATCGAATAGTGAGCGACTCGGGTGTGGTACCAATTCACTAGATGACTTCATTAAGCGCTGGACGTCAGAAATGAAAGATGGCTCTCGTCCGGTGAAGCTATTTGTTCGCACAAACATATCAAAATAGAACAAATAACCGGTCGTGATGTCTGGAATAGGCTTCTGAGGGTGCATCGCTGCTGGAGGCCGAAAGTCCTTGGGCGTGTGGATCTTCCCTCTCTCTAGCTTGATGACGGCGCCTTTAGCTCCAGGAGGCGACGCTGGAAAGAAACATTCAATTGCGCGTTTTTGACATCGCGTGCAAGGACTCAAGCCGGAGCACTGGAACCAGTCAGCGGATTGGGAAGAGGTGGGCAGATACCGCGTCGGCGATACATGGGCTGCCTACCTTGGAGTGACTTGTGGCGCACGCAACACAGCGAGACCTTCTAGTCCGACGGTCGAATGGACCTAAAGACATCGCGAGAATAGTACCGGTTTAGGCAAATCTCTGTCGCATGAATTCTTCGTATCATGTTCTCCTGCTCTGGAGATGGAAATGAACCGTTTTGCTGGAAAATAAGCCATGTCGAAGAGTGCCTAAATGAAGTAGTCATTGAGAGCGACAGAGACATGGGTCTAGAACTGGAGGGCTGTGTCGATACACCAAACCCAAAATGGAAGCAATCGGGCGGCGCTAGCGACGAATTGGGCGGAAATCAGAGTTGTCGGCATTATTCGCCAATCACATCACAGACGTAACTTCAGCTGAAAGAGAGATTCAAGAGATGAACGGTGAACCGGCTAGCTGGGATCCTCTCAGCCCATCAAACTCCACTCCGCTTGCCCAATATGGGAAGCAATCGTGCGGAATGACATCCGCAAGGCATCACGAGTTGGCGAGTATTGTGTATAAGATGATTCGACTTCGTGGTTCAAATCGGAAAGTTACTCAACAACTCGAAGTCAACTCAAAGCCCATCAAAAGTCCAACAAAAACGATCTTTTCTATCTCTAAAGCTTCACAACCATGTTCTACACTTACATCTTTTGGCTCCTGGCCTCGTCCGCGCAGGCCGTCCTCGTCTCGCCGCCGACCGGGCCTTATGCGGTCTCCATGTCTGTCCAGGGCCTCACCGACCACTCTCGGATGGACCCATATGCGCCTGGCAACAACTCGCACGCCCGCCAAGTGATGATCTCGACTTTTCTCCCGGTTGATGAGACCAAAACCTCTTGTTTTGGGCGGGAAAGGGTGCCATACATGACACCACTCGTCGCCAAGGCTTACGATCAACTTGGGACTGCTGTGGGTCTTCCCAACGGCACATTTTCCTCCTTCGAGATGGAGTTTTGCAAGACCAAGAGTCGATCTTGTCAACGAACCCGCTCCAAGTCCCCTCTTGTGTTGTTCTCACCTGGCTGGGGCAACCCTCGGTTGCTGTATGGCGCTATGGCACGAGAGGTCGCAAGCCGCGGCTTTGCTGTTGTTACCATCGATCATGCTTACGACCCTTCATATGTCGAGTTCCCTGACGGGACAGTCTACACGGCAGTGAACCTGGACACCGATAACACAACACAGCTAGAATCCCTGACCAAGGTATTATACCCAAATCTATCAACCGAGCACATGGATATTTATAATGAAATAGGTCCGGGCCCAAGACACATCTTTCGTGCTTTCCCATCTATCCAAGAATCCTGTTGTCGACATCGACCTAGACCGCACGATCATGTTTGGTCACTCTCTCGGTGGCGCCACTGCAGCCGCGGCAATGTTGACAGACCCTCGGATTCTGGGAGGCGTTGACCTTGACGGCAAGCTTCTGAGCCCTGTCCTCGAAGAAGGCCTCGACCGACCGTTCGCAATTGTGGGAAGACCGGGGCACGCCGCCGAAGACCCCACCTGGGACCAATTCTACAGCGTTCTACGCGGTAAGAAAGCCGACTTGAGTGTCTCTGGGACCGTCCACGCAAGCTTCACAGACTTCCCAACTCTCATCGCGTCCTTGAACATCAGTCTGCCGGAGACAGCCAAGACGCTATTGCAGGCCGAGTTAGGAACTTTGGAGTTCGGAAGAGCGGCGAAGGTGGTTTCTGGGATCGTTGAAGCTTTCGCCGACTTAACGTACAACAACCACACCGGGCCCATGTTCGCCAAAGACGGCGATGCGTCTTACCCGGAGGTTGCGGTCTTGCGAGCTAGTATCTAACGGATGGACTTTGACTTGAGCCTACCGTATGTATGCCGTTTGGATCGAATATCAATGGGCCAATCACGATACCGTTCGCACATTTTGTAATCTGGGTCACGGTTTTTGTGTGTCAATATAGATAGTCTTTATATGTAAACATGCTACTCATGTTGCCGAACAAATTCTAACTTAGGAGTCTCCAAAGAAATCGTGTGTGGTTATTGCAACAACTTTCCACCGGCGCACTGCTGAACGAGAGTAAAAGACCAAGCAAATAACTACCAGTAACAAAATACAAGATTTCCTGTTGGCTTCTCGAGTGACATTGATCGCAGGCTGTGGGAATTTTCTTCCGCAATTAGGTCGAGGGTTGTCTGTCTCGAACCACCGGTGTCAAATCTAAACAACGTTGGCAATGTTGTAGTCCGTGAGCTTGCTGAAGTCATTGAATAGCTTAGCGGCGCTGAAATCGCAGGCGTCCCCAGCCGCGAGGTGCTCTTTAACGTAAGCCTCCCAGTCTGATGATCCCTTCCCAGCTTTGATGAGTGCTTTCGCCACCTTGGCCAAGGTCTGCGTGCCTGTTCCAAGCGCGCCGCGAGCAACGCCCGTGAGAAGATCGAAAGTCTCCGTTACAGCAATCTTGAAAACAGAGCAGGTGACCAACCCGAGGGCGGGGAGACCTTCGACGACGACCGTTTCGGTTATCCAGTTAATGACCGGGTCGTTGCATTTGCACTGTCCAAGATCGTAACGGTAGCCATCCGGGTCAGGGAAGTCTCCCTGGGCAGGTCCGGAGCCGATGCAAGTAACGCTGAACACCTTCTGATCCTGGGCCAGTTGCCTCGCCGGTGCACAAACGTCGGTGCACATGTTGGCGCCCCAGACGGCCTTGGCGGGTTTGTCTCTGCCAACATACGCGCGGCAAAGTCCGCGAGACTTAAGCTGAGCTGTGTCCTGAGCGTAGACGTCCCAGTTGTTTCCTGGAGCCGGAGGTGGAGCCGCGCGAATGGCCAGCGCAGAGACAATGGTGGGAATAATAGCGACTGTGGCGAAGAACTTCATTTTGAAAAGATACTGTGGACTGCGATGGAGATTTGTGTGCTAGCGTAGAGCGACGAGATAAGGCGAGAATAGTGGAAGAGTAGGAGAAGAAACTGAGTGAGTATGGAGACTGATGCTGATTGAAATTCTATGTACGTTACGCGGGTAAGTAGAAGCTTTTAAGTTAATGTCTCATGGTGATGTCTTGTCAAAGGAAATCAGGAACGCATCGCGGGAGAAGGATCAGTGGACTAATTGAGGCTGTTCAGATGTCCTCAGACAATCAGCTTACATTACATGGCAGGATCAACACTGCCTTGTTCTCACGATCTAGACGAGTTTGATGGTTTGGACGGGTGATCAAGGGGTGGCTGATAGTCTCCGGTGCTAAGCGGAGACGTTGACCTAGCGCACCCCGCTGGCTCCTGGCTCCCAGGGACTAGCCCATTTAAACCTCGGATTCATAGGGGACCCCATTCCAGCTTCTTCTAAAGCTGTAACATCCTGTCAAGAGTATTAGGCTTCCCGTAAACTGGTCAAATTATGCACTCCGCATTGTAAAAGCCTTGGACCGTTAAGGGAACCATTAGGAGTAGTTGCATGGGATTGGCATAAAACACAACGGAATACAGGGTAATCTATGACTTGGACATCTCAGAGAAAGCATGATTTCCGATGTAGTTGCAATAGACTTATAGTACTATGGTACAACCTGTGGTACTGAGTCGAAGGTTTGTTGTCGCCTTCGTTCTTGCGAGCCATTCTTCGTTTTCCTCCGTACTAATCCCAACGCCGGGGTCCGCTCAACTACGGGGGCCCATCCGGATCTGGGCCCGTGCCCCGGTCACGCCTCTCCGCTCCGGTGGTGGCTGGGCGATGCTACCTGTTGGAATGTTGACGCACTCAGAAGACGGATTCTGTTGATTTACCGCAGCCATCCTTATATTCGCCGTCCTGTCTTCGTTACGGATCAAATAAGCACATCTGTGAACGCCGAGAACGCCGCGACGAAACCACAGCCCAGCGCTTTATTTAGCATTCTTCATTATGCATGGCAGCTTCGCTCCGTATGTGTCGCAAGCTCACACTAACGAGAAAGGCACGGCCAGCGTAATGCAGGCAGTGACTGCAACTACAGGGGATCGTTTTACAGATTGAACGCTTTATATCAGAAGCCGTGAAGTATGTAAGCCGTAGCGTTCAATTACTGGTGTGGAATAGTTGACAAAGACGGTTGTAAGTAAATAAACATCACAGAAGCGTCTCTGCCCTCTACTCTTAAAGACACAAAAAGGCAAAAGAAAATGCAAAAGAAAATCTCCTCGACGGGGAATTGAACCCCGGTCCCCGGCGAATCGTATGAATGACAAGCCGATATCCTCACCACTAGACTATCGAGGATAGTGGGTAACCCAAATGAGTTGTGGATTGACTGCTCAGCGTGTGACTTGTACGACCCGCATCGTGGCCAACCAGAACAGAATTTCTTCCGCCAGACACCGCGAAAGATGACGAGAATGTGGTTTGCGACTCACTTATCATGTGGCTTGTTCATCTGGACTTCCTGAGCGGACTAACCGATCAGCGTTGACTGGTGCAAATTTCCAGGTCTCGCACCCTCACACCGCTTGTGCAGTATACGAGGCTTAAGACACCAAGGCACCATGACGTGTCGTTTTATCCAAAGAGGCGCTGTCACATTCTTGAAAATCTCAAATCGCGACATCGCATCTGCCGTTGAAGAGACGGAGCCGGATCGACAGTGTGATGAGTCTAGAAGTAGAGTCTTCTTGGACCCTGATTTCTTCCTTTATGATGTGCCCTTGGCACGTCTACGAATCGAGGCAATCTAGTTCTTCTTGCGGCCGAGTGACGAAGCTCCGACCAGGCTGGTCTCTGGATCGACCATGCCGAGTGCTCATCCGTCTGGTCCCTGGTGAAAACGATGGTTCGCTTCATCGGAGTCAAATGCCGTGAGCCGCAAGCATGCTCAGCCACCCACGCCCAGTCTTCTGCCTTGAAAATCACCAGCCTGGACATCTTCCTGGTTGTTGGATGAAAGGAGCTTGTTCGGCCGTTTAGGGTAAGAGCGTTGTTGTAATGCCGCTTCGAGACTAAGCACACCCCGAAAACGGCCGGGCAGATAAAATCTCCGGACCTGTCCCGATTTTCTCTGGCGTATTGTGAATGTCTTAGCCGTAAAGCCAAGGCCACCGGCCACTGCCGCGAGACCCTAAGAGCGTCTGGCCCGTACGGGAGCGCGCCACGCCGTGGACCAAGAAATTTGTCTTGGACGATCATCGACCGCTTCCAAGAGGCCTTCAAGGCGTCGATTCGAGGCGTCGAACGGTATATATGATGGAGTCGACGTTGAAGGTTGCTGGGTGTTGCATACTCCCCTATCCACACAAGACACCAAACACATCATGCATGCCTTATCGATTGTGCTTGCCCTTTTTGTTTCAGGCTTGGCCGTAGCCCAACGCTCTGCGCGAGGCGTATACACAAAAAACATGTGGATGGTCGACGGCAAATACGGTTTCCAGAAGAATTCATACTATGATTTCAGCAAGGCTACCTCCCTTCCTGCGGGCCTAAAAGTCAGCAACTACCCAGTCGACACGTACTTCTTTTCACCAGCGAATGTGATTATTGGCGGAGGATACCTACAACTTTGGGTAAAAAATAAGTCATTCAGATCGGCCGAGGTCACGACTACGTCAAAAATCAAGTACGCATCTGTTCGGACAGTTGCTATCCTATCCGAACCGGCCGGAGTCTGCAATGGTAAGACTTTTATCTCTCCGTTTCCCAAATTGTATCCTAACAGTGGCACAGGAATGTTCTTCTACCAGTCAGATACCCAAGAAACGGACATTGAGTTCCTCTCGAATGGACAGTCCAACAGCAACACGGATGCAGCCAGGACTGCCAACCAAAAGTCTGGAACACGATATCTTTGGCTTTCAAACCAAGCCGTGGACGGCAGCGGCCTGAAGACCACAAACCCTGTGGCATTGCCAGCCAATCCGACGACCACTGAGCACGAGTACCGCTTGGACTGGCTGCCTGGCCTGACAAAGTTCTACATTGACGGAACCCTGGTCTGGAGTTCGACGAAGAATGTTCCATCGGTGGCTGGCACCTGGGTATTTAACAACTGGGCTGACGGCGATAAGTACTGGAGTGCAGGGCCGCCGACCAAAGATGCGGTCTTTAGGATCAAGGAGATTGATATGTACTGGAACGCTGGCTGAACGGATGGTTTTGTTCGGAATGAGTTTGGATATCTTGTTTGGGCGGGTTAATGATTAATGAGACATGACGATAGATAAAAGCCGAGCGTCGTCAAACACTAGTACTAATAATTATATTGGAATGTACCCGAAAGTCCTTCATTGCCAAAATATTGACGTGGTAAGCTTCTACGAAGTACGTTGTATACTTCACCAAACTTTCCAAGAGTGACGTGTTAAAGCAACCTGACGGTATCTATTATCTAAACGCACAAATATTTCTCTCCCCGCCACACGGACGCTTTCATGGTCTAAACGGTTTCGAGGGAATTCTCTTTGTGAGGCAATGATAAACACACTGTGAAAAACATATATGGCTCATAAAGTAAAGATCATATCCAAGTCGAATGGAGTTTTCACGGAGCGGCACTGCTGGAAAATTACAAGTGGTACCTGAGAATTCAATTGGAGACAATGTTCACTCATACTTCGAAGGCTCAACTATAAGGCAAATAATTGAGCAGCGGGAGGATGCAAATGCAGAGACCCCAAGTTTATGTGCGTCATATGACGACGGCACTTCGATACATCATGCTTCGGACCCCCAAGACACAAATTGAATCTTGCAGCACAAATCCTTCGGACGAGATGTCAGAACTTGATCGTCCATTTCCATGCTTGAACGCATTTCCGGGGCGGGACTGGTGCGATACTTGGAGTAGACCGCATTTAAGCAAGCTCTCATCTCAGCCATAGCAAGGCTGCAAAACGTACATTATGTTAGCGATCGGTATCATTCTCGCTTTTGCGCACCTGAAAACTGAAGGTGAAATAGTTGAACTTACTGTCGGCCTATGCAGGTCCGTGGACCAAGCCCAAAGGCGAAGAAGAGCCGTTGTCGATCAGTATTGCCTTCGGAATCCAGCCATCTCTCAGGAATGAACTCTGTTGCGTTTGGAAATGTGCCCTCGTCCAAGCGGTGCATACTATAAGAGTTACACCCCACGACAGTATTTTCGGGGATGAAATACCCATCGATGAGAGCGCCTTGTTTTGGCGCATAGCGTGCAAGAGGTAGCGTCCCCGGGGCGAACAGACGCAGACCTTCCTGAATGACAGCGTTGAGGTATGGCAGACCTTCAAGAGGTCCTCCAGTACCTGCTTCAACGAGCTCGTTATGAAGTCTTTGGACTTTACCCTGGTGTTTGGATTGAGACAATTCCCACATGAGCCAACACAGTGTGTCCCCTGTAGTTTCGATTCCCGCGCCAATATGGTCGAGGCATTCAGCTTCAGCCAGGGGCCGGCTGATGTGGCTCGACTCTAATAGCTTTTTTGCGACGGTGAAACCAGAATGATCTCTGGTCTCCAATGACTTTTGCACAAACTTCCGCACCATACTACTCCCCCGTTCCAGATCGGGAAACTTGGGAAACAGAGCTGCCCAAAGTGGCGCTAGTAGCGGCAGGTAATGGGTTAAGAAGATCACTACGAAGTAGGTTAGTGATTAGAACATCTCAAACCGTGTTTGGGCTTGAACAAGCGCTCGTTAGATGTACCTTCACGGGTATTGGAGTAAGACAGCAGCTGGACCATCTGCTTGTCACTAGAATCGACCAGTGAGTCTGTTCTGTGAGGATGAAACAACATCCCAGTCACACAATCAAGAGCGTATGCATGTAAGTAGAACTACAGATAGTCAATAAGTAAATCGTGCGGGTGATCTCAAGAAACCCACATAGACGTCTGCCGTATCTGATGTCGCACACACCGCCGCAAAGGTTTTGGCCCGCTCATCAATCATCTCAGTAATCTGAGGTCGAAGAACTGACGAGTTTGAGTACCGATCAGCGAGATGGCGCCGTATGATGCTGTGCTATAACCGGTCAAGTTAGCCATAGACCGCGTCGTGTCCGGCCAGACAAGGATTTTCATACACTTTCATGATCAAGGGCAGTGAACAGGTTGCTTTAGAAGTCAGATCATGAACGGAAGAGTGATATCCGCGGTAGCCACTCACATGTGACCGTCTTGCTCGAACAGAGAATACAATTCCGTCTTTTGGAAATCCTTATTCCCAGAGCTGTAGATTTGCTTTGCTGCCGTGTAACTAGCGAAAGAGACCTCGTTCGATGCGATTTGAACAACCGGACCGTGCCGGAGATGAAGATTGTGAATCCACTCTCTCTTGTAGCCGGACAGTTCATGATATTTGACGAATATGGCAGTTAGTTTCAAGTGCCAGGGGCCAGGAATCTTGCTTGTCGTCTGGAGACGGAGATTCCAGACCCATAGTACGACGACCAAAGTACATGCAATGAGCATGATTTGGTCTCGAGGGACCGGGATAAGTTGCAGGGTCGTTAGTTCCTGCGGCATGGTTGAAGGGGTTCGTCACAGTGATGGGTCAAATTTGATTGATGATGTAGACCTCATATCCAAAGGAGAGATGCGAGCGGGCTCAGGGAAAAAAAGGCCTTTAAGGTGATGAGGGCTCGTTTTGATTGCTTTTATCTACTGTACAGCTGACCCAATGAGCCAATCCCCATTGCTGTCACTGCACTGCTATCTACGTAGTTGTGAGAACTTGATAGCGGACACCGCGGGATGTGAGATGGAATCCGAGAGCACCGACCGCCGCACCGTCGATTAATAAGAAAATCTACCCCTTCCTTATCTTAGTTTTACGTGAAGATACATATGTAGAACATGCCTAGAGAAACGGCGATTGATTAACTGGCCGGCATCAGTCGCAACACTTGGGCGGGCGGAGAAAGATGGAGCATGACCAGTCCGTTTTAGGCAACTTTTCCGCCGCAGTATTGATGCATCCTCGTGCTGTGACCGCGTGACATTGGCTGCGGGTTAAAAAGAGGTAACCTTTCCGCAAGTGAGGCAATTATGATATCAATTCTTTGCGTTGTTGAGTCAAGACCATGATGCGAAAAAATTGACCCGAAAATACTCGACGGAATGGCTGCTGTGAACTTCCGGGTACTCGCAAGCCGCCTCGCTTTCGTGACGACACTCTCAAAGGGGCAAATGTCCGAGCTTCCCCAACGCCGTTTACAATCGTGAATCACGTTTATCAAATTTTTGGCCTTCGGCTGAGGTAGTATTACGTTTTAACATTTGTACGTCACTGCGTAGCAGTAAAGAGCCGCTGCGCTACGGTTCTGGAGACGCTGGTGGTAAAGTTTCCCGATTAGGACATTGCGATGTTTGCATCTGAGGCCCTCCTGATAGAATGAGGCCGGTTTCAAGAGGGACACTGTTGTGTGCAGCTAGCTTGAATTCATTTTTAATCCTGAATTTAATGCTCATTACCACAGTTTGCGTTTTCTGGCGAATCCATCAGAGAAGTGTGTGCAATCATGACAATGAGTACCGCGACAACGAAACTCTCCCTTTCACTGCCGGCATCTGGCCGTGCACTGGACGAGGTGAACAAAAGCTACAGCGTTGGAGGGATCAACTCTTTACCAGTGTACCTAGTCTCTGGGCAAGGTTCTCGACTTCGTGTGAGATTTCTCCCGGACCTAATGGCACTTGCACTTGACACTGACTGCAGCTCAAGGATTCCGATGGGCGAGAACTAATTGACTTCATTTGTGGATTCAGTGCCAGTAACCTTGGGCAATGTCACCCGAGGCTTCTTGAGGCGCAAATAAACTCGGCTAAGAAAAGTGAGCAGCCATACTTCATCTACGCTGCTGATCAACTTTTGTGCTAACATACACTTAGTAACACTCGCCAACATTGCGGGCCAAGCGGAAGGATGGCCTTATCTAGCCAAACGCTTGTGTGATAAGTTTGGCTATCAAAAGGTGTTGGCCATGACGTCGGGTTCCGAAGCTACAGACACGGCTTGTAAGTTGGCGCGCGGGTGGGGAGTCGACATCAAGAAGATTGACCCGAAAGAGGTTCTTGTACTTGGAACTTCGGATAACTACCACGGTACGCTTTCCGGGGTGTGGCCTCTCATGGAACCGGAGGCTGGCTGGAAAGGTAGGTCATTGCATCATGTCAGAGTTTCTTCGTATCATTGTAGTAACGTGAAGACCAGAATTCGCGACATTCAGCAAGAACATGACGAACATCAATCCCCACACAGGCAAGGTTCTTCGCTACCTTCATGTCGAAGACTATGCAGAGATATTTGAACAGATGCATGAACGCATCGCTGCAGTCATCATGGAGCCACTTCATGGACTTGCCAGGTGAGTCGCATTCCGAAACTATCCTTAAAACACATTCGACCAATTCGACTCACAGTCCCAAGGTCTATGGAGGAAGAGATTGACTTTTGCATTGGCGTTCGAAAGCTGTGCAAGCAGTACAACATCCTCTTCATCGCAGACGAAGTTCGGATGGGTTCCTGCAAGACCGGCAGGTTCTTGAGTTCTGACTGGATGGGATCCGAGCACAAACCGGACATGGTGACCATGGGGAAGTCCATCTCTGGAGGCGTGTGGCCGACCTCATTTGTGTTCGGTCCAGATGAAGTCATGAACAAAATGAAGCCTTACCAATCGGTCAGCACCTTCTCAATGTCTTCGATGGCTGTCACAGCTGTGACCACCGCATTGCAGATTTACGAAGAGGAAAACCTACAACAGCGGGCCTGTGAGATTCACGCCAAATGGGTCTCAGAGACATCGACATGGAAGTTCCCCTGGCTGCGGTATTGTCCAGCTTTCGGCGCCGACTTGAACATCTTACTTGACACTGAGTACGAAAGTCGACCCGAGAAAGTCACTCCCCGGCGGTTTTCACTGTTGTGTGCTAGCAAAGGGCTCCTCGTCTTCCCCGGCCCCAATGGTCGCGTTCGTCTGGGCGTTGCTCTGACCATCCCTGACACTGATCTCCTCCAGGGTTTCAAGATCCTGAGAGAGGCTTTGGAAGAGTTGCCACATTATGAGTACATCGAAGGTTCCGAAGAGACCAAGGGTGCTTTTTGAATTCCGACGGGATATTTTGAGACAGAAATTCATCATACTCTTTTGTAACTCGCATAATGTGAGGATGCGGACTTCCACACCTGATCTACGTAAGGTCTTATAGCCATAGTTTGCAATGTCTAAGGCCATACGGTTTCGTCCATGCAGTGCGGAGGCCATGATTTAGTTTCTAGGAACAGAGAAGTTGTGAACCTCCCAGATCTTTCACCGGAGGCGATGCGGCATTCGGACCGGTTCGTGTTACCTAAGCTTATCTGGTGACCTTGGCTCCGCACGGCCTCCGTGGCCTTCCGGGCCGAGATAAACTTCTCCCCCTACCTAATTGTTGCCCCAACATATTCCAACCGAGCCGCAATCTTCTCGTCAACGACCTTTTCACGCCTGAAAGTGCAAAACTTCGCAATTGCTCACATTCTTACTATCAAGTATGCCAACCAGGCATAGCAAACGGACCAGAGGGGCATGTGCGCAGTGCGTTCGGAAGAAGCGAAGGGTAAGTCTCACCTGTCGGAATGCTCCGCCATTGGTAGACGACAACGGCATCATGCACAACAAAACAAGGGACTAATGTTATACATATGTAGTGCGACAAAAAGCGCCCCAAATGTTCACAGTGCTTGAAATCTCACCTGGCTTGTGATCTGGAAGTCTTCAAGATATGGACCCCTGGAGACTCCGAGGATCAAGGGCCAAGCACGCGAACACAAGCTGCCAGCAGCGAAATAATTGAGAGCCTAAGTCCAAATTTTGGCTCAACAGCCCGCCCTTCATCCAGGGTCCTTCCAGTGACTGGTAACGATGAGATTCCAACTGGTAATCTGGCCAGCGATCTCTGGCTCCCAAACCCCCGCACAGGCGACAGTGGAATTTTGGGGCACAGTTTGCCTGACATTCAAGACGTCAACCACAGCAATCATCACTTTGAGACACTATTCACAGAAGATGATAATGTTCTAAGTGCTGAATCGAGTGGAGAGTTGGCTGCAAACGACGAATTAATTTCGGTCTTCGACGACGTACAATTTGAGACGCAGCTCTTGGACTTTCCAGCCTTCGACCAAGCCCTGAACTCCGTCCCAAATGATCTTGAAATGAGTTCAAGCTTGGTTTCTTATAACACAGTTGCTGGGAACCACCAGGAAGCCTTGCAAGCGTCTCTATCAATGACTCACTATCCGATGCCTTGGCCCCCAGATATGCGATGGATTTCTGTGCCTCGACGAACAAAACTTACTTCGTTTTGAAGGGTCTCAAGACCCATTCATAGCCATCATCCCTCAAATGGCCATTTCTAACGAAAGTTTACGGAGCGCGATTTTCTGTTTTGCTGCGTTTCAGTACAACACCGGCAGAAATGGCGACGAGTTCCACCAGCTTGTCAAAGACTGCTCAAAAAGAGCCGCTGTTGCCTTGAAATCCGAACCGCCATCACTTGGGCCACAAAGTTGGTCTCTGTTCTCAATCGTCGCATGCGGAATATTCCTGCACCACTTTGGTCAGGATGCTTCCCAGGAATATTTGCATTACGCATGCAAGATTGCTGTCGGCTTTTCTACACGCCCACAAGCTTCCTCGGATCTTCTTGCACCATTCATCCAGCTAATACTCTCTATGCTGCGTTGGAGTATTATATCCACGGTTTGCTCTTTCCAGAGTTCTCGAAAGCCGGTGAGCGATACGATCTACCGTGGCTTGGAGATGCGAAGAGAAGAGGTTGAGCACAACTATCTGCCTTCCTTCCGTGACTGGACAAATCACCCGATATACGCATTTTCTCCGCGCCTCGTCAACCCCCTGCTTCGCCTGGCCAGGCTTCTTGACATTCAGAAGTCTCGCTTGACCGTCAACCATTACATATCGGATGCGTCCATGGGAATTGAAATGACGAAGCTAGAAGAACTTCTTACCGCTAGAGAAGCTGATCTGGATCTTTCCCGAACAGGCACTACAGACCCAAAGGAACTGCGGTCTCTGAACGAGGCCATGCACGCAGCTGCTTTCTTGCTGTTCTATGCCCGCCTCAAAGGCATGCCTTTCACAGCTCCTCTGGTACGCAAGAAGGTGCAAGTTATTGTGTCCGAGATTGGAAAGATCCCTGTCGCATCTCGCGTTTCTCATGCCGTTCTATTCCCACTTTTTATTGCTGGCTGTGAGGCCGTTGAAGATGAGGCAAGGAGAAGAATTCTTGAAAGGCTACGGACACCAAGGGGTCTTGCGTACAATCGCAAAGATGTATGCTTGTCGTTGGAACATGTGTGGCAAGTACGAGATCTCGACCCAGGAAGCAGGTGGCCCGACTGGTTCTACAAATGTGAGTGAACCCCATCGACCGAACCGAGGTTTGAATTAAGTGCTGACGACAATGGAACAGTGGAACCGGACTTTTGCATCAAGTCCTTATTCTAAGTTGAATGGACAGGGATGTGGACTATACATAAACATTGTACTTTCTAGGTCACTCTGTCTATGCTTCACGTTCAGTAACCTCAAGAGAAAAGGACGTGGTGTTTCTCAGTGTTTGGGATGTGCTGCTATGCAAGTGCCGGGTGACTTGATATTAAGTACCGTATATATGTTGTTGGACAAGCTTCCAGCCATGAGTGACCCATCACGATTCTCACATAGTTAGGAACAAATAGGTAACAGTACCATGTAACGGATTGTATCATTATATTGCAATAGCCTTCTTGCCTGTGCCTTCATCTTTCTGACCATGCAGCTACTCATAGTCTAGCGTTTTAGCCAGACAAGAAAGCACAGGCGGAATGAAACAGTGAGGTTTGGACTTCGAGCTTTGGAACAGAGCTTCAATTCTCCCTCAATGTCATTGGACCTTTCCTCACAAAGATGCTCATGACCTCATATATCAAATCTGCGGCTGCAAGGGATGTGACCTCGGCATTCGTGTCATACACTGGAGACACCTCAACAACATCCGCGCCGATAATGTTGATGTCAGAGAGGCCTCGAATGATTGCGCGGAGCTCACGCGTAGACCAGCCTCCGGTCTCAGGAGTACCTGTTGCTGGAGCAAAGGCAGGGTCGAGTGTGTCTATATCAATCGACAAGTAGACCGGCTTGTCGGTGCCGACACGCTCGATGATCTTCTTGACGATGCCGCGTGTGCCAATATCGTCAATCTCGCGAGCCTCGATACGCGCAAAGCCACACAGCTCGTCTTCGTCATAGTCTCCAAGCCCTGAGAGGGTCGTACGAAGGCCAGCATGCATATTGCTCGAATTCGATATCAAGCCCTCCTGGTTTGCCCAGTAAAAGAAGCTGCCGTGTGTGATCTGTGCGGCATCTGAAGGCGCTTCTGCCGTTGGGTTCCACGAGTCGAGGTGGGAATCGAAATGAATGACGCTGACGGGCCCATAAACTTTGTGAATGCTTCGGAGAATTGGTAGAAGAATTGTATGATCACCGCCCAGTGTGAGAAGTCGAGGGATCGTTTTCGGAGGATTCGGTCCGGCGGCAGTCGATTTCGTGTAGGCCGGACGGTGGAGGAGGCTCGTGTACCCCTTTTCTATGTCTTTCATTGCGACTTCTTTGTCATGGCTGTGATGATGTCAATATCCAAATATGATCTCAGTCGATGTGTTGGCACTGCTTACGGTGAAGCTTGAATGTCGCCGCAGTCGAGGGCTTGTCCCCAAAATTTGAGCGGATTGACGCGTTGCGGTCTGCATGAGAGTGAGCGAGGGAGATAGATGTGTAGAAATTGGCAAATCGTACACATTGTAACCTCCTCTGCCAATCTGTCAGCTCGCCCAATTAACTAGCTCTAGGAGTGCGAATTACTTACGCCAGAGTGAGGTGCCGAGAGGCTTGTCTGATTGCTGAAGGCCCGAATCGAGCCCCTGGTCGATAGGTCACACCACTGTCGAAAGGAATTCCTAATACGAAAGTCAACCATACACCCAATAGTAGAATGAAACGGGCTATGTATTGAAGTACGAACCGATAGTGGCAATATCGAAAGCAACAGACTCATCCTTCAGGCAAGCAAGGTGAGGCAGAAGCCCATAGGTTGTGATACCCGCGAAGGCAGAGTTGTCCTTCAGCAAGTCAGCAATGTTCTTGAGTTACTTTCTTGGTGGAAACCCGTGCATATTCGTAGTTTTCGGGGACCACGGCGTCGTGCTTGCCCTGCAGCGGTCGCTGCACTGCATGGGCGAGTGATCCAGCCACTAGCGTGCAGTAGTGAAATCCTCTAAACATTGTTTCTAAGTTGGAAGAAATGTGCTAAAGATTTTGAAAACTCCGTTGACTGGCTGCTTTTTTACCGTTCGAAGTTTGTAGGAGTTGTGTCTTATGGCTGTTGGGTTTCATGGTGGGAGTGGGTGGAAACTAACCACGACTGGAAAGTTATCCGCAAGCCCCACCACATGAATCCCGGTACCCAGGAGCTGCCGACCACGATATGGACTCAAACTGACTAGTGCATATGTCCAGATAACACGAGAAGCCAAGCGTGCTGTTGCGAACGTCTCTGGGCTGGGAGTCTGTGTTGGTCACTTCGCAAGCCCAACAGTCAACACAGTGAGAGGGTTCCATATACCCCTAAAGCTGCAGAACAGAGCGTCCTTCGCCGCCTCACAGACCATAGATAATGCTCTGATACGGCACAAAAGAGGTCATGTGGTTCAAATAAAACCTTAGCTATATAGATAGTTTCAGAAAGAAGATCCGAATACGAGTGCACAACCCGAGCAAGAGTTCGTGACAAGACCTTATGCAATTGTCATGATGAAATACGGCCTAGCTAGGCGTCTATCCTCTGGAACGCTTTCTTGATCTCCTCATCCCAGTTGCTAGACAGAATGGCAGCAAGTTCCAATCCTGCGACTAAAATCATGCCCACTGTCTGTCCTATCCAGAGTCCCGAGAGGTCCCATCCTGAAAAGGCCATCCAAGTGCCAAGCGGCAGCGCAACAACATAGTATGAGAGAGCGTTGATGGTGGCGCCAATGTTCTGTTTTCCCATCCCACGAAGCGACCCTCCACAGCTCCCATTGAGTCCGTCGAATATTTGGAACAAAGCCACCCACGGCAGTACCCGCGCTGTGTATGATATCACCGTCTCATCAGGTGTAAAGATAGCAGCAAACCGAGATCGGCTGGCAATCAGCAAAATCATGACAGAAGTAGCCACACTGATGGTCAAGAATATTGCCGTTCTGACGGATCTGATGGCAGCAGCTTTGTCTCTGAGGCCAAGCAGCCCGCCGACTCTGATACTGGTTGCCACGCCGATACCAAACGGAATGGTAACAAGCACTTGATCTGCGGTCATGAGGACGCTTTGGGAGGCCAACGGCAGCGGGCCAAGGCGTCCGGCAACAAGAGCAACAATCTCGAATGCCCAGAACTCCGTACCCAAATGGACGAACCCGAGGAAAGCAAGACGGGAGAAAGCCGGTAGGTTCTCAAGACAACGCCTATCCCAACCGTTCCAGCACTCGTGTCCCTCGACGAAGCATGCGTAGGCGAGAAGGCCAAAGAAAGACAGCCAGTACCCGATACCAGTTGCCAGGGGAGCTCCCATCACACCGAACCCTGAAAACTTGATGAACCAGTAGTTCAGACCGGCGCTGATGGGAGAGGTGATCAGAAGGACGTACGTTGTTGGCTGCACGATTCCTTGGGCCTGTAAATACTTCTTCAATATTTCGAAGTAGATGTATCCAAGACCACCAGGGATGAGGTGCGTCAAGAACATAGCCGAATCACGCGACAATGATTTATCTTGGCCAAGAGCAACAAAGAGAGGCTCAGCATACACCCAAATAAGCGCCACCGGAATGAAGAACAGGGTGAGAACGATCGTTGCTCTTTGTAGGAGGATGCCAGTGTAGTGCTTGTCGCGGCCAGTAAAAGCAGTTGAAGCGAGGGTATCGAGAGTAGTCGAACCGCCCATTCCGATGAGCCATCCGGTGCATGTGCTGAACATGTATGAAAAGGCGGCAACTGATAGACTTTCGGGGTAGAATCGCCCAACAATCATCATTGACACGGTTTGGAATGAGTTTTGCAAGAGGTATGCAGCAATCACCGGCGACGACAACTTAAGCAAAAGAACGGCCTCTTGGAACCCAATTTTGCTTTCTTGTAGTAGACCATATCTGCACCTGCCGGTTCGATTCGATGAAGATGTTGGTGACCATGGTCGTAGGAGCGTTGTTCGCTCAGTAGGGTTGTTTGCATGCTGATTGGGGTGCATTGCTCCTGGCTCTGTAAAACTAATCTGTTAGGCTGATAGAAGATCCTTGAATTCCGAAAAGAAGCGTACCTTGGTGTTGCTTTTTCCTCGTAGTTGAATGTCTGTTGTAGAGTATTTTCATTGCACTGTCTTGGTCTAAACCAGAGGCTTGGGCTGGTCCAAGTTGGATTGACTCTTGCATAGGCTGCACGAAAGACATTGTAACCAAAAAGTCACAAATCATCCTTTGCTGCTTATCTCAATGGTTCTCTCGGCACATGGGGCTGAATTCATCTCGCCACTCGTAATGGGCTGGGTAGGGGCGGAAAACTTGCCTATTTAGGAAGTATCCAATTCAGTAAAGATGCACCAGCACTTCCATGCCGCCATGTACACACCCGCTAACATGGGTTGCGCATGCTGCCTTAATGGTGTGCACCTGATTCATAGATGAATTCCTCAAAAGAGCAAAATTTCCGCTGATGCGGATCAGCACAAGCCGCCGGCCGCCGGCCACAACTAGTCGTCACAGACTTCCAACGTCAGACATGCAAGATGAAGCAAGCCAACTCCGTTCGAGCGTCCTTCAGAGATATGCTATCTCTTTATCGCGAGGAGAAATCTGCGGATGTAATCTGCCGGTACCAGTTACGTAGAACCTTGGTAGCTTATCGAGGGCATGCAGCATATCTAATGGCAGGATGCGCGGGATGGCTAGAGACTAGAGTGTTGGAGAAAGGCAGGATGGCGTTCGCATGTCTCCTGACATGAATCAAATATCACCCATGACTTCTCTCAATTACATCGATTTCCATACTACACATATGAGCATACTCTAAGATGCCGAAACTTCAAGACCCCAAGAAAACATACGACCACCCCAGCAAGGCTATGAAGGACGATGGTCAGGTGACTGAAGCCCTCCGGAGGGAGAGTGTTGATGTTCATGTCCCCACGCCGGCCGCCCTGGCATCTGGACGAGCAATCTTGGTCGATCCACGCGGCCTACCTCTAGTCCCGCAACCTAATTCAGATCCGTTGGATCCCCTGAACTGGTCAAAGTCCGAAAAGGCACTTATCTTATTCGTTGTTTGTTACGCTGGCTTCTTGTCTATTTACCTTACTACCGCGCCGGTGGCATCACTTCCGCAGCTCCAAGAGCATTTCAACATCACTTATTCCGAAGTCAATTGGTCCTTAGCTGTCCCGGCCCTCGGTCTTGCTGTCGGGATCTTACTCTTTGCAGGCTTCTCAGATATCTGGGGTCGTCGCCCTGTTCTGCTGGGCACCACTATAATCGCTCTGGTAGCCACTGGTTGCACAACGGCTGCCAATCTGCCTTATGGAGCATATCTGGTGCTTCGTCTCCTGCAGGGAGTTGGCGCCGGACCAGCGCTTAACGTAGGATTTGCCATTGTTCAAGACATCACGTACGAACACGAGAGAGGCTTTAAGACTGGTCTTTGGATCTTGGCGATCGACGTAGGAGGAATGATTGGCGCCTTTGGTGAGTTTCGAATGAGTTATGGAAGAGCAACAGACCTAACACTGGGCATACATAGTGGGAGGTTTTGTTGCCGATGCCGGGACATTGTGGGTACAGTACCACGTTGCGATTGCCTATGGCGTCCTCCTGCTGCTGGCAGCTTTCCTCTTGCCAGAAACATTCTACCCACGGAATTTGATTTCTGATGATGTGACACTGGGGAGAGAATGGGAGAGTGTGAAAAGAACGAAGAGCCTGGGGCTCTGAGTGAGTTTATTCGCAAAGCCAGCTACTTGATTATACTTATGCGTTGGCAGGAAGTGCAACAGCTTCAAGTCGGATCTAAGTGGCGGATATTCATGACAGCCATTCGGTTCATGAAACTTCTGACACAGCCTCGGCTCTTGTGTGCCATCATCCCCTATATATTCTTCCAGTATTGGTGGTAAGTAACATTGCAACGCACAGAGTGCTACGGAGTGCATCCTAGACTTGGAAGCCTCTATCTAATAGAAGAGCTTCAGGGTCGTCTCTATACTCACAATGGGGCCAGTTGCATATGCGCAATACAGCACCCAGATTCAGGGTCTGCTTTGGCTTGGCCTCATCCTCGGCACTGTCACCGTCGAAACCGTCTGCTCTGGCCGGATGCTCGACAAACTTGCTTCAAGGCTTGCAAAACGCAACAATGACATCATAACACCAGCTATGTATCTATGGCTTGCGTATCCTGCAACTCTACTCGGAGCGGGAGGATGCATCTTGTGGGGCGTGTCAATCGATCATCATTGGCATTTCATGGTGGGCGAGCTCGCCTTATTTTTCTGTGAGAACAACAATGTCCCATCTTCCTCTTCTGAACCTCCCCTCCTCCCACTGACTCACTGTGTAGTTGCCGCAGGATTGCAGATGGGAAACGTAACAGTGGTAACGTACGCGATCGCAGCGTATCCAGATCGCGTGCTGGAAGTGATATCTTTGTACGGAGTTCTCTACAATGTGAGCGCATGACTCCCATTCGCTTGTATCTGGGAAATTGATGTTGTAACCATACCTCCAGCTAACATCAGTTACAGATTTCCGCATTTCTCGTCCCTTGGTTCATCAATGACTGGGTCGAAGCTGTCGGTACGGTATCTTATGGATCGTTCATGTGAACAACTGTTGCTAACAGATGTTCCAGGTTTCACCTGGAGTTTTGCGACTCAAGGTCTTATCAGTCTTCTAATTATCCCATGCGCCACGATCCTTCAAATATTGGCGCAAAAACTTGAGGACAATAGCAATGGAGTTTAGAAATTTTCCATACCCATGAGATCCTAGCCAAGACATATCAAACTCAACTGAGCTCTGTAAGAATGCAAACTTTTGTCGCGAAGACAGGAGTCACCTCATGTATGCTAGAGCGGAAGGCAGCGAGACTAGGGCTAGACTTCAACTAGAAAGAACATGCGACAACCCGTTAGTACAAGAGCTGCCGCTATCGGAGGTGCTGACCCCGCGCCTTATGATTGGAAAACACTGAGGCGGGCATACCTTCATCGACGTTGGCAGCAGGAGTGTGCTTAGGATACGGAGAGAACTTCATCTTAATTCACGCTCGATGGAGGATGCCGCCAAAAGTGTCTCAAGATCAGAGAATCTATTTGAGTGCAAAAGAATAAGTTACGAGTGGTACCTCTCAGCGTCTCAGCAAGATATCTCTTACCACCTCCATCGGCCGACGGTATTGCGCAGGGACTCTTAGGGTGTTAGTCGAAAGTTTTACACTCTCAGAAGAATGATGTAATATGTATGAAGATCTTGAAAGAAGTCCAAAACTAAAGGGTAGAACTGTTTCGCCTTTCACCTGTCTTTGAATCGTCATGCCATCCACCTCTGGCTATTTACTCGCATCGACATGTGAGCAGACACTAGCAAGCTACGATAGTTGCTCAAAACGTATGCGTGAAAAAGTGATAGAGCAATTGCATTCAAGTAAACTAAACCCTTTCCATGGTATCGTATATCATCTTACTGTCTTGCGATAGAAATAACCCCATTCTTCACATCATTCATCAGCTTGTTGAAAACCTGCTTGATCATTTCCTCCCCCTTACCAGGCAGAAAATCGACATGGAAATCAATTGACTGATCCGCAAATTTTCCTGTGATGTGTGCCTTCAGAGATGTTCCCTTCTCACACAGTCCGCGCAGATCGCCAGTGACTTCCACCTCTTCAATATCCAGAACATTCGCAACATGATGGAATATCCAACTACTTACGGCGGTTATCGAATCAGCGCCTTTTTTTGCAAACTCCAACACATGCTTGGCCGATTCGACCTCTTGCGTGCCGGCTTGGGCGCTCTTGAGGGCCTCCCTTGCCGAGTTGAAGGCTGCAGCTTCAATGCCGTTGGAAACCTGGTCCACGGCCTTTCGTAGGGGCTCAAGAACAGCCCGGGCGCTTTCCTGTAAGGAAGCCAGTTTGGCTTTTGCTTCGTCAACAGCGAGTTTCTCGGGCCCGCTTTGCTGAACATGCTGCAAGGTTTGCTCGGCTTCAGACACAAGTCGATTCTGAACATCAATTGCCTGTTGAAGTGCAGCATTGGCTTTGTTCAATGACTCATCCGCCGTACGCTTCGTCTGCTCCAACGTCGCTTCATACCCTTGAACTGAAGCCTCCGCAGCTTTGTATCCAGGACCTTGGACGACACTACGAGCTGCTTCGAGGAAGGCCATCTTCGTGCTGAGGTATGCTTCGCGGGACTTCAGATTTATCTCCGCCGCAGCGAGCTTCACACCCTGTACCGCATTGTTAGCAAAATCTAAGAGATGTTAATATTGCCCCTGTTGGATTACAACTTACAAGTGAGATCTTGTTCCAAGGCGAAGCATGGTCTATATCTTGATTTAGCATGTCGACCACGCCTTGTGCTTTCTTAAGGTCATCCTTGGCAGACTTGACCTCATTCTCTGCTTCGTTGATCTTTCCTAATGCATCGCCAAACTGTGATTTCATGTCATCTTTGGCCTTGTTGACGCGATTGATTTGTTCGTCAATGGCAGCATCAGCCGTCTTCTTCGCGTTGTCCACATCCTTCTGGGCGTCATCAATCTCCCTCTTTTGAGTAGCCTTCCTGACCTCCAATTCGCTCATGGCCTTTTTCAAAGCCTCTTGGTAACCTTCCTCGCACTTTGTGAGACTTGACGTGAGCTGATCAGTTTGGATCTGAATTACAGCCACCTTTGCACCTAGCGCTGCTGTCGCTTCTCTGACCTTGGATTGATAGGCGGCCTCGGATTTTTCGAGTGTGTCCTGAGCTGTTTTGAGAGAAGAATCGAACGCCTTCTGAGCCTTGGTCAGGGTGGTCTCTGCAGCGGATATTCCGTCGTCCACCGCATGTTTCGCTAGCATGATTTGGGCGTTAAATTTCTCCACGATGTGGGCGCAAATAGCTTGCTGAAAATAGAAACGAACGTCGAACTCGATGGTCTTCATCCCAGATACTCCAGATGAGATCGTGAAGGACCCATTCCGCATGTTTGCCTCAAGGAAGAAATCGAGACTGGCCGAGAATTGCAGTGCCGCCTTGAGGTGAAAGGCCGGAGATGGCATCATCGACGCGTCGATGTAGGTCCGCGCATTGAGGTCGAAGAACTTCACATCTCCATCCACTAAGATGATTTGGGAACTTTGGCTGAAGTCAAGGCTCACTTGTGATCCACTGACTGGCAATGGACCAACCTGAAATCCATTGAGGGTTCCATGCGCCCGGATGCGTTTCTGAACTTTGTCAATTGCACAAGAAACGGATCCTTCATGCCCAAATATAGCGGCATCGGAAACGAAGGATGCACCCGCAGGGTAAACTGTAGTGCCGATGGTGACGCCGGTTGAGAGGTACAACCTGGTCTTCTTGAAATATAGATAATCGTCCGAAAGAGAGAATGCCGGAAGCGTCGTCGCCATAATTGAGGATGCAAGTTCAATCACATCCTTCATGCCAAGCTTCTCGATTGCGAAGTCGATCAGCTCTTGCTCGGGTACCTCGCTGATGGCAAGTGCTGCACTTGCTTTGATACGGCCAAAGCTGAGGCCCGCGGTCATACCAACGGAGCTAGGATAGATGGGCCCGCCGTATTGAATACCGAGCTGGAGGGCTAAATCTGGACCAAGTTGAAGTTTGGGTGAAAGATCAAAAGGATTGGTCCACCATTGGTTCTTCAACTCGGCGAAAAGACTTGCTTCCGTGACAGTCAATGCCATCCCCCCTGTGAATCGAAGAGGATCTTGTTTGGGGACTTTGACAAAGAAGTCGGCCAGTAGCCTAAGTGTTGGATTGGATGAGAGGTCGACCTGTAACGATACAGGGCCAGAATGCACTGTGCCCTGCTTGAAGGACAGCGTTCTTGGAGTGGGAAGCTGTATGCCAATTGCGAACGATTTTGTGCTGGCTGCGTAGACTGCCTGAAGCACCAGACCCGTGACTGGATGATCTATGGTGTTGAAAGTATGATCCAGCGCAGAGATTGATGGTAGACGTGCTGCTATCTGGACTCCTTGAATGATAGGATACGACCGCGGGACCAAGCTCCCACTTGACACTTTGTCGGTGTTGCTGACAATGAGTGCCACGTTACTCAGCGTGAAATCCAAGAATGTGCCTTTCAACGCAGGAGCAATGCGAGCCAGACTGAAGCCTCCTCCAAAGTCTCCGTACAAAGTATAGGACAATTTTCCATTCTCACGATCCAGGTAGAGATAGGCGCTGACTTCTGTGGAGACAATCATGACGGTACCAGCAATGCCAAACTTGTAAGACGTTCCTGGTCCAGCTATCGTTGTGTCTTCTTGTCGCCCAATGGAAATGTCCAGGCCGGCTTTCTGTAGCACAACGTCGTGAAGAAGCTGTACATCTCCGACACCGCCATGAATTTGTAGGCCTCCTCTGTTCAAAGAGATAGTCGCCTCTGCTGACGTATGGCCCTCGATGGTGACAGTCCCGGAGATCTGTAGCCCCGCAGAGTCCGTCGCTATCAGAGTGAGATTTTCCAACACAATTTCATGCTCCGAAACATGCAAAGGCGACTCGAAGAGATCTTCATACAAATCCCGAAGCCCGGCAAAATCGACGTTGTACATCTCGCAGGAGAGGCTCCAAGTGGACTTTGCATAAAAGCCGGCGAGTTGAAGAACGGAATCTCAGAGTTTCATGGTCGCGCTGGCCTGTAGGAGCAGCATCGAAGGGGACTTGTTCGCCAAAAACGCTGTCGTAAAGGACAAGGATGAAAGTCTCAGGCCTTCGACGCCTGCAAACCCGGTGGTCACATTCGGATCGCTGTCTGCTAGGGCAGCGAGTGTGAGTATCCCGTGGCTTTCGATGACAGAAAAGTCCAGGGCAATCGGGGCGATCTCATTGGGCATTTCAAGATGAATGTTTCCAAAAAGCCCAATGGTGTGCCTCCACCTTTTGGTGTATGGTTCCCAAGCCTCATATTCCGAATGAAGGCCAAAGGTAACTCCCAGCTCAGTGATCTCAAGTAAATCGCCCAATTTTGCCGACATGTTCGGAATGCTTCCTTGAAAGTTCAAGCTGGCGGGACGGGTAGGAAAGCTCCAATCATTGTTTTGAGCGATCAATGCCTTCATTCGGAGAAGGGGCTGTGACTGCCCGAGAACGTCGTTCAGGAACGTTGAGATGGGTTGAAGGGGGCCTGAGAACGTGACGTCTGTCTGTATCCATGTACCGGATCCTTCGGTCAATGTGGCGTACTGGTGATATTCCAATTGCGTGTCGGTGAGCTGTACGGCATTGATATCCATACTTTCTAGCTCGGGAAGAAACGTAGACAGCTTGACGGAAGTGCGAAGCGGAACAATTTGCCGAATACCCTCGGGGCCCTGGCCAGTAAATACATAAATCTGAGCTTCGAAAATGTTGAAAATCTTGACAGTTCCGTTGAGCACAAATCCGTTGGGTATATCGTCATTGGCCATGGTGACAATGCTGTGTGGGGTGAATGAGATCAGGCGCGGGAATGCATTATCGGGGTCAAGCACTGTAAAAGGATGGAGCTCTGGTGGGACACTGTTGTGGGAGCTACTTGGAGGTTGAACCAGAGTTGTGTTCCCCTGCTCATCGACCAAAATTGCGCAGGCATCTTTGACGACCTGGCCTCCGATGATGACAGGATCTGACTTCTTGAAAGAGTTCCAGATATTGGCGTAGGACAGCGAGGTTGCCGTGACCCGCGATTTCCCCTGAGATGTAGCGACAACAAGCGGGTTCTTCGGGCTGGCACCTACGATCATTGCGGCGAAAGGATTGAGAGTAAGAGGGTGGAATCTTGGCCGGATGGCCAACAGATTCGTCGAGAGCACAGCGGTCGTGGCATCGCCAACTGCTGGGGCAGGGGACTTCTTGGCACTGACATCGTCTGCCCACTTTTTGAGTAGCAGATAGTCAACGTCGCCTTCAAGTCTGAGAACGAATCCTCGTTGGAATGGGAAGAAGGTTTGCTTGAGAGGAGTGACAGCTATGCCTCTATTGGTGGGCAGTCTCAAATCGTACTCGAGGGAAAATGATAAACCGCGCAGGGTCGGGTCATTTGCAGCGGCCCAATAGTCGATGCTGGTTCCGTCGAGCTTCCCTTGGTCATCCTTGGTGAACTTGGTCATCTTGAGCTGATTGTTTTCGACATCCGTGTGCACTATGTTCCCAGGGACCGTCGTGTTCGGGGTGATCAGGATTCCTTCCAGTTTGGCTCCCTTGGACGTCTTGTGCTCGCGGTACATGTACTCTTGCCACGCCTTCTCGTACCTAATTGTGATTTCGATCAGCCTGAAAGATTTTGACACTTGTTGTAACGACCGAGACCGTACCTCATCATGATACTATTGGTTTCGCTGGAGCCAAAGATCAAGTTCGATGGTCGTTGCGTCATTTCGTTTGTGACGTTGCCCCAAGAAAAGGCACTCCTGTGCAGCCACTATACCCAATGGTGTTAAATCAAGCATTGGTAATTCTTTCCATAAGACCTGATACTTACTTCGGCAGGATAGACCCGCGGGGAACCCCATTTTACTGTCGCACTAGGCGAGGGCGCCGGTGCCTCAAGTCTTTTCAACGGATTTGGCCAATTGGCGGAGGTTGCAATCTGGTTCAGGTTCAATTAGTCCTGATAGCTCCTCACAGGTACATCTCGTCAAAGGGCGCTATGAAATGGAAGGGAAAAGGGGAAAGGCAGAAGTCCTCACGAGCAGATACGAAGAGACACTTACATTAGTTGCCGAGAATCCCATCACTTTTTGTTGATCGTCCTCCTTCTTTCTGGCATCTGGCGATGCTGCACGTTCCATCGTTCCAAAAGATACCATCCCAACACTAAGACCCGGCTGGTACGAAACACCGTTCTCATCCGCAGCTTTGCGAGAGAGCGTCTCCCACTTACTGTCAAGATTCTTCATAGCAGTGGAGTTGACTTTGGCTTTTGATCGCAGCTTGGTACTGATTTTATTCAAGGTCGCTTGGTCGGGCAAGGGATATGGCTTGAATGCTTGAAAGTAGGAAATATAGTCAGTCTTGAGAATCCACGTCTCATAGTGACCGAACGGCGATGTTGAGGTCTGTAGACATCCATCGGTCAGTTATGTTCTTTTTGTGTGCTTGCCTGGCTGACTCACTTTGACATAGCGACTTTCGAAGCCTTGGTCTCTGTTCTTCTCGTCCATCGTATACACCTGAAACTTCCGCTCTTTGATTGGACGGACCGCGTTGGCGTGGGCATCCCTCACTATTTGTTCCAGTTCCGCTTTCGAAACTGCCGGTTGTACGCCGTCCACCAGTACAAATGCGATGTCCAGTCCCACATTGACTGAGCGGAGTGGACGGCTTGACTTGACGGTTAGCCCATTCGCTTTTGCAGTATTCCAGAAGCTTTCCGTTTGAACTCTCTTCTTCCCAAACGAGTAGGCTTCAGCGGTGCCGCTTTTGAGCCGAACAACTAGTTGATAGTTGTTCTTCGCCCACTGGTACGTGCCGAGACATAGGGATTCAATAGTCGACTCTTCAACGTATACTTCCGCATTTTCGAAGCCCAGGGTCGCCTTGTCGACCTTGTGAAGTTTGACATAGCGCCTGTCAAGAGGAGGGGGTATTGTCGGCTGCTTCGGTTCCAGCGCCCATCCACGAAATTCGGTATAGACACGACTGTCGTTGACTTTGCTCCAGCACTTCGCTAGATCATCCATGATGATCAATTCGAAGGTCACCGGGACCGAGACGAAGTTGGATGCAAGACCTGGGACAGTATGTTCGATGAACTGCTTTCCATCTGTGTTGTTTCGTTGCATGTCGTTGAGAAGGAGATCAAAGAAGTTCACCCAAGAGTTGTCTTTCACCCAAGAGTTGTCTTTCACCCAAGAGTTGTCTTTCACCCAAGAACTCTGGTTACTATCGTTGAAAGACCAGTTGAGAGGGCTGAGGTTCACATTGAGGAGGTCCATGGATCGTTTGTCACGGCGCGAGAACTTTTCGAGGTAGTCACCATCCAGGTTCCAGCTTGACTGGTGTGTAGTAGACACCTGTCTCTGACAAAAGTGACACCATCTGTCGAGACTGAGAAGGCCCCATTCAGGCACATCCTTGGAAATGGAAAGTTTGAACGGGTATCTCAGCGGAATGTAAAGTGGCTTCGGAATCGTGGATTGCGCGGGCGAGCGAGAATCCTTCGCAAACCTCCACCAATAGTTCACCTTCTTCACCTTGCCCACCTGCACCTCTTCCCGCTCGACTTCCCAAGCTGAGTTGTACACAAGGGGCTCATCAATCGCGGCATCGTTTGTTCCGTTCATCAAGGTCGCCATAGTCGTTGCCGAACGTGGGTTGTTTGGATAGATTGATAAATACTTTGGTTATAACAGAGTCAATAACTTTGAGTAAGCTTCTGAGATGTACAAATCGAAATCAGAAGTACGATGGTGAGATGTAATTTAGTAGTTTTTGCATAGTCCAGTGAGATATGCTTTGCCGTTCAAGCATGTGAGGTTGCCAGTCGGACCGGCATTGCGCTCTTGTGACCGAAAGCTAAAGTGGTCAGTCATATTGACGCAGGATTGGAGGTGTTTTCAGACAAGTGGCCTGACTTGGCTAGCTGTGACTTAACCCATCGTCATCAATCACTAGTGTGATGAATTGTGGTAGGCGTAGGAGCGGAAAAAGGAAGGGTTGGAATGGGCGGAACATCAGCGGCTTGGCACCAGCTAGCCACAGAGCCGAGCGCTCATCACTGGAACAGTTGAGAAACCTCTCAGCCTACTGTCATGAATCATCAACGTATCAGGCGTCTCAGTGTCCCTGAGCCATCACCTCAAACTTGCCGCAGGTACTCGATCACGGTCGGGACTCGGAGAGGATAGCTAGCAGTCTCGGGGAGGCGTTTATTCACCGTTATCTGATGGATGTTGTTCCCAGCGAACTTGAGCCTCGACTGTCCTAGAGTACCGTACGCCTTTTCTCGAAAGCTGCTAAGAATCCATGATAAGATCATCCCAGACCTGCAAGCAGTACTGTCTCAAAGGCTTCAGGTCCAGTGAAGCCTGCTCGCAGCCTCACAGAGTGGGCCGAGCTTACATCTCAGTCAAGACATGGAGGTGCTGGCAATGATCAGGATACTTTGAAGGCGCTTGGTAAACCTTTAGAGAATACTTATGCCCTGGTCGTGAGTCTTGCTGGGTTCAGAGGTATGGTGAGCCCTTAGATACCCAGTCATCCATTTGAAGTCGGCAAGTCGACATTTAGCGCATTCTGTGATTGGCCTTCTCGATTTGTTAACGGGAGTTCACACTGAGGAGGCCTAATTCGACAAAATTCCCCGCTGATCAACGGCACTAAACGGCGTAGTTAGTCGGCGACTTCAAATGGATGCGTCTCGCCGGCAGCCCAGATGCCCTCACCCAGACGCCACAATGTGACGGTCACAGGAATTGCTGCCAGCCTGCCGAGTTCCTGACCTCCATCGGTGATGCTCTTCTTCATGTTGTGCGAGCTAGTTTCATGTTGTCTGATGGGCACACTTGGAAAGCCTGGTTCATGTGATGAGCCGACGAGGCTTGTGTGCCATCACATAATCACCAGTGTGCCGTTGCCTGAAGACGGACGTCAACTGCCTGCAGAGTTGAGAGAATCCACGGAGGCCGTGGAAAGAGAGACATCAGCCCATACAGTGAAGCCTGGGTTTTTCAGCTTCTGTGCAACTCGAGGACTGGCGACGATGGGCTTCTTAGACTGCCGTCCGCATCAACCGACATGTGAAGGCCGCGAAACGAGTCCGGTGGAGACCCAGCTACCTGCAGGGGGCCATGATCCAGGGCAACAGGGACCGCAATGTCGTCATCCCTCTATCTTCGTGTCGGGCAACATGCATTCCCTCCGTCGCGTTATTCAACAAGACGCGAGTTTGCCAATACGCATCATTGCCCGAAAAACCAAGAACGACGTCGGAAGTCCCGGTCAGGTCCAACCGAAAAAAACTCCCGGCCTCGACAACCGACAATCTGCAACACACAAGTCTCGAACGGCTCCGAGCCGGAACTCACGGCTGGGGTCACCAAACCCCCCACCCCCACCCCCGGTTAGCGCACGCGCCCCGCTGGGAGTAGAGTGGCCACCACGGCATTTGGCCCCGGGAAAACAAAAAGGAGGGAGGCGTCTGTTGGAGGGGTGAAAATGCGAGGGGGAGCTTTTCTTTCGCGACCGCACGGGTGGCATAGGGCCAGGCGCCGTACATTTCCGAGTGAAGCCGGCGGGGCAACAGTTACGGGTTTGGAGACGAGAGGTTGTAGGGTTTGAGTGTGCTTTTTTTTGGGTTCTGTCGTCTGATGAAGATGTGCAATTGGAATCTCACAGATTGCGCATCGTTTGACTCAGTCTATGCAAATCATTGCATACTGCATAGTATAGTACGCTGGAGAAGCTCGCATTTCGGGCTGGTGCTCTCCGACAGTCTCCGTCGCGACAGAGGTCCATAACACCATCCATCCAACTGCCTCCCCCCCACCATCCCTTTTCCAGGGAACACCCGCGCTCGCGAGCCGAGGATGTTGGTGTCGTCAGTCCGGAAATCCCGCCCAGCTATACACGCACACACACCGTCACATTGCAATCAATCACACTTTGAACCGAAAGGTTGAACAGAATTTTGGGATCTATTTTGTGTGGGCTGCGCTGACGCCGACACCGTTTGGTCGTCGCGCATGAGGCGGGGGGGAATATACAACAATTGCGTTCAATCAAACAATGCCTCGTCCGATGCTCGGAGCAAGATGCCCGAAATATGCCAAAAAATAAAAAAAAGTAAGCGTGGAAAAAAATCATTCTAAGCACCGGCCGTAGATGAATGCATTGCCCCATATCCCTTTTCTTGGTGGGAGGGAGATGCTTCCTCCAATTAAAACTTGTTCTGGTTCGCGTTCTGCTTGAACATGGTCGCGTCGGGCTTGTACTTCTTGGACACCAGGCGGACGTCGTACTCGACATCCAGCACGGCACCGTTCGGCTCGTCCTTGACGGGCACGAAGTCGAGCAGCAGGTCGGGCTTGACGGCGCTGACGGTGTCGGTCTCGAGGTAGGGGTCGTCGCGCGGGTACAGCTGGGCCGTGACGCCAATGTAGTCGTCGTGGGTGACCATCATGTGGATGTGGGCGGGGCGGTAGGGGTGGCGGCCCATGATCTTGAGCAGGTCGGCCGAGGGACCGGTGGTGTCGATGGCGTACTCGGTGGGCTTGAGGCAGTAGAACCAGAAGCGGCCGTCGGCGTCGGTGCGGAACTTGCCGCGCAGGTTGTGGCGGGTCTGGTTCTCCGGGTCGAAGACGTCGTACTTGCCGTTGGTGGAGGCCTGCCACATGTCGAAGACGGCGTTGGGGATGCCCTTGCCCGTCTCGGCGTCGAAGATGCGGCCGTGGAACTTTGTGAGCATGGCTTTGGCGTCGGTGGGCATGTTCTGCACGACGGAGGCGCCGAGGTCGCGGAAGGGGGTCTCGGGGGACCAGAAGGGGCCGAGGATGGTGGAGGAGGTGGGCTGCGCGCCGGACTCGGTGACGACGTGGTTGTTGATTTCGTCGACGAGGCTGTTTTTGGGGTGTGATTAGCCTTGGGATGATGATGGCGATTGTGACTGAAGAGGGGACTTACGACTCAATACCCAGAATGTCCATGACTCTCCACGCCTCGTTGCGGTTCTTCTTGTAGGCCTGGCCGATGGAGTTGATGTAGTTGACGCCGAGAACCCACTCGTCCTGCTTCAGCTCGACCTCCCTGCAGAAGTCGTGCATGTGCCTGATGAGGGAGGTGAGGATTTCCCTGTGGCGGGGCAGGGTCTCGGGGGACATGAGGTCGATGACATGTTGTGTGAAGTTGGGGTCGAACTTGCTGTTGTTGTCGTTCTGGTTGCTGGTCTTGACGCCGTTGGTGCCGTTGGTACCGTTGGTGTGGCCGTTGACGCCGTTTGTTGCCATTGTGACGATTGTTGTGTTGTGTGTGTATGAGAAGGGGGGAGAGGGGGGGTATCAAGAATGAGAGTTTACAGATTGCTTCGCGATTAAGATAAAGGGCGAAGAGCAGGAAAGCTGGTTGCAGAGTAATGTGAGGATGTCTAGGGAAGAGGGAAGAGGCACGATGGACATGTCACAAAGGGGGACCCTGAAGTTAAGTATGAATCTCAAGGGGACCCGGGAGCAGTAGGGATGAGATGAAAGAATGGACCACAGGACCCGAGGGCACGAGTCGTCGTATGATGAGCGGCAAGAGAAGTCGGCAAATTGACCAAAGGCGCAATCACGATTGGGGAGGGTACCTGGGCTGGGCAACCTATTCCTGACCGGAGGACCTGGGGGACCTGGGGTAAAACTTTAGCTCGTGGAATGGCTTTTTCGCCTCCGCCGTGTCCAGTCTCTTTCTTTGCGCTTGTCTGAGACCAGAAAGGTATGAAAGGAGCACAGCTTCTGGGCAAAACATATTACCGGCGTGCGCTGCCGGTGGAAAAGTAATGTTCCCAGCGTGGCACAGTCCAAGTGCGGGGTATCCGTGACGGTACGTACTCTGTAGGGTCGATGCGGGGGAGGGTGGCCCACTGTAACTCACTGGGAAGCTGAAGAGGCGCGGCGCTGAGTGGCTGAGTTGGGGACGGGGTGGCCTGTGCGACGGCGCGTGGTGCAGGTATTATATTTTGGAGATGCGCCATTGGCCGCTGCCCGTGGGGAAGGGGCTGCCTCCGGGCTCGGGGGTCGGTAACGGATCACGGCTTGAGGCTGCTTGCTGTTGTGCTCGCGTCTTCGCGTGTTACCTCACACTCACCCAAGTACGTGGGTCTCGCTTACTCATCACCATGTCCTCACCAGCATGACCTCCAAAAAAAAAACACCCAGCAGAGTTTCGGGACGGATTCCTGGCACTTGCACATCGGATGTTTTCATTCTTCAAGCCCCCGTCCATCGTGCCACCCGTGGATCCATGGGGAAGATTGATCTCGACAAAAGTTGGGGAGGAGCGGAGGCGAGGGGGGGGGGAGGGGAGTTACATGCTTCCGGCAAGACCCAACGGCTTGGTGCACACCACACCACACCAGACCACCGGTTCAACGACACGGTTGGGGATAATTATAATCGTACGTCATGCCATGTTGGTTGCGCGCCGACAATCCATGGGACGAGGTGCAGTCAGCCTATTACGCGGTGTCTATCGCATTTCGCCGTCCGTCTATTGGCTTGACTTGCCTGGCCAGTGTTGGTATGGGAGATGTGGCTGAAGGTGGCTTGATGGTACAGTCACTGTCGAGTTCTCAGGCTTAATTCATATTGTCTGTTCCTGCACTGTCAAGTGGCTTCATCTTCATAACGGCTGGCTGAGAATTATCGTGTGCATTGCTATCAAATCTGCCCCACGACATCTTCATCAGTACTTCACCGTCGCCGTGTTCGCCTCCGGCATCGGCTGGAACTCATTCACCCACTTGTTCCTCGGCTTGCTCAACGTACTCTTCCCCCGACGCAGGAAACTCCCATCACCCATCTTCCCCAGAAGCCCCCCATTGTCCCTATCCCAAACCACATTGCCCCTCAAGATGGTATACCGCGGCCAGTTCTCAAACTTCATCCCCTCAAACGGCGAGTAATCAATATCGTGGTGCAACATCGCGTTCTCCAACTCAAACGGCTCCATCTTCGCCACCCCTCCTTCTTCCCCAGCCGTAGCAGCAGCAGCAACCTGCTCAGCCGTCGGATACCAAATCACAAAGTCCGCATCATACCCCGCCGCGATCGCCCCCTTGCTATCCCCCAGCCCATAAAGCTTCGCCGGGTTCGTCGCCGTCACCTCCACAAACTTCTGCGGTGTCACCCGCCCCGCGAGCACCCCGCCCTGGAACAGCACCGGCAGCCGCGTCTCCAGCCCGGGAAGCCCGTTCGGCACCTTGTCGTACCGCATGCCCCCGTCCGCCGCGAGCCCCGCCTTCTTCCCGCTCGGGTGGTCGTACTTGCTCGGCGCGTGGTCCGAGCTGAAGGTCGTGAACGTCCCGTTGACGATGCCCGTCCACATCGCCTCCAGGTCCATCGCGTCCTCGCGCAGCGGCGGGCTGCAGATGTGCTTCGCCCCCGAGAAGGCGTCGTGCGCCGGGTGGTTCGGCCGCAGCGCGTCAGCCGTGAGGTACAGGTAATGCGGGCACGTCTCCGCGTGGATGGGCAGGAGCCGCGTCTGCGCAGCGCGCACATGCCCCGCCGCCGTCTTGGACGACATGTGCACGATCAGGATCGGCACGTCGGACAGCTCGGCCAGCGAGATGACGCGGTACACGGCCTCGTCCTCGGCGATGTTGGGCCGGCTGATGGCGTGGTAGTACGGCGCCGTGAGCGCCTGCTCCGCGAGCCGCGCCGTGATCCAGGAGATCATGTCGCTGTTCTCGGCGTGCACCATCGTCGTCATGCCCAGCGCGCGCGTCGCCATCATCACGTCGAGGATCTCGCCGTCGCGCAGCTTCAGGGGCTCGTACGTCATGTAGAGCTTGACGGAGGAGATGCCCTCGCGCACGAAGAAGGGCAGCTCGTCGCGCAGGATCGTCGGGGTGGGGTTGGTCAGGATGAGGTGGAAGCCGTAGTCGCAGTAGGATTTGCCCGTGGCGCGGGCGTGGTAGTCTTCCACGACGGGGTGGATGGACTCCTGGGTGCGGGACTGCGTTGCGAAGGCGATGACGGTGGTGGTGCCGCCTGCGATGGCGGAGCGGGTGCCGGTTTCGAAGTTGTCTCCTGTGGGGGAGTTGTCCTAGGTTTGTGGTGAGCGAGATGCGTGAAGGTTGGAGTTAGTGTATTAGGACTTACCTGGTCGAGATGAACGTGGGAGTCCACGCCGCCGGGCATGACGAACGCATGCTGTGCGTCAATGGTGGTCTTGGCTGAAAAGATGGACTTCAAGTCCTGGCCCACGGCGAGGATCTTGCCATCGCGGACGACAATGTCTTGGCGGGCGTGTACATCGGAAGCCGTGACCTGATGTCTCATGAGCTTTTGTCCGGGTGTTGAGTGATGGTGATGTGGGCACTTACAACCGTGGCATTCTCGATGATGAGATCAACCTCCATGATGAAGCGTTCCTGCGTATGCTTTCACTACAAGGGTCTAGAAAATGATGATTCTTCGAGACTCTGAGCTTTCTTCGCCCAGAAAGCAGTGTGCCTTATTCCTACCAAAAATGACTGCGAATGGCTTCACCCTCAATGACAAAGGTCTCACAGTAATCAATGATTCATGGTGTTCGGCGAGCAGCAAGATAACAAGCATTTGGCCGCGCTGCGACGATAGGCGAACCTAAGATAAAGATAGGCTCAGGACACCGATACACGGTTGGAGGACGGCCGGCCTATCAACCTTATCGGGTCGACAGGGGTGCGAGGGAGCTCTCCCCGGGGACAGATCGGACGACGCATCGCCGTGTAAATGCACGTGAGGGGTAATTGTTGTTGCAATTGGTAACAACTGCATGCAAAGATCAAGTCGTTGTATCTTTGTTGCGACTGGATAATAAGAGTGGCAATCGTGCCGTTTCTTAAGCAGAACCAGCGGCTTTACACGAGAGTTGGAAAAGCCACTCACGAGAAACAACACACATATTCGCAATGGCATCACCAAGGACACTGCGCGTGGCCGCAGCCCAGATGGGCGCCACACACTACGGCGACGAGCGCAGCAAGACGCTCGATCGCATGGTCAAGCTCCTTGAAGCCGCCGCCGCCAAGGGCGCGCAGGTCGTTCTCTTCCCCGAAGCCGCCTTCACCACCTTCTTCCCGCGGCACCTCATCAACGACCCCGTCGAGCTCGACGCCTTCTTCGAAAAGGGCGACATCTCGACCCAGCCACAGACAAAACCGCTCTTCGACAGGGCGCACCAGCTCGGCGTCGACATCTCTGTCGGCTTCGCCGAAAAGGCAGACGACGGCCAGACGTTCAACTCGTGCATCTACTACCATGCCAAGAGCGGCTCCATCCTCTCAAAGTACCGCAAGATCCACCTCCCCGGCGACTTTGAGCCGTTCGCGGACCCGGAGGCGACGAACCAGCTCGAGAAGCGCTACTTCAAGCCGGGCGACCTGGGCTTCAACGCCTTCCGCGTCCCGGATCTGGTTGAGTCGCCGCCGGAGCGCGGGGACCCCATCTTCGGCATGATGATCTGCAACGACAGGCGCTGGGCCGAGAGCTGGCGCACGCTGGGCCTGCAGGGCGTCGAGGTCGTGCTGTGCGGGTACAACACGGCCGGCTTCGCGCCGCACCTGTGGGGGTCGAGCGCCGACATGGACCCGGAGGTGGCGCGCGAGAAGGCGGTGTTCCACCACAAGCTGGTGATGCAGGCGCACAGCTACACGAACGCGTGCTTCAGCGTGAGCGCCGCGCGGTGCGGCATGGACGATGGGAAGTACGACCTCATCGGCGGGAGCTGCATCACCGGGCCCGAGGGCGAGATCATCGCGGAGGCGTCCACGACGGAGGACGAGGTCGTGTATGCCGAGATCAACCTGGACGAGTGCCGCCCGGGGAAGGAGCGCACGTTCGATTTCGCCCGGCACCGGCGGGTGGAGCACTACAGCCGGATCACAGAGCAGACCGGCGTCGTGGAGCCTCCGAAGCTCGGGGCCCAGGCGGTGAACGGCGTCACCAACGGGTCTGCGGTGAAGGACAAGAAGATCCGCATCCTGCTCGTCAACCCGAACAGCACGAGAGCTATGACGGATGCCTGCGTCGCCATGGTCGAGAGCCAGCTTCCCCCCGACGTGGTCGTCACAGGCTTCACCGCGCCGCGGCCGTCTCCCTCGGCGATCGAAGGCATGTTCGACAACGTAATGTCCGCCGCGGCCGCCGCGCGCGCGGTGCTCCCCCTCGCGGCGACGCACGACGCCGTCCTGGTCGCGTGCTACTCCGATCACGCCCTCATCCGCATGCTGCGCGAGGAGCTCCCGCGGCAGCCCGTCATCGGCATCATGGAGGCCTCGCTATTTGCTGCGCGCACGCTCGGCGGCCGCTTCGGCCTCGTCGCCGTGAGCGAGCGGTCCAAGGTGCTGCACGAGGACAGCATCCACCACTACGGCTTCTCGACCTCGTGCGCGGGCGTCCTCTCCTGCAAGCTCGGGGTGCTGGATCTGCACGAGAAGAGCCAGGACGAGGTGATGGGCATCATGGCAAACGTCGGCAAGAGGCTGGTGGAGGAGAACGGCGCGGATGTGTTGTTGCTGGGGTGTGCGGGCATGACGCCTCTCAAGGGCGCGGTGGAGGAGGCTGTTGGCGATGAAGTGCAGGTCGTTGATGGTGTGTTGGCTGGTGTGCATCACCTGGTGGGTATGGTGAGAATGGGCGGCGCGACGGCGAAGAGGGGTGTGTACAAGAGCTCCGCGGCGGGTCGCAAAGCTCGAGGTCAGGATTGGATTTGAGATTCTGTAGTTTGAAATGAGAATAAAGATGCTTGAATTTCAGAAGCATCCGGCGTGGGTTGGGCGATCCAATCCTTCAAAAATACGTCACAGCAGACTCGTTACACATGTGAAAGCTTGCTCTGTAAGAGAGTTGTGTCAATGATCGATTCTCAAGTCGAATTCTTCAGCCTTTCATACGTACTCATGACCCTGTGTATGTGGTAAGATTCAGGGATGTGAATAAGTCCGCATCATCCGCAAACCACTTCGCGAAGTTGTCTGCGAAGTGGTCCACAGCCAAGAGACCTTCGAGGTCAGGAGCTGTCTCTGGTAGCATATAGTCCGAGCACAGAGCTTGACCATCGAGCCTCACATGTTCCGCTGAGCTTCGCTCTGGAGCTCCGAGAGATGCAGCGAAAGCCTTGGGGGTCATGAGAAAACATTTCTTGAATTGCCTGTGAAGGTGCGCGCTGGTAATGCTCAGCTTCCGAGCCAGGCTCTCCACGGTCCACTTGACGTTGTCGGCCTCGGCGGCCACGATCATAGCATGTGCGCGATGTGCAATCCTGCGGCCGCTGTTTTCCCTGCTCCAACTATCGTTACACGGCTCACACCGCTTGCATGGCCGGTACCCGGATTGCGATGCATGCTGCAGGTCGTTGAAGAAGATGACGTTGCCCCGTCGGGCGACGCGACCAGGGCACGTCGGGCGGCAAAAGATCTGGGTTGATTTGACACCGTAGAAGAAGGACGAGTTGGCGGAGAGGTCGCGGCGAGAGACTAGAAGCCACCGAGCAGAGTCGCTGATGTCGTTGGCTTGAGAGGCCATCGACGGGGGCAGCTGATGACGATGGTTGCAAGTCACGAGAAAAAAGGATGAGGAAGGTTTGGCATCGAAATTTGGCTTGGCTTGGTGGGTCACGTGTCTAAATCCGGTCTCGGCTTTGCTGATTGGGGTACTTGATTGGTCAGTTCGAGGTTGCTCCTTGAATTGGACGACGTGGTTGGTCAGTTTGAGATCACAGTCCCCTCACATTCTGAAGGTGTAAGTCACATACAAACTGCGTGCTCCTTTCATTTCCAGACAGCAATTATTTGATTTTGCGACAGTCATTGTTGAACATTCTATCTGTGAAATACACAAATTTTGACGTTCGCACAACGGTTGAACATCCATCAAGACTATGGACAATCCTGCTGCTGCAAACGCGTTCGGCACGCTTGGGGCAGTGCTTTGGTCGCTTCAGGTAAGAATCAAATTTCTCCCCATGGCCTCTCATTTTCCTTTCAGAACATCTAGCTGACGATCATTCAAGCTCTTGCCCCAAATTTGGAAAAATTGGAGGCCACACGACAGCCAGTCTCTATCGTCGATATTCTTCCTCTCCTGGGCTATCGCTGGAGTGCCTCTCGGCGTGTACAACATCGCCGACGACTTCAACATTGCTCTCCAGATACAGCCCAATATCTTGATTTTTCTCAGTCTGTGGACCTGGTCTCAGTGCAAATACTATGGAGACGGTTGGGGCGTCAAGAAAATTATCCCCTTTGTGTCCGGCCTCGCTATCGTTCTTGCCGGCGCTGAGTATGGACTCGTATACGCACTCCGCCTAGCACTCGAACGCGGGCATAATTGGCCATCAATACTCATGGCGATCGTAGCTGCAATTATGTTGGCCGGTGGTGTTCTCCGGCATTATGTTCAGATGCTGAGGACTCGATCGGACGCCGGCGTGTCTCTCAAATTCGCGACTCTCGATTTGAGTGGAGACGTTGCGTCCCTTCTGTCGGTGATCTTCCAGAAGACACTGAAAATCTACGGGCTCGTTATTTATGGATCTGAGTTGGCGATATGGATTGGGTTAATAGGCCTGGCTCTCTATTACCGGCATGTAGACCAGGGCGAACCCATCAAAACAACCGTGGCGGATCCGGTGGAGGTAGACAGAGACGACATTCAGACTACGAGCCGCGACAAAGAGCATCAGACTGTTTAGATCTATTTCAAGGGAGTCTCAGAGACTTGGTGCTAGGTACGGATACCCAGCAACAATCTGCCAACTCCCAACTCCCCGCCCTCTTCGTCTCAAGGTGTCTAAGGCGTGCATACTCACACTAGTTGCGGGAATCTTTCTTCCCTTCTAACTTTTCTTCTTCGCAGTTTACCGCCTAGAAACGCACCTTATTAACTACTGTATAACTCTCACAGGGAAGTATTCGAGGGCTAGGATAGCTTAGTAGAGAAACCTCTATAGCTACTTATAGAGGTATATAAAGAGAACGTAAATCGCTTTATAGGGGGTAAGCTTCTTACTCTTTATACTACCTTAACTAATTACTCCTTTAATATTAAGATACTATTATAATACTATATTAGTACTATCGAGAACCGCTTTAAGAGCGGTAGCTTCCTTATAATCGCCGAGGATAACCAGCTTTAAATGCGCCGATTTTTAAGTACACGGCAAGAACCCCTAGCGACAGGCCTAACGGCGTATCTACATCCAATCCAGTGAATAAACCTTGCACATAACACCAACGTAATATCTTGACTAAACCTTCTTGTCACATGGAATTGAATGATAATACACTGTCTGAGAAAACGAAAAGCGATCATTTCTCTAGCCATTTGGGTCGCTACGGGGGTTGGTTCACCGGCGGCCAATCGGCAAACGGGCCGTTATCAGTGAACGGAGCTCTTGGGTCCAGCTTCCCCGGCCGCGCGGGGAACTCAAGCGACACGATAGCTACGCGCATGAACGGGCTCACCTAGACTCGCCGTAACTTTCTTCAACAAGCACATCATGGAGACCGCCGCCGCTCACAGTCGTATCAGGTCGTTCGGTAACCGCAACCGCCACCCCTGCGACTTCTGCCGATACAAGCGCGCGGCCTGTCTGCTGCCCGGGCCCCCGCCCTGCGAGCTCTGCCGGCGGCAGGGCAAAGAGTGCACGTTTGTCGAAGGCCCGAACAAGAGGCGGCGCGTTGCGGAGCGGGTTCACAGTCCTTCCGACGATGGCCTGGAGAGCCCGACGTACCACACACGGGCTCCGTCGGATACGGAGATGAGGTCTCAGTCCGGAGAGATGAGTTCGCCGCTGAATGAGATGCACTTCATCGCCGATGCGAGTCTGGTATCCCCGACTGGGTCCCAACGGGAGTGTCCAGATGTGTCATTGCCGGCCTCACTCGACGCCAAACTTAACCACAACGCGCAAGTCATCGGCCTCAGTGGCGAATCGGATCCGTACTTACTTCAGCTTTACCAGTTTGACGAGAAGGACGAGTGCGAATTTCAGCAATTGCGCATCCGGAATATGGGCATGGATGACGGAATCCCTGTTCAGTTCATGCTGCAAAATAATTCGCTAGCAAGCAGAGCACAGCCAGGAGATTTCGGAGCAAGCGAAGCGGACATTAGAAACGAGGTCCTCAACATGGTTTCTGAGGAAGTCGGTAGGAGACTGCTAAACTTGTAAGTTATGCTTGGGACCGTCTCTGCAGTCGTCTTCCTCATTGACCAAAACCTGCAGGTTTTGGCGCTATGTGCAACCATATTTCCCCATCCTCTCGGTGGAATGCATCATGCATGATAAGAACGGAGACCCATCAACGCTACCAACGTCCCTAGCAGCAGCCATCTACGGGCACGCACTCCCCTTCTGCGTCTTTGACGACAAACTCTGCGTCGACGTGTACACGCCTCCTTCGGCCGACCGCCTATTCAAGCTTGCATGGATGGCTGCTCTCTCCCAGTTCCACACGCCATCTCTAGCCACAGTGCAGACAATGCTTCTCCTCATACAGCGACGCCCGACCAACAGACACGTGGCAGATACGCCGTTCAAATGGGTCATGCTCGCTGACACGGTGGCTCTCGCGCAATGCCTTGGTCTCAACCTGGACCCAAGTGACTGGTCAATACCGCCGTGGGAGAAGCGGCTCCGTCGACGGCTGGCCTGGGCGGTGTATGTGCAGGACCGGTGGTTGAGTCTGAACTTTGGTCGCAGTTCGCACATCCAGCAATGCGATTGGGATGTCTCTTCCCTAGGACCAGAGGACTTTGGAAGTCTTTCGGGATTAGAAGATGAACCTGCGATATCCAAACACTTTCTTCACCTGGCGTCGCTAACTGAGATCGTGTCAAAGATTCAGCTGAACATGTTGTAAGTCCGGTTTCACCTCTCCCCAATCAACGTCTAGTGAACGCTGACTTTATAAGCTCCGTGAAAGCCACCAGGGCGCTATCAAAGTCACTAGAAGCGAGCTTCGAAGTTGCTAGACCGCTGCGGATTGAGCTCGCTCAGTGGTCACAAGACCACCCCGACGTGGGCGAACAGCCCTCGCCAGCTTTACCTCATCACGGACTCGACGGCAACGGCAGTCTGCGGCTTGCATACATCACCGCCAAGGTTGCTGTCTTCAAGGCTTTGCTGCGACCGAAGAGTAACGAAGCCCCTGCAGAAGCCCGCGCTGCGTTGCGTACGGGCGCAATGGCTGTCGCTAGGGAGATGTACGACTTCCTTGCCAAGCTGGGGCCTCATCATCTGGAAGCCTTCTGGCATTCGTGTAAGCGGCCGATGTGCTCACCGACACTCTAATTCGTACTGACCCGGGTTAGATTCTCGTGTCAACTTTGCCATTGCCAGCAATTTCATCCTTCTACTCTTCGCTCTATCCCCAACGTTGCCAGATGCTGAAGACGCTCTCACGCTTTTGACCCAGTGGCGGAGTTTGTTGCGCATCAAGTCTAGAAGCTGCGATTTGTTGAATCTGAGTTTACTACGACTAGACGCAACGTTTGTCGCAGGACTAGGGAAGCTCATTGAACTGACTCCTGCGGCTGCAGAGGCAGTCACTGACCGGAAGCTTTGACGAAGAAAATAGCTTGCACGAGACTGTCATTCTCCGACCGGCTTTGGTAATACGATATAGATGCAAATAGCGGGTAAAGCGTGTATTCATATCTAATCAACTCAGCAAATGGTCATGCATGCTTAATGCCACGACATCTCAGACACTATACTGCTTGGCTTCCATGCCCTTCTCAGGCTCCATTGGCTCTTCCTTTGGAGACTGTCCCTCGATTGATAGCTCATCCACCTTCTCGTCAACCTTGAAAGGCCGAATCTTCCAACACGCCCAATATGTGAAACCGGCGATAAGTGTGCTCACCAGCCAACTCAGGCTGTACAAGTAGGTCGCTCCTTTCGGAACTCCCTTGGCACCACAAGCAGCCGCCAAGCCTGGCATGTTGGGTACAATGGCAAAGATAAAGGCGATGATCGCACGCGGGTTAACACCAAAGGTATAGAAGTGGGTTCCTCGTGGATCATATAGAGATGAGACTCTCATCTGGCGGCCGCGGCAGATCCAGAAGTCGGTAACAATCACTCCCGCAATGGCCCCCAAGAAGAGGGAATAGCCACCAAGGAACGAAGAGAAAGATTTGGCGCTGAACTTAACGTCAGAAGAACCCTGCTACTGGGGGGATATTACTGCTTACCTGTACTGAATGTTCCATGGTACAGCGCACACTCCAAGAATAGCGCACACATACGCTCCACGTCGGTTGTTCACGTACTTCGGGAACCAAAGCGACAGGTCGTTGCTGAACGACACGCTGTTAGCGCTAATGTTTGTACCAATTACGGCAAATGCCCAGCAAAGTCCAGCGAAGAACTGTGCGGCGCGGTTGTTCCAGAGACGGGCAACCTCCAAGGGGTTCCAGGTAACCTCGCCGTAGATGACTTCAGAAGCACTGCTGACAGTAGCTCCCAGTACACCACACATGGTGACGAGCACGATGAGTCCGACAGCCTGGGTCCAGAAGACCTGGCGGGGTTCCTTGGCGTATCGTGTGAAATCGGGCATGTTCAATGCAAGCGTCGCCTTGGGGCCGATTGCGCTCGTGACGCATTGGAAGAAGACCACGATGGCTGGTGTGCCATCTTTGATCACGGTCGGCTTCGAGAACGTTGGGCCGAAGCCCTTGGCTGCATTTTATTAGCAAGGTGGAGCAGACACGAGCGAAACCGTCAGGAGCTTACCGGCGACTAGGGCCCAAATGAACAGGGTCAATCCGAAGATCGGCATAATGACCGTCTTTGCCATGAACATGTATCTCAAGCTGCTCACATGAAGCCAAAGAAGCGGAAGTTGGACGATGATGAAGAGGAAGAAGCACAACAATTCAGCGCTGGTAACGTGGGCGCTAGCCGGCAGGTGGTTGGGGAAGTTGTTGAACGAGGGCCAGATGGCGGCGATCATGACTTGAAGGCACTGTCCGCCCTGGAAAGATTGTGTTCCGAACCAAATACAAGCGACGACACCCCGGACGAAAACGGCGGCGTGCGCACCTCGCAGACCAAAGGATGCTCGAGTGAAGACGGGAAAGTTGATACCGAAGACACAGCCAACGTATCCGTCCAGCATGGCGGGGATGCATACCAAGACATGGCCGATGAACACCGCGAGAATAGCGAGGCCTGGGTTGAGGCCCTTCGTGACTGATGTCGATGACACTGTTTCCGACGGGGCGCTGTTAGTGACAGGCAAGAGGAAGAGCCGGCGTAGCACGGAGTTTGACCTACCTTGGTACATGGAAATAGAAAATGCTTCTGCAATCCAGAAACCCAACAAGCTAGGCCAGCCCCAGGTGCGCTCCGGTGAGCCCATCGGGATCGGGTCCATGTCCTTGTTGGAAAGCCGGCCGCCCTCCGTGCCGAGTTCGGCGCTCTCGGAGCGGAGCTCCAAACGCTGCCGGATCCCCATGTTGTGACGTTGATCCTGCTCAATTAAAATTGCTAAGAGAAAGTCAAATTGGGACAGCAGCAGGAGCGACGTGTCTAAGCGTGCGGAGACTCGGGGCAGTTATTCGATTCCTTCTTTTTTCTGCTCATTACATTCCGGCGTTCTTTGTTCATTTCTACAGGACTGCTTATCGAAACTGTCTCGGCTATCGCCCGTGGCAGCTTTGTGTTCCCCGGTCATGTCATACCATGACATGGAGATAGGCGTGATAAGTGCCGGGGCGCTATCAGCATGCCTGAAAGTTGTCGGCCCAGCCATTGGCCTATCTTGGTGTTCCCTGCTGCAACCCAGCAAACGTTGATAGCCCGGACATAATCTTATCGATCGGGTGGTTTCCGCGGTGGTGCTGCATGCGGGGATTCCGCGGGGCATCACGAAACACCTGGTTTACTCAGCAGAAAGTCAAATGTGAAGTTTCACCATGAGCTCGACGTTTCTGAGAAGGTGTCTGTCGTCAACGTCGAGGACGACGAGTTTAGCATCAATTCACATCTTCCCAACATGGCGCCAATCGCGACGTCCGACCTGAAGACATCGATGCCGACCCCGGCTGACCCGACCGTGTTTCCCGCTCCTGATTCAGACGAGAGACTCAGGGAACTTTGGTACATGCATGGAGATCCGCACAGCACCAAGTATGAACGGATTCAAATGATCCCGACTTGCACGAGATCAAAGCTGACGTGACTGAAACCAGGTTTTCAAATCCAAATCTGACGAGTATCGCCAAGTTGGTCGAGCACAACGCCACCACCCAGCCCTCTCAGCCAGCCTTCATCTACCCTGTCAAAGACACTTTCAGTGTACTCGACTGGTCTCAGCTCCACCGGCTCTGTCGCCAAGCAGCGGCGCATTATTCACGACGCTTCCGTAAAGAGCTGGAAACCTCCAACGAGACGCGCCAGCAGCCCACGATAGCGCTTCTGGGGACCGGAAATGCAATTGATTATCTCATCACGCAAATTTCCCTGAATTATCTACACGTTCGGTCTTTGCTTCTCAGCAACAAGAATGCACCGGATACCAGGGATTATTTGCTGCGAGTCTGCGATGCGGTGGCGGTCATCACGGACAAGGCGAATGAGGCGTCGCTCTTCGGCGACACAGGTTGCGGATCGCCAGTGGTTGAATTGATCACCCTAGCTGAGTTGCAGCAAAGAGACGAAGTGATCTCAGAAGACTTTGTGGTGTTTGAGACGAACGACGAGTGGAACTTGCAATCGATGATCATCCATTCGTCAGGTTCCACTGGAGTTCCAAAGCCAATCATTCACACAAATAGAAGCTTGTGCCAAATCGCGAGAATATACCGCCGTCTCCCGGAATACTTCATCGAGAACTGGTATCTCTGTTTCCCATTGTGAGTTTCTCAGTGTCCCCTCATTGTACCATAGAATCTCGTCTAACACAATCCTTACCTTAGATTTCATGTCGCTGGATTATCGACCGTTCTGTCGGGTATTCCCTACGGGCTTCCAACGACCATGCCGCCAGAGAAGTGGCCACCAGCTCCAAGTTCTATCCTAGCGGCGTGGAAAACTCTCGACTCCCTCGGTTATCCTGTGGACTGTACCCATTGTGCACCCTCGGTTATCGATGACCTGTACGAGTACATCAACCTCACCACCAAAGACTTTACACCGCTTGTAAAGCTAAAGGTCTTGCAACCTGGTGGCGCTCCGTTGTCGCCCAGCATGGTTGCGAAACTACAAGCGCTCGGAGTCAACGTGAAGACCACCTACGGAACAACTGAAATCGGACCACCAATGCGCACAATCCCGCATACAAGAGAAAATCCAGATGTATATCGCTTTCGTAACCTCTACCCAGATTCTTCCCTTGTGCGGATGGAACCTCTCGGCGACGGGCTTTTCGAGTGCGTTGTTTACAAAGGCTTTCCGCTCGCAGCAGAGCTCTGGCTAGACGACGCAGCGCCGAATCCGTACCGCACGGGAGACATGTTCCTCGAAGATCCGCCGGCAAGCGGGTACTTCGTCCTCCAGGGACGGCGAGACGATATCCTTGTGCACTCCAACGGCGAGAAGACCCATGCTTCTGCATTGGCTATGGCTCTTGAAGAAGACAAGACAAGCATCATTGCAAAGACGGCGGTTTACGGCACTGGAAAGTCCTGCCCCTCTGTTGTCGTTGAGGTAGACTGGCCAGCTGTCGATGACCGAGGGTCCAGCGTCGATATTGAGAACGAGGTATGGCAAGTGGTCGCAGTGTGTAACGAGAAGTCCGCAGCCTTCTCCAAGATCCCTCGGGAGCTGGTTCTCGTTCTTGAGAGAGGCGAGACTTTGCCGGTCACACCCAAAGGGAATGTCCGACGAAAGAACGCTTGGGAACTCTACGGGGATCGGGTCGAGAATCTGTACAACAAACTCTTTGGCGATGACCCCGATATCGCAATCGAAGGTGCTTCTAAGGAGGCTGACCCTCCGACGATCGAAACAATTCAGATGGCGGCGTCTGAGGTGTTTGGACTCCCGCTGGAGGAAATCGAAGAGAACCGGAACTGGTACGAACTTGGGCTCGATTCAATTCAGGCGGTTTCGTTACGGACTAGATTGGTCAAGTCTTTCGGCAGCTTCCCTCTAATGTTCATCTTCGAATACCCGACAGCAAAGAGCCTGTTGGGCTTTCTTCAGCGTCCCAAGAACGACGATCAGGATACTAAAGCCATGGTCACGACCCAACATCATGAGTGGATTCGATCTGCCATCAACCGTATGAATCAGGAGATGAGCGGATGGGCGATACAAAACGCCGAAGGCCGTGGAGCAGCATGCGGCGGTCAGGATATCATCTACCTGACAGGGGCCAGTGGGTCTCTGGGTAGCGCGCTGTTGGAGGTACTGGTTCGACTTCCCTCGGTCAAGAAGGTGTATTGTGCTGTGCGAGGGCGTGATCCACAGGAGAAAGTGGTCCAGTCCTTGAAATCGAGGGGTTATGGTGAAGATGTGTGGCAGAGCACAAAAATTCATGCCGTAAACTACGATATGAAGGATGCAAGGCTGGGTTTGGACCCGCAAACATACGAGCAAGTTGAGAAGGAGGTGACAGTAGTCATGCATAACGCGTGGAAACTCGACTTCAACCAGCCGGTGCAGCAATTCGACGAGGACTGTTTGAGAGGTATGGCTTATTCTTCGCAGGAAACTATATTATGCTGACAATTTACTAGGCACCATGCACCTGATGTCTTTCTGCCTAAAAGGACCGGAGAAGACGTTTGCATTCATGAGTAGTGTCGCCGCCGCCATGGGCAGCAAGGCCACTGGAGTAATCCCAGAACGACCACTGGGGCCGGATCCAGAGAGCGCTCTTCAGACAGGCTACGCACAATCCAAATTCATCATCGAGCAGATTACCCAGAACTATGCGTCTGCGTTCAACGTACCCGTTCAGATTCTTCGGGTAGGTCAGCTGAGCGGGCACTCCCACCTGGGAGCCTGGAACCACACTGAGATGTGGCCAATCATGATGATGACTGCGCTCGATCTTCTATCAGCGATGCCGGTCTTGCAGACTACAGTAGACTGGCTTCCAGTGGACGTATGTGCGGAAGCTATCAAGGAAGTCGTTCTCTCGTCGAGAGCTGGAGGATCATATACTGTCACAAATTTGACAAATCCGAGCACTACTTCTTGGGCGGGGTTGCTATCCTGTTTGGAAGAAGCTTCTGGGCGGAGACTCGAGCGTATCGAGATGAAGGAATGGGTCTCCAGGTTAGAAGCAACGGCCGAGTCCTCCAGCTCCGACGGGCAAGACATACCGGCTTTGAAGCTACTCGGGTTCTTCCAAGCTATGGCCGAAGGAGGTGGTAATGGCGAAGGGGTACAATTTGAATCATCCAGGGTGGAGCGGGGCAACGGGATAGACACTAACATGGTTCAAAAGTGGTTGGAAACTTGGAAGCAGTCCGGTCATCTGAAGATGTAGACTTCGTCTTAGGCAGCGACTTGAAAATGAGTTGAAGGTAGTCGATATTGATTTTAGGACAAAACCTCGTTACAAACAAGACATTTGACAAGTTTTGTCTCTCGTATACTCGTTTCGCCGGTGCTTACGTGAAGAGACCACTCTGCACTCTATTGATTCTTGATTCTCGAGGCTCAAGGCACCCACATGACAGTATGAATAGAAACCTCCGTAGCTTGAAGGCGAGCGATTGTGCATAAGATTCAAAGTACCTAAGAATTACGTGAGGGTGTTGACGGATAATTGCGGCAACCAGTCAGATCGATCGTTCTGCGGATCGTCTGGGGAAGTAGTACTACGCTCCCGTCTACCCCACATACTCCACGTGAGGCTTGGTGAACTCCTGTTGTCCGGGGTTGATTTGCCGACTGTGATGATGATGATACCTAATGACAAATCTGGTGTTCATATCTCCTTTCAAAGATAAAGACAGAGATATTCACTACAAGAAACGAGACCTTGTAATTCTACGTTTGATCAGACTGGGTAGTCCTTCAACCCGTTACCCACCAGATCTCGACATGCCCTCCACGCACGTGTCAGTCGAGCCAGGTATGATGATTTTGGGGATTGCTGTCGCTGCAGTTGCGCTTTTGGTAGCGACGCAAGTGTACCAGCGCATACGACTGGGCCAAAAGTACAAGTTTCCAAACCGCGTACCAGGCATTCCCATTTTTGGTAATTCTTTCCAAATCCCAGCCATCCAGCAGGGACCATGGGCGAAGGAGAAAGCAGAGCAATACGGCGAGATGTGAGTCTGTGATTGTCATGACTGAAATGATTGATTGATTGAAAGCTTGTGCTAAGAACAACGACTCACGCTTCGGGATAGGTTCACTTGCAAGTTTGGAGGTTCGACTTGGGTCTTCCTCAATTCCTCGCGAACAGTACATGATCTATTAGAGCGTCGTGCGGCAATCTACAGCTCCAGGCCGGACTTTCCAATGACCCAAGACATCATTTCTCGAGGATCCCGCATAGTCTTGATGCCGTACAACGACCAATGGCGGACGCTCAGGAAGATCATGCACAACGTCCTGATGGCACGTCAAGAAGACGTGTTTAAGCCTTTTCAAGACTTGGAATCGAAACATCTCTTGTGGGACTACCTCGAGAAACCAGACAGGTGGTGGTCAGCCAACGGTCGGTACGCAAACTCAGTTATTATGAGCGTGGTGTTCGGTCGACGAACTGTACTGGACGATCCCGAGGTCGAAGAGCTCTTCGAGACGATCGAGCTATTCCTGGAGAACCAACAGCCTGGTGTAAATCTTGTCGATGGCTTCCCCATTTTCAAGAAGCTTCCTCAACTCTTGCAGTGGTGGCGTCCACGTGGTGATGCAATCTTCCGCAAGACGTACAAGTAAGTCTACACGTGTGTTAAATGCTTAGTGCGAGGTAATTGACTAGTTTCTGTCGTCAGGGTTTATCAGAGGGAACTTGCAAAGACCGAAGCGAAGCTCAAGGATGGCACGCAACGCCAGTGCTTCGCCACCGACTTCATCAAGAGCGAGGAATACTGTAACATGTCACAGACACAACCGCTCTTCACCTTTGGATCTCTCATGGAAGCTGGCAGCGATACTTCACGGGTCAGCATTGGCCAGATCATTGCTGCGGCGGCTACATATCCCGACTGGGTCATTAGAGCGCGCGAGAACCTGGACAAGGTCTGTGGAGCCAACGCAGAACGTCTTCCTCAGTGGAGTGACAAGCCAGACCTGAAGTATATATCTGCCGTGGCCAAGGAAGGATTCCGATGGAGGCCGAATATTGCAGAGATAGGCGCCCCGCACATGCTGACCAGAGATGATGAATACGAAGGCTACAGATTCCCAGCTGGAACGGTCTTCACATGGAATGCATGGGCGATTGCACTAAATGAGAAGGAATATAAATATCCGGAGCGTTTTTACCCCGAAAGATTCTTGGACGACAATGTCGAAAACGCCCTGAAGGGCCATTGGAGCTTCGGGCCAGGTTAGTGAAGTCTTTACTTTTGACGATTGCAAAATATGCTGAGTAACCCCTCCTTAGAACGCAGGGTATGTGCTGGTTGGAAGGTTGGTGAGATGAACGTGTGGATTGCGATTGCGCGGTTGCTGTACTGCTTCGACTTTGAGCAGATTCCAGGGCAGGACATTGACACCATGGCGATTCCACAAATCACAAAGAACAAGGCACCATTCAGTGTGAAAGTAAGGGTGAGAACTGAGGCACACGCTAATCTCATCAGGAGGGAGTGCTCGGAAGCGGTGAATGCGGTCTATTGATTCGAGCTAAATACATTATGGCGGTCAAAAGCACCATCATGGACCTGTGAATTTGATTTTCGGTTCTGTCTCACTTTGTTGGGAAACATCCCCCTTGAACATATGCCGTCAACTCATTGACTGTTCAATTGTGTCAGCACTTCCTTTCCCTACCTAGACCCTGATCGGAGCTTAAGCTGAGATAAGTTATGGTAGATTGGTAATGAACGCTTCCTTTTCTCCTCGTGGCCGCTGCCGTGCGATGGGTCAAGGGATATACATGTGAAAAGGAGGATGTGTCATCGGCATTCCCAAAGCCATTATAATGGTAAGAGCGTTGCTGTCAAATACAAAAACGATGCATGCTACGTTCTTCATCTAGCCTTGAACAATGACTACAGGTTCACTCCAGTCTCCAGCCTAAAGGTCCGCCACGCCGTTGACAATAAAATGCTGAGAAAAGTCGTAGGTGATAGCGTTGATACCGCCTACAAGCGCCTTGATTTTGACGGGGTCGTTGCCAGCGGCGTTCATAGCCTTGAGGAAGTCGTCCCTCTCCGCCAGCGAACTCGGATCACTGTCGTACATGCGAACCAGGTTTGAGCTCGAAATAGGGTCGATGAACTGCAGGTACTTCTCGCGCCGGACCTGAGAATAGATGTCCAGGATTTTATCGTCAATTTTGCCCTTGTGAAGACCAATCAAGCAGTCTACCAGGCCTCCCACATCTACAATGCCGCCGGTAAGACCCAGGCCGCCGAAAGGATTGCATACTGTATGACGTTAGCATTGCCCTGTTGTAACAACAAATGACAGGGAACACTTGCAGTGAGCAGCGTCTGCAGCGAGCACAAACGGTCCCACTCGCATTGATTCTGCGAGACGTTGGTGAACTTTGTACGGGCTGAAATTGACGATACGGTAATCCTGCGGAGAGGGGTTGCCAGGAAGCATCTTTCTCCATTTTTCCTCCTGCGCGGCAAGCAGCTCGTCCTTGGTTAGTGCAGCGGATACACCATAGCTGACGCGCCAGATTCCGTCCTTGGAGATTCTCGATGCCATGTACCAGTGCTCTGGGTCTACGATAAAGTTTGCGTCCTCGTAGCCAAATTTGTGGAAGTCGTAATACACCTTGTAAGCCATAGTTAGCCAGTTCTCACTTCCCATGAAAGCATGCCCGCAAAGACTCACATTCGTTGCCACAACTTGTGTATCCCAAGTCTTACCCGGGAACTCCCAGTCGCCGAACAGTTTCCTTCGGATTATGCTGTTGGCACCATCGCACCCAACCACGTATTTGGCCCGGAGTTCCTGAGTGCCGCTCGTAGTCTTCGCGGTGATGACACCTAGACCATTGTCATCGCGGATATCGATGGCTTCATAGTCCCATAATATCTCAACGTTGGGTTGTTTTTCCAGATGCGAAAGCAGGATACGACCAAGCTGATCTAGTGGCAGGCAGACGAGTCTGTTGGGATCCTCTGGCAATACGGTGTGGTCCAGCGCACCGAGCACCTTGTTTTCGAACGTCCTGTACGTGAGTTTGTTCGGATAGAAGCCTTGACGGGCCACATCTTCCATGACGCCTGCGCGATGCAAGACCTCCACCGCAGGTCCAGCATAGTGCGTCGCTCTCGGTTGCTTGTCCAGCGTCTTTGTCTTCTCAACCAGTGTCACCGACACGTTGTTGCGAGCAAGGAGCAAGCTGAGAAGAAGACCTGACGGCCCTGCTCCAACCACAATTACATATGGATCTTGGGATGCCATGCTGATCAATCTCATGAATCGTTACTTTGACGTCGTCTCCTGCGCTTCGCTTTGCAATTGATACGTTAGGATGAGTATAGGTGCAGAAGAGCCACGGATTGAATATAGAATCAGTTCCAAGAAGAAACCTGAAAACAACATGAACGATGCTTACGTTGCCTAATAATTAGCTGCAACCACCATGCACCTGAGTGAGTCTGGAGAACCTGAGACGTACGAGCCCCCCACAAGGAGTAGCCCGCAACAGATGGGAAGCTGAGGAGAGAATTTGGTGGTGCATGTTCTCCATAGCTCATCGATTGCTAAGGACGTCGTCCAATTGGTGTCTCGCACTCCCACATTGTCTCCAGCCCAACTATGCAGTACACTCCTCTGTTCGTGGGTGACCAACCTCTTCCCCCACATCAAGACCGCACCCCACACAATCAAACAGCACCCCACATCAGCATTTCAAAGTGCACCGCGCGAAGTGCTGACGCAGCTCCCTGCCCCTATGACTGTACCTCGGCCAGGGATTTCATGCATTGTATGCTTCTTTGAACTTATCTAAGCTAAAGCCCCTTACTACATTTGGTCCATTTGTTGGTCTAGTTGTCCGCAAAAGCCACTTCAATATCTGTCGTTGTTGTGTTCCCATCAGAATAGAGACAAAACCGATGTCGAGATTAAATTATGCAATGCTTGATATGAGAACTTGTTTCGATCTTATATGCTTACATGTGCTAACTTTAAGGAAACACGCATTCCACCATACCATAAAAAACCTTGATATCAAATGCTTCCTCACACTCGACCTTTGGACGGACGTCCGCGCGACAGTCAAAATCCTCAACCCCTTCGCACGAAAACCTGCCCACCACCGGGTTGCCTCCCTCCTTGTACCTGCAATTCTTCCTTCCAAAGATGTCCTCGTCCGCTTCGAAGCTGGGCGGGCGTTGATGTTCAGACCACTCGGACAGACGAAAGAAATCCTGCATCTCATGTCCCACGTCCTTCGCCGCACCACAAAGGTCAACATCGGATCCTACCCTAATGGGGAACATCTCCCATACACCCTGGTTGCCTATGGCCCCGCCCCAGCCGCTCGTCAATTCTTTGAACCAGATTTGCACGCTCCGAAGCTCCGGCTTTATTGGGGCCATCGTGGCAGGCAGCCGGTCCAGGGTTCGCTTGGTGGTGACAGAGGTCATCACCAGTGATGTCTTGAATTTGGAGGGCGCGGGAATGCCTGGTTTGGTGAACGGTGTGAGTATTGGGCTTGGGTCAACAGATGTCAGCGGGTCGCTGCTGGTTGCTGCCGTGATCTTTGTAGTCGATGGAGCGGGGGATGGAGTGTAGGTGTTGAGAGATGTTGTCGTGGAGGTTGGCTTTGAGGTGGTTGGGGGTGGCTTTGAAGTGGTTGATAATGATTTTGAAGTGGCTGATGATGATTTTGATGTGGCCGATGACGACTTTGACGTGGCTGATGATGATTTTGATGTGGCCGATGACGACTTTGACGTGGCCGATGACGATTTAAAAGACGCAGAGGATGAAATAAACCGCGTCGATGTGATTATGCTGTTGGCCACTGTCGTAGTATTCGCCGTGAAGGGCGTCAGCATCGTGATATTCAAAGACAACGATGCCGTCGAGAGCGGCACCGACTCATTTCTCTGAGATGCAGTGGACCTCACCAGTGGCATCGAGGCCGCTGGATGAGAAGTCACTGATGCGCTGCCCCCGACTGTATTTGTATCATTTCGGTTCGGTCGACGGCACGCTTGTCTGCGGATTTGAGCACCCATCGCAGCAGAGCCTTGGAACACCTGGTCACTCTCCGGACGCCACTTCTTGCCCCCCTGATACCCAAGAACATCAACAAACAAACGTACGTGAGCTTCTTGATCACAAGAAGGCGCTGGTTTGTACTGTAGAAGAATCTTGCCACGGGGCGTATCGACAATGCTGTCCTTTAGTGCCTCGGAAAAGGCAAGGGTACGCTGAGTACCTTCACGCCTGAGCCACTCTTCGTACGTAAACATAGCGGGGGGATAATCGATCGTTTTAATAGGTATGTCGACGAAGAGCTCCGCCAAGTTCTGTTTGACTCTGTTGAGTCGCCCTGAGAGCCTGCCGGCCGTCACATCAGGCGCCATAATCTGTTCGTTTATCCTTTGAAAAGTTGTGCCGCTTTCGAAGTTCCAATACCAGGGCCGCTCTCTGGGGGTAATGATGAAGGCGTCAATGTCCTCAAATGCATCCTCTTCGTCCGAGTCCTCGTGGTTCCCAAGTATGACGCCCCGCTTGCCCGCCTCGGGGGTGTCTCTGACGTCTTCGATGCCGTACTCATGCCATGCATGCAGGTAATCGTCTTCCGGGAGTCCATCATGGCAGCTAGTCATAGTGAGATCCACTGAGTATCGGTCCATAAAGGATTCCTCGTAGAAATGGCAGACGAACGCGCCCCGGCGCGAGACGAGGACAATCGCGTGGCAGCCAACCATCCGTTCGATGGCCAACGACTCTACCTTGTCCTCAAAAGTAATCCATTGGGTCGATACAGGCAGTCTATAGAATTCCCACTCTTGTAGAGCTTCTGCGCCGTCCTCAGTATCGTTGAAAATGGGATCCGGCACCATTGGATCGGGGGCCGGAGCTTGCTGGAGGAGCTTGGGGGCGAAACCTTCACCCTCCGGCCGACTCCTGGCCTCTCGGAGCTGAGCGGGCATAAATTCGGCATATCCGTTGGGATAGTCATCGGGATCAACCCACTCGCCCTGAGCTGGATTTCCGCGCTTTTCATTGTCGCGAGGCAGGGCCTGATTAGGAGTGGGTGGTTTCGGACTGTCTATCTGGCAGACACCGCCACCGCAAACCTGTGGAGAGCAAGGCGGATAATATGGTATCTGAGTACTTGCAACTGTCGTGGTCACTGTTGTCGCTGCGTTTGTGACGCTGCAGCCGGTGATCGTCGTATAGGTACTGCTGAGGCATGTAGTTTGAGCCGTCGTCAGGAAGGAGGTACTTTCTCCACGGACGTCTGAGTGGTATTGATGAGATTAGAATCGGATGTCTCAATCGGGATTGAAGAGTTGCAGGCTTACCCTGGTTCACAGAGCAATACACCGTCTGGTGGGTAGCAGTTGCAGTAACGGTGCAGGAAGAAGATGACGAGGATGTTGAAGTTGACGTTGAGGATTCTTTTTCTGTTGACCTTTGTGTACTCTCCGGATCGTCAGGTTCTTCGTCGGGTTTGCCATCATCGTTGCCGTCGCTCCCACCGCCACCCCCGCCCTTTTTGTCTTCGCCCGAGGGGCAGTATCCAATCTTGAGCCATAGAATCTGAATGCAAATGTCGGGTAACTTGAGTGTCACCTTGATCTTTGATGGGAATTGGATGCCTGGGAAACACCCAAAACAGACGACCGGCACTGGAATTGGGTTGGGGTCTGTGGGGTTCTTCTTCTTCGGCTTCGTTAATATAACTGCAGATTATCAGTAAGTTACATTCAAGTTTCACTTGAATGGAGCGTCATACCTGGCACGATCTCCTGGTCGTTGCTTCCGTCTTTGGTGGTCGTGATGATAGTTGGAGTCGTTATACTGAAGTCACTAAGGGTCAAGAAAGATGCACCCGTCGGTGTTTGCGTGATTGTGATCCCAGGGTCCTCCGTGGAAGACGACCGAGTTGCGACCCACGGTACCGTCCATATATACTCAGAGCTATCTGTTGACGTATGTCGGGATACAGTGGATGATGAATTCTGAGAAAGACTATTAGGGTCCTTCGTAGATGATGGCAAGGGTGTCACCAATGGGGCCGTCCGTGGATTGCTAGAAGTACTGGCCGACACCTGTGGAGGTGATGGACTTTGGAAACCAGTAGTGCCATTCTTTGTGGACAATATCGGGGTCGTAATCAGGGTCGTAATCAAAGGGGATGTCCGTTGCGAACGAGACCTGTTCATCCAAGTTGTCTGAGAGAGGAGCCTCGTCGGAGTTTGGAAATGGGAATTGTTTGTCCAAGTCGTCTGAGAGAGGAGAATTGATGGGTTTTGGAAGTGGGAACTGCTCGCCAAAGACGGTTGAGAAAATAGGGTCGATGAATTATGAAAGTGGCCAAAATCGAGACTCGCTGTTGCATTTCGAGAAGCCTCCGCTAGCACCAGAATCTGACCAAGGGCGAAGAGAAGTCTGAAGATCATGATGGTTCATCTGAATCATGGGAAAAGATCGCTGCTTAAGGTATTTGACGAGCCCAAAATGATGGTGCAAGTTACTTCTGTACGTGCCTTATTTCATGCGTGTGGCACAGAAGACGTGAGCGTCTTGTCCGGGGATAGCTACGAAGGACAGGTTATATCTAGGTATCGATTGGATACACCATCATCTGTATTTCGAGCTGAGGTCAACATACGACCTCTTGTGCTACCCTCTTATGAGTTTGTTTGTGACCAATGACGTTGCTAACTCGCAAAAGGCGCTCACTGAAGGACATCTTCATAGGAGATTGAGTACCGAGTACTTTGCTAATCCATCACTTTTGGTAAAGAATGTTTTCTGTCGACTACGGCTGCAGTTTGGCATAGAACGTCCCACCACAGGAAGATGTTCTTTGTTGCTTTTGTTGACTCGCTGATCTAACGAGTCCCGTGCCTACAACAGGTCACGCATTTTCCACTTCATTGAACCCCTGCAGTAGACTAATGCACTTCATATGCCCAGGCTGTCACGGATCTTAGCAATAAGAGTGACAAGCAATGTATGCCGAAATTCGTATTGAATCCTCTGGGAGTTTGAGCAAACATGCTTCAGCCCATGGCTCAAAGGTTGTAACGTCACTTCTTACGGAACATGGACAAATTTCTCAGCACCCCGTAAGCCACCCCCGATCGAATTGCTACCATGGGCGTCATCTTGATATGCGCCTTCCCAGGTGCAAGACCGAGGCTCAGTGCCGGTGGGAAGATCCGAGACACATTATTTAAGATGATTCTTTGATAATTCAGGGCTACTACAGACATTGGATACTGAACTGTGACTCTTATGAACTCGTGAGTATATTCATACCCATAGAATTAAACGGCCCTGCCTCCATCAACCTCCATGTTAATGCCGGTGATGAACTTGCCTTCGTCAGAAGCCAAGAATAAGCAGGTGTTCGCGACGTCTTCAGATTCACATAGACGTCCCAGCGGGACGTTGCCAATGAAGTTCTTCCTGTTTTCGGGTGTATCCGGCATTCCGGCGAAGTGCTCGAACCTAGGTAGACGTGTTAGCAACCCGTCCGTCGACACCGAACGTGAAGAAAAAACTCACAGTCCAGTGCCGCTCAGGAGAGGGCAAATGGAGTTGACGCGGATTTGATGAGTGCCGTATTCGGCCGCAAGTCCTTTCGTGGCCTGATGGGCACCGTGTGCATTAGCAACCCTGTGGATCTGGACAAAGACCAAGACCAACGTACGTTTGACACCGCGCCCTTGGATGCATTATACCACACCAATCCAGGTCGAGGTCTGACCGACCCGATCGAAGAGATGTTGAGCATGACACCGCCACTGCCTTGCTTGATAAGCCGGGGCATCAGGGCATTCGTACCCAGGAAGATTCCCTTGACGTTGACGTTGAAGACCCTGTCGAACTCGGCCTCGGTCACCTCTGCCGTCGGCTACACAAGAATCAACCTTAGCATGTTTCTGTTTCGCCCCAACTTCCTGCGAAGGTTGGAAAGGAGACGGAGTTGGTGACCGACCTTGTTTTTGTAAGTGGTGCCTGCGTTGTTGATCAAGATGTCGATGCGTCCGTATCGTTCCTGCGCGGTGTCCAACAACTTCTCCCACTCCCCCGCATCCGTGACGTTCGCCTTGCAGAAGGATATCGCATCAGGCGCGTCGCTTGCCACCCTCTGTCCGTCGGCCTCGTTGATATCCGAAATGAGAACCTTAGCGCCCTCCAATGCGAATCTGCGAGCAATTGCTTCACCGAATCCATGGCCACCTCCTGTGGAAAGGTGTCAGCGAAACCCTTGAGTCGAGTCTAACGGCGTACCAGTGATGACCGCAACCTTGCCGGCTAGTCTTCGCCCTTGTGAAGACGACATGATATCTATGCCGAATGTTTGTGAAATTTTCAGGATGAAATGTCGATGCCCCGCTAGATTCTTAGCTGATGTGAGTTTGTTCAGGGTTACTGAGCGATCATCCAAAGAAAGGAAACACCAGTACCTTTTCCGTCACGACGCGTTTGTTCATCACTTATTTAAAGGTCTTTTCCCGGTCGTCCCTAGTGCTTTGACTGCCACACGCTGTGTGTCATTGCATCATACCGAGGCGGGGGAGTGCGGGGGACTTGCAGCCCGGGCAACGAATTCCGCGTTACAGTTCGGCTACATGCGCCTCGGCGACTTGGAGTTTGGCGTTTTATTGGAGATTGGAGTTGCGGAAACCTACTATTTTGCTGCAGATCGACGTGTTTGTGCACAGTTGGGTCCTAGAAGCTGCAACGTGCAGCAAGAACACAGGAAAGGGGGTTTGGATGTCTCAGTGTGGCCGTGGAGCCTCGGCTTCGAATCTTGGCAACGAGCATCAATGAAATTGAAGTTGATGAGTGGTGGGATTGCAGTGAGATGTAACAGGGAGAAGAATCGAGCTCAGACAAAGCAGAACAGATGGATATAGTCGCACGTGCATACAAGACAGGCATTGTATCAACTCTAAGTAAAGAAATCTTGTAGTATCCTGATGCATGCCTTCATCAGCTCTCAATAATCTTAACATCGTCTTTCCTCGCATCTTCTTTGGCAACATGGGTAGTATTTTCAACATCCTTTCCATGGAGTATCGATGGTCGGACGTCGAAATCGTCGTCGAATAGCATACCCAACTCTTCCAAAGAGTATCCTTTGGTCTCGGGGAAAGTGAAATAAATGAGAGCCAAGCCCAGGAATAACATGCCGAGGTAGAAAATGAAGTAGTAGTACCCGATTCTGTCTAACGCAATAGGGTTGACGTACTGATTGACCGTCAGCATGACCTGGCTCGATAGCACTTGCAGCGCCAGGCCCTTGCTGCGGATACTGTACGGGAGGATTTCTGGAGTGTAGCAGTACAGCAACGGGTTGCATGCAATGTTGAAAGCGGCATTATACAGAAAGAGGAACACAACCGTCCCGTATGCTGCCGCCTGAGACCCATGGTTCGCATACATGGCGCTTGTGATGGTCAGGGGCACGTTGGCGAAGATCATTCCAATGAATGATATAAGCCATAGCCTCCGGCGGCCGAGTTTGTCGGCTAGGAACGCTCCGGTGACGGAACAGATGAGATTCCATATGGCCATGCCACCGTTGATGCCGGTCTGCTGGGTTGAATCTGTGATGCCGACAGAATCCAGTATGGGCGAGAAATAGTAAGAAATAACGCCTTGACCGTTCCAAAGCGTGAGGACAGACACTGAGAGGCAGATTCCGAGCCGTCGTCTGTTGGCCTTGGACTTGAGAAGGTTGGACCAAGTGTACATCTTGCTCTGCTCCTCTAGGTTCAGAGCTGTGGCAATCTCGTGCATCTCCAGCTCGATCACAGGGTCGCTCTCGTTGCCGTTGGCATGGTATTTAACAAGGAATTCCTTCGCCTCGTGTTGGCGACCTCGGGAGCAAAGCCAACGAGGCGACTCTGGGATGAAGAAGGTAGCAATCATGAGGAGGAATGGGAAGGTGGCTTGAACAATGCTTGGGATTCGCCATGACCAAGACGTGGAGAGATGACCGGTTCCGAATGTTAACCATGACGCGATGATAGATCCTAGGTACCAGAGCACGTTGAACTAATCTCGTCAGAACGGCGTAGCCATGTATCAGAAGATCATCTTACCATTGATGCCATCTTTCCCCGCAATCGCGGGTGGGCCAACTCGGTCAATAGATTGGGTCCAGCCGTCGTGGTGAAAGAAAGACCGACACCAAGCACTGCGCGACCTCCGATGAACACATTTCGGTTGGGCGAGGCAGCTTGCATGATTGATCCGACAACCCCCAAGAAAGACCCAATTTGAATGGCAAAACGCCGGCCGTAGCGATCTGCCGGTGCCGCTGCGATGAGCGCACCAAAAAAGCCGCCTATAAAGACCATGCAGGTGATGAGACCCAAATTCTCAGCAGAGGGGTTCCCCATGGCTGTGCATATGTGTTTAGCAACATGAGAGACGATGGACAGAGAGGCGGTAGCTTACCATCTTGCCAGGGCTGCAGCGCCTGGAAAGAGCCGACAATAACCTCATCGTAGCCGACAGTGATCTGAGCGGCCAGAATACATGTCTGCCAGAAGATGAGCTTTCTGAGGCCTTGGTCCTTCCACCAGGGCAATGTGGGGGTGTTTGTGAGATCCAGCAAGCCGGGCTCGGCTGTGGCCGTCGGAGGGTTTGCCATGAATGCGGAGAAGGAATGGGGAAAGTCTGAGATAGCGTGACAATATCATGAATTTGGTTGGTAGGTGCCGCATAAGGACCATCTTTATAGATCGTTGCGAAGTTCCGGTAATTGTTGATGGAAACGCATTATCATCTGCAGAGCTCCCATTGGTCAATCTGTCGAAAACTCGCCCGTGACTCGCCCGACCTTTGCGATAACGTTGCGTGGAGGGAACCCCATGTCCTCTGGGGTTTCGCCCGTGAGTCGTCCGGCCTGGAGACAATCTATGCCCAATTCAGGCTGTGGAAAATGCTACCCGGTCTTTCATATGACACACAAGATTGGTTGAATAGATGGGACGCGTATCTTCAATCTGTTGGGGATACATAAAGCGGCCGACAGTGGCATTTCTGCTCCAACCCCGCAAGTCCGTGTCTACCATCAGCTAGCTACCTCTCCAATCTCAGATCCACACCAACATCGTCAAAATGGGCAGCATCAGTTACGAAACCGAACCTCAACTCGACACCTCTCCGGATTTTGGGGACTGGAGAGATCAACTCATAAATGACGGCTATGTCGTTCTGAAGGGCGTTATCTCACCCGAAAGGGCAGGCTACTATCTCGATGGTCTCTTTGACTGGCTCGAAACCTTTCCTTACGGCTTCCGGAAAGACAACCCCTCAACATGGGGTCCGCAAAACCTTCCGGCACACATCAAGTTAGTTTCCATCATTGACCATTGACTGCAGGATGGTACTGATTCGAATACAGGGGTGGAATGTATCATGCGCATTCTGTGGCCCACGAGAAGTTCTTCTGGGAAGCTCGCATGTAAGCCAAAATTCAGTGTTGGTGGGGGAAGTTACTAATGACTGACTCGTTAATACCGTAGGGAGCCTACCATCCTCGATGCCTACGCCAAGCTCTGGCAGACCGAAGAACTTCTCGTCTCCTTCGATGGTGCGAACTTGACTCTTCCTGCGAAAGATCGAGAACCCATCGGTGCTTGGCCGCACGTTGATCAGAGTCCTCTCCGTAAGGGACTGCAGTGCGTCCAAGGGATACTCAATCTTGCCCCGAATGGCCCCAAAGACGGAGGTCTGATCGTCCTGAAGGGGTCCAGTGCACTTAACGAGGCCTTTTTCAAGACTCATGATACGGAGCGAGAGACTTGGGGCCCAGCGGACTGGTTCGGCTTTACCCCAGAAGAGGTTGACTGGTTCAAGGAGAGAGGTTGCGAGGCGGTCAAGGTGTGCGCTGAGCCCGGCGATCTCATTCTCTGGGACTCCAGAACCGTTCATTATAATTGCTTGCCAGAGAGTGAAGCGGTCCGCTCTGTTTTGTGTAAGACCCAAAGGTTCAACCGGCTCCATCGGAACTCAGTTACTGACGTCTGCTCCGATAGACATGTGCTACTCTCCTGCTTCGTACGCAAGCGTCGAAGACTTGAAGATGAAAGCGAAATTATTCAAGGATCGCAAGGGCACCGTGAGTCAAGTCGATCAACCCAGTCCCAAGAATCTTAGTCTAACAAAACTCTTACCAGACTCACTGGCCTCACGCAAACATCTTCCGTGACGAGAGAAAAGTGATTAGACTTGGGGAGCAAGAGACCTACACACGAGACAGGCCGTCTCAAGAGCCTGTGGAAACTGAGAAGTTACTCAAGCTTGCAGGAGTTCTGCCTTATGCCTCCTGATGGAATTGAAACAGGAAACTTGCAGCGAGGTTTGACATTGGAATCCTATCACTGGCTTTTCATCTTGACTTGGGGTGCACCTGTAGCAGACGACATTCCTTAAACCCCTAAAAGCTGGCCACTTTGGCATCCAATTTAATGTACCCGATGTAGGTGTCTAGAACTTGGCGCATAGTACTGGTTGTTTTGTCCCAGACCCAGCTATGCTAGTGAGGTGGGCCTGAGGCAAATGTCATGACAGGAATAATATTCTGGGCCTTGAAAGACGGTGCATGGAATCTAGTAAACAAGGATCTAATGATGCTGAATGATCTCCTTTAAGAACTTTATCGCTTTCTCAGCGACGAGGTTCTGGGCCTGGACTCTCTCCAGGAAATCCAGGCCTTGTTGTATTTCAGTGGAGAAGTCCTCCTCCGTATGCAGAGATTCGAGCGCTAGGACTGCTGAAGCAGCGAAGATATTCATGGTGATTGCCCTTGAGAATGTCAGTACTTTTTTCGAAGTTGGGCTTTCCTAAAACTGACCAGGGTCGCAGTTTGGATGCATCCACAGTCTCCGTAAGTGTTGAGTGGATTAGCCCTCGAGCTGAGGACATGCAGATAGCTCGCGTCCGAGCCCCGTCAGTTGACCCGTCTAGCCAATGTTCTTGAAGCTGGCTGCTGATCGCCATTCGATAATAAAGAAGAACCTTTGCCAAGCTCTTTTTCTGCCACGGGATAAAGGGATATTGGCTATCTCGTGCTTCGGTGGCAGGCGTCGAATTTTCATCGAATTGGAGATAGGAGGGCAGGTCGGTGATGAGGTTTGCCAGCTGCTCATCCGCATCGAAAACGAACCGTGCAACATCTTCCGTCCCCCACTCGCGCAGTCTGAGCATGTAGCGAAGCTGATAGTAGACTTTGGAGACCTGCGCCATAGCGATATGGTATCTCACAGGCCGAGGCTTGGATTTCGAAAGTCTCGACCCTCCAGAAGCGGTTTCGAGCTCTTCATCATCAACCTCGTCTGGTAGCTTACATGAAAAGTCCATCTCGTGTAGGCAGGGAACTCTGTGGGGGACGGGCAACCATTCACAGATCGCCAAAGTCCACCAAAGCCTACGTCGTATCTGCTGCTCGCAAAAGGATTCGTCTGGATTGCTTTCGTCTGAGTCCAGCCCCAGCTGTTGGGCTTGACGTATCGCAACTGCCCACATGTTTTGATGACGGTGTACGTCTCCCACGTTATTGAATACAATGTGGAGAATGGCAATCGCCTGGGGAGTGCGCACGTCTGGTCTTTTCGTGTAGTCCGCCCTATCGAGAAATAACAGCGCCGAATCATACCAGTTTCTAAGAAGAGCGGTGAAAGTTACACCAGCTGGTCGCTGGTCGATGGTTTTGTTTTCATCTGTGAACATAAGCGTGGAGGCCAGGACGCTGAAGTAGAGTGCCATCCACGCTGGGTCCATCTGTACAAGAGAATGGTTCGCTCGTAACCGATCCAAAAGCTCTTCGTGTTCCTGCCGGAATTTGGGAATGAAGAGCGCAAAATGAAGCCAAAACGTCCACTGAAACGCGTTTTCGATCATGCTCCGACTGAAATCTTCAGATGGCAGAATGATGTCTTTCAAGTCAAACACTGTCCGTGGCTGTGATGACATCCCAATCTCGTCAAAGAGGCGCCGTTCTACTCTCTCGGTACGACTTGTTCCATGTTCACGTAGCTTCTGAGAGTCTTGTACGTTTGTATCAACGGCATCCACAACTGCCCGGGAATTTTGACCAGCGATTAGCGCGCGAAGCACTGCATTTTCATGCGAAACGTCAGCGTAGTTGCGGCTGCCGACATGATTTGACCTTGAATTTCCTACCACCCTACCCCTCACCCAGACCGGCTCACGATTGCACTGGTGTGCTTGTCCTCTGTCAACGCATTGCTGGCAAGGCAGCCGTTTGTCGCACTTTACTCTGCGTTTCGAGCAGCCTGTGCAAGCCCTCGGGGGTCTTTGGGTGGTGCGGATGTTCGTTAGCATGATGTTGCAGAAGATCCATTTTCTTTCGCTTCCGGCCAGGGGGTCCGAATACCAAGGTGGAAGACGGAAGTCGGCCGGGCCCGGGCCCGAGGCCCGAATGCCGGCCCGAACCCCGTCTTTACGTAAGGCGTCGGCCACACCCCTTGGCAGGCGCGCCCACAGCGCTCGTAGCTAGATTAATCAAGCCACTTCACGCACAAGGCGACTCCATCAATGCGAAGCGGAGTTTCACGTGATCACATATATTAAAGAATGATCACGTGACGCAGAGCGCCCATGCAATAGTAAAGTCCGAGATTTCGACATGATTACTCTTCACGGATTCAGCTACTTGGAGACTTTATATGTTTTTTTGCATCTAACACAAACAGGGAGAATGAAAAGAGTCAAACAGGACCCCAATCGCCGAAATGTTCTATCATGTGTTTCTGAGCCGTTTCCTTATCCCACTTGATCTCAACATTGTCTTCAAGTCCAGGCCAGCCAGCCGCTTTGAGGATGTTTTGTCTCACAACCTCGTCTTCTGACGGATGAGCATGCTCAAGCATAGCCACACGACCAGGGTCCTCCAACATAGGCATGAAGTTCATGCGTCTCCATTGCTCTCGACACATGTTGAAGAAACTGTCGATCCGAAATGCCTGTGACTTGGTTGTTCTCCAGTCGTTTTCACCAATATCGTCTTCGTCGTCTGCGTCGTCCACAGATCCTTCCAGCGTTCTCTGGTGTTGCGCTTCTACCGCATCCCAGTCGATGTAAGGATTTGTCACGTCGCCCTTAATATTGGGCTCACAGCTGGGAAAGTTTCCGCCATTCATTGTGAGGATGATGAGGCCGAAATCTGTGTCAAGATACACCTTGAATCCGTATTCCTCGCCTATAGCCAAAAGAATCATGCTGCAGGGGAATCCATCTTCGTCCTCTGTTGGATTTCCCTGAATCTTGCCCTGATTTCCTCTTTGCTCAAGCACCAGCCGGGAGCGAAGCCTCTCGCTTGCCTCATGGATCGTTTCGCAGAGCTGGGGGTCGATGAAGCTCCGTGGGTTTGTGGAAGCCAAGATTTCGATCTCTTCGTCGGCAAAGTAGGGGATGTGGCGCAGCAATTCGATAACATCGTGAGTTTTCCCTAAGCTCGCAAAAGATTCCTGAGTGATCTGGGGCCAGCCATTCGCAGGTGGGTATTCCAGTGCAGTTTCGTTGGGATGCATCCTGTCTATAAACTCATAGTAGGACTTGATGGCTGCTACAGCAGCTTCATGCGAGTAGATGTAGTCCCCGCCAGCGGGCTGGGCGGACTTAGCCTTAGGTGCAGGTCTAAGAGGCAGCATTTCGAAAAGATAGCCATCAAAGAATTTAATGGAAATATGAAAGAGCAGTCAACAGGGGGACGTGTGGCGTCACCTTCCTGGCTGGAGTAGTTGCTGATGGAGAGATTTGGGCCGAGGAAAGTGACTTGGGCTATTTTTATTCGACCAGCTTGGACGTTGCTGTCCTCGTCGCACGCTATCTGTACGTACCTTTGTGCATGATGTGTGCTGTTGGCTCCATCTTGCTGGCCCGCGCGCGAATCAGTGGGGGCTGTGATACCCCTTTTACTTTACGTCGCCAAGATAGCCCCCCGAGAGCGCTCACCAATGGTTTACCCAACGAATGAATTACCGCGTTGCGTTGGACGTATCTGCATATGCAAGTGGGCGCTCCGCTCGACAACGGTATGTGACAAGTCATCACATGCAGCTGGAGGTTGGAACTCGGTGGGACAATCAAGTCAGGTAATGCCAACGTTCCTTGACGAATGATAGAATTGGCTCTTGCCGATGAATGCACCTGCAAAGGGATCCAACACAGGCCGGAATGGCAACATGGGATGTTGAAATGCTTTGGAACGAAATTCAAGAAATTCGATTTTCAGCAATTAACCATTTTACTGCCAAGTCTTACATCCGGTAGACACCATGGTGAGCCACATGTACTGCTGTTTCTAATGACCTTGGATAAGTGAAACTGAGACGGTCACCGCTCGGGAATTCTCCCTCCAGTATTACGGAAAGGAGTCTAAGCCATCGGAGTCGACAATCTAGTTTCTTAGTGTTGCCTATGTCCCTGGTGGATCGGCAGCCCGCTCTGTCAAGCATCTACCCAGCAAAGAGGACATAAGACCAACAAGCCCCCAGCATTCACGCAGGTCCTTGTGTGGTGTTGGGTTAAGCCAAAATTGAGGGCCTGTCTCTGTTGGGACCTCGCAGAATCAATAATATGGTGATCTTGGCAGTCCCAAAGTAGCCTTTTCGCCGAAAACCGTCTGCGGTCATAGAGGGGCAATAGGTTGTTGATCTTCTCATATGTGCTGCTTTCCAAGTTTCACCCAATTTATCTAAGGTGTCTGCGACTTTGAACTAGCGGAGGCCATCCTTGACGTTGTGATGGAAGGCCTGGCTGATCTGGACAAATACATTTGCTTAGGGATGCTCGAGGCATTCAATTCAATCCTCACCTACGGCATCTCATTCACCCCTACCGGTGCCGTCGCTCAAGGAGCAAAGGCAGCAGTGCAAGGCGCCAAAACATTCTTCGAGAATGGGCTAGAGGCAGGCTCCTTTTTTGGCAATTGGGTCGGTCCTGCCTGCGGTGTGAACGATTGGAAATTTGACTTGTTCGGAGCCCTTCTGAATATGCCCGACTCCATGGGACGCAGCACTGGCTGCCACAGGAAGTCTAAGGCTAGTTGTAAGAAGCCGGATCCCAAGCCTGATCCCCCGAAGACAGCCAGGCAATCATCGAAGGCCGCGGACAAGACGACTCAGCCACCTGCAAGCAGTTCGAACGATGCTTGTCAACTCAGAGCTCGTCGAGCCAACGGAAACAACAACCTGTGGGAAGGAAAACTCGGTGATCCACGAACGACAACAGAAGACTGTGGAAAGCACACCCGGGTACTGATCACCGAAACGGAGAAGAATATCGGCTTCTACGAAACCAAAATCACTGGCATTAAGTGCAAAAAGGAATGGGAACAGGCCTGTTACCACTACTCGTGAGCATTACAACTGTCCTCTCCCCTTCAAGTACGCCATGGCTGATGTGAAATCAGGTCAATGATGGATATTCATAAGGCTACCAGGTCTATGACCGAATGGACTTGTGGAGCCACCTCAGATACAGGAAAGAAGGGCGGAGCCACAAAGCTTTGGGGTTCTGCAGCCATTGGGGCTCTCAAAAAGACTGACGAGCACTGGGTGTGGCCCTGGGCAAATGGATGGGTTCCACGGGTCGTCCGATTAGACGCGAATGGCAACCCAAAGGTCAATAGATTCGGTCAAGAGGATGCCGACGGTTGTGATAGGGACGAATGGCCTCCACGAAACTTCTGGCCTAAAGACCAGGTGGCGCACCCGGAAGGTATGATACAACGAATTCGATTCATTCCTTACCAACACAATCGAGGAGCTGGCAATCTCTGGGGCAACTTTTGTTCCAAACACAGTGCCATGTCGACCAAAACCGCGGACAATGGACCGGGAACTCTCTATGTCAGAGATGACTTGATCAGCACCATCAACCAGAAAGTCAAAGTGGTCACAGGGAAAGACAAGACAATGAGTAAGTCTCTCCGTCGTTGTAACTTAGTTCGTCCACACATCTGACTCAACATTCGACAGCTCGAATCACGACAGTGTCAGTCCAGACTCCCAGGGCGATCTTCTCCATAGACGACTGGGATGGATTGAAAAGGGACACGGACTGGTATGGTTTGAAGGAGAACCCTTGTTGGCCCAAGGACCTGGTTCCAGATGACCCAGGCTGGGTTCTCAACACAGCAGATGAGTTTTACAGCCAAGGCCAGCACCCCGACTTGGCGAAACACACAAAAAGTTACAGGGGATTGCCCGACCTTCAGGCGTTGAAGAATGCCTTGGCTAAACATGGTGGAAGTCCCCCACACCCGTTCAGCAAGGTCGACCTGAACGTGTGGGACACGAAGAAAAAGATCAGGATGGGCGATAAGGAGGGCGAAATTCCGAAAGACTACCGTGGCGTGCTTCCCGGGAACCCCAAACCCAAGAAACGGAGGATGTTGCTTGAAGAGAATCGCCGCGACAATGGGACCGAATTTGACCAGGATGACGACTTTTATGACGGAGATGAAGATGAAGATGCATTCGACGAATGGGAGAATTGGAGGGAGTACGAGCGTTTTTTAAGGAGGGTTCATTTTGAGCTGGCTTCGAGGACTACGCCTCAGAGGACGGAAGCGGAGGCAACTCCTGCGGGCCAAGGTGACGCCAGGCCCACTCCTGCTGCACAAGGCTCCGCAGTCGCGAATGAGTGGCCTCTGCCAACGAATTAGACCTTCACTGTCATGGTATCGAATCTCGGTTGATGTGCTACCTTACGACGGAATTGGAAGCTGTCGCGATGGATCAAATGGTATGATGGAGGCATGTGGGCATGGAGTCATCCATCTTGTGAAGGAAGCCAGGGCAACGGCTCTGGAAATGTGATGTCAATTGTTTGTACGAGTAGATTGGGGTAACGCGCAGGAGAAGTGATAAGAAGGCAATAACATTCTGTATTAAACAGTTGTGTCCGCCACCTTTATGCATTTGCCAAAGATAAACCGATAAGAGACGCTGGAAAGTTTCCTGGTACGGAAACTAAACGAAAGGCATGGGGCAGTGGCATGATTGTACCTCGACTCTTCCAATGGTTAATTTTGATAGTTTCTCTCTCGTTTTAGTATCTTTATCTACTATATTAGCTATCACTAGTTGACCCTGAAACCAAGGAACCTGCAGACACCCATATTCGAACTACCTAGCAAGATCTCATTGATCACGCATGAAGAAGTTGACATCGCTGTGGGTGAACTTTTATTCTATCTTATCTCTCTCCTTTTTTTTTATTTTTATTTTTTAAGTGCTGTGACATTTCTGGAATATTGATCAAAAGGGTCAGAAGGTCATAATAGGTGATACGTGCATGTAGCCGCAATAGCCGAACCCGGCTGGAGCCGAACGGGCCTAGCGACCGTTCGGTTATCTTCCCTGCCCCAATAGCGGCCCCTCCTTGATGACGCACAAGATCATGCCATCCCCATTGTTGTCGGTTATCTGGCCTGCACCACTTCGCTCCTCGATAGCAATCGGCCAGTCCCCCCAATCAGCATCCCAAGGCTACTTCGTCAATCGCAGCTGTGCTTGAGTGTTTTATAGCACTACAGATTGACACATTTTGTGGCCATGTTTTCCCCGAGCTTGACGTCGAAGCTCTGGAGAAGCCAAGTCCAGGTGAGTGTATGGTGTTTTTAAAGCGTGAACCATTTGTTGGGCTGTGTGAGAATCCGAAGCTGACATGCCTCCTTCCTCTTAGGCACTCTCACGGCAGCAATTGAGACGTCTGACTTTACATGAGCCCCAAGCTCGGAGCATTTTGGCGGAGGTTCGGAGTAAACCAAAGTGCACATCATTCAAAGTTCACTGCTCACATGTTCGTTTCAGTATGGCGTCCCGGTACCAAGAGGCAGACTAGCAACAACTCCAACTGAAGTGAAATCAATATTCTCAGAGCTAGGTAATATTCACAAGCATTCTTTCGGTGACTGAGCTGATTTAACTGTCTCAGGTACACCATGCATCATCAAGGCCCAACTCCCCCAAAGCCATCAGGCCCAGGGTGTGTTTGAAGATGGCCTTAAAGGGAGATTCAGGAGAGTCCGGAGTTCTGAGGAGGCAACAGACATGTCCCAAAGGATGCTCGGGCGCCGTTTCAGGACGACAGAGACGGACGACGGTGTCCTTATTGAAAAGGTTTACGTCACCGAGATGGTAAAGAGCCGTTGTAAATGGCACCTAACAATCACGTTTGACCGAGAAAGGTCCTGTCCAATCATTATCGCGTCTCGTACTGGCGGGGAAGCCTTAGATCAGGAGCCGCCTGAGAGACTGCGTACAACTAAGGTTGGATTGACGGAAGGGATCACTTCAGGGGTTGTCGATGAAGTCTCTAAAGTCCTCCACGCAACCCCCGCGGAAAGAGAGAATCTGAAAGACGTTCTTCGTGGGTTATACCAAGTTTTCAGGACCAAGGACGTCACTTCGCTCGAAGTCTACCCTATCATCAACGCTGTCGATGAGACAATTACCTGTGTCGACACCAAGATTACCATAGACGATGCAGCGAGCAAGAGACAAGAGGACATCTTCGCTCTGAGAGACGGAGCGCATGACGTTGCTGAAGAGGCGGAGGCCGAGAAATACGGTTTGGTGTACGTCAAGATGGACGGTAACATCGGCAACGTGGTCAATGGTGCTGGGCTCGCGATGGCCACCAACGACGCTATCGCTCTTCATGGAGGCGCCAGCGCGAACTTTCTGGACGCCGGTGGACAGGCGACTAAGGAGACGATGGTGAAGGCATTTGAGATCATCTTGCGGGATAACAGAGTCAAGACCATCCTGGTCAACATCTACGGCGGTAAGTTGAAGCAGATTCTGTCGAGCGTTCATGTGACTGATCAAGACTCCTAAAGGAATCACCCGAGGTGACATGATTGCGGAGTCGATCATTGGCGCCGCGACCGAGTTGGGTCCATTGAAGGTGCCCATGGTCGTGCGGCTTCAGGGTACCAACTCTGAGCTGGGCCTGAAGATGGTAAGTCAGAGGAAAGTCCAAAACGCCGCGTTTCTAACAAATTCCTCTAGCTGGAAGAAGCAAATCTAGGACTGTACACGGAGGCAGATTTTGGCAAGGCAGCGCAGAAGGCCGTAGAGTTGGCTAGATCCGCAACGTAGATTTTGTCGATGTTAGAGCCAGGGAAGCGAAGTCCTGTCTGAGGTGGCCAGAATTTGACACATATTCTCCAATTTTCCGCAACGGGCGCCGACGTTTTTGTCTTGAAAAGTTTTACACGTCTTGCATTCAACCACCTCGTGGCGTTCCTAGCCGCGACGTGGCTATGCAGGCTGCCGTCCGATGTGACTTTGACGGTGCGGCTTCGCGGAAACACGCTCACATCCGAGTAGTCCCAGCCGGAAAATCTCTCATCAGTCCCACGAGGTCTTTGGATGTCCAGGATTCGATCATGACGTGGAATGGCAGGGCGCAGAACTAATGCTGGCTTATCATCTGGATATCACCATGCATGCGCAAGATTTGGCGTCACCACGAGGTGGCCGGCGACTCGGATTGCGACTGATGGTCAGTGGCGTTAAAACTCGTCCAGCACTAATGCTTCTCAGCCTCCATCCTGCCTGAGACGTCGGAATTGAGTTGGCTGGCGACCGGACCTCGATCCTCTTTTGGATGGTGCACCACACCACTGCCAGCGGGAACAAGGACTCGACCGGTGATGTTGTGCAGCGGGGAGGGCATCCCGACTTTTAGCTCCCGGTGGCTCGAGGGAGGGGGCGAGCTGAGCTTCTGAGTGAGGGGTTAGACAGGTCGCCAGTCGTCCAGAAGTTGATGACAACATGGCCCTAGACATGCTCAATGCAAGCGAGGTGAGAAAATCAGGTGTGGTGATTGGTCTGGAACACTAGGCACAAGCATCGAACGGGAAACATGTGTGGAAAAAGCAATTTCGAATGGTAAGGGAAGAATAAGAAAGGGTTTCCCCTCTGATAGCCATCCTTGTCCATGTTTGGCTCCCCTGCAGCTTACCCATGGTATTTCGCCACCATTTTGCCCGAGACCCATTTCTCATGCAAGTTGACTCCTCTTAACAACATGGTCAATGGTTGTGAATGCCCATGATTCTGGGGAACCTTGAAAACAGACAGGACAGGGTCAACTGAAGGTGACATGGTAGCATCTTCAGGTAGGCCAAGATAAGAATCCTTGCGGCAAATCCCATGTTCATCCGATCAGAACATTCGCGATGGCATCGTGATGCGAATCCCGCGAGCCGAACTTCACCAATGCAGCCTCAAAACCACGATGCGGATCTGATTTCTAACTAGTCGACATATCACACTGCGTTCCTTGCATCCGCTCACACTTCCCATCCGACTAAAGCACGACGTAGCCCAGCCGTCACACCCTAGCCTCCGAGTCCAGGCTGGGCGCCGGTCGGCTGCTGCGGCGCAAACATCTTCCCTATTCCCTTTCTGGAACAATCGCGCAGCCCGCAGCCCCCCTGTCGAGCATGCACGTCGCCTGCACGCCGAGTCGATAAGCAGTGCAAGCTCGCAATGGGGAAAAAGCAATAAACATACAGGACGCACCACCGCCCACGAGCTGCACCCGTCAGAGACCTCTTTGGGCAAGTATTTGCCCTGGGAAACCGCGAATAAGCAAACATTGTCGACCCATGGCCCGTTGGGACCTCTGCGGGATTGAAAATGGGGCCGCGTTGCCTGATTTCCCCATGGGCTTTTGAAAAGAGCTGTTCCACCGTCCTCCCGCGACATCCACATCAGGGCCGTGAACCGTGAACGTTCTTCCACCGACGCCGCGGACTCGACAATATGGCGGCAACGACAACGGCAGCGGTGCCGTTGGCATCGGTCTCGACCAACGCGACGATTGGGGACGGGACCGTGACGATTTCGCTGGAGAGGCAGAGCCAGATCAGTGTCGTCGCCGTGTCCATTGTTTTCATCATCGTTCCTACGATGGCGCTGATCTTGAGGCTGGTGGCGAGGCGCATGGCACACAGGGCTTTGGATGCGAGCGATTACTGCATCATCGTCGCATGTGTATGTGTCTCTGGGTGCTTGTTGGAGTTTATCGGGGGCTGACTTGGGGATTGTTATGATAGGTCTTTTCGCACGCGTTGCAACTCGTCTCGATATTCAGTGTCACTCAGGGCGGAGTTGGGTACCTCTTCCGAGAGATCATCCCCAAATATGGACGGGGTCCCATCATCAAGTTTCTCCAAGTACGTCGCACAGGCTTAGAGCGCGTTCTTGGGAAGATCTTTCACTAACGTCCTTGATTTTCTTCTTCAGCTCCTTGTTGTTCAGCAGATCCTATGGGCTATCAGCCTCAGTCTATGCAAGATTGCCATCCTCCTTCTCTACACCAAACTTTTCTCCACACAACGCATGATCTTAGCCGCCAGGATCATGGCGGGATTCACCGTCGTCTGGACCGCCGTGGCTGTATTGGTGGCCTTCTTCATCTGCCGACCCCTGTCCGATAACTGGCTTCTCGATCTTAAGAACCGAAACTGCGGCAACCAACCTGCGGCAGATGGGACTCTGGGTGTCGTGAACTTGATGACGGATATCATCGTCCTTATCATGCCCGTGTCTTACTTGTGGCGGCTCAAACTGGAGACGTACCGAAAGGTTGCTCTCATCGCAACTTTCTCGCTAGGAGTCTTGTGAGTCTTGCTTTTGATGGAATCCTCCAGTACTCATAAACTAACGAAAATCTCGTCGGCATAGCACCTGCATTGTATCAGCTCTTCGTTTGTATTACCTTGCGCACCTGAAGTACACAGACGTCACTTTCGGCATTCCCAATGCACTCATCTTCAGCGCTCTTGAGCCCGGCGTCGGTATTACTCTGGCTTGCATACCGTTCTTGAGACCGTTGCTCGGTCGGTCACAATATTCACCAAAGGGGACCGCACAGTATTACACCACGGCAGGAGGGTCGGATCGCACTTCAAGACGTGTTTCGGGCAGGGATGGTTTCGCACTCGTGGCTGATGCGGACAACTCATCCTCGTACCATCTTCAACAGTACGGGCAGAGGGAACCCATGCCCTCAATGCCCAGCAAGGCGCACACAAGTATGGGCAGCAGCATCCAGGATCGTTATTGATTTAGACGAGTTTCAGGGAGTTCACAGCCTCCACTGATGTACGATTGATGATAAAAGCAACATGATGAAATGTAATGATAACTATTCAATCAAAGCAACTGGTTCAGTAACGTCCTCGGGCAGCTTGCTCCACCTGCTAGTGAAGACTCTTCCATCCTTGATAACAGCCAAGACATTCTTCTCGGGCTCATCCAAGATTGACACATCATCTAATGGGTTCTCATTCAGGATCAAAAGATCCGCAGCAAAACCTTCCTTAACTTGGCCTAGGAAGTTCTCCTGCCGAAGCATCCTAGCCGAGTTGACAGTTGCAGATTGTAAAACTTGCTTGTCGCTAAGTGCTTGTTGTCGGATTCCAAACTCCTTGCTCTGTTCAGCCTGCAAGGGACCGAGAAGGTCCGATCCGTGGCAGATGGTGACCCCAGCTTCGGCAGCAATGCGCAGAGACTGTAACCCTCTCTCGAGTACTTCCTGGTTTTTGCGCTGATTCTCGGGAGGTAGGAAGCCGGCATACTTGTCGGATGCCATAGCGTCGTACGTGACCAGGGTGGGGGTCAGCCAGACTTTGTTCTCAGCCATGAACTCTGCCGTCTCCTTGTCGATAAAATTGCCGTGTTCGATGCCAGTGACGCCATTTTCAACCGCATGACGAATTGCGCGGGGCGTATAGGCATGGGCGGTCACCCAGGTTCCATAACTCCTTGCTACCTCGCTGATAGCCTTGATCTCGTCGGCAGTGAACTGCGTATTCTCAATCCTATCTGTCGGAGAGGCCACGCCCCCACCAACCATGATTTTGATGAAATCTGCGCCAGTCCGGAGCTGCTCTCTTGTCGCTCTGATGCATTCCGGCACTCCGTCAACCACGCTGGACAGACCTGCAGTGCTCCCGCAGCATAACTGCGAATGATCATGGGCTCCTCGGCGATCGCCGTGACCTCCCGTTTGCGAGAGAGCTTGGTTGGCGATGAAGAGTCGCGGGCCGGGAAACACGCCGTCCTGGATAGCTTCCTTCAACGCAAGAGTTGCGCCACCCGTATCGCGGACCGTTGTGAAGCCCTTGCTGAGGATGCGGCCGACTACGAAGGATTGCCGAAGATGAGAGACTGTGTCATCCATGTTGAAGCCACCGTTGAGACCGGCCTCCCCGGGGACAGAGCTGACGTGCACGTGGCAGTCGATCAGCCCAGGGGAGAGATATTTTCCCTTCAAATCGACAACAATGGCGCCGTGCCATTTAGCGTAATCCGCCTCTCCAACGCTGACGCTCTCGACAAGCCCATCTGATATCTTGACAGTCGCATTCTCAATGATAGTGCCTTGCGCAGTGTCAACAACGTTGGCATTCAAAAAGAGGTAGATTTGTTGCCGGGGAAGCTTCCACGGTTTGATAAGCTTCTCCGGGATCGCAGTTTCGGCTTCCGGTCGCCGGGTGGAAACGCCGGGCGCGGGCCCGATCAAGACGGGGGCTTTGCGGAGTGTCATTGAGTCAATTGGATTGTACGGCCTCATTCGCGGTTATCAAACCTCCGGTGTAGGTAACGTGTTGTCAAGTTGATGTTTGAGAGTGATCGGTGAGGGGAATCGATGTGCATAGGCCGCCGATAAGCCCGGGTATCGGACACCCGCCCGGTGCGGTGTCGGCAGCGAAGGATTAAACAGCCCCTGGAGGATCAGTGCGTCAACTCACCTTCCTAATCAGGCATTGCAAAGGACCGGCTTTGAATGTTGAAGCTATTGCGATGCGGTGATGATGTGAAATATTGTTCTTGTTTTTTCTATGCTTAATCCTCTTCATACGCTTAACTGTGAGCCGAATTTTATTCGTTTGCATGCCCTGCTTACTTCATAAATACCTCGGATTGCCCTCACCAAAACTCATCTTACAGCAAGATGCACAAATCGATTGTCTAAATAAGGCACTCACTCTTGCGGGCATGATTCTTCCCGTCCATTTACTGTGTCACCCATAGTTGTCGAGCGTCTTGTTACGGTCAGCTATCCGACAGTAGGGTCTGCTAATAGAAGTTAGGGATTGACGCTAGTAAACAGTATTGTTATATTGTAAGTCTGGTTTGTAGGTTATATACTGTATTGTAGATTAGTAGTCAGAGGCTAAGGTGATTAGTCTTAGACTTAATAAATATTTATAGTGAAGGTAAGCTAAAAGTATCCTGAGGATGAATATAAAGTTGATTACTAAAGAGCTATAGAAGTCTAACTATAAGCTAAGCTTAAGTTATACTATATATAAGTCTAAATAGTACTTTTTATCTAGTTACTGTTATTAATCTTAATAAGGCTTATTCTTTAATTATATAGAACCTATATATACTAAGGATAGCTTTTATATTCTTAGCGTATAGATTTAATCTCCTATCTTATTGTTATATAACTTTATATTATAGTTCTTCTATTTCTAAGTAAATCTTTATTATTCCTATAATCTTATAGTATAAATATCTTATTATAGCTATTTAACACCTAAATAGGTTGTTTAGCTGTTATTTTTATAAATAGGTTATAATATTAAGTCCCCTCTCTAAAAGTTTTATTCTTAAGATTTATTATAAATAAGTTATTAGTTTTAAGTTAGAAATCTATTAATTATACTTTTTAATTTACTTATAATATTAATACTATATTAGGTTATATTTAAAAATCAAAATTAAAAGAATCTAAATTAACACTTTATTCTATTTATAAGGATGTTTTCTATTGCTTTAAGTCTAACAATATTATACTTTATACTTAATATTTTTATGCAAAGTATATATACTAAATAGTAGAGAGTATAAAGGTCTATTAGGGTTATAAGAGCTTAAAGTATCTTTATAACAGTCTTATAATAGTATTAAGTTATAAGTTTTTATTATATTTATAAATATATATATACTAATTAGTTTATAGTGAAAAGGCTAAGTGATTAATATTAAGAATAAAAAGAGAAAGAAGAGCAAGCTAGTAATATATTGCTAAACTTTTATATAAAATTAGTATATATTTAAGCTGAGGTAGCTAAAGTAGCTGGTTATTTATTGTAGATTTATATAATTTAGAAGAAGGTAAAAGAGCAGCATATAGAGATATTTTCTTAAGGGATATAAGAGTTAGAAGAGGATAATATCCTTCCTGTATTAGATACTTATAAGAGTAGTGTTATTAGTAATTTTTAGTTTTAAAGTATTAAAAATAATTTAAATTAAATAAGTTTTAATATTAGTGAGAAGTTTATAGATCTTAGTCTTTTATTAAGAGACTTATAGTTAGTATCTTCTAGAGGTTTTTAGTTATTCTCAGATATCCCTAAGTAAATAAATAGTTTTTCTTATTATAATCTATCTACTTCTATTAGTAGTTTAATATATCTATATAATTATTTAATATATTAGTAACTAATAGTATTTATTAGAAGTAGTATTACTAATACTACTAGTATTATTTTTTATTCTTAGTGTTATTATTAATACTATATAAGTTTATCTTATATATTTATAATATTTTCTATTAGTTCCTATATATTATCTTTATATCTATACCCTTTCTATTTAATAAGGTATTAATATCCTTTTAGTTCTTTAAGGTAGTTAATAATTTATTTAACTTTATACTTTAGTTTATTATCTTCTATAATAATAAAGTTATTTATTTATAATCCTTATAGTGCTAATTTAAGAAGTAATATATAGAAGGTAGGAAAACACTTTATTATATCAGATAGGTTAAGTTTATAATTAACTAGTAAAACTTTTTAGAAGATTTTAAAAGGTTTAAGTTTCTTAAAGTCTAATTTATCGTTTAGTTATTTTATTTTAATATTTTGCTATATAAGGTAGGTATTATCTCCCTCTTTTAAAGTTAGTCCCTTAATCCTTTGCTTATTACTGAAGTGTATTATTTATTATTATATAAATTTAAGTTCTTTTTATGTGTTATTTTAGATTTCCTTAATTTAGCTAGCTATAATAATAGCTTTAATTACTATAGATATACTTAATTGTAGTTCTCTATATATAGTTAGTTTAAATCTATAGTTAAAGTAGAAAGGGGATTCCTTAATACTTTTTCCTACTACACTATTATAGGTAAATTAAGCTATTAATAATAGTACTACCTAATTATCTTAGTTATAGTTAATATAAGCGTAAAAGTAGGTTTTAAAGATTTAGTTAATTTATTCTATTTATCTATTAGTCTATAGGTGAAATATAATAGATATTTTCTAATTAATACTAAGTTATATAGTAAGTAACTTCTAAAACTTAAAAGTAAAGATCTTATCTCTATCTAATATAATTTTTTTAGATATGCTATAGTTAGTAATAATATACTTAAGGATTATATAGGTGAATTCTTTAGTATTATTTACTTTCTTATATAGAATAAAGTAGGTATACTTTATAAGTCTATTAATAATAATGAAAACGCTGTTAAAGTAGACTTCTATAAGAGGTTCTTAAGACTTTAATAGTTTAATAATAAAGTTAAGTAATATAAAATACTAAGCTGTTTAGAGTATAAGTAAAGGTTATAATAATCTATAAGGTTAGTATTAAGCTGGTTTACTTTTTAAGCAAACCTTATAATCCTTAATTACTATTGTAATATATTCTTTAGTAACTTTTTCTCTATATTATTACTATAGTTATTTCTAGGTTTTTATAATTTCTTAGTAACTATATGCTAGCAGGCTGTAAAACTTTATAATTATTTTATTGTCTAGTTTGCTAAGCAGGCTAGCTATAGATTGTTTAGTTATTATAAAAGTCTTTATAGTAGATATTAAGTCTCTATTATTGTTATACTTAAGAATTACTTAAGTTTCTTTTAGTACTAAGATATTATAGTTTAATTGTTAGCTAAAGGTGTTAGCTCTACTGTTCTTTAATCCTTTCTAATAGATAATTTAAAAATTAAATTCTAAGAGAAATTCTAACTATCTAATTTATTATTTATTAAATTCCTTTAAAGTGGTGAAGTATATTAAATTCTTATAATCTATATATATAAGTATTTAGTAGATAGTCCCTGAGAGTTAGGGTTGCTATTCCTTGAATACTTTGATAATTGCTATAAGCTTTTTATTATAGATTTAATAGTTAAGTTCTAATCTGCAGAGTTTGCGTGAAAAGAAAGTATAGAGGTATAGGCGTCCTTCTAAGTTTTATTAGGAGAGTTATACTCTAAATGTAAAGTCTGAGGCGTCTATCTTAATTTTAAACTGTTCTAATAGGTTAGAGATTATTAAAACTAGTTTGCTAGTAATGTAGTTTTTAATTATCTAAAAGGTAGTTTCTTATTTTTCTTTCTACTTAAATAGTTAGTTCTTTTTACTAAGGTTTATAAGGGGTATATTAATTTTTCTATAGAGTTTAATAAATTTTTAGTAGAAATTAATAAATCTGAGGAATTCTTAAACTTCCTTAAGGTTTATTAGTATTAGTTATTCTCTAATAGCTTAAACTTTCTTTTTAGATATACTAATATATCTAAAAGTAATAGTAAATCTAAGGTATTCTACTTTTTAGGTGTGAAATATGCTTTTCTTAGGTTTAACTAGGAGTTTAGCGTCTTAGAAGGCTTAAAGTATAAGATATATATATTCCTTATATTATTCTATTATTAAGGAGAAGATAAAGATATTATTAAGGTAGATAACTATAAAGATATCTATATATTTCCAGAGAACTTAGTTAATTATATTCTAAAATGTAGCTAAAATATTAGTAAAACTGAAAAGTATAATAAGGTATTTAAAATATCCTCTATATATTCTAAAAGCAGTTTTCTATTCTTCTCCTTATTTTATTCTAATAAAGTTATAAGCACCTTTAAGGTCTAATATTATAAAGTAGTTAGTTCTATAGAGGAGTTATTATAGTTTATTAATTAATAGTAGTAGGTATTAGTTCTTAATTATTATCTTATTAAGTATTTAGTAGTTAATATAAAGTTGAAGTTTACTGTTCTTTTTTAGTATAAATAAAATTAAGCTTCTTATTAGTAATATTAATTCTCTAATATAACCTTTCTTAAGGCTTTTATTAAAGTATTTATTAAAGGCTTCTATCTCTATTAGGTTAAGTCTGTAGATTTTATTAAACTTAGGTTTCTTTCCCTCTTTAATAGGGATTTCATAATCGAAATTTATATATTCAGGCAGTCTAATTTCTAGTTCAGCTGCAAAGAGTTTCTTATAAACTCTATATTCTTCTAGAATAAACAGAAGAGGATTGTTTTTTTATTTAAGATCTACTTATTTTAATAGTTGTAATATAGCTTCTTTTACTTTAAGGTAGTAAATATATTGTTTTACTGCTCCTTAGTAGGTAGATCTATTTAAGGCTTAGGTTTTATAGAACTACTTAGGAACTAAATTGTTATTATCTTAGTAGAATTAGCCTATTCTCTAATCTATCTGTAGGTTATTCTTCTTAAGCTATAGTATTCCTAATATAATATTATATATACTAAGATTAATAATATTAAATTAAAGTTATTTATTTTAATTTAAGTAACTTATCTTAAGGAGTGTAGTTTTATTTTTAATAGTTCCTCTTTTATACTAAACTTATTCTCCTTTTATATTACTAAGTTAGTATATATACTTCTTTCTTTACTATAGTAGTTATAATTAGTTTACTACTTATAGTAATATAAAATTTATCTCTGCTCTGCTGTTAATTATAGTAATAGCAATATTATTATTAATAGTTACTGTAAGTTATAGGTATATTTTCTAGTCTAAGGAGGCTAAACAGATAAACCTTATTATTATTACCTATCTTAATCCTTTATTAGTAGGTAAGTTTAGTTTTTTAACTACTCTAATTATTCTAAATAGGTAATATATTTTCCTTCTTATTATATCTTTATAAGGCGGTTTTCTTAGAATTAAAGCTTTAAGGGGCTTAGTCTTTCTTATAGGAGTTTATAGGCTTTAGCCTTTTAAGTTGTATATATAAAGCATTTATCTGTTTAGTATTCCTCTCACTTTATAGTGTTATTATATTAGCACTTTATAAAGTACTATATATTTAAGCTGAAAGTTACCACATTATTATTAAAAATAGTTAAAGTCTATCTAACTATAATAGATATAATATAAATATCTTAAATAAAGTTCTTATTATATCTTCTAGGATAGAACTAATATTTATATTTATCACTAAGGTATTCTTTATATTTATTAAAGAAACACTAAAGCTAAAAGAGATTTTAATAGTTATAGTAGTTATACTTAAATATAGGATAGTCTTCTATATAGAGCTTTAAAGTGTAGTCTTTATCTCTTTAGTTTACTAATATACTATAGAAGTAGCATTATTAGTCATCACAGCTTATATTAATTTCCTAATAACAAATAAGTTATTAAGTTTCTTCTTTATTATCTAATTCTTCTTTAGAGCTAGTGTTATCTATTTCTAGGATTAGTCTGTTATAGTGTTATGCATTCCAGTTAGTAATATTAATATAAAAGTTAAAATTATAGAGGATCCTATTTAAGTTAAAACTAAATTCTAGTTTGCTAAAATTCTAATTACTAGTTATATTAAATAGTTGCTATTCTTCTAGGAGGTTATATTAATGTTTAGGTTCCTCATTAAATTCTTTTTTAACCTATTCTTCAGTTTCTTAATTAATTTGTTTAATTCTAATAGGGTTTTTATATATATATTTATATCGTTCTATATATAATATTATAGTACTAAGTTATTATTATTATAGAGAGTTATAGGGTTTCTATTAGATCTATATTAAGTATATAGTTTCAGCTCTCTAGAGGTATATAAGCTTCTATTTATTATTAGCTTCTAGTTCTTATTCTTTTATAGAACAGTTTAAAGTATTATAAAAGACTTATCCTTATATATTAGTAATTTATAGTAATAATAAGTTAGTAAGCTTAAGTTATTATACTTTAAGTATCTTATTAAGTTGCTTAGTAGCTTTCCTAGCTAGCTTACTGTTAGCTTAGGAAGCTATTACTAAAGTCTTAGTAGTTAGCTAATATCTTATTATCTCTTTATTACTGAGATATATTAAATATTTATTATTATAGTATCCTATCCATAATAAGGATATATAAGGAGTTTTAATTACTATACTAATTTGCTTAATTTGCTTAAATACTAGCTTCTAATTAAGCTTCTTAGGTTATCTGTAGTTTTTAGTAATATATTCTATTTTTTTATAGTTATAGTATTTAGAGTTCTATAGTTTCTTATTATTACTTTTAGTAGCTATACTGAGGTCTATAAGTTTACTATATTACCTATAGGAAGTGCTTTACTTAGTATTACTCTAGTTATTATAAAGTTTATTATTATTTTGCTAGTTATTAAACTTCTGCTAAAGTTACTACTAATATTTATATCTTAAGTTTAAATTTTATTATTTCTTACCTCACTCCTTTTATTATTTAAAAAGTTAGTTATTAATTTTAATAGTAAGTTTAGTATATTAGAGGAAATCTTTTAGTTAGTTAATTTTAATAATTTTATCTTTAATTTTATTTTTAAGTCCTTAATAGAATATAAAGATCTTAATTTCTTTAGTAAAGTTAAATTAAATGCTAAGTTATCTAAAGTTAGTAAAGTAGTTTTTAGTAGACTTAATTTATCTAAGTTATATAAGATTGCATTTAGCTTATTATTTCTTATTAGGATCCTAAAAAAGTAACTAGAGTATATTCTTAAATCCTCAGAAACTAATATAGATATTATAGGTCTCTATAGTGTATTTATTAAGGGTTTTACACTTAAGATATTCTTCTTAGATTAGTTTAAACTACTTAAAAGCTTTTCCTTAAAGGTAGGTAGCTATATATACTACTTTTTTAATCTTATTAGTAAAGTCTCTATAGTAGAAATTCTAGTAGTTTTTAACTTAAATTAAAAATCCTTTAAGAGTTTTAGAAGTACTATTATAAGTAATAAGTGTATTAAGCTTAAGCTTCTATTATCCTTTAATAGAAGTTATTATAATATTAGTAGTAGCTTAAAAGGTATTAAATTTATTCTAAAGTTCTTAGATTTTCTTAAAGTTAATATCTCCTTTAATATCTTTTTTAAGCTTTTAGTAGGTAGCTACAGCATTCTAAAGTTATTTATTAAAGTTCTATATAACTTATTAGTTTTTATTAATAATCTTCTATATATCTTTAGTTTTATTTTTATATTTCTAAATAATCCTCTTAAGTTTATTATATCCTTTTTTAATAAAAGATTTTTTCCTATTAAAATTATAGTAAAGGTCTAGCATATTAAAGTCTTTAATATAAATAAGTTCTTAAGCTAGGTTCTAAGGTTATTAGTATAAAGAACCTAAAAACTTAGAAGTAGGGGATTTAGTAGAGTTATAAGAGGATATTATACTAATATTACTAATCAGTAGTATTAATAGTTAACTTACTAAATAAAAGTAATTAAAATATTATAATTAGCTATCTAATAATAAGATCTACTAATAGAAATTAGAAATTAATACTAATAAATAGTATTATTATATTATAAGTTTAGTTTATAAGTTATATATTATATTATAGATTAGTAGTTAGAAGCTAAAGTAATCAGTTTTAAACTTAATAAGTATTTATAGTAAAAATAAGCTAAAAATATCCTAAAGATAAATATAAAGTTAATTACTAAAAAGCTATAAAAATCTAACTATAAGCTAAGCTTAAATTATACTATATATAAATCTAAATAATACTTTTTATTTAGCTACTATTATTAATTCTAATAAAGCTTATTCCTTAATTATATAGAACCTATATATACTAAGGATAGCCTCTATATTCTTAGTATATAGATCTAATCTCCTATCTTATTGTTATGTAACTTTATACTATAGTTCTTCTGTTTCTAAGTAAATCCCTATTATTCCCATAATCCTACAATACAAATATCCTGTCACAGCCGTCCAACGCCCAAGTAGGTCGTTCAGCTGTTACCCTTGTGAACAGGTCATAACACATCTCTACTTAAACGAGAGTACAGTAGCTTCAGGCGAAGTCTTCCCATACATTAAACAGTCGATACAGCCCCTAATACCCCAGCATACAGGTAGTTTTTAGAATTCTCCAAGCCTTTCAGACAACCTCAATAATATACAGCTTTTGCTTAGACTCTTCCTATTATAATACCTTTAAGCATCTAAAGGCAGCCTCGCACTCAGAGGAAGGTGCAATGCAACCTACTCTCAACCCACTTTTCCAGTCTGATAATATTCTAGTGCGTTAGTCTCTAATCCTTAAAAAACCTTTTATATTAGATTCTATTTTAGGAGAATATAAGCTGTTTTATTTATATAGATATTATATATATATTATAGTTAGTTTATAATAATTATAAATTTAGTTTATATTATATTTCTAACTTATTATTTATAAAATAAACTATAACTTTATTTAATTTATTTTATATTTATTATATTTTATTTTAATTTTTAGTTGTATTTTTTAAGACTTTTTTTAACTTATTATATATTTTTAATATAATAATAACTACTAATTTTAGTATTTTATATAAGCGTATTTTTTATTATAATTTTTTTATTTAATATATTATTTTTTAAGTAAAAATAAAAATAAAAAATATCTAAAAATATATTAATTTAAATAATATTTTAGTGTTTTTTCTAATTTAAATAAAATTAAAAATATCTTTTTAATTAATAATTAAATTTAAAAAGAAAATAAAAAATAATATAAATATTATAAAGCTAAATAGAAAGCTTATAATAAAGTTATTATTTTATATACTTTTATTATATTAAATATATAAAAAATACTTATTAAAAGTAAAAAAGTAAAAAATAAAAACTTTAGAAAAGAGGAATTTAAAAAAACTATTAATAATTTACTGCTATTTATATTAATTACTCTTATTTTTTTTATTAAGAGATTTATAAAAGTTTTTAAATTTTATACTTTATATTTTACTATATATATTATATATAAAGTAAAATATATCTAAAAGAAGTAAATATATAAAGTTTTTAATAAATAGGTTAAAAATATAGTTTCTAAAGAGATTTTTATTTTTATTTAAATAAAGCTTCTTAAGAAAGAAGATTATACTTTTTATATTTTAATTTATATTTTAAAGTAATATTATATATTAAGTAAGTTAAGTAATTTTATTATAATTTATAAAAAATATATTTTAGTTTTAAATTAAATAGCTTCTATTATTAATTTAAATATTTAGATTAAAAACTTCTAAAATATACTTTTTAAAGCTTCTTAATATAAGCTACTAGAAATTTAAAGAACTTTTATATTAAAAACCTTCCTCTAAATAATTTAATATTATTTTACTCTATTTTAAGCTAATTTAAAGCTTATTAATATTATTAAGTAAGAATATTTAAATACTAAAATCTTAAGTATAAATTAGTATATTAATATATTTAAAGACTTTTTTTATAAAAATATAATAAAAACTTATTTAAAAAGCTATATGAATAAAGCTTTTATAATATTAGCTAAATAATTAAATAATATAATTTTTAAAGATTTTATTTTAGAAAAGCTTTTATAAAGTAAGTTAATAACTTATTATATATATAGAAAAAACTATAAATAACTTTTATTTATTTATAACTAACTTAAGTTTATATTTATAAGTAAAAAGTTTTATTTATATTTAAATAAAGCAAAATAAGTTTATTTTAAAATTAATAGATTAAATTACTTTAAGCTTTATACTAAAATAATATATAAAAAATAGTTTATTATAAAGAACTTTAGTTTATTATAACTTAGTAATAATAATACTTAGAGTAGAAAAAAGCTATTTAAAAGTAACTTTAATAAAATAAAGGAGTTAACTAATATTTCTGCTTTTAAAATAAACTTTCTAGTTAATATAGTAGCTTATATAATTATAGAAGATATTATTATTTTAATTACTGCTGAAAAAGTAGAAACCTTTATATTAGAACTTAAACTTAATAATATCTATATAATTTATATTTAAAGCTTAGGAATTCTTTTTAGTAGTATAATATTAAATAACTATAGTATTTTTTTATTTTATTAATAATATCTCTCTCTTTAAAGAAGGCTTAATTATTTATAATATAAAGGAATAAATTAAAATAAGTGCTACTTTATATCTTATTATAGCTTAAGGTATAAAGGTTTTTTATAATATCTTTAATAGAGTAAATAGATTTTAAAATATTATATTATATAATATTATACTTATAGATAACTTTTATATTAATATTATTTTAGAATACTTATTTTAAAAGATAGAAATCTAATACTTAGGTTATAATAGTATTCTTTATATTAGAGATTATAAAAATAATATAAAAATAAAAAAGCTTTTAAAAAAAAGTAATATTATTTTTATAGAATACTAACTTTATCTCTCTTATTTTTATTCTAAATATATTCTCTCTAATAATATTTTTATATTAAACCTATTTACTTTTATAATAACTTATATAAAGTAATATTCTGAGGAATAATAGCTTATTTATACTAATATTATAGAAATATAGCACCTTTATTCTAAATACTTAAGATTAAAAGTATTAGAGAAACTTATTCTTAACGCTTAAGAAGTAAAGATATAAGGTATTATATATTTTAATTGCTAATACTGTATAATAATATATATAACATAAGTTATCTTATAATATACCTTAAAATAAAAAGTAATATACTCCTTTTATAAAATCTTATAAGATCTATTTAACTATTTAGTAAGTTTTAATATAAATAAATAGATATTTATTATTAAAGATAAATATATAGATTAACTTTTTATCTTCTTATATATAGATAAATCTTAATATTTAGTTTTTATAGTAATCTAAATATTTAAATATTAAATATAGAGATAGTATAGCTTTATTTTATATAAGATAAAATAAAATAGTAAATATACTATAATTATAATAAATAAGCTTTTAGAGTTTTAAATCTAAGCTTTAGATTTAGAGATTAAGATTAAGTAAGCTTTTTTATATATAAAAGAACTAAATAGAAGTATAAAAAGAGTAGGTTAAAAACTAATTATAAAAGCTATTATAATATTTTAAGCTATAAGGTTTCTATTTATGCTTTAAGTTAAAGCAGTATAAGCTGCTATATTCTTTTATAATATAAGCTTTTATTAATACTGTAGCTAGCTTTTACTAATCTAAATTAAAGAGGATTAGCTAAGAAACTATATTAAGCGCTATAAACCTACTTATAAAGTGAATTTTCTAGTTAACTTATACCCTTAATAGAGAGGAGTATATATATATAGCTATAGAGTATACTCTCTTAAAAAAAATATAAAGTAAATAAGAATAGATATAACTTTAAAGTTATAATAAAAAAATATATTAGATATCTTATAGAATATATAATAAATTTATATAATCTCTATAAGATCTAAATATCTTTACTTTAAGAAGTTATTACTATATAAAATATAATATTTAATAAGAAGATATTCTACTTAAAAGATAATATAAAAACAGCAATTTAAAGTAAAGAAGCTTATTTAGTTGCTAATAAAATCTAAAAACTAGCTTCTTTTATACCCCTTAAACTATAACTTCTAAGAGTTTAAAATAAAGCTAATATTATATTAATAACTAATAATAAAGCGCTGCTATTATATTTTTTACTATTAAGAGAATTATAACTAGTTAAAAATAGTTAAAAGAAATAGATATTTACCTCTAAGTTAAATATAAACCCTGCTGAGATATATAGAATTCTAAATAAAATAATACTATTAACTTTTATTTAAGTTAATAAAGTAATAGAAAAGACTTAAGATGCTAGCTATACTATAAGCTCTACTAAAGATATAATTTTAAATAAAATTCATATTTAAATTAATACTTCTCTTTTATAAGATCTAAATATAGAAAAAAATAATATATAATTACTTTTATAAAATATCTCTCCTACTCAACTAATATAGTTATACTTAAGTACTAAAGAAGAAAGTATTACTAAAGAGGAATTAGAGCAGATATATAACTATACTAACTTAAACTAACCTAAAAATATAAAGCTAAGATAATCCTCTTATTTTAGATTATACTTTATATTTCTCTATATAGAATAAAACTAAGATATCTTCTTTAAGATATATATATTAGAATAATAAAAAGTGCTTAAAGAAGTAGATTAAAGATATTATTTATTCTACTGCTTTATCTTTATTTCTATTCACTAAGTGAAGCTAGAATATATATCTATAGTATTAAGCAGAAAAATCTATATTAATCAGCTTATTAAGCTTCTTAAAACCTAAAAAGATATTTAATATATATTAAAACTACTTTACTCTTAATTTATTAAAGCTTATAATATTAAGATTAATAAACTTAAGAAAATAAGTATCTGAAAAGTTATAAACTAATTAAATGTTAAGAATAAGCTTATTCCCTTTAAATAGGTATTTATATATAAGCTTAATTAATATAGATATTTTAATTACTATAAAGCTAAGATATATATATAAAGTAACTTCTAAGAGAAACACCTTTTAGAATAGATATATATTATAACTCTTATTATAAAAACTTTTAGAGTTATAATAGCTCTTATAGTATAATTTAACTTTAAAATCTACTAATTTAATATTATTAATATATTTCTAAACGCTATATATAGACTAAATAACCTCTCTATTACTTATTACCTACTAAATAGCTTTAAGAAAGATAGAAAGGTTATAAAACTTTAATATATATTATATAGCTTTTATAATATACTTTTACTCTAATATAAAGAGTTTTTAAGTATTTTCTTTTATTTTAGTTTTTATTTAATAAATAAAAACCTATATCTCTTTCAGTTTTATAATAAAAAGATATTTATTCTATTCTATATTAATAATATCTTAGTTTTTTATTATAAAGACTATATAAAGAATACTAAAAAAGTTATAAATAGTATTAAAGTGAAGTATAAACTGAAAGACTAAAAATTAGCTAAATAGTACCTAAGAATTAGAATTACTTATAATTAACTAATATAAAGGATTTACTTCTCTTATAACTAATATATTAAATAAGTTATAGAGAAGTTTAATTTTATAGACTTTAAAGTATTAGTAATATTTTTTCTCTTTATTTCACTTAAGAAGTCTAATAGAGAGGTAACCTTTTAAGAAGTTTTTTTATACTAAAAAAAAATTAGATTAATCCTCTATACTATAATTATAATATAACTAGATATAGCGTTTATTTATGCTCTATTATTAAAGTTCCTAATAAATCTATCTCTAAAGTATTATTAAGCTGTAAATTAAGTTATTTAATATTTATATTATATATAATACTTTATAATATACTTCAGTATCTTAAGAGGTAGGATTATATAGGTGTTATTAATTATAAGTAATATATCTTTTACTGATAATAAAGAGATATAAAGATTATTTTAAAGCTTTAGAATATCTCTCTTTAGAGGCTTAATCTAATAAAAAGCTATATTTTAAAGTATAGTAATTATATTAATAATAGAAGTAAAGCTTTTAAGCTTAAAATATACTATAAAAGAGATAATAGCTTTTAAATAACTCTTTATTAACTTTAAATTTAGCTTTAAAGATATTTAAAAGATCTATTATAATAATTAGTAAATAATTTACTTTATAATAGATAAAAAAGAGTATATCTTTATTTACTTTTACTATATAAATATCTAAAATATATAATTTTATTAAGAATATATTAAATAATTATTTTAAATTATATATCTTCTAACTAATAAAATACTAGCTAATAGCTTTATAAAACTACTTACTTAAATAAAGTTTAAATAGTTTAAAGCACCTCTAAACCTCTAAGATATATTATAAATAGTAGAGCAAATTAAAAAAGAAAAGTTAAGTAGTAAATAAAGCTTATAAGCTAGATATTTAATTAAAAACAGCTTTAATAGCTAAAAAGTATATAGCTCTCTTAAAAGCTTAGAAAATATTTACACTCTATAGAGTATCTAATAAATAATATTATGCTTTCTATTTATATCTCTAGAGAGCAGCTATATAATTATCTATTAAGATATAATATATAAGTAATATTATATTAGAAATAATACTACTAAGAAGGCTATTAATAGTAGTATAAATATTAGCTGCCTCTTTAATAGAAAAAGTTATTTTAGAGGATAGATCAATATATAAACTACTAAAGATTAGCGCTTCCTCTATAGTAATTTTAACTAATAGAGTTAAAGCTAATATAAGAAGAGGAGCTATAAGCTTTATAGCTACCTCCTTACTACTTTTATTTTTAACTTTAATTTTAGTTTTAGCTTATTCCTTATTAAAGGTTTTAAAAGCCTCTTAAAGTATAATTCTCCTAGGAGTAAGAACTTAGAGTAATAAGTTAGTAATAATCTAAAGTAAAAAGTTAACTAGAAATACTTATAGTTATTTTATTAGTATTATTATATAACGCTTAAAAGAATTAAAGCTTTAAAATAGAAATAAAAGCTAATATAATTTTATATAGCTTCTTCTTCTCTTTATAAAAAAGTATTTATCTCTTTATTTTAAACTAAATATATATATATTAGATAATATATTTTATTAAGCGCTTTATAAATAAAATAAGTAAATCTTATTATCTAGCAGTAGCAGCTACTTTTTTTTTTAACTTTTAGTTTTTAAAGCTTCTATTTCTATATAATAAACGTTACATAGGGTAAACGTAGTTAGGGCAATATATATATATACAGTAGGTTAACTATATTAATAGCCTTACCTACGTTCTCTGCATTTAAGACCTTAGTTATATTTAATATACTAGCTATATTAATATTAGTTAGTATAGTTAAAACGCCTAAGGTACTAAAAGTAGTAAAAGCACTAAAGGCGCTTAAGGCGCTAAAGGTGATTATTACTTTCACTATATTATATATATATTAATTACTGCTAACAAAAGAAAAAGATATTATCTATAATAATAAATATAATTTCAATTTATACTTTATTATAGCTAATATGCTATCTAAATATATTTCTAATATTATTCCCCTTTATTTTATTCTATATTTATATTATTATTAATATAACCTATAGTTTCTCTCTATAAAATATCTAAATATAAGTATTATAAACGTTATAAAGGTACTATATATATTAATTAGGTAAAGCTACGCTAGTTTACTACTATAACGTTAATATACTCCTCTTTATTATTATTAATATTAATAATATACTGAGGAATATTACTAAGTATAATATTATAAGCTTTAGTAAGCAGGTAGGTATTTTAATAGTACTTAATATATTTCTTTTTTATAGCAATTATAACCTTAGTAAACTTCTTAATAGAGAAATCCTTAACTACTATAATAGAGTAAATAAAGTTAATAATCTTATTATAAATACTATAAATATTATTAATATTAGTAGACTAAATAGCTAAAGTAGTTTTAGCTTTCTCACTTTTAATATTAAGAAAGTAATATAAAGCAGTTATATTACCCTTTTTATACACCTTAATAGTGTTAGTAATAATATAGTTATTATTCTTAATATAAATACTAAGGAAGAATATATTAAGTATTATTTTTATTATAAACTAAAGCATTATTATACTGAATTTAGTATTAAAATAAATATAGTTCTTAATAAATATTATAATTACGTTTAGATATATATATAAGCTGAAAATAATATATATATTATAAATAAATATATTTATCTTAAATTTATAGCTAGTTATAATATTATTAATAGGGATCACTATAATATAATACTAATAGTACTTAAAAGACGCTTAAGTATATATTATAATATTATATACTTTAGTAAGGTAATAAAAGCTGTTAATATAATTATTTATAGTAGTATTAGTAATAACTATATTAGCTAATAAGTTAGCAGTATAAGTAATAGTTAAAATGCTAAAGTTAAAGATATTAGAAGTAGTAGCAACCTTCTTAGATAGAATTATATTAGTATTATTAATATTAGTAGATAAGGTGTTATGCTTATAGTTTAAATACTCTTTAGAGCTAAAGCAGCTAAGTATATTAATAGCAATAGCTTTAGAGATTATAGCTTTAATTGCATTATTCTCTTTACTAATAGCAGTAATAAATATAATAATATTAGTGCTAATCTTCTTAATAGTATTATTATTATTATTAGTAATAGCAGCTATAAGCTTATTATAAACGCTTTAAAAGCTTTTAAAAAGATTAGTAATAATACTAATATGCTTAGTATAAATAGATATATTAGGGATAATACTAACTGTAGGAGAGGTATATTTAGTAGTAATTATATTAATAGTAGAGATATTTAGCTTAAGCTTAACTATATTATTAATATTAACGTTTTTAAAGGTTATATTAGATATAGTTTTATTAAGGTTAGAGAGGTTATTATTAGTAATATTATTATAGTTATTAATATTAATAAGCTTTATAGAGAATAGATAGTATTAAAAGTTTTAAGAGGTAGGGTTAACAGTATATTAATTATAAGGAGAGATAGCTAAAGGGAATTTTTAGTAAAACTTATAAAGCTTAGTAGACTTAGGGTAATTAATATTTATTATATTAATACCTATATAGATAATAAATAAATATTTTAAGATATTCTTATTATAGCTGCAATATTACTGCTTAAAGTTAATAGTATATTAGAAGGTAGTAAGATTATAAATATAATAACTAAGCTTAATATAATTCTCTTTTTTAATATTAGAGGTATAATAATATATAAAGTTAAAAGTATAAAAAATATAAGGCTAGTTATTCTTTATATAGTAACTATTTAGCTGATATTAAACTTTAGGTATAAATATACTATAATAATAATATACTCTTAATAAGATAGAGGTGTTAGCTATATAGATTATATTAAAGGTGTTAAGAGGTATTAATAGTAATAATTATAATAAATAAAATAAAGATAATAATAATATTAATAGCTAAAAACTATATAATATAAGTGTAAAATATAAAGGTGTTATATATATAGGAGAAAAGAATACTAATACTATATTAAGTGAGATAGTAGTAATAAGTATAGTAGTTACTTAGTAATATATTTATTTTTTATATAAGCAACTAATTACTCTAATTTTTATTATTAGCTAATAGTTTAAAATGGGAAATAACTTTTAAGTAAGAATAGCAGTTAAAGTTATAAAGGTTCTTATTTATATTAGTTATAATAAGAGTGAATATATAAAGTTATATATAGCTATAAAGTAAATATAAATAACCTTATTATATATTAATAATAGATAATTTATACTATATTTTATAGCTATAAAAACTAAATAATATACTTTAAGTGTTATATACTTTCTTTTAGATTAATACTTTATTGCTTAGGTCTTTAAGTTAAATTCTTTTTTAGTTATCTTCTTTTATGTATTAGTTATTTAGGTTTTTCTCTAGGCTTAAGAATTTATTTTTTAAGACCTGCTGTTAGTTTTTAAGCCTGCACTTATTAGTATAATTATTTTATTTTATACTTATATTCCTTAAAGATAGAAATAAGTTTATCTATATTTATTATATCTTTATCTATCTAGATAGTGTAAGTAGGTAGATATCCCTTCTATTTAATTAAATATTAGATTTTTCTTTAAGCAGTTATTTACTTTTTGAGGATGTTTTTAACCTTAAAGTGTTTATATAATTTAAGCTAATATATATTTTTATCTTCTTATATATTAATAGAGCTATAGTAATTATCTTACTGATTAAAGAGGTTAGTGCTAGGAGCTAGTGCTGCTATAAGTTAAGTTACTAATATTACTAGATATATATTTATGTTTAGGGGAATATCTAAATAGTAAGCTAGTTTGCTAACTTAGTTAATAACTTTAAAAGGAATTTATTAATAGCTGTATTTTAACGTTAGATGTCTTAATAGAAAATATTCTGATTTTATTTTAAGATATACCTAATCTCTTAGTTTAAATATAATAGAATAGCGTTTTTTATTATAGCATTTTTTTATATAAAGCTAAGCTATAATAATTAAGATTTTTACTTCCTCTTAGAATATTTTGCAGCTAAGTTTTAGATTTAAGTCTCTTAAGATATTTAAGGTGTTATTTATATTTATACTGTAAAGAATTTAATTTAGAGAATAGCTAATTACTTAGGAGTAGGTATTATTTAGATTATACTAAAGATTAAGAAGTAGTTTGCTTTAATTATTATCTGTAATATTTAAAAAATACTAAATAGCTAATTTAATAGTTTAGTTTTTCTTTTTTAATATTCTATTAGTTTATAGATAATATATAGTTAAAAACTTCAGCTTAGTGTTAAGTTTTATCTAAAGCAATATTTAAAATTTTAATAAAAACTTATAATTACAGTTTGAAATAATTGCTTTAGGAATTCCCTAGTTTTTATATTAGAGTTCTTAGAGAAGTAAATATTTTTAGATTTTAGTAGTATATATTAAATATCTTAAAATAAGTAATATTACTTTTAAGAATTTATTATTAACTATAAGGATAGTATTAAACAGTAGGAAGTTTTTTTATTTATATTTAGAGTATCTTAATAGTATTTTAAGAAGACTAATAATAAAATCTATTATAATAGTGTGAAATAGAATAGGTAGTATTAAAATTAGTTATATAGTTTCTAATAGCAGTTAATAATTAGTGCTAAGTGTTTTATAATAGGGATAATTTTAAATATATATTTTCACTTAATAATATAACTTTTAAATATAAAAGTTATTATTTAATACTTTTTATATTTATTGCTTTTTAAAATAATAGTAATTATTATAAACCTCTTTAATTAAAGGTGTTGCTATTTCCTTAGGTATATAAAGTTATTACTTAAAACTATAGCAGTTAATATAATAAAAGAGGTTATTATATATAATAAAGTTAAGCTTAATATTATTATATTAGTTAGTTAGAATATTATATATTTTCTTTTATAACTTTAATTTTTTATATATTTAAATAATCTCAGCTTTAAAGTTATTATTTAGTAAGGCTTTAGTTATAAAATTAACTCCTATTAGTATATTATCCTATACTTTATTAAGTTTATTAACATCTTCTATTAGTATTTTAGTTATTAGTAAACGTGAGAGGGTGTTTGCTATAATATTAGATATTCTGGGGATATAGTAATATATTAATAAGAATTAACTGAGGTATTTAGATAATAATATAAGATAAAAATTTAATTTTATTTTATCTTTAGTTTATAATAATATTTACTTAATAATATTATAGGTTGCTAAATAGTTAGTAAGAATAATAGTAGGTTTATTATATAATAATTATATTAATAGTCTGCTTTTCTTAACTGCTTATATTAGGTAGGCTACTTTAAGTTCTATTAGCTAGTATTTTTATTTAGTAGTGTTAAGTGCTTTACTTATATAGGTAATAAGTAAGATATTTGTTTATTTAATAGAGTTGCTAAATTTCTAAATAATACTATCTTTTAGCTAGAAGATTAAGACAGAGTGATTATACTTTTTAGATAAGTCTAACTAGATAAAGAGTTATTTATTAGAGTTATAGTGAAATAGGGTGTTATTATTTATTAAGGCGTTCTTAATATTATTAAAACTAGCAATCTCTTCTTTAGTTAGAATAAAATATATATTTCTATAGAATGTTTTTCTAGCTGCACCTTTATTTTTACTTTAAGTATAAGCTTATATAAGTAATAATATTTTTTATAGTTATAATAACTAGATATAATTATTATATTATAATATAATATACTGAAGGAATTCTATAGCTTTAATTTAATACTTAAGTTAATAAAAATTATGAGGGTATTTAATTTTTATAATAGCGTTAATATAATCCTATATATTAGATAGACTAAATATATTAATAGTAAATCCTAATAACTTAATAGATAGGTATCTAATAAAAGACTTTTAGGCTAAAAGTAACAGTCTAACGTTTATAAATAGCTTAAATATAGTATTAAAGTGTTTTAAGTGACTTTTAAGATCTATAGATGCTATAATAATATTATTAATAAAGGTATATATAAAATCTTTATAGGGTTATAATAACTTATTAGTAATATGTTAAGTATATGCTGAGGAGTTATAAAAACCTATAAGTGTAACTTTTAATTGCTTTTAGCTTTAATAACTAACTATTATGAAATATTCTCTATATTCTTTTTTAATAAGGAATTAGTAAAAGAATAAATAGGTATTAATAATAGTAATTTAAGCCTTACCTCTTAGATATTTAATAATATCTTATTAAAAAGGTATTAGATAAGTATTTAGAATAGCTGCTTTATTTAAAGTATATAGATTAATAACTATTTAGCTTTTACGTTTACTATTAATAATATACTATATTATAAATATAGAGGCTCTAAATAGTATTAGTTTAAACTTTCTCTATTTTATTTAGTCTTAAGCGTATAATTTATTAAAGATAGTATTAATTAGCTTTTTATTTTTTTTGCTAGCTAGGTATAGATATTATCTCATATTTATTTTTTACTGACTGTTAATAGGTTTAACGCTTAGATATTAATCTTCTAGAAAGTTAATTAGTTTTTAGTTAACTTAAACCTTAAGATAATAAGAAATTACTTTTTTAAGATATTAAATAGCCTTTTTACTATAATTATAAATATAAACACCTTTTTTAATAATAATAGCAGGTAAGCTTTTTAGCTTAGTGATTTCTATTTTGCTATTTATATTAATTATTCCCTTATAGATATCTCTCTATTTTAGTATAAAATTATCTTTAGTAGCTTTTTAAGAAGAAAGAGATTTATTAGTATTAAAGTTTATAAGTTAAGCTTAGTCTGAAGCTAATTCTTTAAGTAGCTAAACTAAAGTTATAAGTTTCTAATTTAAAAGATAGAATATAGAATAATATATTAGATATTTATATAATAATATTAATATTATAGTTTAAAGCTAATTATAGGTCTATAATTTAATAAAACTATTTAATTTAAAAGGTAATAATATTTTAAGTTTTATTTTATATTTAATCTTTAATAGGTAAGAAGCGTTATTAATAATTAGAACGAATAGTAAGTTGCTTATATATATAAATATATATCTTTTTTACCTTAAGCTGAATAGAAAGGATTCTATTTTAGCTCTAAAGGTTTAATAATCTAAAGGGTTGCTTAATTATATAGTAGGATTACTATATTAATAATAGTGTAAATAGTAAAGGTTTTTATTAAGACCTTAGAATAAATCTATAATAGTATATGAAGATTACTATATAATAAAATATAAATATAAAATTTAGAGTTAAGAATATTAATTCTATTTAGAATATTAAAATCTTACTTTATAAGTAAATTAGTATTAAGATAAGATACTAATTAAACGCCTATTTGAAGTTCTGCTATTACTATATGTCTACTTAGTAATTAGCTTTAAATAAATATTAAAAAGGTAACTTAAATAATTATTTTTATACTTCTTACTTCTTATAACTTAAACACTTTAGGTTGTTTAGTAATAATATAGAATTAGCAAAAGCAGGTTTTACTAATAATAAAGCAGTCTGTATTAGTATTAATATAAATTATAATTAGTAGTCTGTTTTAAAAGCTTTAAATAATAATTTTAGTATAAGTATATTTATAAGAATAAGTATTATTATAATATTAGGGCTTAACTAGACTAATAATAGTAGTATTTAGCTATAGCAAAGGAAGAGTTTAATAAGAGAAGATACTATTAAAATCTAAGTAAAGCTTTAAATTATGTAAATAGGTATTATAGGAATAGATTTTAGGATTAGTTAATATAGAATTTAAAAAGGAGGTTATATTAAATAGAGAGTATTTATCCTTATAATAAGGAAGATAACCTAAGGTTTTTAATATATAGTTCTTTACTAGTTATAATAAAACGTTAATATAATCTATATTTTTATATTGTTATTTATCTTTATCTTTATTATTAGTTCTAATAACTAAGTTTTTATTATAAGCTTTAGAAGTATTAGTAGCTTTATTATATTAGATATAATTATAGTTATTATTATTAGAAGATTTATTAATATTAGGATTATTATCTTAATATTTAAGTTGTAATATAGTGTATACTAATAGATAACCTAGTGCTTTTAGATATTAATTACGTTAGTTATAATAATCTAATTAATATTTATATTTAAAGTATATTTATAGTTTCTTAAATATTATTAACTTATTATATGTAGATAATAGTTTAATTAATATATTTGCTGCTATCTTAGTATTTCTAGTAGAAGCTAAGCTTAAAGGCTTAAAGTTTTTTAATTTTATATAAAAAGGGTAATAAGTTAAAGAAGAGGAAAGCTTAGAAGTTATTTCTAGTGTTAAATATGTAGAAGTTATATTTAAATACGTATTTCTAGTAGTTAATAATAAAAATATACGCTATAATCTCTTAGTAACTATTCTATACTATCTTAGTATTATTTTCTATAAGCTAGCTATAAATTTATTGCAATTAGTATATCTATCTAGCTTCAGAATGCTTATAATAAGTTTAATATCTATCTTATTATATATTATTAATAATATTTTTAACTTAGACTCTTTAGCGTTATAATAAAGCTAAGCTACCTTAGTCGTCTAATAGTAAATATTACATTAATTATAAATATCACCTAAGGTATATTATTCTTTAGCTAGTTATAATTCTATAAGTTTATATAAGAGATAAAATCTCTTAAGTAATATTTCTTTTTATTATATAACTTTAATTTAAAAATCTTTAAAAGCTAACTTCTTTTTATTAATTAAATTAATATAATATTAATTTAATATATAGTAAAGTAATATTTAATAGAGATTTAAAGCAGCTATAGCTAAATTGCTATTATTAGATTTAATATAACTATTAATAGCGTTAATAAAATAATATATATTTTAGTAAACTATTTTTAAACTTCTATTAATTTAAATATTATTAACTTTATTATTATATAAAAGTAGATTAAATAATCTAATTATATCTGTTTTAAAATATAGAAGTAAACATTTTATATTACTACTTAGAGATTTAGATAGCAAATAGATAATATAATTTCTATTAGAAGTAATAAATAAGAATAGAAAGTTACAGTTAATTAATATTCTATTATTAAACTGTTTTAGTTTAATAGGTCTTTATTAAGTATTAGAAGATTAGTAGTTAGATTAGTTATTATTACTTCCTCTATTACTATAATCTTTACTTTTATAGTTCTTCTTATTATTAGAATTGCTTCTATTATTATTATTATTAAGATCTCTTTATAGAGTAAAAACCTACTTAATATTTTCTATTTAATCTTTAATATTATTATTAACTATAAGTTTCTTTTCTTTAGGTGTGTTTAATAAAATAGAGTGAGATTTAGAATAAATAAGCTAAAACTGTTTTTAACTATAGTAACTTTAAATATTACTAAACTTTAGTATACTATTTTAGCTTTAATTAGAAAGAAGTTTAGTTATATAATAGATAGTATTTACTATTATAATAGATAATTATTCTAATAATATAATTAAAGTCTTAGTAGTTAAGTTAGGTGTTAATAGTTAATTACCTAAAGTTTCTAACTTTAGAAGTAGAGATATTAAAGTATTTAAAAATCTTTATCTAAAGTTAAGATATTCCTCTAAAGTTAATAGAATTGCTGATAAATCTTAATTTTAAAATAGAATATTAACTTAGAATTAGAGTTCTAAGTTATTTAGTTTCTCTATATAGCTAGTGTTTAAGGTTTTATAACCTCTTATCTTCTTATTATTACTAAAAGGTAAAGTAAGGTTAGGTTTTTATTTTAAAGCTTTTTTAATCTTAATATATCTTATATAATATAATATATTAAGATAATATTATTACTTAATAGAATTAGCAAACGTATTAAAATTATCTCTCTAAGTTTTAGAAACTTAATTTTTAAATTTTATAGCGTTAATATAAGCTTTTCTTTTTAGATTAGTAGTTTAAATTTATTTATAGTAGTTAATTAAATAATATTTAAATCCTTTATAAGCTATAGCTAAAATTATAGCTTAAACGCTTAAGTTAAGTAATAAATATTTAGTTAGAGTGAGAAATCTATAGAACTTTTCTAAATAGTTCTTATAAGCAGCTTAGAAGTTAGTAATTATTATACAATTAATAAGCTTAAGCAGTTTAGTTTTAAGATCTTCTTTTATTTTAAGATAGGTTAATATCTTTTAAGATATAATAGTGAGGTTTTATATCTTTTTAGGATATTTCTAGTTAAAAGAAGAGTTTATTATAATATTATTATTATTTAAGCTTTATAGGGTTAGCTATATACTAGAACTTACTTATTAAACTTAATAGGGTTAACTATTAATATAAGGTTAACTATCTTCCTTAATTTAAGAGAGGTAGTAACTATTAAGATTATACTACTAATTAATAAACGTTATATAGAGTAAATATAGTTAGGGTAATATATATATATAGTAGGTTAACTATGTTAATAGCTTTACTTGCGTTCTCTATATTTAAAACCTTAGTTATATTTAATATACTAGCTGCGTTAATATTAGTTAGTGTGGTTAAAGCGCCTAAGATGCTAAAGGTAGTAAAGGCACTAAAGGTGCCTAAGGCGCTGAAGGTGATTATTACTTTTACTACGTTATATATATATTACTATATAAAAGTTAGTAAATAATATAATAACTTAATTAAAATTATAGATTAAAGATATACTTTATTTATATTTTAAGTATAGTTTATAAATAGATAGAGAGATAAAAGGTATAAACTATAAATTATATACCTCTTTAGCTTTTCTACTCCCTATAAGCTTTTAGTTTATTTTAAACTTATTAGTTTTAACTTCTATAAAATAACTTAAATTAGTAATTAATCTATAAGAATAATAAAATAAAATAAAAACTTTATAATAAAAAAAAGATTTTAAGAAACTAAAAATAAAATATAAAATAATTTACTTTTAAGCTTAAAGCTTTTAAACTTTAGAGAAAGTATAAGAGAAATATTACTATTTTCTTTTTTTTTTCTCTCTCTCTTTTTACTTCTTATTAATAAGAATAGCTTTTACTTTAATTATTATAGCTATATATTTAGTTTTAATCTTCTTAAAAAGTATCTAAATAATATAATTAGTTTTAAAAATAGAATTATAAATAAGTAATAAGTATTATAATTATTATATAACTATATATATATATATAAGAGTAAAGTTAATAATATATATATTAGTTATAATATAGATAGAAAAAGAAAATTAAAAAATAGAAATAATATAAGAGATATTATTATTATTACTACTCTACTATTTTAATAACTATTTTAACTTTTTATTTTAAACTAATAAAAGCTTTTTATTTATATTAAATAGAATAGTAATATTAATTACTATTTTAATACTTATAATTTTAACTATAATAAAAAATATATAAAAAGAAATATCTATTTTTTTATAATATAATAATAAAGCTATAAAATAATCTTTTTTATTAGTTTTTTTTATTAATTACCTCTTTTTATATCTATTTATATAACTTAAACTTATATATAAAATATTATAATATTAATTATATAGAATTAAAGTTTATAAGTTCTCTTAAACTTAGAGGGGTATATTATAATACTTTTAAGTATTTAAAAGTAGTTTTATACTTAGAAGAAAGTATAATATAACCTACTTTTAACCTACTTTTCTAGTTTAATAATATTTTAGCGCATTAATCTCTAATCTTTAAAAGACTCTTCGCGTTAGACTCTATTTTAGGAGAATATAAGCCGTTTTATTCACACAGATGCTATACGTACGTTGCAGTTAGTTTACGACACTTCCTAAACCCGGGTTTATATCTTTCATGTCTAGATAATCTGCCATGAACACATACCAAGAGAAAGTGCTATCGTCGTCTCCACCACTTTAACGTGCTCCAGTTTTCTCCAATTTGAATCTTTTCAGCGTTTCTCGTTCGCGGAAATGAACAGTAATAACGCAATGGCGCGGGTCAACGTCCGGTTAGACAACTTGATGCGATAGCTCTGCAAAGTTACTCAGATGAGTCCAAGCATCGGTAGGTTATTGGTATCCAGTAGTACCCTCAGAAAGATGACTAAGGAGCTGAAATGCGACAGGGATGCAGCAGGTCCAGAATCTATCTTATCTTTACCTTCTGAACTGTCCTCCACCAGCTTTTCGCCCCAATCCATCCAATGGCGCAAAACTCTTCTTCCGCCATCTCTCTTCGCGATGGTGTGCTCTGCCAATTCAGGCCTCTTCAGGCCCTCTAATTTGCTAAACCCGCCCGAACTGTGGGTGACCCTTGCTTCAAACTGGTTTAGAATGACCCCGCATCCCGAGCACGTCAGTTCGCTCCCAGTGGAGAAACTGGGGATGCCGGACCATATTACCCTCGGTCTGTTCCGGGCTCCGCGTCCCGTGCGGCCTGGCTTGGTGATGAGATGCGGTCCTGCCTCCCTGCTCAACGCCTAAAGAACTGCCTTGTCTGACTCTTCTTCAATCCACAACATCGGACCGCCGAGCAGAAGAGACGAGATGCCGAGCCCGGAGCCGGGCGCCGATGCGACGTGGCCGCCCAGGCCGCGTTGTCTTACATGCAAGCGCCGGAAGGTAAGCTTCAAGACACACCGCGTACAAATCTGAACATCTACTGAACCGTTCACCAGGTAAAATGTACTGGAGGTCCTGAGCCGTGCGAAAACTGCCGTCGTCTGAGACTCGGCTGCACATTCAACTACCCGGAGTCGGCCGTCTCTTCAGAGCCCGGGGATCCCCACAACTTACTGGCGCCCACGGAGACCCTCACCGAGGCCGGGACCAGACGCCGGCGGATCGCCAACGCTTGCGCCGAGTGTCGCGCCCAGAAGGCGAAGTGCTCCGGTCACCGCCCGCAATGCTTCCACTGTAACAGGCGTAATCTCACCTGCGTCTACCCCTCTTCACCGGCGCGGCGGAAAAGCCGGCAGACGAATGGCCAGCCACAGCAATCTGCGTCCCCGGAATCATCCAGCACATGTACGCTCAGTCAGGGGGCTTCATATGAAGCTGAGTCGACGCTGCAGCAGTACATGAAAACCCCGTCGCTCAATACGTCTCTTGAGCAGACGCTGCTGAGCACGGATGTCATCCGTCAACATCTCGAAGTCTTCTTCGACCACGTCTACCCCTTGGGATATGACTTCTTCCACCGGCCGTCAATGATGGAAGAGTTCTACGCCGGCAAGCTTCCTCCAATACTATGCACCTCCGTGTGCGCCGCGGCGGCAATCTTCGTCTCACGGTCCCGCGAGTCGCGAGTGTTGTCGATTCAGTGGGCCAAGGAAGTTGACGGTTACATTTTTGCCAACCTGAACGTTTTCAAGGTTCTCAACATTCAGCTCATGGCTCTGTCAAAGTTTCAAAACTTCGCGTACAGGCAGTTTGGCAAGGTGTGGCTCCTGATTAGCACCGCGGCAAGGTTATGCGTGTCGTTCCAGCTGAATGACGAAAGGCCGCTGCCGCCAGACGCCGATACGTCGACGGTCATCCGACGAGAGTGTGAGAGGAGGCTGGTATGGCATGTGTGGTGGATGGATAAGGGGCTCTCTGCGGGCTTCGACGAGTTCACGTGTCTACCGAACCGCTGGATGAGAACACCACTGCCGAACGCTGAGCATACGTTCCGCCATGGGTTGCTGAAGCAAACGAGCAGGCTTAGTGATGGCGTTGAGGCGCTTGCTGCTCATGACGCCGGAGCTAGAGCCTACGTCATGATTCTATTCAGCCTCCGCTGCGAAGTTCTCAGGTTCATCTCTCCCTTGATCATCCCTCATCGATCGCACAAATAGCCTAACGAATCGTAGATCAACAAAAGCAATCGTCCTCGAAAGCCGCTCCGACTCCTCCCCCGCCGCAGTCGCAAAGGCCCTGACAACCCTCAAATCCCTCCGGTCCCAGCTCTCAAACTTCCTCGCCCACATGCCCTCGCACATCCAGCCCAGCGAGCTCAATATGTTCTCCCACTCGACGACCCCCGAGTTTTCCGCCTACATCACCCTGAACTCGTGGTACCTCCAGACCTGCTGCGACCTCTACCGCACATGCCTCCCCGGCCACGCCCGCGAGTCCGCAGCGCCGGCCTTCACATCCAAAGCGCCCCCGGAATTCGTGTCAACGTGGTGCGCCCTCGCTGTTTCCCACGCCCTCCGTATGGCTCGTCTGTGGGAACATCTCCAAGCGCTCCGCTCCAAAGGCGCGCTGCACTCGAAGCAGACGCGTCTGCCCATTGGTCTGGGGTACGGCAACATGGTTCATCAATGCACCAAGACGCTTCTCACGGCACGCCGGTACAGTTTGTATGACAATTTAGTGGATCCCATTACAGAAACACCAGTCAAACTAGACAATGAGACGGTCGAGACATTATGCAAAAGTAATCTTGCCTTACTCGACGACATGTCCAACATTGCCCCCATCATCGCCGTCCTCCAACAAGACGTCAAAAAGATGATCGAGACAGAGACCAAAAACAGGCACATCGCACCCGAAAGCCCCGAGGAAGCAGCCCCGATCAGCAGCGAAGTCCAGCGCAACACGCTGCTGAGCAGGTACCACCCCCTCTCCCAAAGTTTCGACGCCAACGCCAAGACGGTAGACGAAGTCGCGATCCAGCACTCCGACTCGCCGCAACTCTCGTCGCGGTCGCTACCCAATGGACAAGGAGACGTGCCCATGACGGATAGAGATCACTATCAGATGCACGCGCCCAGCGACATCTACCAGGCCTCGACGGCGCACCCGATAGGGCTCGGCCAGATCGACTCCAGCCTCGACGGGCCGATGACGTGGTCCGGCTTCGCGGAGAACCAGCTGGCGCAGGATTACTACGTTGCGCCGTCGCAGTTTGATATGAGCGGCGAACTGAGCTGGTTCCTGTCAAGCTACCTCGACCCGGATCCGAGCACGGGGGCCGGACACGGAGGGGTCTCGACAGCTGGGTAAACTCCTGCGACGCCTTCCGTGTAAGCAGAGCTCCCCCTTTTAAAGTGCCGCTAGGAAGTCTATCAAACGAAAAGCAACCGACTTCCACCGCCCGGAGACATCCAAGCTGCAAAAGTCATGTCGTCTGCAAGTGAGCACGCAAGACGGGGCCAAGATGGTGTTCACCCCCCAAAAGTGGACCCCCACCGCATCTCGCCGGATCTCGCTCGCAGCAATGAACCATTACCTCGCCTTTATCCGCCGAGTTCCGCCACGCTATACCCCAGATGCACGATGTTGCCATCTCCACCGCGTAACTATCCAGGCATTAGCAAGCAAATCCTTGGTCTCAGTTCCTCGGGTTCATCGTCACGACATGTTTCGACGACCACGCCGGACTACACCAGGGGTCTGGGATAAGTTTCCCGCATGATCATGCCCGAGGCGTCTCTTCAAAGGATGTAACGAGTCAACGACATATAACCTCCCCAACCTCCATCCCCTCACCCTCCTAACAAGCCGCCATTGAAGACCCCCTTCCCAAAGTCACATCTCCCCAATCCTCAAAAAATGGGCCTCTTCTCAATAACACAGCACTTCAACGCCCGCCTCGCCGCCTCCGTGCTGCTCATCGCCCTCTCCCAGTTCAACTATGGCTTCGACAACCAGGCCTTCACCTCCACCCAGGCCATGGACGCCTTCGAGCGGCAGTTCGGCGAGTACGACCCCGCCACGAAAGCCTACGCGATCCCCACGTACTTCCTCTCCCTGCTCAACAGCCTCAACTACATCGGCTTCGCCGTCGGGCTGGTCGTCGGCAGCCTGACCAGCGCGCGCTTCGGGCGCCGCACGACCATGTTCGTGATGAGCGTCTACGCGCTCATCAGCGCGACGGTTGTGGTGACGTCGACGCGGAAGGAGCAGATTTTGGTGGGGCGGATTTTGAACTGTAAGTTTGCCCGTTATGCCGCACGTGGATGAGTATGGGGGAAGCTGACGAATGGGAAAGATGTCTATGTCGGGTTTGAGTTATCCGTTGTCCCGGTGTACCAGTCTGAGATCGTGCCTGCGCCTGTGCGAGGCATGGTGGTTGGGACGTACCAACTCGCCATCGGTGTAAGTCAAACCCAAGGATCCGAAGCAACACGATTCTGACATGGAAGCACAGCTCGGCGGCCTCGTCATCAACTCAATCTGCCGCGGCACCTCCCAGTTCCAAGACAGCCGCGCCTACAGAATCCCCTTCGGCCTCTTCTACGTCATCCCCACAATCGTAATCTGCCTGATCTGGTTCATCCCTGAGGTACCTCACCCTCCCCTCCACCAACAACCTCCCATGTAACTAAACCCATCTTCCCAAGTCACCCCGCTGGCTCCTCCTCCGCGACCGCACCGAAGAAGCCAAAACCGCCCACCACGCCCTCCGCGCCGGCACAATGCCCGATGCCGCCATCGCCCTCGAGTTCGCCAAGATCCAGCAGTCCCTCGCCGACGAGCCTGAGCAGGGCCGCACCCGCGAGCTCTTCCAGGGCGTCAACCGCAAGCGCACCGCCATCGCCGTCGGCATGTCCTTCTTCCAGCAGGCCACCGGCCAGGCGTTCGCGAGCCAGTACGGCGCCGTCTGGGTCAAGTCGCTGGGCACGCTCAACCCGTTCGATGTCACGCTCGGCTCGTCTGCGCTGACGAGCGGCATGATCATCCTGTGCCTGTTCCTAACGGACCGGGTCGGACGACGGTATGACCTCTTCCCAGATACAAATTCCAAGAACTACATAGCTGACTTTCTCCCATAGCAAAATCCTGCTCCTCGGCTCCTTCATCCAGGCCGCCGCCCTCTTCACCATGGCTGGCCTGGGCGTGCACACCCCGATCCCGACCTCCTACAAATCCGGCATGGTCGGCATGCTCCTCCTCTTCGGCTCCGGCTTCGGCCTCGGCTGGGGTCCGCTAACCTACGTCGTCGTCACCGAGATCCCCGCCCTGCGCCTGCGCGACCGCTCCCAGCGCGCCTCGTCGCTCGTCAACATCTTCATGAACTTCCTCGTCAATTTCACGCTGCCGTACCTGCTCAACAAGCCGTACGCGGGCCTGCAGGGCAAGGTCGGCTTCATCTTTGGCAGCATCGCCGTGTGCTCCGCGCTGTTTGTGTTTCTGTGTGTGCCCGAGTGCAAGGGGCGCAGTCTGGAGGAGATTGACCGCATGTTTCACGAGGGCGTGCCCGTACGGCGGTTTGCGGAGCATCCCAAGTTCGAGGTGGAGGTGGCTGCGGCCAAGGGATTGGAGGAGGAGGATGGGGTTGAGCAGCAGACCGTCACTGCGAAGTCGAGCTCAGTGGTGTGAGAAGCAGCGTGCTAGGATCAGAAACAGCCTGATGAGAGCTCATGGATGATGATATTGAACATGGCGTTTACTAAGCTAGATGAAAATACAGCCATATGCGTTTATCAAAATATTTCATCGCCTAAACCATCTTGGCCACTTCAATACCACGCTGTGAGGCTGAAAAATGGCTTCCTAAATGGCAGCTAATGTGACTATAGCGTGTCCTTTTCATCCAGCATCTGACTTGGCCGGACCAGGTGGTTCACGATCGCTCATCTCAGGTGCGTCGTCATACGCGACAGACTGCCCTAACAGAGAGAGCGGGCGCGGCGCTTCACGTCGCATCTGAGAACCTGGGGAAGTTACACAACCCCGCCCTCAAAGTGGATACGCGGGGGTCACGAGGTGGTTGACCCCATATTCTCTCAAAGATGCCGCCACTCCGGGGCAAATGCGGTGAGGAGACTGCATCCGAGTTCCGACATGTGTGTTCCGATGCCCTATCAACAGATCACCCATTTAGCCTAGTTAGATGTCCCCGATAGTTGATCACCAGCGGCGGTGGTGGCTTCAGAGCGAGCCACTGCCGTCGCCATTTTGATGGAGACCTCCATGGTGTGGCTTCTGCTGCTCGGAGCGAGGCCAAATTCACTTTTCTGTGATGGCACCCCATGCTCATGCCCAATTCTCGGGGCTGATACCAATGTTGCCCACGCTCCACCGGTCCAAATCCATGTTGCCGTCTTCGTCGCGCTCCTTCTCGTCGATGGGCCTCGCAAACTCGGTCAAGAACCGTAGCATCCAGCGGTCCATGCGGTAGCTCGTGTTCATGCTCTTGCGACATAGCTCGTGGAAAGTCTTGAGGCGGACAAAGCACACCTCGAGCCCAGGCCAGTACACCCGCAGGGCCACAAGGGTGTTGAAGTGGCGCTCCAGGGTTGCCCGCGCGTTGGCAATCTCGGCCTCGTCGGTCTCGAAAAGCAGCGTGTGGATGAAGATGGACGACGTGATGACGATTATGTGGCCCAGCATGTTAAACTTGGCATCACAGCCAGGCGTGGTGTTGGCGAGGTCGATAATACGTGACATGGAGACGGCGTTCTCTTTGCATTTCCGGGCAAAGATTTGGGCAGTCGGGTTGGCGGGGAATCGCTGGACCTCATCCAAATATTGATAGAAAAGCAACTGGCTGTAGTGGTAGTGGCCTGTGTGCACGGCGATGAAGATACGGCCCAGGCCTTGGGCGGCGAAGGAATGAAGGTTGCTTGGGGTATCGCGGAGATTTGGGGGGAGTTCAAGCTCCCATGCTTCAAGTTCCTGCGCGAGGGTTGAGACGGTCTCGTCGATATTCGTTACTGCGGAGTCCGATGTGAGAGACTTGATGGCGTCGTTGACCTTTAGAAGGATGCTGTTAAGCTTGATCATCTGGGCGATAAGCGAGTCTTCCCGGTTTGGCGACAAGATGAAGTCGAAGTGGTTGTTGTTCGCACGGGTCATGTTGAGGAAGGTTGACTCATTCATCGGTAATGGGACGTCCATTCGCCGTTCCATGAGACGGGGGAGGTTGACACCGGTTGATGACCAGACATCAATCATGCAGAGCGACCAGTAGACTACGGGTGTAAGCTGGCGAAACAGCCTCAACGTACATAGGGGTTACGGTACGTACCTCTAATATGAATCTCTCTCTGCAACGGGTCCGGCGTGGGCAGGTTTGGGAGGTCGAGATAGTTGGCTATCCTACATGCTGCCGAGTAGAAGACGCTTTCTGCGCCTGCCTCTCCCTCTACAATGGAATAGGCACCAAGCAAGACACATGCCTGTATGCTCGTGAGCGATACATCTCGAAGGTTGAGAAGCATGTTGCACTCATTGGCAAAGAGCTCTCCTCTCGATATAGGTGCAATGCCATTGAAAATAGGATTCGAGGAGAACCTTGGGCAAATTAGCAAAGATTCGCTGGAGTGAATTGTCTCGCTCACGACATACCTTGCTGATAGGGCCATCATGCCATAGACAAGCGCCAGAGGAGCAGTCCCCTCGTGCAGATCCAGCATGAAGCTGGGCCGGTGGAAGAGGGAGTGGAGACAGTCGTGGATGTACTTGAAGTACAGCTCCACCAGCTCGAAGCAAAGAGCCTTGTCGGAGACAGCAGCGAAGGGAGTGATGCCCGGGGGGCTTGCGACGATGATCTCGGTGACAGTGGGCGTCGTCGGGGTCGCGATAGACAGCGGGCTGACGGGCACGGCTTTGGGCTGGATGATGGAGCCGGCGCGTGAACAGGCGATGTTCTGGGTTGCGCAGTAGGTGCACTGGCCGCCGCCGATGGGCACCTCGCACTTGCGCCGTCGAGCGCTGCCATGCCGTCGGTGAGCGATGCGATCATCTCCAGAGTCGGACAACCGGGAATGAGGGGAGGAGGGGAGAGAGAAGGATTCCCAGGGAGGATTCGGCTGACGACTTACCGACACGCCGAGCACGCTGTTGAGTATCTCATCGTCGGGGCTGGGCTGTGGTCGCAAGGGATAGACGGAGGAGAGTCGTGAGCAGGGACAGAGAGCCAGATCCTGATAGCGAGTGGATGGTCGAGTCTCGTCGCGTCCGTCGCGTCCTTGATATGTCTCTGGCCCGATGTGAAGTTCGCTTCTTGAGCAGCAACGGCCGTTCGAGTCGACGTTTGGAATAAGGCGATCAAAAACAGCAAGTCACACGCTCTTTCCCTAGCTCCTTCCTTCCTCTTTCCCTCCTTCCCCCAGGTAGGTGCAGGCCAGGCCACTCCTGCAGCAGGCAAATTGGCACTGGTCCGGGACGACCTCTTTCCCCCGCTTTTCAACCCCCATTGGAGCGTCCCCAGTGGCTCGGCTAACGGTGGATGCCCCTCATATGTGGGTCTTCTCCGCATGGCTGGGCCGAACGGAGGTTCCGTCTAGCCGGATCCGGTTAGTCCGCGAGTGGATCCCCGATGGATTTGCGGAGCGACGAGCCGAAGACCTTCTTCTGGCCGATGCCCCTTCACAGTCTTCCCCCCCAAAAGCTCCTGATCCTGAACTGCACATCCAGTGGTTCAATGTCACGCTCCCCGTACCTGCAATACCGCGCCCGCATAACTCTCCGGATTCATGGCCCGTCCATCGTTGGTTCACTTTGATAAACTCGGTATGAGTGAATGCGACTCTGCCAGTCTTGGACACACCACCGCCCAATCAAGCTCTGATTCCACCCCCGAGTCCTCCAGGAGAACCGTCGAAATGAGGGGTCCCGAAGCCTAATTTTCGATGGTGGAGGGTTGCGCCGCGCCAGTGGACTATCCTGGTTCGTCCGAAATGCCCGCCGATCGTTCTTGTTCCTGTCATCCCAGGCCTTGCTCCAGGATGCATCGATGAGGAAACTCGCTCAAGTTCGACTGACCTCATGCAGCAGACGGAAGCCTCTGCATGTCTCAAAATGCTGATTCCCCATCGTCTCCGTCGTCTCCGAAGGGCCGTGTTCCTGACTCCAGACGGGTGCTCCCGCAACCTTACAATCTCTCGCCACGCGGAAAACTAGTGAACCACCCCGTGTCGCCCTCCGGATCGATGTGACCTGCGCGCATGTCTAGAGCAATGCATCTGCAAGTTTCAGCTTCTTCTTTCCATGTATGACGCCACTGGATCGTCCTGCTTGCTATTCTTGGCCACGGTGTTGTCTTCGGGCTGCTATAATTGGTCTTCGTTGCGACCTCTGTGGCCAGAAACAGCGCACTTGAATACAGACTTTCGGCCGAAGCACCAGGGCATGTGATCATGAGTTGTCCTACTCAGACTCTTCATACATCAGTCTGCTGCTCGCTTTCGCACTCGAGGTTGCATTTATGGTATGAAGGCATCGCATTAGCTTGTGCCCATCTTGAGGGTCGACTGATAGCCGAGGGCATGTGGTCGTCAAGAGGCTGGATCATAGACAATTGAACAGCAGTTGTCTTAGACGAAAACCTGATCGTTAAACAAGCTGTAAGTTAGCTAATCATAAAGAACGGCTGAAGAAGAACTAGTTCCTTACGAGGTACAGAAAACAATTCTCCCTAACAACACTACATGTATGATGTCGACTTCGATCTCCGAGGGATTGTATTTGACATATTGTAATGGCCCTCTGTAGGCTGCCGCAGTAACCTGTATCGGGACGCCAGGCTCCTTGTCTGTGGAATCACCTTGGCAGCGTTAAGTTACTGCCGAGTGCTGATTAAACCCCCGTCTTTGTGAAGCCAAACGGCACAATCAGCCCTTGCCCTCGTGAGGACGTAGCCGAAGTCTACAACCAGAGGACGATTAGAGAGACAGGCACAATGGCCGCATCAAAGAACGTCGTGCCCAGCGTCGTAGGCACTTTCGTTTCGTACGAGCACCTTTTCGAGGCCATCGATAAGCGCCTGTGGGAGCGTCTCAAAGCCAGCGTCATCTAACCGAAGCTTCTCGGGTGCCGTTGGCTCGAGACGATGCAGTCCATGGAGCAGCATTGAGTTTGAAGGGCGAACTTGGGAGATTTCTTTCGGCCTGAGGTTGAGTATATCGGAAATCGTATGTTGCGCGGCGTTTCCTCTCAAAAGACACTAGCATAAAATGTAAAGCTCCAGTTGGAGATGCGATGAAAATATTCAGAAGCATGCACCCACGCAAGACTCGCTTTGGATGTCGAAAACTTTGGAAATCACTCTCGATTCGCAGCCCACGGCCAAAACACTGCTATTATGTACTCTGATTCCAATCCCGATTTCCGCCAGCGTGGAGACGGGCAGGTCGTGATTTCCGCCAGTCCCGTCGAAGCAAAACCGCTAGTGGCGGGAATCCGACCGCTGAGAATGCGGGGAGATCTGCGGGAATGGCACGGCGTTTTCCACTCGTTCGGCGCCGTTGGTTCATCTCCCATGCAGGGGTGCCATATTCTCACACAAAAAGGAGTTGACTGATGACTGGAAGCACCGCGAGGGATTTGAATTTCTGCAATCATGTGTTTTTATTCGAGCATGACGGTTGAGTGGTATGATACAATGTAGCTCGGCAGTTGCTTCCTAGCTAGTCGGTAGGCTTTTCAGACTTAGGTTTGAGATCAGATTGTCCATAACAGTAGATGAGGACCTTAAGCTCTCTGCCGTGCACCGCAACAACCAATTATGGACCTATCCAGAGCTATCCGAGTCCAACATGATGGAGTCTCCCCCATCCCTGAAAGTACATGCCCATACGTATTCGCAACGGAATGGCGGTGGATCATTTGAAGGCTCGTCCCCAACCACGACACCAAAACGCTAGCTCCATTTTCAGCCGAAGCCAAGTGGGACAGTAAGCCCTTGTCTCGTTGAATCATATTCCCCTTGATGCGCTGAGTCGGCAAGCAACCAAGCGTCCTATCGCCCCAGCAGCCTCATTGGCTAAGTGGTATAGCGCCTCACTAGTAATGAGGAGATCGCCTGTTCGATTCAGGCATGAGGCATATCAAGAGGGTTAAACTCCCTCAAGGACAAATTCTTTTTGTCTTTTTTCTCTTCCTTTTTTTTGTATCCTTTCTTTCAACTTTTCGTTTTGTTAGGTGTGCAGTGCGATGCACTCTGACTTAACGACCGACAAGCTATTAACAACACCCATGCAGAATGAAGCTAGGTTTGTCTATTGCATGATGTCTATAATAATAGGCTAGGCCTCACACTGAACTTTCTAATCCCACACGCAACTCCACACCATTAGATCACCTCCCGCGAAATCAACGGCCATCACCCCTTCGACACAGTGGCCAGACCAAAGCTCCCAGTGACGAACACAACATCGTCGACCCTAGAAAAATGATCAACGGTTGGAAGTGGCCAAGCCCATATTCGCTCTTATTCACCCTCCCCGCCAGAAGGGCCGCAGAGATGGGGCCGATGAGGATGTTCCCAAGCCCTTTACCAAAAGCCATCAACGCATACACTGGCCCGGGATCATCAGACAAGACGGACCCGAACCGCTGCCACAAACATGGGAAACCGCCAGTGGCCAGCCCGAAAATGATCGAAAAGACCATGAGCGATGCCAGAGATGACCCGTAGCCCCAGATCGTGAAGCTGGCCACGGCAGCCGAAAAAGAGGACACGAACACCAGGGTGAGCACGTTCTTGACCCGATCCGAGACGTAGCCGAGGGCGAGCTGGCCGAATATCATGGCGAGATTGTTCGCGGCCAGGATCAATGCGCCCGTTGTCCCGGAGAGACCCAGCGAAGTCGCGTATGTCGGCAAGTAAAGGGACGGAATGTAGTACCCCAGAGCCTCGAGGAGGTTGACAAACGCGAAGCAGTAGAACAGCGGCTTCTTGAAGAACCCAAAGTCGTCTTTGCGAAGGGTGCCTTGCCTGGAGACGGGCAGACGCCCCTTGAGAAGCGGGATCACCGGCATAATGGTCACGAACTGGACGACCGCTATTGCCCGCAGCGTTGTCTGATAACCGTACTTCGCCAGCAGCCACTCCAGAAGAAACGGCAGGCCGACGCCGCTGCACCCAGCGCCAGTCGACATGATACCAAATGCAAACCCCCGTCGGTGGACGAACCATTCATTCAGCATGCGGAGGACGGGGTAGTAAAGCAGAGTAAACGCGAAGCCGTAGAGGACGCCCTGCGTGGCAATCAGGCCAGGCACTGATGACATGAACGATGCCACGGCGAGTGAGACGCAGCAGCCCAACCAGCCGACGACAATCATGTGTCGCTGCCAAGCCTGAAAGCGCGCCACGAGGGGTGTTGCTATCGGGCCGCCGAGGAAGTAGACGCTTGTCGCTACGGTACCGATCACGGCAATATTGGAGTCTTGCTGAAAATTTGGGTGCTTGTTGTAGTAGTCTTGGAACACGCCGTATGACAACGGAAATCCTTGACAGATGCGTGAGCAAAATACCCCGTCCTCATGATCAAGAGTCACATACCCCACAAGACGGCCTCGACAATAAAGGAACCGAACAGGAACTTCAAGGCAGGCATGCCCTTATCTGCGGGCGGCAAGGAGTGAGCGGGAGTGTCATCGGTGGTAACTTCTGGATGTTGAGTGACGCCCTGGAGCTCGACGCTTTGCGTTTCTGAAGGCATTGTGTCTGAGGATGTTAATAGGTTGGGCTGTGGGGAAGGAAGAAGGGCGGATGAACTGCGAGGCCGAAGCAGCAACAGAGGCATGATTGATAGCGCAGAGCCAGCTTCTTATACAAAATTATACCCCGCTTATCGGGTCTTTAATGTGGACTTGTTTCCGCAGCTGCATTTCCGCTAGCTTGGCAATTCGTCATTTTAGGTGTAGCTACGGGCTACAGCAGAGTGCTACAACTTTCCCAAGCGTGTCCATGGGCTTGGAGGATTACAACTACCCCGTAGTTCGGTCTTTTTTGACAGATATTCGGATATATTCACGGATTTCTGTTTTTCGCTACTTGGAAAACGTGGTGGCTGGCTCCCGCTTCAGTCGTCTTTCAGGGACCGCAGGACGTATAAGGCCCATATCGGGATGTCAGCAATTCAAATCTAGTCTATTTTTCTTTCCTCTCAATTTTTCTCAGAACTCTAGCAGGATTTCCAGCAACTACGTGGTAAGGCGGGACGTCCTGGAGAATGTTAGTTCTACTCAATATGAACGATCGCTTCCTCATAGTAATCTCACCTTGGTTACCACGCTTCCTGCTCCCACAACGCAGCCATTGCCAACTGTCACTCCGGGTAGAATAATGACATTTCCTGCCAGCCAGCAGTCGTCTCCAATGGTAATGGGCTTTCCTAACTCCGGGCCGTTCGTGCCATCCCGCAGGTCCGGGTCCAGGGGGTGAGTCCCGCTGTAGAGGGAGACATTCGGGCCAAACATGGTTCGGGACCCAATCGATACCAGGCATGTATCAATGATGGTGCAGTTGAAGTTGATGAAAACGTTCACGCCGACTTTGATATTTGTTCCATAATCAATGTTGATGGGCCTCTCAATCCAGGGAGAGCTCTGCAATATTCGGTCATCCTCCTCAATTGATGCGCCTGGGGCCGGAAGTGGGGTGTCGTCATTTGTGATACTGGACGGACATTTACTGTTAGAAGAAGCTACTCGAGTGAAGGAATGGTGGAGGAGCCGTAGTCGCAACGTACTCTTTCCAATGCTGTGCTATTTCTCGCCTGGTCAAGTCGCCTGCTCTGTTAAACCGGCCGACTGCCTCGCCACAGCGTCTTCTGGCTGCCACAAGATTGGGGGTGAAAGCGTAGTACAGTTCGCCCCGCTCCATGCGGGCGAGGTTATCCGCTTCGTCAACATTGGGAACCATGGCGAAGCTGAGTTGTCCGTTCAAAAGAAAACCTGCAAGAAGACCACAAGAAAGCGAATGAGATTTTCAGAGGAATCCCTGCTTCACAAGATCGGGGAAAGAGGGAAAGCACTCAGTTCTTAAGCATCATGTGAAGACCTCTCAGCAACACTTACAACTGCAGCAGGGGAGAGACTGTGGCCCTCGAGCTAATCCTTTTTCGGCTTTAACTATGCGCCGGTACGTACCGGGCCAACACGACAATTTTCCTTTCGCTTTCGCTTTATCTGAAGCCTTAATGAGGAGTTGCGTGAAGTGGCTTGATTAATCTAGCTACGAGCGCTGTGGGCGCGCCTACTAAGGGGTATAGCTAACGCCTTATATAAAGATAGGTTTTAGGCTAGTATTTAGGCTTTAAGCCTAGGCTTAGCTAACTTCTATCTTCTACCCCTTTTTTAGCTTATACTACTAGCTTTTCTATAAAACTATTTCTATTTTAAAGGAGTAATCTAATTAATTATATAGTAGTTTTCTATTATTTCTACTTTTATATATTATTCTTACTATTCTATATTATCTTTATATAAGGGTCTAAATACCCAGCCTAAAAGGCTTAGGGATAACTTAGCTAGTAAAGGCTGAATAGATAGAGAGGCCTATAGGTTTAAGGTATAGAACCCTCTATAGTAAGAGCTTAGTAAGCACTTACTAAAAGCTAAAAAAAAAAGAACTTAGAAGAAGTAAATAAAAATAGTATAGTAATATTAAACCTATTTTTTAAATACTTCTACTATTAGTTTAACTTAACTATAGTTTATAACTCTTAATACCTTTATAATTCTTTTATTTTTACTTTACTTTAGAAAAGTTAATAATAATAATAATACTATATACTTAAGTAATACCTACTAATTAAGCTAATAAAACTATAGCTAGTATTTACTAAATAATAAGTAAAGCTATTAGTATAAGCCTATATAAAGAAAATAATCCTAGTAAATAATTAGAGGATAATATAAATTAACTAGAAAAAGTAAAAAACTATACTTTAAGTAAAGCTAAAAGCTTTAAGGAGAATAGGCTACTTATACTAAACTTTTACTATCTAAATAATAAATATATATAGAAAAATAGAGAATCTAAAACCCTTTACTATAGATAGAATAAGCTATAAAGCTAGATATCTATAGCTATAGTTAATAAACTAACTTAAGCTAATAAGCTATAAAAAGTAAATAGCTAGCTATTAATATAGTAGATATTAACTATAATAGCTAATTAGTAAAAGCTTCTAGCTACTATATTAAATAACTAAGCTCTTACTAAATAGCTACTTAAGGTTTATAAAAAACCTCTAAACTATAATATAGCTTACCTTACTAATAAATCTATAAATATAATAAAAGAAAATTAGCTTATTATAATAAAAAAAGCTTATAAGTATTACTTTAGCTATTTTAATAACTAATATATCTAGTAGGTATTAAGTATTATAAAGTATACCTTATAGATAGAATAGTAAATATATTAGTAAACCTTTATAAACCCTTTAGAAAATAAAATAAACCTAAAATAGAAAGATTTCTAAGTCTTTATTAGAGGATAATATATTATACTAAAACTATAAATATAAAACTACTATAATACTTTAAAATAGTACTATTAGAAAGATAATAAAAAGCTTATTATATATTAAGCTTATTAAGAATCTATTAACTAAATACTTAGTAAGCTAAATATAAGTAATATAAAAGTATATACCTTCTTTTAAAGCTTTATTAAAACCTTTAAAAATAAGTTATTTAAATAAAATATAGATTATACTAATACCTATATTATTACTTTATATAACTAAAAGCTATAAGAGATAATAGAAAAGAGATATATAAAAAAATCTATTAGCTACTTTAAGTTATATAAGTAGCTATATTTAGGCTCTTTAGACTACTTTTATAAAAGCAGCTTATAACCCCCTTAGTCTATAAACTATAAAAAACACTATCTAAAGACTTTATTCTAAAATAACTACTTAGTAAACCCTTATATAACTTCTAGCTCTAATAATAGACTACTTAACTTATAAAGTTCTTAATATTATAACTATAAAAAGTATAACTATATTATAACCTACTATATTAAGAACTATATACTACTTATAGATAATAATTATAACTTAAACTTAAAATAGAGTAGTATAAGTATAATTATAATACTTTATATAACTAATACTAAAAACTTAAAAAATAAATAGATATAAAAATAACTCTAAAAAGCTTTATACTAAATATTACTTTAGTCCTAATAAAGAAAACTATTAAAAAATAAACGCTTATATTCTAAGTATTTAGTAAAATTAAACTTAAAGTTAATATAGATACCTATATAGTAATAGATATTATATAAAAAGACTTTATAGAGAAACTCTAATTAAAAGAAGCTATAAATATTATAGCTTTAGAATTAATAGACTTTTAGAATAAACTTATACTTATAAGTAAAATTTATTAGCTTATACTTTTTCTATTAAATAGTAAAAGCTATTTATAAAAGATCTACTAAATATTTATTATAAGCTTATACCCTAAAAGAGTAGAAAATATCTTTTTATATAATAACTCTATAAATTAAAAAGATATCTATATAAATACTTATATATATACTTAGTTATATAAATATATCTTACTTATTAAGCTAAAAATAATTATCTAAGAAATTATAGAAAATAGCTAATAAGCTTATATTATATACCTAATAAGTACTTTAGTTCTTAATAAAAAAATATTAACACTTTAAGTAAATAGTTACTAAATAAAAAGTAGAAAAAGAGAATTCTTAAAAAACTTTAAATATTTACTAATATCTTTAATAATAAAAACATAAAGAAGGTCTTTAAGTTAAAAGGAGTAGTATACTATATTAAACTAAAGCTTAGTAAGAAACCCTTATATAAGCTTATATACTTTATATTAGTAGAATAATTATAAACCCTTACTAAATATATTTAAAAAATAAAAGCTATTATAAGGGGCTAGCCCTAGTTTATTTAACTTTAGGGTGCCTCAATTAAAGTAATCTAAGCTAAAGAAGAGAGGTTTTTAAGATACTCCTTATATAGAGGAAAAACAAGTATAAAGCGCCTATTAAGCAAATATAGTCGCTAAAAGTAGAATTTTTAGTAGTCTATAATACTACTTAGATATAAATAAATAGGTATAGCTTATAATATATACCCCCCCCTTAGCTTTTATATAAGTATAGGTTTAGTATAAGCTAGAAGTAGTTAGTATAAGCTAAAAGTAAGCCTAGAGCTTTATTAATCTAAACTACTAACTACGCTATACCCTATAAGTAAATAATATAATAATATAATTTTTTATACCTAGTTTATTTCTAATTTTTTCTTTCTTTTATTAACTTTTATAGTAGTAAATTATTTAATCTTTTATACTATTATTTAACTAACTTATTATTATTATAGCTATATTTTTAGTATACTTCTAGTTTATTTATCTTATAAGTTAGTTAAATCTAAATCCCTATTAATTACTAACTTATATAGATCTAGCTACTACCTATTTAGCCTCTACTAATAACGCCTCTTATATATTATTACCTACCTTTTCTTTATTATTTTACTATAATTAACTTTATATAGCTTATTCTTTTTAACTCTAATAAGAAGATAAAATCTCCTCCTCTTATTAACTATAAAAGCCTATCCTCTAACTACTTTAAGTTTACTAGCTTCTTTAATAATAAGAAGCCTATTTCTAAAAACTTTAATCTTAAGAATAACCCCCTCTATAACCTTAATTAGTTTCTTTCTACTCGCTCTACTATATTAATACCTACTTTTATATACTTTCTATTTATTTACTTATTACTTTTCTAATATTCTACTAAAGCTTTTATAAATACTAGCTTATATTTAGTAATATCCTTCTAAATATAACTTAGAGACTTACTTATAAAATCCTTTACTTAAAGTATATATCTATTATAGCTAAAGCTATAAAACCTACTAATATTATAGCTTACTATAATATTATTAAGTAAGGTTTATTAGCTTATTACTTCCTAGTTATTATAGAAGCTAACTATTCTTTTAAGTAATATTACCTACTATATCTACTATTTTAATAAAGCTATTAAGTTAGCTTATATTAATATAAATACTATTCTCTCTCTATTCTAACTCTATTAAGCTAATAATCTACTAAAGTAATAAAAATATAATTTATTACTACGAGGAGTTTACTTCTCTTAACTATAACTATCTTACTTATTATAATATTAATAAGTAAGCTTTAGTAAATCTCTATTATTCTATTATTTTAATATAAATACTAATTTTTTATTAGCTCTTTATATAAATTAAAGCTTATATAGAACTCTTTTATACTATCTCTATCTAAAGCTATAAGATCTATACTAAAGCTAAAGAGAAGTATATCGTTAAGGTTATTACTAAAGCTATTATTAATATTAATACCTCCTTTATACCCTCTACTAGTTTTTTAGCTACTTCTATTCTTAATACTTTTACTATTACCTCTACTCTAATATTACTCCTAGTTAAGCTTAATAAAACTTAGTTATACTATCTTACTTAAGCCTATTTAGATATAGTTAAAGTTTTTTATAAAATTTATTCTACTCCTATTTTACTACTATTTATTAATTCTAATTACTTTCTAGTTTACTAATACTACTACTACTATTTATAATAAGTAAGAGAAATAAGAGTTTTATTTCTAGAGTTTTTATTTTACTTACTATTTACCTATCCTAAGCTTATCCTTACTTTATTATACCTTTCTATAGCTTTATATTATAATAAAATCTTTTTATCTCTCTTTATTTTTTCTAATTTTATAACTTAATCTATTATTGCTCCTTATTTTATACCTATTTTCCTTTTATTATACTATTAGAGTAATATATACTAGAAGTTATTATTATTCTTCTTTATAAAACTATACTTTTCTTTAAACTTATCTACTACTTAGTTATTTTATAGTAATTATAAAAGCTTTTAAATAAGCTAGCTATAGCCTACCTACTTAATAAATAACTTATAATATTTCCCCCTTTTTATATATTTCTATTATACTACTAAGATAGCTTCTACCTCTTATTTATCTTCTCTATCTTTAAAAATTAGTAGTAGTTAGAAGTTATTAATCTCCTATTTAAAAAGTAAGTTATTAGCTATATATTATAATAAACTAATATAAAAATAGTTATAAACCTTACTTAAAACGTTTAACTTAAATATAATTAGTAAAATAACTTTAGTTACTTTATATTTATAGTATAACTAGTTTAACTTCTTATAAAGTCTTTTAGTTTAAAAATTAGCTAGAAATAGCTATACCTTATTACCTACTTTATAGTATTCTACTAGTACTCTCTTTATATTTACTAATTATTCTATAATCTATTAAGCTACTATAATAGCTACTTAAGCTAGCTTAAATATTAACTTAAGCTTATTAATAAACTTATTAGTAGCTATTTTATAGAAGTTTACTAGTTCTAATATAAACTAAACTACTAGTATTAAGTTAATATAGTAGCTATATATAAAAAAGAAAAGGCTTATTCCTATTATAGCTATATTATAGCTATTAATTACTAATTAAATAGAAAGTAGATATATTTCCTAGTTATTTTAAGTAAAATTAACTATTATTTATAAAACTACTTAGATCTCTTAATTAAAGTATTTAGTTATACTATCTAACTATAGATAGAACGTAATACTTAAATATTATTTAATCTTTATAAAAATATAAAAACGCTACTAAAAGTAACTTATCTAGTTACTTCTCTAGTTACTAACTATTAACTTTAGGATACTATAGAATTAGTAATAGTAGTTAATAAAACGCTCTATATATATTTCTATATCTATAAATAATATTCCTTCTAAAGTAATTATCTTTAAAAGTTAATTTATAATTACCTAGAAATATCTTAAACCTATCCTTATAGTACTAAGAAGATTAATAATAAAGTCTATAGTAAAATTATAATATAGTCGTTCTACTACTAGTAATAATTAGAGTAATCTATACTTAGCCTACTTTTAAATTATTCTATATTTATAACTATTATAATTCCTTATAAAATAGTATACTACTAAAAACTACTCTAGCTAAAAGTATTAGTAAGCTAAAATAGCTAAAGTATTATTCTATTCTAAATAGCTAATTATTACTAAATTATAATATTTCTAAATTAGTTATATTTAGAAAGCGTTCTAAAGGTAGTTTTTATCTATTAACTCTAATATCTAGATCTAATCCCTAAATATTAATTAGTTTAATATATTAAAGTTATACTCTATAATTTATAGTTTTAAGCTAAAATATATAGAAAAGCTTTATTCACCTCTTTTTACTACTAAATATACTCCTTAGTACTAACTATTATTCGCTTAGACTTTATCTTAAGCCTATTAGAAGAATAGATTTTTAAATATAGTAATATTTAATACTTCTATTATATCTATCCTTCTTACTTTTATAAAAGCTAAGTTAGAAATTATCTATATAACTCTCTTTTTCTTATATTTATTATCCTAACTCTTTAGTATATCCTATTCGTATTAAGAGAGTATATTAAGTATAAATATAAGCTATCCTAAGTAGTATTCTAAGTAGAAGTTATAATAGAATAGTTATTCTACTTAGTAGCTCTATTATTCTAATAAATATTATTTCTATATAAAGTATTTAAAGCTCTTATAGTTAGTTAGAACTTTAAACTTTAAGTAGTTTCTTAATTCTATATCCTATATATTTAAATAGGTAATTACTACTAATAACTCTTTATTATAGATTAAGTAGTTATACTATATAAAGGTTAACTTCTATAAATAGAAAGTAACTAAATAGTATTAGCTATATATATCTTCTTATATAAATACTCCTCCTAAAGTAAACTAAAAGTAGTCTATTTTAATAATAGTTAAAGTTTATAAATTAAAGTAGTATAATATAGATACTAACTAAAAATAGTATTTAAATATTTAAAATATATTCTCTTATTCTTTCCCCTAAGTAAATATCACCTCTTTCTTTATTAATAAAGTAAGGAGTTCTATAACTTCTAAATACTCTAATATAAATATTTAGTAGTAGTTTATAAACCTAAAAAAGCTTTATAAGCCTTTTACTAATATAAACGCTTCTTACTTAATAATTACCTATACTTTCTCTATATTATAAATAATACCCTATTCTATTTTTAGAATAAATCCTATATACTTTATAGTTTTCACTAAAAACTTATACTTTACTAGGTTAAAGTTAAAGCCTATATCTTTTAAAACCTTTAATACTTTATATATTTTATACTTATAATCTACTTTAATACTACTACTATAAACTAGAATATTATTAATATATACTATTATAAAGTTATCTAAAAAAGACTAGAATATACTATTAATATATTACTAAAATATTATAAAAGCTTTACTTAAGCTAAATAAGTAGACTAGCTATTTAAAAAGTCTATATTATATATAAAAAGTAGTTTTCTCCTAATACCCTTCTATAATATAGATCTTATAGAAAGCTACTACTATATCTAACTTTATATACTACCTTACTAAGCTAACTCTTTAGAAAGTTTCCTAAATTAGAAGTAAAAAGTAGTAATCTTATTTTATAATAGTATTTAATATTCTATAGTTATAATAAAACTATAAGCTACCCCTTAGTTTTCTAATAAAAAGTACTAATATACTAATAGGGGATTTACTTATTTAAATAAAACCCTTATTAAATAAATTAATAAAAGTCTTCTTTAATATTAGTAATTCTTCTCTTAATATATTATAAAAAGGTCTTTATAATAAGAACACCTCTTAACTAATAAAATCATACTTAAGGTATATTTTATAATTAACACTAGGTTAAACTAATAAGAAAGGATAAGATTTAGTAAGTTTAAAGAGGTTTATAAACTTTTTATAAATATATTATAGGAGCTTCCTAGAGTAATCTACTAGTTTCTTCACCTCTAACGCCTTCTTAATATCCTTTAAGCTAACTACTTTAATTCCTACTACTAACTCTACTAAATAACTACTACTAACCCTCTAATAGATTATTATAAATAAAGTAGTATTTAGCTAGTAGACTTCTTAGATCTCTCTAACTCTTTATAGCTCTTTTTATCTTTAAAATATAACTATTACTCTAGCTTTTCTATAGAATACTTACTTTTCTATTATATTATATATAATTTAGTTCTATTCTATCTATAATTTCCCTAAAAAGAGGTTAGTATTTAGTTTTTTAACTATATATATAAAGAGTTACTAAATATAGCTTCTAATTTTAAGATATAATATAGTAATACCCTTTATTATTATTCTAGCTAAGTTATTAATAAAACCTTATAATTAGTACTCTTTATAGTTAATATATAGTAAATAAAAGTAGTAAGTATACTAATAGTTTACTATTATATAGATATTATAGCTATAGTTTATTAAAGCATTAGTAAGAATACTTTTATTAATTCCAACTACTAGTATTATAGAAAGCTTACTTATACTACGTTTTATTTAAAACTATTTCTAATTAGCTTACTCCTCCTCTATTATCCCTAATACCTAATTTTATACTAAGTTTACTTATTTCTTAAGTTAGAGAGATCTTCTTTACTTTTAGGTCTTTCTAAGTCTATTTCTAGCTTACCCTTTATAGTTTTTACTACTCTAAGCCTATTTTTTAGCTTCTTACCCTTCTAGTAGTCTTTTTAGAAATAGCTAATTTAGTTATACTTAAAATAATAGTATATCTCCTAGCTTAGTCTATCTTTTATATTCTTATATAATATATATATTAAGCTTATTATCCTAATATCCTTATTTTAGTTAACCTTTATAAGAAATAGCTTTAGGTTAAAAACTAATAACTAGTATAAAACATTATAAACGTAATATAACCCTTTTAGTTTCTATATAATATTCTAGATAAAGCTAATATATTTAGTATACTTAGAAGAAGTTAGGTAGTTAACTAAGCGATTTAAAAGCTTAAAAAATAATATCTAATATAAGTAGTTAATTTATATACTATTAAGCTATACTACCCTACTTACTTCAGTAATTATATATTTAAAGTATAAGAGAAATAAAGTAAAAGCTTTATTATATTTTATTTTAAGTTTTAAAAACCTTTTAAAAGCTTTACTTTCTATATTTTAATTACTATATATATAGTCTAAATATACTAGAAAAGTATCTAGTTTAAATAGATTATTACTACCCCCTAAGCTATAAAAAGCTATAATTACTAGTTAAACTATAAGTTCTAAATAGTAGAAAGAGGTAGGGTTTTGAAATTTCTAGTATTTTAACTTCAAGGCAATAGATTATATAAATAGTTTCTTAGGTATTAGGTATTATTTTAAAGGGAAATAGCTTATATAAGTAGACAGAGGTCTAATCAGCTTTTAATAAAAAGGACTAAGCAATTAAGTAAGAAATATACTTATTTTTATAAAATTCTTATTTTTCTTAATAATTTTAGTTATTAGTTCTCTAAGAAAGCTACTAAAACCTTTCTACTTAACCTATAGCAAAAATCTACTAAAACTTACTTTTCAAAAAACTAAATAAAAATAGGTATTTTTAAACTTTTCTAGCCTTAGTTAGTCTTACTTTTTATCCTTTTTCTTAATTTTTATTATACTTCTTAGGTTATTTAAAGCTAAGATAGGGCAAAATACTATAAGGATAACACTACTAAACTTCTTCTCAGCAGCTTATTTTCTCTAAAAAAGTTATATAACCTATAGAATAAAAAGGATAGAAGCTATAAATAAAGTATAATTTAGTTAGGCTTATATTTATATATTTATCTTTATATTTTTTATAGTTAACTAAAAAATTAATATATAAGTATTTAGGTATTTTTAAAAATATTTCCCCTTGAAGTAGAGCACCTTAGTATAATTAATAAGTTTTCTCTCTTACTCTATTATAAAATTAGTAACTAGTATAGAGGGGTAAGTAAAACTACTAAAGAAGAATCCTCTTTATAGTTATTTTATACTACTTTATTAAATTAGAGCAGGAAAAAGCTTAGAAGAAGAAGTAATTTAAGTAATACTATATTAAAAGAAATTTAGCTAATATATTTTTAACTTCTGTTTTCCTAAAGTAAAGAGGGACTGCTTAGAGACTTAGAATCTAAAATTAACTAAGCTTATAAAAGTCTAAAAAACCTTAAAAAAAAGAATATCTAGTTTAGTAGAAGAAAGTAAGTAGGGTTCTAATAAGTCTAGATAATCTTCCTTATTAACTTATTATCTACTTATTTAAAAATTATTATATATTATATTTTTACTAGCTTTTATAATAATAATCTAAGGTTAACTAAGATAAGTTAACTATCTTCTTCACTTTTCTAAAAGCTAAAGATATAAAAGTAACTAAATTTATTTTACTTACTTTATAAATCTTAAAAAGAGTAAAACTAATTAATCTATCTTAAGAAACTTCCTCTCAGCTAAACTTATTAAAAAGTTTCTAATAATATATTAACTAGTAAAAGAGAAGCTAAAAAAGCTTAAAAACTTAAGATTTAAATTATATCTATATATAGAAATATTAAGAACTAGATTTTTTAAATTAGAAGCTGCTATAAATATAAAAGTATAAAAAGCTAAAAAGGAAAAATATTATAACTATATTAGCTTTTTAAAAGAGGAATAAAGAGAATATTTTATAAGCTTAATTAAAAATATTTCTCTCTTCTAAGAATAATTCTATACTAACTCTATAAAAAAGAAAATATATATATCTCCTCTATTATCTCTCCTCCTTATTTATTTATATAGTAAATAAGCAGCTAGTATAAAGTATATCTCTTAAAGTTTATAGTTAATACTAGAATTTAATTAAGTTTTCTATTAAATCTTAAGCTTAACTTATAAAAAAGAAGTATTATAGAGTGAAGTTATAGAAAATACTACTAATAATAACTAGTTTTTTTATAAAAGGAGAGGAAAAAGAAGTTTAAAGTATAAAATAACTATACTATTAGGATAGTAGAAAAGAGGAAGGATAATAAATATAAATATATCTGTTAGATAAGAAAGATAGATAAAAACAGAAATAATAGTAAAGTTTTCTCTTTCTTTTTTTATTTCTATTCTTACTTTCTATTACCCTTCTAAGCCTATATTATAAAAATTCTTCTTTTATTCTTTTTATTAATAAATTATCCTCTTTACTTAAGTTTTATTCTATTTTTTTATAAAGCACTTCTTTAGAAAAGCTTTCTTCTATTACTTTTTTTATTAATTTAGTAATATCTGCTTTAGAATAGCGTTACTAGAATGTAAAGTTTTAAAGATTTTAACTTAAGCTTAAAATAAGGGTTTTAGATATAAATTAATAGATAATAAGCTTAACTTAAGCTTTAGTAATATATTAATAAGTCTTTTTATAAGTCTTTTATTTTATTAACCTTAATAAGAAAAGCTTCTTTTAATTCTTAATTCTAACTAAAGCTTAGAAGTAATTACTAAAGCTAAAATTTTTAAAGCTATAGCCTCTAACAGTAGCACTATAGGTATAAATAAAACGCTTAGAGAGGATTTCTCTAAAGTAAGAGTAATATAAAGCTATTTAGAGCTTACTAAATTATATTAGAGGATATTAAGACCTTATAGATATAAGCTCTAAGGATTTAAGATATTAAGGCTTAGTATAGCTAGAGCATTATTCTTTTCTAGAAATAATATTTTAAACTTTATTAAAAGCTATAAAGCTGCTGTAGAAGTAGTAAATATTACTAATACTTCTAAAATACTAAGTATTATATTTTATATAAATACCCCTTTTTAAGCTAATAACTAAGCTTAACTTTCTAATAAAACCTAATAATAAATAAAAAACTACTTAATCTAATACTATAAAGCTATAAATAAAGATTATTAAAACCTCCTAGATAACTAGATTAGCTAAATTATTTCTTTAATACTAATAATTAATAATTTTAACTATAAAACTACTATAAAGTTTCTTTAACAGATTAATAATATTTAAACTAAAGCTATAAAATATAACCTTAATATAATAAGCAGCTTCTAAATAATCTATATAACTATATTAAGATTTAATTAGTTAGCTTTAAATAGAACTATTTTATTCATAAGGTTAAGTATCTATAAGTTATTTAAAAAAGGAGACTTTAATAAGTTTAAAATAAATCTAATAAATTAGCTTAGCTCTAAGGCTATTTAGAAGTAAACTTTTTATATTACAGCCTCTATTTATATCTTATTTCTTCTACCCCTAAAAATCCTATAAAGAGATGCTCCTCTCCCTTTATAAGTAAAAGGGAATAAATTTAAACCTAATTAAAGCGTAAAAAGTATTTAAAGTTAACTTTTAAACTAGTAACTTTCTAACTTAATAAAAATAATAAATAACTAGAAAATATCTTCTAAAAGAGTTACTTAAGCTTTATTAGCTATAGAAAATAACTAACTATTTTCAGTTTATTCTATAAAAGTTAATAAAGAAAACTTTAAGCTATTCTCTTATAAACTATATAGTTAGTATTAGTATATAGGCTGTATAAATTATAACTTTAAAAAAAGCTGTTATCTATAAAAGATAGCTAATAAATAAAGTAGCTTAATTTAATATTTTTAAAAGTAGTACTTTTACAGCTCTTAGAATAATAAATTCTTTATCCCTTAGATAATTATTACTTTATTAAGATAAGAAGGTAAGCTTAACTAAGAAGCTATTATTATATACCTAAAGAATTAAAATAGCTGTAAAATTATAAAAGCTTAAGCTACTAAAATCCTTAAATAGAATATTAGTAGACCTTAGTTTATACTTATAGAAGTTCTCTAAGATTAAAATAACTTTAACTTAATTAAAGTATTTTATAGGTTTATAGAAGAAAGAAGTATAGTATCTAATAAGGAAGTAAATAATTAAGCTTCTGTATTTTAAATTTCAGCAGTTAATAAAAATAAATAAGAAAAACGCCTATATAACCTAGCATAACTTAATAGTATAATAAAAGAAGATATACTTAATTTCACAGCTTCTAAGCTTATAATTACTTAATTAAAGATATATAAAGTTAATCTTTTTCTTTAGAAGAAGCTAAAGCTTTTAGATTTAAGAAAAATTAAAAAAAAAGCTTTAAAATCCCCTTCTAAAAAGGTCTACTTTATTATTTAAGATATTAAAAATACTCCTGCTATTTTAAGAAAGCTCTAAGCTGTAAAAACTCACCCTAAAAAGCCTCTAATCTTACTAAAAAAAGCTAGAGAAAATAAAAAAGTTTCTTATAACTTAAAAAAGCAAAAAGGAAACTTAGATATTAAAATAAGAGAAGAGTTACTTCCTAATTAAGCTCCTACTTCTTCTAATGTTTTAGAACTAAAAAGAATAAATAATCTAAAAAGAGAAGTAATAACTAATAATATAATTAAAGTTTCTCTCCTAAAACCTATTCTAAAAATATTTTACTTAAAAGATAACTTCTAACTAGCTATATTTCTTAACAGCTAAAATAGAAAAACTATTAAAAATAAGAAACTAATTAATAAACTTATCTTATATAAGCTTTATAGCTTAATTAGTTTTCTAGTTAAAAAAGTATATAAGATTTAGCTTAAGTATAGAGAAAAGTTTATTAGAAAAATATATACTTTTACAGATAATCTTAAAGGTATTATTTATATACCTATCCCTACTAACTTTACTAATTTTACTAAAACCTCTAAAAAAAAGCCTAATAAACAGACTAAATAACTAAATATAATAATATAATTTAAATATAAAACTATCTAAAGATTTTTATAGTTAAAGCTATTATCTCTATAACTATAAACTAAATAGCGCTTATAATTATTATACTATAGCTTATCTTAAAAGTTATTATTAATAAAAAGTATCCTAATAACTACTCTTTAGTATAAAGCATTATTAATACTAGCGCTAAATCTAGTCTTATTAGTTATAAATACATTTTAAACTATAATATCCCTATTTCTATAACTACTCTAACTATAAAAATAATAGCTAAAAATAACCTAAAACTACACTTTATTAGAACTTATTATATACCTATTTAGATTAATAACTATAAAATTATAATAACTATAATAATTATTAACCCTAAAATAGTTAATTATAACTTACTCCTTAAGCTTTTTTTTACTATCTCTATTAAGCTTATTTTTAAGTATTCTAAACGCTTTATTACTACTATAATAAAAGCTAAAAAATATAAAAGTAAGAGGCTTAAAAGAATTAATATTTTAGTTAGTCTTATATAGTTAGATTCCTTATACTAAATTTAGTACTATTTTCTAAAATAAAAAGATTATATATAAAACGTTTATAACACTTCTAAATCTATTTATAACTATAATAAGACTAACTAAAATATAAATAATATATATAATAAAGTCTAAACTTACTATACTAAGATTATAATAGATTATAAAAAAGAGTACCTCTTTACCTAAAAAAGGAAAGAAAACCTTCTTAAATAGGAAATAGAAACTCCTCAGAATAGCTAATACTACACTTTAATCTCACCCTTAGCAGCACTTAATATTTTTAATATAATTATAAAAACAGCAATTACTTTAGTAATAAAAACTATTAAGGCTTACCTTTTTAAAAAGACTAAAAACTAATAGCATCTTAATAATATTCTAAAAAACTAAAAGCTTTTTAACTTCTACTATAAAGATTTTAAAGCTAACTAAAGCTTTATAAAAGTTTATATATTATATAAATAGAAAGATAAGAAAGTATATCTAGTTAATAATTTACTCTTAAATAGCTTAGTTTTAGATAATTAGAAAAACTAAAAGAAGATCTTAACTTAAGAGGTTAAAAACTATTTTTAGCTATTTAACTCCTCTTTTACTAGCTATATATATCTATAATTTATAAAGTTTAACTAAAATACTTAGCTTATACTAGAGAGGTTTTTAAAGCTTAAAATTATTTAGCTATACTTTTTATTAAGAGAGATTAAAATATTAAAATATATCTTTATAAACAGAGAGGAAGCGCTTATATAGGATTTCACTAAATGTAGTTATATTAATCTATAAATAGCTCTACTATAAAAGATTAGAACTATCTAATATATTACTTAGTAAGAGAAGGAGATTTCTATTCTAAAAGCTTTATAAAGTAAAGTTATTAATATACTTAGATTATAAGTTATATAGAAAATATTTAAAAAATCCTATAAGTTATATAAAAATACTTAGTTCCTTATTACTAAGAAAGATAATAATATAAAGCTAATTAACTTATATATAAAGCTTAATAAGATTAGTATTAAAGATGCTTTTATTCTCTTTAAAGCTAATAAATTCTCTAAAAACTTTACTAACTATAAAATTATAAGTCTTTTAAATTTATTTTCTAGATATAACTAAGTTTCTCTTAATAAAGAAAGCTAAAACCTAATTATATTTATTACTCCCCTTAGGTTATTTAAAATATATATCTTACTATAAAATATAATAAATTTAGTTACTTAGTTTATAAAGGTTATTATAAGAATCCTTTATAACTTTATTTTAAACATTTATTAGCTCTTTTTTAATAATATCTCTATTAGAAAGCTAAAAATAGTATATAATAATAACTACTTTATTAAGCTCCTAGAGATATATTTATATATCTTTAAGCACTTTATAAACCTTAATATAATACTTTAAAATCTTAAACTTATTAGCACTACTATTTCTCTTAAAAAATCTTAGATTTATTAACTTACTATTAACCTTCTTAGATATATAATAAGTAATAAAAAATATAAGCTTAACTAAAATAAAATTATTAAGATCCTTAAATAGGAAGGATATAATAATATTATAACTATTAAAAGCTTATTTAGAATTATTAGGTTTTACTATATATAAATTAAAAATTATAATATTATTTTAAGCTTATTAGTAAGGCTTCTTTAAAAAGATATACTCTTTAAATAGAGCTTTAAGCAGTAATTAGCTATAAAAACTTTTAAACTTTACTTAGTTAGCCTTCTATTACTCTAGCTTATTAATTATAATAAAAAAGTAAATAAAATCTATTTTTCTACTAATATAAGCTTTAAGAGATAAAATGCTATTCTTAAGCAATATTATTAAAGCAAAAGATATATTACTAAGTATAAGAGCAGAATTTAAATAAGTATAGCCTTTAACTATAATATAGATAAGCTTAAGCTTTAGTTAGTTTTACTTACTTTTAAAAAACTTTAAAATTATCTCTATAAATTATAGTTTATTTTAGAGATAGATATAAAAGCTTTTATAGATTAGATTAATAGTGCTGTTTTAGATTTACTAAGTACTATCCTTATATAATAGATTACTTAGATTAAAATATTTAACTTTAATATTTAATATATACTTAGTATAAAGAATAATACTATAAATAGTTTTTTATAAAAACTAACTAGGGAATCTAATATCTATAAAGCAGAATAAAAGAAAGATTTAGATAAGATAATTAATAACTCTATCTATACTATAAAGCTAGATAAGGATTTATACTTAAGAAGAAGAGACTTATTAAGCTCTAAATAAGCTTAGTTTTAAAAATCTTAATAGATTACTAAATATCTAACCTCTTTAAGCTAACTAAAAATAATAGCTTAGCATAACTTTAGTAAGTTTAAACAGTATATAGCAAAATATATCCTTTAAAACAGCTTTCTTTTTCAAAAAGGTATAAAAATAAATCCTATACTAAAAAAAGTAATAAATAATAAAAATAAGCAAAAGAAACTTATCTAGTATATATATACTAAAGGAGGCTACTACAGAAGAGATACTATATATATAAAGCTTAGAGAATAATATACTTAAGAAAATATATATTAAATAATAAGTAACTAAATAAAAAGTTGCTTCCTATATACCTAAGCCTAACTATATTAATTTAAAAACCCCTACACCTTTACTATACCCCTAGGTATTCCTTTCTAATATATCTATATAGATATCTAGAAGATTAGTAACTACTCCTTAGCTAAAGCATATAACATATTAACTAGCTATATTAAAGCTTATTAGCTGCTAAAGAATATTAACTTTAGAATAATAGCTAAATTTATTTAAGAAGATATTATCTGCTAATATAAGATTTATAAGCTTCTTATTATTAATAGAAGCTCTAAAAATAAGAAGTTTATTAAAAAGCTTAATTAAATGTACAAGAGATAACACCTTATTATTTTAGTATATAACTTAAAAGCAAATAGACTTATTAAAAAGGGTTATTAACCTCTTATCTACACCTTAATAACTTAGTTAAACTTTAGTACTAAAAACTAAACCTCAGTCCTTTATATAGCTCTTTTTACTAATTAAATATTAATTAGGTTTTCTACTAGCTACTCTCCTTTTTACCTTATCTATAAATATAATCTAGTCACCCTAATTAAAATAAAAAGCATTACTTAGTAAGTGCTAAACTAGTTAAAAACTATAGATATAGAGACTAAGCTTCTTTTATATATATAAACGTTTAAATAACTTAATTCTAATTACTATGCTGCATTTAAATATATTACAAAGCAGCACTGTTAAGTAGCTGAAGATTATAATTAAAAAAATAAATATAAAATATAATATTAAGAGCTATAAATAGAAGATATTATTCTTATATATAATATAAAGCTATCTATTAATAAAAGCTTCTCTAGTAAGCTTAGCACTTATTAGCTTAGCTCCTTTTATATTTAGAAGATTTCTTTTTATAGTTCTTTTTATTTCTTAGAAACGCTTATTAGACTGCTTATTAAGAAAACTATTATTAGTAACTGCTTAAAGAAATTTATAGTAAATAAGGATAGCTATCTAGATAATATCTCTGAAATAGAAGTCTAATTAAACCTTAATAAAGATATAGCTAAGGTCTTTCCTATTACAAATTAACTAAACCCTAATATACTAAGCCTAGCAGAAATTCCTAACCCTAATAAACTCTCTATACTAAAAGAAGTAGAAATAGATAATATTAAAGCTATAAAAGCGTAAATTAAATAACTTTAAAAATAAAATAAAACCTTATAAACTAAGATTAATAAGTAGCAAAAAAAGAATAAATTAGTAGTAAGCATCTCTGTAAAGAATAAAAAATTTAATAACTAATATAGAGATATAGGGAAGCTAAGAAATAGCTAAATCTATATATTTATAAGTTTTTATCTGTTTTAAGTAAGTAACTCTATATATAATATGTTTATTACTAGTTATTCTTACTTTATTTTTATAATAATATACTACTTATATTACTTCTTTTACTTAAGATATACTTATTATAAAAGAAAGAGAGATATAAAAATAATAAAAACTAACTATATATAAAATAACTAAAAATAACTAAAAAACTAAAAAAAACTAATATTAATCTCTAAAAAATTTAAATTTAAACCTAACTAAATACCTTTCTAAGCACCTTATCTGCTACTTCTTATATCAGCTTTCTCCTTTAACTCTACTGCTATAAAGCTAACCTATTTATCTACTTTCTTATTAAGAATCTTATAAAAAACTCTAAGAGAATACTTCTATAATTAGTAGCTATATTTTAAAGCTAAAATAATAAGTTAGTTAATTAATAGTTTATACTACTTAGAGAAAATCTCACTTCTAGAGAACTTATACTTAATACTAAGTATTATTATAACGCTTCTACCCTCTTTATAAGGAGCGCTATTAGAAATACCCTTCTTTTTATTACCCTTCTTAATATAGCCTACTTATTTAGTCTCTTTTTAGTTATAATTAAACCTATATAAGTAAAAAAAGCTCTTCTTATAGTAGATATAGTTAGAATAAGTTCTTTCTCACTCTATTTAATAGGAAATACACTCCTAGAAAGGAATTAATATTATAACTTACTTACTACTTTAAGCTATTTTAAAAGATATCTTCACCTAGTATTTAAAACAGCTATTATAAGGCTAGAGGTTGCAAGTATTATATATATAGATTAATAAAGCTTTAATAGCTTTAGATCTATTTAACTTCTAATATAACTAGCCTTAAGGTTTAGTATAACCCTCTGTAATATAGATCTCTCTTATAAAAAATAACTATCCTTTTAGTATTTTTCCTCAGTTAATCAGCCTTATATATATAGTTAAAAACTTTATAAGCAAATATTAGAACCTTAATATAACTCCTTTAGCTCTCTTATTAACTAAAAGCTTATAAATAAAGCTTATCTTATACTAAATTTAACTAATAAAACCTTTAATAGGAGTCTAAGAGAGAGAAAGAGAAGCTTATATATAAATTAATAATTAGTTAAATAGACTTAAAAAGAAAACTTATTATAAAAGATAGTAAGGTAATAAGTCTATATAAATAAAAAGTTCTTTTTTTATTTTTATAATTAGCTAAACTTAAAATAAGAGAGAAGAGAAAGAGCTTATATATAAGGTTTAGAGTAGTATTATAAAGATAACTAAAGTTAATTTTAATATTTATATTATATTACTTAAAGAGGTTTAACTATTATTATAAAAAGTTAGTTAAGCTAGGGTTTATAAAGATAGATATATTATATAGAAGAAAGAAAAGATATAGCTAAGCAGAAGAGGTATACCCTTTTATATCTAAAAGGAGGAGTAGTTAATAATAATAAACAGTAGCTATAATAATTAAAAAGCATATTTACTATAGTAATCTATTAATAAGATAAAAACTAATAACTTAAAAAACTATTTACTGCTAATTTAAAGTTAACTAAGCTAAAAAGAATATATTTATTTAAGTCTAAGTAGTAAGAATAATAAAGAAAGTGCTATTTAAAAAGCACTGCTATTTATAAAAAGAAGGCTTACTATTCTAAGTATCTTATAATTAGTTCTTAAAAGTTTACCTCACTTTAAGTAATTTATTATTATAAATATTAGCTTTCTTCTCCTAAACGTATTATTATAAGCCTAGCTAGCTTCTTCTGCACCTAAAAAGCATAAAATTAAAAAGTATATTAACTATTAATATTAAAAGCCTTCTTTACTTTTATCTATAAAAAGAGATATCTTAACCTAAATAACTTATAACTAACTACTTCACTTATAATAACTTTTCTTTTATAATAACTACTTTTATATTTTACTTTAATATTTTAACTAAGCCTAACTACTAATTAAGTAACCTATAAATTATATTCTTTTCATTTTAACTTCTCTCTACTAAGCTATAATAAAAATTACTAATTCTTTAATTACTAACACTTCCTTTTATTATAAACTTCTCTCTTTAAACTGCTTTCTCCTTTATAACTATTAATTACTATATAATAAATAAACTGCAAATCTATTTAATTAACTCTTCTTCTCTTCTAATAATTCTTTTTTCACCTTATTAAAAAGAAAGACTCCTATATAATATTAAGCTAAGCTATACTTATATCTTCCTAGTCTCCTTCTTCTAGAAAGTATAATTTAGAGTTTTAGAAAGCTTACTAGACTATTTAAAATATTAACTAACTTAATAAGATTAAAAAGAAGCTTTTAATTTATATTTTATACTTTTATAAGAACTATTTAATCTACTATAGTATAACTACCTAAATAATTAATATATCAGTTCTAATTCCTCCTATAGAATAATATTACTTACTACTTAATACTCACTTTAACTACTTTAGTTCTTCTAATTAAAAGCTAAATAAAACTAGATTTATCTTATTTATCTAATCTAATAATTAACTTCTAGAAATTATTTTTAAGATAATTAAGCTACTTTAGTACTCTATTAAGCCTTATAAGCCTAATAATATACTTAAGCTAGAGTAAGATAGAAATCTCTTAGTATCTAAATAGATATATAGCTATAAAGATCTTACTAATATAACTTTAACTAAGTGCTAAAAATCTAGTTTCTTATATAATAAAGATAAGAAGCTAAACTAAGGATTTTAGAAGTAAAGTATATAGTTAAAATGCTTTCTAAACTTTTATAATATATTAAGGTTCTTATAGAGAAGTAATACTCTTTTAGAAAAGTATATTAAAACAGCTTATAACTTAGTTACTAGGGATATTCTTAAGAAATACTAAGTAGTAATGCTTATTATTTTAATGCTTTTCTATAAAAATCTAATTATATAATACTCTAAAGTTTTAGTAAATAAGCTTATATTATATTATTTTATTATCTTTATAAGAAAGAATAAAAAAGAGTATTATATAAGCTTAATTATTAACTAATAAAATAGCTTATACCTCTACTTAGATAGTATATAAAATATTACTAATAAAGAACAGAGTAGTAAATCTAAAACCTCTTTTAAAGTTATAATTAAGATAATCTATAACTAGTATAGAATTTATAAAGCTCTACTAGAAACTTAAGATCTTATTAATTATACTTTTTTTATTATTTCTTAACTTTAAATCTAATTAAAAGAGAATATATAAAAATATAGCTTATATATTACAGATTTTATTAGATATATCCTTTAAGAGGGAGTTTTTAATATTAAAATATCCTATTTAAAAGCTATTACTAATAACTAGTAAGCTAATTTAAACCTTTATAAAAACCTTTTTAACTATTAAGTTAAGCTTCTAGTTAAGGAATTTAAGTCTCTTAGCTGTTTAATTAAAAGCTTAAAGCTAAAACTAAAAGAGAGCTTAAAATATTAGCTAAAATTTAAAATAACTACTAAACTATAAGATAATATAGGAAATTAATAAGATATAAAGCCTATTTAGTTTAACTAAACTCTAGTTACCTAAGAATTAATTAGAGTTAAAAAAAGAGAGTAAAAACCTCAGTAAGTAACTTATAACCCTAAAAATATATTCTATAATAATAACCTAAACCCTTCTACTTTTATTAATAAAGTAATTAGAAACTAATACCCTAAGTAAAGCTTAAAAGAGACTAAAAACTTATAAATTAGAATAGAAAATAACTATAAAGCACTCTATTATGCTAAAATAAAAAAAAAAGTTAAAAAACTTAACTTATTAAAAGTTAGTAGATTAAGTAAGTTAACTTTAAAGCAGTTTCTTATTACTTAAGATAACCTAATTAAAAATATAATATAAGCTATAAAGTTTTAGAACCCCTTCTTAACTCTAACTATACTAGAAAAGTAGCTAGCACTTAGTATATACTATACTAAAGAAATCTAGAAAAAAGATTATAATAATACCTAAGTTAAAAAGGAGTTAGTAGCTAGACTAGCTAACTAAAAAGGTAGAAGATATAAACTTAGAGCTAAGTATAATATTAAATACTTAAAATAGAGCTAATTAAATCTTCCTCCTTTTACCTAAAAAAAAACTTAAAGAATATATAAAAAGAAGTAAGATTTTAAAATTTCTAGTATTTTAACTTTAAAGTAATAAATTATATAAATAGTTTCTTAAATATTAAGTGTTATTTTAAAAGGAAATAGCTTATATAAATAAATAGAAGTTTAGTTAGCTTTTAATAAAAAAAACTAAGTAATTAAATAAGAAATATACTTATTTTTATAAAATTCTTATTTTTCTTAATAACTTTAGTAATTAGTTCTCTAAAGGAGCTACTAAAACCCTTCTACTTAACCTATAGTAAAAATCTACTAAAACTTACCTTTTAAAAAACTAAGTAAAAATAAGTGTTTTTAAGCTTTTCTAGCCTTAGTTAGTTTTACTTTTTATCCTTTTTCTTAATCCTTACTATATCTCTTAAGTTATTTAAAGCTAAGATAGAGCAGAATACTATAAAGATAATACTATTAAACTTCTTCTTAATAGCTTATTTTCTCTAAAAAAGTCATATAACCTATAGGATAAAAAAGATAGAAACTATAGATAAAGCATAATTCAATCAGGCTTATATTTATATATTTATCTTTATATTTTTTGTGGTTAGCTAGAAAATTAATATATAAGTGTTTAGGTGTTTTTAGAGGTGTTTCCCCCTAAAGTGAAGCGCCCTAACATAATTAATAAGTTTTCTCCTTTACCCTGTTATAATAGGTATTAATAAAATACTAAGTTTCTTAATTATTAAAATAGAAATACCTATCTATTTAGATTTTATTACTTATCTACTATACCTATATAGTATAGTTATTATAATTTCCTTTAAACTTTAGAGGATTTAAAAGTAGCTTTATTTATTATATACTAACTATTTCTAAGAAGACCTCTAGCTATAATAATACTATAATTAGTTAAGTAGTTTCTTTTTATAGTAGTTATATAAAAAGCTTACTCCTTTACTACTATATAACTACTAAGCTATTTACTTATTTACTAAGCTAAGTAATAGCTATATAGATTATTTCTAACGCTTCTCTATTTAACTTTAATACTTCTATTTAGCTTATATTTAGTATAGTTAGCTTTATTTTATACTTACTATCTATTATACTATATAACTAGTAAAATAAGTATTTAAAAGAGCTTAGATATATAAGAGGCTAGCTTTAGTTTATTTAACTTTAGAGTACTTTAATTAAAATAATCTAAGCTAAAGAAGAGAGGTTTCTAAGATACTCCTTATATAGAAGAAAAATAAGTATAGGGCGTTTATTAAGTAAATATAGTTGCTAAAAGTAGAATTCTTAGTAGTCTATAATACCACCTAGATATAAATAAGTAGGTATAGCTTATAATAGCTATTAACTATATTTACTACTTTATAAGCTTTAAAGAAGTATCTATTTTATTTATACTAAAAAAGAATAATAGCTTATAACTTTATATAGATTACTAAAAGTTAAATAAAATCATAGTAAAAAACTATTACTCTCTATTACTAATTAGTAAGCTTCTAAATAAGCTTACTAAAGTAAAATTTATTTCTAAAATTAATTTAAATAAAGTATATTACAACAGGGTAAGGGAGAAAACTTATTAATCATACTAGGGCGCTCTACTTCAGGGGGAAACACCCCTGAAGACACCTAAACACTTATATATTAATTTTCTAGCTAACTATAAAAGATATAAAAATAAATATATAAATATAAGCCTAACTGAATTATACTTTATCTATAGCTTCTATCCTTTTTATCCTATAAGTTATATAACTTTTTTAGAGAAAATAAGCTGCTAAGAAGAAGTTTAATAGTGTTATCCCTATAGTATTCTACCCTATCTTAGCTTTAAATAACTTAAGAAGTATAATAAGAATTAAAAAAAAGGATAAAAAGCAAGACTAACTAAAGCTAAAAAAGCCTAAAAACGCCTATTTTTACTTAGTTTTTTAAAAAATAAGTTTTAATAGATTTTTATTATAAGTTAAGTAGAAGGGTTTTAGTAGCTTCTTTAGAGAACTAATTACTAAAATTATTAAGAAAAATAAAAATTTTATAAAAATAAATATATTTCTTATTTAATTACTTAGTCTTTTTTATTAAAAGCTAACTAAATTTCTATTTACTTATATAAGCTATTTCCCTTTAAGATAATACCTAACGCTTAAGAAACTATTTATATAATTTATTACTTTAAAGTTAAAATACTAGAAATTTTAAAACCCTACCCCTTTCTATATATCCCCTAAGTCTTTCTTTAAGTAAAAAGAAAAAAACTTAATTAGCCTTACTTTAAATACTTAATATTATACCTAGCTTTAAGCTTATATCTTCTACTTTCTTAGTTAGCTAGTCTAGCTACTAACTTCCTTTTAACTTAAGCATTATTATAATCTTTTTCTTAGATTTCCTTAGTATAGTATATACTAAGTACTAGCTACTCTTCTAGTATAATTAAAATTAAAAAAAGGTTTTAAAGCTTTATAGCTTATATTATATCTTTAATTAGGTTATCTTAGGTAATAAGGAACTGCTTTAGAGTTAACTTATTTAGTTTACTAACTTTTAGTAAGTTAAGTTTTTTAACTTTTTTCTTTATTTTAGTATAGCAGAGTACTTTATAGTTATTTTCTATTCTAACTTATAAGTTTTTAGTCTCTTTTAAGCTTTATTTAGAATATTAATTTCTAGTTACTTTATTAATAAAAATAAAAGGGTTTAGGTTATTATTATAGAATATATCTTTAGAGTTATAAGTTATTTATTAAGGTTTTTACTCTCTTTCTTTAATTCTAATTAATTCTTAGGTAACTAAAGTTTAGTTAAGCTGAACAGGCTTTATATCTTATTAATTTCCCATATTATTTTATAGTTTAGTAGTTATTCTAGATTTTAGCTAATATCTTAAGCTTTTTTTTAGTTTTAGTTTTAAGCTTTTAATTAAATAGCTAAGAAGCTTAAATTCTTTAATTAGAAGCTTAGCTTAATAGTTAAAAAGATTCTTATAAAAGTTTAGATTAGCTTACTAGTTATTAGCAGCAACTTTTAAATAGGATATATTAATATTAAAAACTCTCTTTTAAAGAATATATCTAATAAAATCTATAGTATATAGGCTACACTTTTATATATCCTCCTTTAATTAGATTTAGAGTTAAAGAATAATAAAAGAAATATAATTAATAAGATCTTAAGTTTCTAGTAGGGCTTTATAAATTTTATATTAGTTATAGATTATTTTAATTATAATTTTAAAAGAGGTTTTAAACTTACTACTCTGTTTTTTATTAGTAATATTTTATATATTATCTAAGTAGAAGTATAAGCTGTTTTGTTAGTTAATAATTAGGCTTATATAATACTCTTTCTTATTCTTTCTTATAAAGATAATAAAATAATATAATATAAGCTTATTTGCTAAAACTTTAGATTATTATATAATTAGATTCTTATAGAAAGGTATTAAAATAATAAGTATTACTGCTTAGTATTCCTTAAGAATATCCCTAATAATTAGATTATAAGCTGCTTTAATATGCTCTTCTAAAAGAGTATTACCCCTCTGTAAGAACCTTAATATATTATAAAGGTTTAGAAAGCACTTTAACTATATACCTTACTCCTAAAATCTTTAATTTAGCTTTCTATCTTTATTATATAAGAAACTAGATTCTTAGTATTTAGTTAGGGTTATATTAGTAAGATCTTTATAGCTATATATCTATTTAGGTGTTAAGAGATTTCTATTTTACTCTAGCTTAGATATATTATTAAGCTTATAAAGCTTAATAAGGTACTAAAGTAGCTTAATTATCTTAAAGATAATTCCTAGAAGTTAATTACTAAACTAGATAAGTAAAATAAATCTAGTCTTACTTAGCTTTTAGTTAGAAAAACTAGAATAATTAAGGTAAGTATTAAGTAGCAGGTAATATTATCTTATAAGAAGAACTAAAACTAATATATTAATTATCTAAGTAGTTATATTATAGCAGACTAAATAGTTCTTATAAAAGTATAAAATATAAATTAAAAGCTTCTTTTTAATTTTATTAAGTTAGTTAATATCTTAAATAGTTTAGTAAGCCTTCTAAAACTTTAAGTTATACTTTTTAGAAGAAGGAGACTAGAGAGATATAAATATAGCTTAGCCTAATATTATATAGAAGTCTTTTTTTTTAATAAGGTGAGAAAAGAACTATTAGAAGAGAAAAAGAGTTAATTAGATAGGCTTGCAGTTTATTTATTATACAGTAATTAATAGTTATAAAAGAGAAAGTAGTTTAGAGAGGGAAGTTTATAATAAAAGGAAGTATTAATAGTTAAAAGACTAGTAATTTTTGTTATAGCTTAGCAGAGAGAAGTTAGAAGAGAAAGAATATAATTTATAGGTTACCTAAATAGTAGTTAGGCTTAATTAAAGTATTAAAGTGAAATATAAAAGCAGTTATTATAAAAGAAAAGTTATTATAAGTAAAATAGTTAGTTATAGGTTATTTAAGTTAAGATATCTCTTTTTATAGATAAAAGTAAAGAGGGCTTTTAGTGCTAGTAGTTAATATACCTTCTGATTTTATGCTTTTTAGATATAAAAGGAGCTAACTAGGCTTATAATAATACGTTTAGGAGAAAAAAGCTAATATTTATAGCAGCAGATTACTTAAAATAAAGTGAATTTTTAAGGACTAATTATAAGATACTTAGAGTAGTAAGCCTCCTTTTTATAAGCAGTAACACTTTCTAGATAGCACTTTCCTTATTACTCTTACTACTTAAACTTAAATAAATATATTCTTTTTAGCTTAGTTAACCTTAAATTAGTAATAAATAGTTCTTTAAGTTATTAGTTTTTATCTTATTAATAGATTACTATAGTAAATATACTTTTTAATTGTTATAGCTGCTATTTATTATTATTAACTACCCCTCTTTTTAGATATAAAAAAGTATACCTCCTCTACTTAGTTATATCTTTTCTTTTTTCTATATAATATATCTATCTTTATAAACTCTAGCTTAACTAACCCTTTATAATAATAGTTAGACCTCTTTAAGTAATATAATATAGATATTAAGATTAACTCTAGTTATCTTTATAATATTATTTTAAACCCTATATATAAGCCTTTCTCCTTTTCTCCTATTCTAAGTTTAGCTAATTATAAAGATAAAGAAAGAACTTTTTATTTATATAGGCTTATTACCTTATTATCTCTTATAATAAGTCTTCTTTCTAAGCCTGTTTAACTAATTATTAATTTATATATAAGCTTCTCTTTTTCTCTCTTAGACTTCTATTAAAAGTTCTATTAGTTGAATTTAGTATAAAATAAGCTTTATCTATAAGCTTTTAATTAATAAGAAAGCTAAAAGAGTTATATTAAAGTTTTAATATTTACTTATAAAGTTTTTAACTATATATATAGGGCTAATTAACTAAAGAAAAATACTAAAAGGATAGCTATTTTTTATAAGAGAGATCTATATTATAGAGGGTTATATTAAACCTTAAGGCTAGTTATATTAGAAGTTAAATAGGTCTAAAGCTGTTAAAGCTTTATTAATCTATATATATAATGCTTATAACCTCTAGCTTTATAACAGCTGCTTTAAATATTAAATAAAGATATCTTTTAAAATAGCTTAGAGTAATAAATAAGTTATAATATTAGTTCCTTTCTAGGAGTGTATTTCCTATTAAATAGAGTAGAAAAGAGCTTATTCTAATTATATCTACTATAAAAAGAGCTTTTTCTACTTATATAAGCTTAACTATAACTAGGAAGAGACTAGGTAAATAGGCTATATTAAGAAGAGTAACAGAAAGAAGGGTATTTTTAATAGCACTCCTTATAAAGAGAGTAGAAGTATTATAATAATACTTAGTATTAAATATAAGTTCTCTAGAAGTAAGACTTTCTCTAAGCAGTATAAACTATTAATTAACTAACTTATTATTTTAGCTTTAAAGTATAGGTATTAATTATAAAAATATTCTCTTAGAGTTTCTTATAAAATTCTTAATAAGAAAGTAAATAAATAAATTAGCTTTATAGCGTTAAAGTTAAAAGAGAAAGCTGATATAAAAGGTAGCAGACAGAGTACTTAGAAAGGTATTTAGTTAGGTTTAAATTTAAATTTTTCAGGGATTAATATTAGTTTTTTTTAGTTTTTCAGTTATTTTTAGTCACTTTATATATAATTAGTTTTTATTATTTTTATATCTCCCCTTCTTTTGTAATAAGTATATCTTAAGCAAAAGAAGTAATATAAGCAGTATATTATTATAAAAACAAAGCAAAAATAATTAGTAATAAATATATTATATATAGAGTTACTTATTTAAAATAAATAAAAACTTATAAATATATAGACTTAGCTATCTCTTAGCTTCTTTATATCTCTATATTAGTTATTAAATTCTTTATTCTTTACAGAGATACCTACTACTAATTTATTCTTTTTTTACTACTTATTAATCTTAGTTTATAAGGTTTTATTTTGTTTTTAAAGTTACTTAATTTACGCTTTTATAGCTTTAATATTATTTATTTCTGCTTCTTTTAGTATAAAAAGTTTATTAGGGTTAAGAATTTCTGCTAGGCTTAGTATATTAAAGTCTAGTTAATTTACAGCAGGAAAGACCTTAGCTATATCTTTATTAAGGTCTAGTTAGACTTCTATTTCAAAGATATTATTTAAATAGCTATTCTTATTTACTATAAATTTCTTTAAGCAGTTACTAGTAATAGTTCTCTTAATAAGCAGTTTAGTAAGTATTTCTAAGAGATAAGAGAAATTATAAAAAGAAATCTTCTAAATATAAAAGGAGCTAAGCTAATAAGTACTAAGCTTATTAGAGAAGCTTTTATTAATAGATAGCTTTGTATTATATATAAGAATAATATCTTATATTTATAGCCCTTAATGTTATATTCTATATTTATTTTTTTAATTATAATCTTTAGCTACTTAATAGTACTGCTTTATAATATACTTAAGTGCAGTATAGCAATTAGAATTAAGTTATTTAAACGTTTATATATATAAAAAAAGCTTAGTTTTTATATCTATAGCTTTTAACCAGTTTAGTATTTACTAAGTAATACTTTTTATCTTAATTAGAGTAATTAGATTATATCTATAGATAAGATAAAAAGGAGAGTAACTAATAGAAAACCTAACTAATATTTAATTAGCAAAAAGGGCTATATAAAAAACTAAAGTTTAGTTTTTAATATTAAAATCTAATTAGGTTATTAAAGTATAGATAAGAGGTTAATAACTCTTTTTAATAAGTCTATTTGCTTTTAAGTTATATACTGAAATAATAAGGTATTATCTCTTATAGATTTAATTAAGCTTTTTAATAAACCCTTTATTTTTAGAGCCTTTATTAATAGTAAGAAGCCTATAAATCTTATACTAGCAGATAATATCTTCTTAGATAAACTTAGCTATTATTTTAAAGTTAACATTTTTTAGTAGCTAATAAGCTTTAATATAGCTAGTTAATATATTATAAGCTTTAGCTAAAAAGTAGTTACTAATCTTTTAGATATCTATATAGATATATTAGAAAAGAATACCTAAAGGTATAATAAAAGTATAGAAGTCTTTAAATTAATATAGTTAAGCTGAAGTATATAAGAGGCAGCTTTTTATCTAGTTACTTATTATTTAATATATATTTTCCTAAATATACTATTTCTTAAGCTTTATATATATAATATCTCTTCTATAGTAGCCTCTTTTAATATATATATATTAAATAAGTTTTTTTTACTTATCTTTATTATTTATTACTCTTCTTAGTATAGGATTTATTTTTATACTCTTCTAAAAAAGAAAGCTATCTTAAAAGATATATTTTACTATATACTATTTAAACTTACTAAAGTTATACTAAGCTACTATTTTTAGTTAGCTTAAAAAGGCTAAATATTTAGTAATCTGCTAAGATCTTTAAGATTAAGCCTATTTAGAGCTTAATAAATCTCTTCCCCTTAGGTATAGATCCTTATCTAGCTCTACAGTATAAATAGAGTTATTAATTATCTTATTTAAATCTTTCTCTTATTCTACCTTATAAATATTAGATTCCCTAGCTAGTTTTTATAAAAAACTATCTACAGTATTATTCTTTATACTAAGTATATATTAAATATTAAAATTAAATATTTTAATCTAAGTAATTTATTATATAAAAATAGCACTTAGTAAATCTAAAACAGTGCTATTAATCTAATCTATAAAAACTTTTATATCTATTTCTAAAGTAAACTATACTTTATAAAGATAATTTTAAAGTTTTTTAAGAGTAAATAAAACTAACTAAAGCTTAAGCTTACTTATATTATAGTTAAGAGCTATATCTATCTAAATTCTACTCTTATACCTAGTAATATATCTTTTGCTCTGATAATATTACCTAAAAATAGCATTTTATCTTTTAGAGCTTATATTAGTAGAAAAATAGATCTTATTTACTTCTTTATTATAATTAATAAGCTAAAATAATAGAAAGCTAACTAGGCAAAGCTTAAGGGTTTCTATAGCTAATTACTACTTAAAGCCCTATTTAAAAGGTATATCTTTTCAGAGAAGCTTTATTAGCAAGCTTAAAATAGTGCTATAATCTTTAATTTACATACAGTAAAACCTAATAATTCTAAATAAGCTTTTAATAGCTATAATATTATTATATCTTTCTTATTTAAAGATCTTAATAATTTTATTTTAGTTAAACTTATATTCCCTACTACCTACTATATATTTAAGAAGGTTAATAATAAGTTAGCAAATCTAAGATTTCTCAAGAAAAATAGTAGTACTAATAAGTTTAAAATTCTAAAGTATTATATTAAGGTTTATAAAGTACTTAAAAACATATAAATATATCTCTAAGAGCTTAATAAAGTAGTTATTATTATATACTATTTTTAGCCTTCTAATAGAAATATTATTAAGAAAAAGCTAATAAACATTTAAGATAAGGTTATAAAGGATTCTTATAATAACCTTTATAAACTAAGTAACTAAATTTATTACACTTTATAGTAAGGTATATATTCTAAATAACTTAAGAGGAGTAATAAATATAATTAAGTTTTAGCTTTTTTTATTAAGAGAAATTTAGTTATATCTAGAAAATAAGTCTAAAAAACTTATAATCTTATAATTAGTAAAATCTTTAGAAAATTTATTAGCCTTAAAGGGAATAAAAATATCTCTAATATTAATTTTATTAAACTTTATATATAAGTTAATTAGCTTTATATTACTATCTTTCTTAGTAATAAAGAACTAAACGTTTCTATATAACCTATAAGATTCTTTAAATATTTCTTATATAACTTATAATCTAAGTATATTAATAACCTTACTTTATAAAGCTTTTAAAATAGAAATCCTCTTTTCTTACTAAGTAATATATTAAATAGTTCTAATTTTCTATAATAAAGCTATTTATAGATTAATATAGCTGTATTTAGTAAAGTCCTATATAAGCGCTTTCTCTCTGTTTATAAAGATATATTTTAATATCTTAATCTCTCTTAGTAAAAAGTATTGCTAAGTAATTTTAAGTTTTAAAAACCTCTTTAGTATAAGCTAAATACCTCAGTTAAACTTTATAAATTATAAATATATATAGCTAGTAAAGGGGGAATTAAATAGCTAAAAATAGTTTTTAACCTCTTAAATTAAGATCTTTTTCTAGTCTTTCTAATTATTTAGAACTAAGCTATTTAAAAGTAAATTATTAACTAGATATACTTTCTTATCTTTTTACTTATATAATATATAGACTTTTATAAAGCTTTAATTAGCTTTAAAATCTTTATAACAGAAGTTAAAAAGCTTTTAATCTTTTAGAATACTATTAAGATATTATTAGCTTTTAGTCTTCTTAAGAAAGTAAGCTTTAATAGTTTTTATTACTAAGGTAACTACTGCTTTTATAATTATACTAAGAATATTAAGTGCTACTAAAAGTGAAATTAAAATATAGTATTAGCTACTTTAAAAAGTTTTTATTTCCTATTTAAGAAGGTTTTCCTTCCTTTTTTAGGCAAAAAAGTGCTCTTTTTTATAATTTATTATAATATTAGTATAATAAGTTTAGACTTTATTATATATATTATTTATATCTTAGTTAGTCTTATTATAGTTATAAATAGACTTAGAAGTATTATAAATATTTTATATATAGTCTTTTTATTCTGGAAAATAGTATTAAATTTAGTATAAAAAATCTAACTATATAAAACTAATTAGAATACTAATTCTTTTAAGCTTCTTATTTTTATATTCTTTAGCTTTTATTATAGTAGTAATAAAATATTTAAAATACCTAAAAGTAAGCTTAGCAGAAATAATAAAAGAAAGCTTAAAAAGCAGGTTATAATTAACTATTTTAGAGTTAATAACTATTATAATTATTATAATCTTATAGTTATTAATCTAAATAGGTATATAACAAGCTCTAATAAAATACAGCTTTAGGTTATCTTTAGCTATTATTCTTATAATTAGAGTAGTTATAGAAATAGGGATATTATAGTCTAAAATATATTTATAACTGATAAGATTAAACTTAGCGCTAATATTAATAACACTTCATACTGGAGAGTAGTTATTAAGGCGCTCTTTACTAATAATAACTTTTAAAATAAGCTACAGTATAATAATTATAAATACTATCTAGTTTATAATTATAAAGATAATAGCTTTAACTATAAAGATCTTTAAATAGTTTTATATTTAAACTATATTATTATATTTAGTTACCTAGTTTATTTATTAAGCCTTTTCTTTAGAGGTTTTAGTAAAGTTAGTAAAGTTAGTAGGAATAGATATATAAATAATACCTTTAAAATTATTTATAAAAATATATATTTTTCTAATAAACTTTTTTCTATACTTAGGCTAGATCTTATATACTTTTTTAACTAGAAAACTAACTAAACTATAAAGCTTATATAAGATAAATTTATTAATTAGTTCTTTATTTTTAATAGTTTTTCTATTTTAGCTATTAAGGAATATAGCTAGCTAGAAATTATCTTTTAAGTAAGATATTTTCACAATAAGTTTTAGGAGAGAAACTTTAATTATATTATTAGTTATTACTTCTCCTTTTAAATTATCTATTCTTTTTAGTTTTAAAGTATTAAAAGGAGTAAAAGCTTAATTAGGAAATAACTCTTCTCCTATTTTAATATCTAAGTTTTTTTTTTATTTTTCTAAGTTATAAGAAATCTTTTTATTTTCTCTAGCTCTTTTTAGTAAGATTAAAAGCTTCTTAGGGTAAGTTTTTATAGCTTAAAGCCTTTTTAAAATAGCAGAAGTATCCTTAATATTCTAAATAGTGAAGTAAACCTTTTTAGAAAGGGATTTTAGAGCCTTCTTTTTAATCTTTTCTAAATTTAAAAGCTTCAGCTTCTTCTAAGGGAAAGAATTAACTCTATATGTTTTTAATTAAGTGATTATAAGCTTAAAAGCTATAAAATTAAGTATATTTTCTTTTATTATACTGTTAGGTTATACTAAGTTATATAAGTGTTTTTCCTGTTTATTTTTATTAACTACTAAAACTTAAAATATAAAAGCCTAACTACTTACTTCCTTATTAGATATTATGCTTTCTTTTTCTATAAACCTATAAAATACTTTAATTAAGTTAAAATTATCTTAATCTTAGGGAATTTTTATAAGTATAGACTAAGGTTTACTAATATTCTATTTAAAGATTTCAGTAGCTTAAGCTTTTATAGCTTTACAGCTATTTTAATTTTTCAGATATATAATAATAGCTTCTTAGTTAAGCTTACTTTCTTATCTTAATAAAATAATAATTATCTAAGAGATAAAGAATTTATTATTCTGAGGGCTATAAGAGTACTACTTTTAGAAATACTAGATTAAGCTACTTTACTTATTAGCTATCTTTTATAAATAACAGCTTTTTTTAAAGTTATAATCTATATAGCTTATATACTAATACTAACTATGCAGTTTATAAGGGAATAGCTTAGAGTTTTCTTTATTAACTTTTATAGAATAGACTAAAAATAGTTAGTTATCTTCTATAGTTAATAAAACTTAAGTAACTCTTCTAGAAGATATTTTCTAGTTATTTATTATTTTTACTAAGTTAGAAAGTTACTAGTTTAAAAATTAACTCTAAATACTTTTTATACCTTAATTAGGCTTAGGTTTGCTTTTTTTTATTTATAGAGGGGGAGGAGTATCCTCTTATAGGATTTTTAGGGGTAGAGGAAATAAAGTATAAGTAGGGGCTGTAATATAAAAAATTTACTTTTAAGTAGCTTTAGAACTAAGCTAATTTATTAGGTTTACTTTAAACTTATTAAAGTTTTCTTTTTTAAATAACTTATAGATACTTAACTTTATTAATAAAATAGTTCTATTTAAAACTAACTAATTAAATCTTAATATAGTTATATAAATTATTTAGGGGCTGCTTATTATATTAAGGTTATATTTTACAGCTTTAGTTTAAATATTATTAATCTATTAAAGAAACTTTATAGTAGCTTTATAGTTAAAATTATTAATTATTAGTATTAAGGAAATAATCTAGCTGATCTAGTTATTTAGAAAGTTTTAATAATTTTTATTTATAGCTTTATAGTATTAGATTAAGTAGTTTTTTATTTATTACTAAGTTTTACTAAAAAGTTAAGCTTAGTTATTAGTTTAGAAAGAGATATCTATATAGAATATAATACTTAGTATTTTAGAAGTATTAATAATACTTATTACTTTTATAGTAGCTTTATAGCTTTTAATAAAGTTTAGAATATTATTTTTAGAAAAGAATAGCGCTCTAGCTATACTAGGCTTTAGTATTTTAAATTCTTAGAGCTTATACTTATAAGGTTTTAATATCTTCTAATATAATTTAGTAAGCTCTAGATAGCCTTATATTACTCTTATTTTAGAAGAATCCTCTCTAAGTATTTTATTTATACTTATAATGCTACTCTTAGAAGCTATAGTTTTAAAGATTTTAGCTTTAGTAATTACTTTTAAGCTTTAGTTAGAATTAGAAATCAGGGGAGGCTTTTCTTATTAAGGTTAATAAAATAAAAAACCTATAAAAGGACTTATTAATATATTACTAGGGCTTAGGTTAGGCTTGCTATCTGTTAATTTATATCTAAAACCTTTATTTTAAGCTTAAGTTAAAGTTTTTAGAACTTTAAATTTTAGTAATATTATTCTAAAGTAGATATTACTAAATTAACAGAAGAAGTAATAGAAGAAAGCTTTTCTAAAGAAGTGCTTTATAAAAAGATAGAATAAAACTTAAGTAAAGAGGATAATTTATTAATAAAAGGAATAAAAGAAGAATTTTTATAATATAAGCTTAGAAGGGTAATAAAAAGTGAGAATAGAGATAAAGAAAGAAAGAGAGAACTCTGCTATTATTTCTGCTTTTATTTATCTCTCTTATCTAGTAAGTATATCTATATTTATTATCTTTTCTCTTTTCTACTATCTTAATAATATAGTTATTTTATATCTTAAACTTCTTTTTCCTCTCTTCTTATAAGGAGACTAGCTATTATTAGTAATATCTTCTATAACTTTATTCTATAGTATTCCTTTTTTATAAGTTAGGCTTAGGATTTAATAGAAAACTTAATTAAACTTTAGTCTTAACTATAAATCTTAAGAGATATACTTTATACTAGCTGCTTATTTACTATATAAGTAGGTAAAGAGGGGAGATAATAGAAGAGATATATATATCTTCCTTTTTATAAAGTTAGTATAAAATTATTCTTAGAAGAGAGAAATATTCTCAGTTAAGCTTATAAAATATTTCTCTTATTTCTCTTTTAAAAAGCTAGTATAGTTATAATATTTTTCCTTTTTAGTTTTTTATGCTTTTATGCTTATAGTAACTTCTAATTTAAAGAACTTAGTTTTTAATATTTCTATATATAGGTATAACTTAAATCTTAAGTTTTTAGGCTTTTTTAGCTTCCCTCTTATTAGTTAATATATTATTAGAAACTTTTTAATAAGTTTAGCTAAGAGGAAGTTTTTTAGGATAAATTAATTAGTTTTACTCTTTTTAAGGTTTATAAAGTAGGTAAGATAAATTTAGTTACTTTTATATTTTTAGCTTTTAGAAGAGTGAGAGAGATAGTTAATTTATTTTAGTTAACTTTAGATTATTATTATAAAAGTTAGTAAAGATATAATATATAATAATTTTTAAATAAGTAGATAGCAGGTTAATAAGAAGGATTATCTAGATTTATTAGAACCCTATTTACTCTTTTCTGCTAAACTAAGCACTCTTTTTTTTAAGGTTTTTTAGACTTTTATAAGCTTAGTTAATCTTAAATTTTAAGTTTTTAAGTAGTTTCTCTTTACTTTAGGAAAATAGAAGTTAAAAATATATTAGCTAAATTTCTTTTAATATAATGTTATTTAAATTACCTCTTTTTCTAAGCTTTTTCCTACTCTGATTTAGTAAGGTAGTATAAAATAACTATAAAAGGGATTTTTCTTTAGTAGTTTTATTTACCCCCCTATACTAGTTACTAATTTTATAATAGGGTAAGAGAGAAAACTTATTAATTATATTAAGGTACTTTACTTTAGGGGGAAACACCTCTAAAAATACTTAAATACTTATATATTAATTTTCTAGCTAACTATAAAAGATATAAAGATAAATATATAAATATAAACTTAACTGAATTATACTTTATTTATAGCTTTTATTCTTTTTATTTTATAGGTTATATAACTTTTTTAGAGAAAATAGGCTACTGAGAAGAAGTTTAGTAGTGTTATCTCTATAATATTCTGCTTTATTTTAGTTTTAAATAACCTAAGAGGTATAATAAGAATTAAGAAAAAGGATAAAAAGTAAGACTGATTAAAGCTAGAAGAGCTTAAAAATGCTTATTTTTATTTAGTTTTTCAAAAAGTAAGTCTTAGTAGATTTTTACTATAGGTTAAGTAGAAGGGTTTTAATAGCTTTTTTAGAGAACTAATTACTAAAGTTATTAAGAAAAATAAGAATTTTATAAAAATAAGTATGTTTCTTGCTTAATTACTTAGTCCTTTTTGTTAAAGGCTGACCAGACCTCTGTTTACTTATATAAGCTATTTCCCTTTGAGATAACGCCTAACGCCTAAGAAACTATTTATGTGATCCATTGCCTTGAAGTTAAAATGCTAGAAATTTTAAAACTCTGCCCCTTTCTAATACTATTATATTACTATTAATAAAGTAGATAAATAGAAAACTATATTTAAAATAAAATATAAGTACTTTAAGTATATAGTAATACTATTTAGGCTTACTAATACTTTAGTAACCTTCTAAGTATATATTTATAAAACGCTTACTAACTTTTTAGATATATATTATATTATATACTTAAATAATATTCTGATCTACTTAAATATAAAAAAGTAGTATATAAAAACCTTTTATACTATTTTATACTACCTAAAAGCTACTAAACTATTTATAAAACTTAAGAAGTATAACTTCTATTAGATAGAAGTTAACTTCTTAAGGTTTTATATTACTTAAAATAATATTAAAATAAACCTAAACTATATCTAAGTAGTTACTAAATAGCTAATACTAAAATCCTTTAGAAATATATAGATCTTTTTAGAATTCTATAACTTCTATTATAAATTTATAATAAGATATTCCTATATTATAGCCTCTATAAATAATATATTTAAAAGAAGTTAGAATAGTATAAAATTAGAAGCCTTTATCTAAATAGAAGAGATATAAACTATATTTAAAACGTTTTAAAAAGTATTTACTAAAGCTTTAATATTAAGATATTATAACTCTATATTAAAAACTAAAATTAAAATAGATATATCTACTTAAGTAGTATTTAATATACTCTTATAGAAGTATAGAACTATCTAGTATTTAGTAGTTTTTTAGTTAATAAAACTATTAAATATAAAATAATACTAAGCTATAGAGTAATAAAAGCTTCTAACTATTATTAAAAGCTTAAATTACTAAATATAATACTTTTAAGAACTCTTTAAGAAGTTTCTAATACTTATAAACTATATTATACTAAAAGGAGTGTTTACTATATCTATATAAAATATTTATAGAAAGCTTATATAATAAGTATACTAATTATTAGCTTTTAATTTTAAAATCTAATATAAATTAGAAATTACTAACCTAGTAAATAGATTATTTAAATACTTAGATTATATTATAGAAAATATAAAAATAAATAATATACTTCTTACTTTTAAAAGAAAGCTTAAGCTTATTAGCTAGCTTTTAATAACTAATTACTAATATATTACTAAGCTTAAAAGATAAATAGCTATTATAAAAACTTATATCTAAGCTATTTAGTAAAGTATATAAGAACTTTACTAGAGGGCTAGTTCTAAAGTTAAAGGATCTTTACTTTTAAATTAAAATTACTCTATAAAAAGTATTAATAAACTACTATATATTATTATATATATTAGTATTATTACTTACTTTAAAGTATATATAGATATTATACTAACTACTCTATAAAAAGAAAGTAATATAGTAAAAAACTTAAGAAAAGCTAAAGTTATTATATTAAAATAGTATATTCTATATACTATAATAAAAAAGTTTATTTAGAATAAAATAGTTTATATACTATATCTTAATATAAATCTTAAATAAATAGTTAGTAAACTATAAACTAAAAACTATTTCTATAGAGATATTACTACTAAAGTTTACTAAAACGCTAGAGGATACTAAAAATATTAACTTAATAAAAATAATATCTTTTAGTTTAAAAGAAGATTTATTATCTTAGAAAAGAGATCCCTTTATTATAAAATCTTAAAAAACTACTATAATACACCTAAGTTAGATTATATAGGGGTAAATAAAACTATAAAATTAATCCTATAAAAGTTTTACTAACTATACTTAATAGAAAATATATAGTAATATATTACTAAATACCTATATTACTAAGAGGTATATATACTATAGTATAAACTATATAAGTTACTATAAATATTAAAACTACTAGTATACCTATTTTAGTAGATCTTACTAAACTTCTTAACTAGCTTACTAGAAAGCTATTAAAATAATAGAGTTATTTATAATATAATCTTAGTAATTATATACTAAATAACTAAAATAGCTTAATTCTTAGTAATAACTAAGTAACTAGATACTATAAGCTTAATAAGAATCTTATATTAAGAGATTAAATACTAATATAGTATACTTAAAGCTATTATAAGTAATTAAAATAAATTAATTACTAACTAGTTTTAATAGAATTAAATAAAAACCTAAGATATTTAAAAGTATCTCTCTATAGTTTAGTATTTATAGATAGATAGCTAAATAGAAAGAATATACTAAACTCTAACTATATATCTTATAAAGTTTAATAAAAATTTATAGAATTAATAAATAACTTAACTAATTAAAACTAAATTCTCCTATAATAATAGTAAGTATACTACTATTAATATATCTTTATTTAAAATACTTATAAGATACTACTTTAAAATAGTAAACTACTACTTACTAAATATTAAGATTAAAATTTAAAAAGTTAAAGAAAAACTTAAAAAACTAATAGAAATTTACTAAAAAATAGCTAAGAATTAGTAATATACTACTAAAGTATAAGCTAAAAATATTAATACTAAATAAAAAGTATAATTATATAATATAAAAGATATTATAGAACTTTCTACTAAAAACTTCTATTTTATAAAAAGTTAATAAAAACTTATTTTATAATTTATCTCTATATTAATTATAGAAGCTATAAATTTAAATACTTATAGAGTTTAACTTCTAGAGAAATATAATAAAGTATATAATATCTTTTTAATTACTTTATTTAAGCTATAGTATAACTAAAAACTTATTAAAAAATAGCTTCTAAACTTTAAAAAAAACCTAAAAAAATAAGAAGTTAAAAACATTATATTATAAAAAGAAGTATTAGAAAGCCTCTTATATTTAGTTAAGTAAAAAGGCTAGTTAATAGAATATAATATCTAGAAGCTTAAAAAATACTTAGTAAATACTTTATAAATTCTTACTAAATTTAAGAAATAATAGTATAAATTATATTATAAGTAGGATAATAAGTAATATAGAGTAATAAAAAAAGTTAATTAATTATAGAATAGTTTAAAATACTAGAAAAAACTCCTAAACTTTTTAGTAAAAGAAATATAAAATAATAAGTATCTAACTATATATTTCTATAAGAAAACTACTATATATTTACTAAACTTTATTTAGTATTCTAACTACTCCTAACTATTATCTTTACTTTTATTATTACTACCTTAATTCTTATTATTACTACTATTATTATCCTTAGAACTTTTATTATTATTATTATTACTATTACTCTTTAAGCTATTACTAGTAATACTATTATTATTATTAAAACCTTTACTACTAAGTATACTATTAGAGTTATTATTATTATTTTTAGAAAACTTATTAATATTTTTATTATTAATTTAATACTAATAAGCTATTACTAAATAGTTATTAACTTACTTATAAGAGTTAAGCTAGAGTATAAGGCTACTACTAATAACCTTATAAATAGAAATAGGAGTAAAGTAATAAGTATTATAAAGTATATAAATAGCTTAAATCTTTAAAAGCTCTTATATAAAAAGCTTAAATATATAGTTATTACTATTAAAAAGCTACTTCTCTAAAACCTTACTAAAGTAATTAAGAAACTAAGCTTAATTAAAGATATAAATCTTATTATATAAATATATTAGAAAGATATTATTAATTTATAGTATAATCTTTTTAACTAATACTTTATCTTTAGCTTAATAAGCTATTTATAAAAGTATATTAAATAAATAAATAAAAAACTAACTATAAATAAAACTTATATTAAGAGAAACCTATAGGTATACCTAAATATATAAAGCTATAGTTTCCTCTATATTTATAGTAAGTAATTAGTTATTATACTTCTTAGAATTAAGCTTAAAACTAGTAGAGTTTACTAACTACTTATAAAAATACTAAAAAAGCTTAATACCCTATTCTATAGCTATAAAGATATAAAAAATCTTATACTAATAATACTATTTAGTATTAATAGTATAAGTATAATATTTAACTTAGTTCTAATAAAAGTAAACTATATTAATAAAATAAATTAAAATCTAAGAGAAAGAAAGTTAGCTTATACTTTCTCTAAATAATTACTAAATTTACTTTATAGTATTTAATACTATAAATCTAATATAACTTATATATATAGTTACTATTCTTTTAATAAATATAAATAACTTTAATGCTTTTAAAAAGCTATAATATATAACTAATATAAAGCTTACTACTACCTACTTAGTTATATTAATAATCACTTTTACTAAGCTCCCTCTTATTAAAGCTATACTCTTTAAAAAGTTAGTAAATAAAGCTCTTAATACTTATAATATTAGTTATAAAAATATTATAGAATAAAAAAGAGTTTAATAAATATATTATAAAAGCTTAATAAAAGATTTATAAAAATATAAAAGTTATTATAGCTAGATATAATATATTATAAAAGAAAAGAATTAACTCTAGGGGGGAGAAAAGCTATTACTTTATAAATAGCTAAGAGGCTTTATTAAATAATTATAAAAGTAGTTATAACTTTAAATAGTATAAATAGTAGTTATTTACTAAAATAGATATTACTATTTATAAAGAGATAAGTATAATAAATTAATAATAGTAGTTACTATCTAACCTATTTAATAACTTTAAAATATATTTATTTTAAAAGAGAGATAATAGAATAAAAAATAAAATTATTATAAAAATATTATATAAAAGAAAACTTACTAAATAAAGAGTAAAGTATTAGAAATAAAATTTAAAATATAAAGATAACTATTCTCTTTTAAAAATAATAATAAAATTCCTTTAAAGTAATTCTAAATAGAGGGTATAAAAAGGCTTAAAAGGAGAAGAACCTTAAGAGATAAGATTAAGCTTTAAATTATAGCTTTAACTTAAAAGTTTTATTATTTTTTAGTAAATATATAGTAAATAACTACTATACTAGACAATAGAGATAACTATATTAAGTTTAATATATATTGCTTAAATAATAGAAAAGGATATTAGTAAGGAGCTATCTAGAGTATTTAGACTTATAATAAGAACTACTATATTTAGAAAAAGGATAATTATAAAGGTTTAAATACTTAGTTTAAAAAGCTTAAGGATAATATAACAGGGCAAGGGAGAAAACTTATTAATTATACTAGGCGCTCTACTTCAGGGGGAAACACCCCTGAAGATATCTAAACACTTATATATTAATTTTCTAGCTAACTATAAAAGATATAAAGATAAATATATAAATATAAGCCTAACTAAATTATGCTTTATCTATAACTTCTATCCTTTTTATCTTATAGGTTATATAACTTTTTTAGAGAAAATAGGTTACTAAAAAGAAGTTTAGTAGTATTATCCCTATAATATTCTACTCTATTTTAGCTTTAAATAACCTAAGAAATATTATAAGAATTAAGAAAAAAGATAAAAAGTAAAACTAACTAAGGCTAAAAAAGCCTAAAAACGCTTATTTTTACTTAGTTTTTTAAAAAGTAAATCTTAGTAGATTTTTACTATAGGTTAGGTAGAAGGGTTTTAGTAGCTCTTTTAGAGAACTAATTACTAAAGTTATTAAAAAAAATAAGAATTTTATAAAAATAAATATATTTTTTATTTAATTACTTAGTTCTTTCTATTAAAAGCTAACTAGACTTCTATCTACTTATATAAACTATTTCTTTTTAAGATAATACCTAATACCTAAGAAACTATTTATATAATCTATTACTTTAAAGTTAAAATACTAGAAATTTTAAAACTCTACTCCCTTCTATATATCCCCTAAGTCTTTTTTTAAGTAAAAGGAAGAAGACTTAATTAGTTTTACTTTATATATATAATATTCTTCTATACTTTAAAAGCTTTACTATTAGAAGGTTTACCTTTTATAAACCTCTTAATAGTTTCCTATTTAACTTAAGTATTATTTATATCTTTTTTCTATACCTCTTTAATATATTATATACTAGGTTTAAGCTATTTTTTAAGTATAATTAGGAGTAGATAAAAGTCCTAAACTTATATTACCTATATAATATCTTCTATAAAGTTATTTTAGTAGATAAGAAATTCTTCTAGGATATACTTACTAAGCTTCTACTTTAGAAGAAGATTAAGTTTCTAAATATATTACTTAAGTTTAGTATAGTAAAGCTTTTATTATATATTTTTTATATATATTAGCTAGTTTACCTCTTATTTTTAGTATTTAAAAAAGTAATCTTCCTATATAATAATATTAGTAAAGGTTAAATATACTAGATCTCCTAGTTATAAATAGATATTAGGGTTATAAATGTTTAGGCTTAGTTTTATATCTTTTTCTATAATTAGTACTAATCCTTTTATAACTAAAAACTAATTAAGCTATATTAGAAGTAATCTTTCTTCCTATTACTTTTATATTACTTAAGTTCTATAAGACCTTAAGTTTCTTATTATAGTATCTTTAGCTTCTAAGAATTCCTTTAAAGATATATTAAGCTTAGCTTAAAATCCTTTAACTATACTGTTATAGGGGTTGAATTTATTAATTATAAGCTTAACTTAATAGTTATAAAGCAGTTTGTAGTAGTTTAAATTAGTAATCTTATTATCTAAGGTTTATTTTAATTAAGACTTCTTAATATTAGAAATTCTCTTTTAAAGAATATAATAGATAAAGTTAATAGTATAGAAACTACACTTTTATAAGTTATAGGTTTCCTTAAGTTCCTTTTTAAGTTAAAGTTAAAGGATAATAAATAAAGTGTAATTAATAAGATCTTAAGTCTCTACTAATACCTTATAGATTTTATATTAGTTTCTAATTATTTTTACTATATCTTAAAAAATCCTTTTAGAGTATTCTCTTTTAGAGGCTTATATATACTTATCTTAAGTACTGTCTAAATAGAGGTAGAGGCTATTTTTCTAGTTAATAACTATAGCTATAGCCTAACTACTTTCTTTAGGGTATCTAATAAAGATAATAAAGTTTTAATTTATAAAGAAATTATTATCTTTCTTATAAAGGAATATTAAGTTATTACTAAACTAAGGGGTTTATATAATAAAGATTTTAGTATATCTATTATTTTTAATATCTCTTATTATAAGTTTATATACTAACTTAATATAATCTATTATTAGCTTTTTACTTCTCTAAAAGTATTCTAATAAGTTATAAAAGTCTAGAAATATTTATTTCTATATAGCTTAATTTTAATAGCTTTAGCACTAAGTTTTATTAGAGTAATAGAAACTATTAGCTTATTATTTAATTAGTTTTATGTTTATTATATTATAAGTTCTCTATATCTACTAAGGTATAATAAGCTTTTTAAGAGTCTCTAGTTTAAAAGTATTTCTTAGGCTATAAAAGTTAATTAGTATTTTAATTACTTTTATTATATTAAACTAAATATTAAGAAGGTAGCTATTATTAATATTAAGAAAGAGATAATAAGATTTTTCTATTTACTTATTAAGTTCTCCCTCTAGGTTTAAATTAATATTTAGAGTAGAATACTCTTATTTTTCTATAGGTTCTTCTATAAGTTCTTAAATCTATTTAGTTATTTAAAACTTAACTAATTACTCTTTATATAGATATAAGATATAGATCTAAAGATTATTATATATAGTTTTAATCTTTTTAATATTCTATAAGTTATTTTAAAAGTTATACTAAAGAGGGGATTAAAGAGAAAGAAGGACTAGAGAAGATTAGTAGGATATAATAAAGTTATTATTAAAGATAAAAAAAAAGCTTTATTAAATATAGTAATACTTAGTTAGGTTTATATATTATTAAATAAGTAGAAAACGCTTTATAGTAAGTAGAGAAGATATTAAAGTTAGAGTTAAGATATAAAATAACTTAATAATAAGTTATTATAATAAAAGGATTACTAATATAATTAGTAGAAATATTTTAAGAGTTAAGAAAGGAAAATTAAGTAGGTGAAGTAGTAGTTAAATTTAGTTAAAATATTAAAGTGAAATATAAAAATAGTTATTATAAAAAGAAAGTTATTATATATAAAGTAGTTTATTATAAATTATTTAGGTTAAGATATTTCTTTTTATAGATAGTAGTAAGGGGGGTTTTTAATATTAGTAGTTAATATACTTTTTAATTTTATACTTTTTAAATATAAAAAGAGCTAATTAAGCTTATAAAGTAGTTTACTAAAAATAAAGTTAGTTTATAGTTATTAATTTAATTATAGATATTAGTAGGGTTTTTAAATAAAGTTAAGTTAGTAAAGAGTAAGAAGAGGAGAGATATTTTAGTTATTAATTATAATAGTTAGTTTTGCTTTTTAAAATAATTTTTTAGGTTAAAGAGGATATAGTTAGGCTTATAATAATATATTTAGGAAGAGAAAGCTAATATTTATAATAATAGACTACTTAAAGTAAGGTGAACTTTTAAAAACTAATTATAAGATATTTAGAATAATAAGCTTTCTTTTTATAAATAGTAGTATTTTTTAGATAATATATTTCTTATTACTCTTACTATTTATACTTAAATAAATATATTCTTTTTAACTTAGTTAACTTTAGGTTAGTAGTAAAAAGTTCTTTTAGTTATTAGTTTTTATTTTATTAATAAATTAATATAATAAATATACTTGTTAATTATTATAACTACTATTTATTATTATTAACTACCTCTCCTTTTAGATATAAAAAAGTATTTCTCTTCTATTTAGCTATATTTTTTCTTTTTTCTATATAATATATCTATCTTTATAAATCTTAGTCTAACTAACCCTTTATAATAATAACTTCACTTTTCTAATTATTATAATATAGATATTAAGATTAACTTTAGTAACTTCTATAAAACTACTCTAAATAACTTATTTAAACTTTTCTTTTTCTTACTTATTCTAACTTCTACTTTCTATAAAAATAAAAATAGGAAGTATTATTAATACTAAGCTATTATAACTACTTTAGTTATAGTATAGTCTTTTCTAGCTCTAACTAAGTCTCTTATTAACCTATAAGTAAGCTTCTCTTTTTCTTAAATAGATACTTATCTTAGATCCTATTAATATAATTTAATATAAAGTTAACTTTATAGATAAGCTAAAACTACATAAATATAAAGAAAGAGTTACTATATAGTTTTAGTATTTACTTATAAAGTTTACTTTAATATATATAAATCTAACTAAAGATAAAGAAATATTTTCTAACTAGCTATTCTTTATTTAAGAGGTATATATTACTAATAGCTATATTAATCTTTTTAGTTAGATATATTAAAAGTTTAATAGGTCTAAAGCTATTAAAGTTTTATTAATTTATATATATAATACTTATAACCTCTAGCTTTATAATAGCTATTTTAAGTAATAGAGAAAGATATTATTTAAGAAATCTTCTAAAAGAAAAGCTATTATTATTACTTCTCTATTCTAGGAGTATATTTCTTATTAAACTAAATAGGATAGGTTTTATTTAAACTATATCTATTATAAGAAAGAATTATTTTACTTATATAGGCTTAACTATAACTAAGAGGAGATTAAATAAGTAGGCTATATTAAGAAAAATAATAAGAAAAAAGGTATTCTTAATAATATATTTTAAGTAGATAGTAATAAAGTTATTTTATTTCTTAATAGTAATAAGAGGTTCCTTAAAAATAAGCTTTATATTTAAAAATATAATCCTCTTTTTAATTATCTTTATAACTTAATAGCTTAATATAAATATAATATTTTTAGAGATATTCTAATTATATTTTATTTTATTTTAATTTTAGTTATCTCTAAATAAGTAAGTTATTTAAAAAAAGAGTTAGTAAAATATAAGAGGTAAGATAAGGAGTATATATAATTATAATAGTAGTTTTAATAGTAAAATTATTTAAAGAGGTATTTAGTTTATTTTTAGTTTAAATTTTTTAAAAATTAGTATTAGTTTCTTTTAGTTTTTTAGTAGTTTTTAGTCTTTATATATAATTAGTTTTTATTATTTTTATATCCCCTCTTTTTTTATAATAAGTATATTATAAATAGAAAAAGTAATATAAATAGTATATTACTACTAAAATAATATAAAAATAATTAATAATAAATATATTAAATATAAGGTTATTTATTTAAAATAAATAAAAACTTATAAATATATAGATTTAGCTATTTTTTAGTTCTTCTATATCTTTATATTAGTTATTAAATTCTTTATTTTTTATAAGGATACTTATTACTAACTTATTTTTTTTCTACTATTTATTAATTTTAGTTTATAGAGTTTTATTTTATTCTTAAAGTTATTTAATTTATATTTTTATAGCTTTAATATTATTTATCTCTGCTTTTTTTAGTATAAAAAGTTTATTAGAGTTAGGAATTTCTACTAAGCTAAGTATATTAAGGTTTAGTTAATTTATAGTAGAAAAGATTTTAGCTATATCTTTATTAAGGTCTAATTAAATTTCTATTTTAGAGATATTATTTAGATAGCTATTCTTATTTATTATAAATTTCTTTAAATAGTTACTAATAATAGTTCTCTTAATAGGTAATTTAATAAGTATTTCTAAACAATAAAAGAAAATATAAGGGGAAATTCTTTAAATATAAAAAGGGCTAAGCTAGTAAGTACTAAGCTTACTAGAAAAACTTTTATTAATAAACAGCTTTATATTATATATAAGAATAATATCTCTAACTTATAGCTTTTAGTATTATATCTTATATTTATTTCTTTAATTATAATCCTCAGCTACTTATTAATATTACTTTATAATATACTTAAGTATAATATAGTAATTAAAATTAAATTATTTAAATATTTATATATATAAAAGAAGCTTAATCTCTATATCTATAGCTTTTAACTAGTTTAGTATTTACCAAGTAATACTTTTTATCTTAATTAGAGTAACTAAATTATATTTATAAATAAAATAAAAAGGAGAGTAGCTAGTAGAAGATCTAATTAATATTTAATTAGTAAAAAAGGCTATATAAAAGACTAAGGTTTAGTTCTTAGTACTAAAGTCTAACTAAGGTATTAAAATATAGATAAGGAGTTAATAACTCTTTTTAATAAATCTATTTACTTTTAAGTTATATACTAAAATAATAAAGTGTTATTCCCTATAGATTTAATTAAGCTTTTTAATAAACCCCTTATTTTTAAAGCTTTTATTAATAATAAGAAGCTTATAAATCTTATACTAATAAATAATATCTTCCTAGATAAATTTAGCTATTATCCTAAAGTTAATATTCTTTAGTAGCTAATAAGCTTTAATATAACTAGTTAATATATTATAAGTTTTAGCTAAGAAATAATTACTAATCTTCTAGATGTCTATATAGATATATTAAAAAGGAATACCTAGAGGTATAATAAAAGTATAGAGGTTTTTAAATTAATATAGTTAAGCTTAAGTATATAGGAAGTAGCCTTTTATTTAGTTATTTATTATTTAATATATATTTTCCTAAATATACTATTCTCTAAGCTTTATATATATAGTATCTTTTCTATAGTAGCCTCCTTTAGTATATATATACTAGATAAGTTTCTTTTACTTATCTTTATTATTTATTACTCTTTTTAGTATAAGATTTATTTTTATATTTTTTTAAAAAAGGAAGCTATTTTAAAGGATATATCTTACTATATACTATTTAAACTTACTAAAGTTATACTAAACTACTATCTTTAGTTAGTTTAAAGAGGCTAGATATTTAGTAATCTACTAAGATCTTTAAGACTAAGCCTATTTAAAACTTAATAAGTCTCTTCCTCTTAAGTATAGATTCTTATCTAGCTCTATAGTATAAATAGAGTTATTAATTATCTTATTATAACAGGGCAAGAGAGAAAACTTATTAATTATGCTAGGGGCTCCACTTCAGGGGGAAATACCCCTAAAAACACCTAAACACTTATATATTAATTTTCTAGCTAACTATAAAAGATATAAAGATAAATATATAAATATAAGCTTAACTAAATTATACTTTATTTATAACTTCTATTCTTTTTATTTTATAAATTATATAGCTTTTTTAGAGAAAATAAGTTACTAAGAAGAAGTTTAGTAATATTATCCCTATAGTATTCTACCCTATTTTAACTTTAAATAACCTAACAAATATAATAAGAATTAAAAAAAAGAATAAAAAATAAGACTAATTAAAGCTAAATAAGTTTAAAAACACTTATTTTTACTTAGTTTTTTAAAAAGTAAGTTTTAGTAGATTTTTACTATAAATTAGGTAGAAGGGTTTTATTAGCTTTTTTAGAGAACTAATTACTGAAGTTATTAAGAAAAATGAGAATTTTATAAAAATAAATATATTTCTTATTTAATTACTTAGTCTTTTCTATTAAAAACTAATTAGATCTCTATTTATTTATATAAGCTATTTCCTTTTAAGATAATACTTAATACTTAAAAAACTATTTATATAATTTATTACTTTAAAGTTAAAATACTAGAAATTTTAAAACTCTATCCCCTTCTATATATCTCCTAAGTCTTTTTTTAAGTAAAAAGAGAAAGACTTAATTAGCTTTATTTTATATATATAATATTCTTTTATACTCTAAGAGCCCTACTATTAGAGAGTTTACCCCTTATAAGTTTCTTAGTAGTTTCCTATTTAACCTAAGTGTTATTTATATCTTTTTCTTATATCTCTTTAGTATATTATATATTAGGTTTAAGCTATCTTTTAGGTATAATTAGGGGTAGATAAAGGTTTTAAACTTATATTATTTATATAATATCTTCTATAGAGTTATTTTAATAAATAAGAAATTCTTTTAGAATATATTTATTAAGTTTCTATTTTAGAGGAAGATTAAGTTTCTAAGTATATTACTTAAGCTTAATATAGTAAAGCCTTTATTATATATTTTCTATATATATTAGCTAGTCTGCTTTCTATTTTTAGTATTTAAAAAGGTAATCTTCCTATATAATAATATTAGTAAAGGTTAAATATACTAGATTTCTTAGTTATAAATAGATATTAGAGTTATAAGTGTTTAGACCTAGTTTTATATTTTCTTCTATAATTAATATTAATCCCTCTATAACTAAAAACTAATTAAGCTATACTAGAAGTAGTCTTTCTTCCTATTATTCTTATACTACTTAAGTTCTATAAGACCTTAAGTTTCTTATTATAGTATTTTTAGCTTCTAAGAATTCCTTTAAGGATATATTAAGCTTAGCTTAAAATCTCTTAACTACGCTATTATAAGAGCTAAATTTATTAATTATAAGTTTAACTTAGTAGTTATAAAGTAGTTTATAGTAATTTAAATTAGCAATTTTATTATTTAAAGCTTATTTTAACTAAAACCTCTTAATATTAGAAATTTCCTCTTAAAGAATATAGTAGATAAAGTTAATAGTATAGAGGCTATATTTCTATAAATTATAGGTCTCCCTAAGTTCTTTTTTAAGTTAAAGTTAAGGGATAATAAATAAAGTATAATTAATAAGATCTTAAGTTTCTACTAGTGCTTTATAAACTTTATATTAGTTCCTAATTATCTTTATTATATCTTAAAAAATCCTTTTAGAGTGTCCTCCTTTAGAAGCTTATATATGCTTATCTTAAGTATTATTTAAATAGAGGTAGAGGCTGTTTTTCTAGTTAATAACTATAGCTATAGTCTAATTACCTTCTTTAGAGTATTTAATAAAGATAATAAAGTCTTAATTTATAAGGAAATTATTATCTTTCCTATAAGGGAATACTAAGTTATTACTAAACTAAGGGGTTTATATAATAAAGATCTTAGTATATCTATTACTTTTAATATTCTTTATTATAAGTTTATATACTAACTTAATATAATCTGCTATTAACTTTTTATTTTTTTAAAAGTATCCTAATAAATTATAAAGGTTTAGAAGTATCTATTCCTATATAGCTTAATTTTAGTAGCTTTAATATTAGGTCTTATTAGGGTAATAAAAACTATTAGCTTATTACTTAATTAGCTTTATATTTATTATATTATAAGTTCTCTATATCTACTGAGGTGTAGTAAGCTTTTTAGAAGTCTCTAGCTTAAGAGTATTTCTTAAGCTATAAGAGTTAATTAGTATTTTAATTACTTCTATTATACTAAACTAAATACTAAAAAGGTAGCTATTATTAATATTAGGAAGGAGATAATAAAACTTTTCTATTTATTTATTAAGTTCTCTTTTTAGGTTTAAATTAATATTTAAAATAGGATATTCTTACTTTTTTATAAGTTTTTCTATAAATTCTTAAGTTTATTTAGTTATTTAAAACTTAACTAACTACTCTTTATATAGATATAAGATATAGGTTTAAAGATTATTATATATAGCTTTAATTTTTTTAATATTTTATAAGTTATTTTAGAAGTTATACTAAAGAGGGGATTAAGGGGAAAGAGGGACTAAAGAAGATTAGTAAGATATAGTGAAGTTATTACTAAGAATAAGGAAAAAGCTTTATTAAATATAGTAATATTTAGTTAAGCTTATATATTATTAGATAAGTAGGAAATACTTTATAATAAGTAGAGAAGATATTAAAGTTAGAGTTAAAATATAAAGTAACTTAGTAATAAGTTATTATAGTAGAAGGATTATTAATATAATTAGTAGAAATATTTTAAAGGTTAAAAAAAAAATTAAGTAGGTAAAGTAATAGTTAAGTTTAGTTAAAATATTAAAGTAAAATATAAAAGTAGTTATTATAGAAGGAAAGTTATTATATATAAAGTGGTTTATTATAGGTTATTTAGGTTAAGATACCTCTTTTTATAGATAGTAGTAAGGAGGGCTTTTAGTACTAATAGTTAATATACTTTTTAATTTTATACTTTTTAAGTATAAAAAGAGCTATTTAGGCTTATAAAGTAGTTTACTAAAAGTAAAATTAGTTTATAGTTATTAATTTAATTATAAATACTAATAGAGTTTTTAAATAAGTATAGGTTAGTAGGAAGTAAAAAGAGAAGAGATATTTTAGTTATTAATTATAATAGTTAGTCTTATTTACTAAAGTGATTTTTTAGGTTAAAGAGGATATAGTTAGGCTTATAATAATATATTTAAGAGGAAAAAGTTAATATTTATAGTAGTAGACTGCTTAGGGTGAGGTGAATTTTTAAGGATTAATTATAAGATATTTAGAGTAATAAGCTTCCTTTTTATAAGTAGTAGTATTCTTTAGATAATATATTTCCTATTACTTTTATTATTTATACTTAAATAAATATATTCCTTTTAGCTTAGTTAACTTTAAGTTAATAATAAAAAGTTTTTTTAGTTATTAGTTTTTATTTTATTAATAAATTAATATAGTGAATATGCTTTTTAATTATTATAACTATTATTTATTATTATTAATTACCCCTCTTTTTAAATATAAAAGGGTATCTCTTTTCTATTTAGCTATATCTTTTCTTTCTTCTATATAATATATCTATTTTTATAAATCTTAGCCTAACTAACCCTTTATAATAATAACTTTACTTTTCTAATTATTATAATATAAATATTAAGATTAACTTTAATAATTTTTATAAAACTACTCTAAATAACTTATTTAAATCCTTTTTTTTCTTACTTATTTTAACCTCTACTTTCTATAAGGATAAGAATAAGAAGTATTATTAGTACTAAACTATTATAACTGCTTTAGTTATAATATATTTCTTTCTAGCTCTAATTAAGTTTTTTACTAACTTATAAGTAGGCTTCTCTTTCTCTTAAATAGATACCTATTTTAGGTCCTATTAATATAGTTTAGTATAAAGTTAACTTTATAGATAAGCTAAAGCTAAATAAATATAAAAAAGGAGTTACTATATAGTTCTAATATTTACTTATAAAGTTTATTTTAATATATATAGACTTAACTAAAGATAAAGAAGTATTTTCTAACTAGCTATTCTTTACTTAAGAAGTATATATTACTAATAGCTATATTAGTCCTTTTAGTTAAATATATTAGAAATTTAATAAGTTTAAAGCTATTAAAGCTTTATTAATCTATATATATAATACTTATAACCTCCAGCTTTATAATAGCTACTTTAAGTAATAAAACAAAATATTATTTAAAAGGTTTTTTAAAAGAAAGGTTATTATTACTACTCTTCTATTCTAAAAGTATATTTCTTATTAAATTAAATAAGATAAGTTTTATTTAAACTATATCTACTATAAGAAGAAATTATTTTATTTATATAAGCTTAACTATAACTAAGAGGAGACTAAATAGGTAAACTATATTAAAAAAAGTAATAAGAAGAAGAGTATTCCTAATAGTATACTTTAAGTAGATAGTAATAAAGTTATTTTATTTCTTAATAGTAATAAGAAGTTCTCTAAAAATAAACCTTATATTTAAAAATATAGTTCTTTTTTTAATTATCTTTATAATTTAATAACTTAATATAAGTATAATATTCTTAGAGATACTTTAGCTATATTTTACTTTATTTTAACTTTAGTTATCTCTAGATAAATAAGTTATTTAAAGAAGGAGTTAGTAGAATATAAGAAGTAGGATAAGAAGTATATATAGTTATAGTAGTAGTTTTAATAATAAAGTTATTTAAAGAGGTATTTAGTTTATTTTTAGTTTAAATTTTTTAGGGATTAGTATTAATTTCTTTTAATTTTTTAGTAGTTTTTAGTTTTTATATATAGTTAGTTTTTATTATTTTTATATCCCCTCTTCTTTTATAATAAGTATATTATAAGTAAAAGAAGTAATATAAATAGTATATTACTATTAAAATAATATAAGAATAATTAATAATAAATATATTAAATATAAGGTTATTTATTTAAAATAGATAAAAATTTATAAATATATAAACTTAGCTATTTTTTAGTTCCTCTATATCTTTATATTAGTTATTAAATTCTTTATTCTTTATAAAGATACTTATTACTAATTTATTTTTTTTTATTACTTATTAATCTTAGTTTATAGGGTTTTATTTTATTTTTAAAATTACTTAATTTATATTTTTATAGCTTTAATATTATTTATTTCTGCTTCTTTTAGTATAGAGAGTTTATTAAAATTAGGAATTTTTATTAGGCTAGGTATATTAAGGTTTAGTTAATTTATAATAGGGAAGATATTAGCTATATCTTTATTAAGGTTTAGTTAGACTTTTATTTTAGAGATATTATTTAAATAGCTATCCTTATTTATTATAAATTTCTTTAAGTAGTTACTAATAATAATTCTCTTAATAAGTAACTTAATAAATATTTCTAAAAGATAAGAAGAAGTATAAGAGGAAATTCTTTAAATATAAAAGAAGCTAAGCTAGTAAATGCTAAACTTACTAAAAAAACTTTTATTAATAAATAGCTTTATATTATATATAAGAATAATATCTCTAATTTATAGTTTTTAATATTATATTTTATATTTATTTCTTTAATTATAGTTTTTAGCTATTTATTAATATTACTTTATAATATATTTAAGTGTAATATAGTAATTAGAATTAAGTTATTTAAATATTTATATATATAAAAGAAGCTTAATCTCTATATCTATAGCTTTTAACTAGTTTAATATTTACTAAGTGATGTTTTTTATTTTAATTAGGGTGATTAGATTATATTTATAGATAAAGTAAAAAGAAGAGTAGTTAGTAGAAGATTTAACTAATATTTAATTAGTAAAAAGAGCTATATAAAGGATTAAGGTTTAATTTTTAGTATTAAAGTCTAACTAGGTTATTAAAGTATAAATAAGGAGTTAATAACCTTTTTTAATAAGTCTATTTATTTTTAAGTTATATATTAAAATAATAAGGTATTATCCCCTATAGATTTAATTAAGCTTTTTAATAAACCTTTTATTTTTAAAGCCTCTATTAATAATAAAAAGCCTATAGATCCTATATTAGTAGATAATATCTTCCTAAATAAACTTAGCTATTATTCTAAAGTTAATATTCTTTAGTAGTTAATAAGCTTTAATATAGCTAGTTAATATATTACAGGCTTTAACTAAGGAGTAGTTACTAATCTTCTAAATATTTATATAGATATATTAAAAAGGAATATCTAGAGGTATAGTAAAGATATAGAGGTTTTTAAATTAATATAGTTAGGCTTAAATATATAAGAAGTAGCTTTTTATCTAGTTACTTATTATTTAATATATATTTTCTTAAGTATACTATTCTTTAAACTTTATATATATAGTATCTCTTCTATAATAGCCTCTTTTAGTATATATATACTAGATAAGTTTCTTTTACTTATCTTTATTATTTACTATTTTTCTTAGTATAGGATTTATTTTTATATTTTTCTAAAAAAAGAAACTATTTTAAAAGATATATTTTATTATATACTATTTAAACTTACTAAAGTTATACTAAGCTACTATCTTTAGTTAGTTTAAAGAAATTAGATATTTAGTAATCTACTAAGATCTTTAAAACTAAACTTATTTAGAGCTTAATAAATCTCTTCCCTTTAAGTATAAATCTTTATTTAGCTCTATAGTATAAATAGAGTTATTAATTATTTTATCTAAATCTTTCTTTTATTCTATTTTATAGATATTAGATTCTCTAGTTAGGTTTTATAAAAAACTATCTATAGTATTATTTTTTATATTAGGTATATATTAAATATTAAAGTTAAATATTTTAATCTAAGTGATTTATTATATAAGAATAGTACCTAGTAAATCTAAAGTAGTATTACTAATCTAATTTATAAAGACTTTTATATTTATCTCTAAAGTAAACTATACTTTATAGAGATAATTTTAAAATCTTTTAAGAGTAAATAAAACTAATTAAAACTTAAGTTTATTTATATTATAATTAAGAGCTATATCTATTTAAATTCTACTTTTATATTTAGTAATATATCTTTTACTCTAATAGTATTACTTAAGGATAGTACCCTATCTTTTAGAGCTTATATTAGTAGAAAAATAGATCTTACTTACTTTTTTATTATAATTAATAAGCTAGAGTAATAGAGGGCTAATTAGGTAAAACTTAAGGGTTTTTATAGCTAATTACTACTTAAAGCTCTATTTAAAAGGTATATCTTTTTAGAGAAGCTTTATTAGTAAACTTAAAATAGTATTATAATCTTTAATTTATATATAGTAAAACCTAATAATTCTAAATAAGCTTTTAATAACTATAATATTATTATATCTTTTCTATTTAAAGATCTTAATAACTTTGTTTTAGTTAGGCTTATATCCCCTACTACCTACTATATATCTAAAAAGGTTAATAGTAGGTTAGTAAATCTAAGATTTCTTAGGGGAAATAGTAATACTAATAAGTTTAAGATTCTAAAGTATTATATTAAGGTTTATAAAGTGTTTAAAGATATATAAATATATTCCTAGGAGTTTAATAAAATAGTTATTATTATATACTGTTTTTAGCTTTTTAATAGAGATATTATTAAGAAAGAGCTAATAAATATTTAGGATAAAGTTATAAAAGATTTTTATAATAACTTTTATAAATTAAGTAATAAAATTTATTATACTTTATAGTAAGATATATATTCTAAATAATTTAAAAGGAGTAGTAAATATAGTTAAGTTTTAGCTTTCTTTATTAAGAGAAACTTAGTTATATCTAGAAAATAAGTCTAAAAGATTTATAATCTTATAATTAATAAAGATTTTAGAGAATCTATTAGCTTTAGAGGGAATAAAAGTATCTCTAATATTAATCTTATTAAGCTTTATATATAAGTTAATTAGCTTTATATTACTATCTTTCTTAGTAATAAAGAACTAAGCATTTCTATATAATCTATAGGATTCTTTAAGTACTTCTTATATAACTTATAATCTAAGTATATTAATAACCTTACTTTATAAAGCTTTTAGAATAAGAATCCCCTTTTCTTACTAGGTAATATATTAGATAGTTTTAATCTTTTATAGTAGAACTACTTATAAATTAATATAGCTATATTTAGTAAAATTCTATATAAATATTTCCTCTCTATTTATAAGGATATATTTTAGTATTTTAATCTCTCTTAGTAAAAGGTATAGCTAAGTAATTTTAAGCTTTAAAAACCTCTCTAGTATAAGCTAAATATTTTAGTTAAACTTTATAAATTATAAATATATATAGCTAGTAAAGGGGGAGTTAGATAGCTAAAAATAGTTTTTAACTTCTTAAGTTAAAATCTTTTTTTAGTCTTTCTAATTATTTAGAACTAAGCTATTTAAGAGTGAATTATTAACTAGATATACTTTTTTATCTTTTTACTTATATAATATATAGATCTTTATAAAACTTTAGTTAGCTTTAGAATTTTTATAATAGAAGTTAAAAAGTTTTTAGTTTTTTAGAATACTATTAAGATATTATTAGTTTTTAGTCTTTTTAAGAAAGTAAACTTTAATAGTTTTTATTACTAAAGTAACTACTACTTTTATAATTATATTAAAAACGTTAAATATTACTAAGAGTGAGATTAGAGTATAGTATTAGCTACTTTAAGGAGTCTTTATTTCTTATTTAAGAAGGTTTTTTTTTCTTTTTTAAGTAAAGAAGTGCTTTTTTTTTATAGTCTATTATAATATTAGCATAATAAGTTTAGACTTTATTATATATATTATTTATATTTTAGTTAGTTTTATTATAGTTATAAATAGACTTAGAAGTGTTATAAATATCTTATATATAGTTTTCTTATTCTAGAAAATAGCGCTAAATTTAGTATAAAAAATCTAACTATATAAGACTAACTAAAATATTAATTTTTTTAAGCTTTTTATTTTTATATTTTTTAGTTTTTATTATAGTAGTAATAAAGCGTTTAAAATATCTAAAGGTAAGCTTAATAGAGATAGTAAAAGGAAGCTTAAAGAGTAGGTTATAATTAACTATTTTAAGGTTAATAACTATTATAGTTATTATAATCTTATAGTTATTAATCTAAATAGATATATAATAAGCTCTAATAAAGTATAGCTTTAGGTTATTTTTAGCTATTATTCTTATAGTTAAAGTAGTTATAAAAATAGGGATATTATAGTTTAAAATATATTTATAACTAATAAGACTAGATTTAGTATTAGTATTAATAATACTTTATACTAAAGAGTAGTTATTAAAATACTTCTTATTAATAATAACTTTTAAGATAAGCTATAGTATAATAATTATAAATACTATCTAGTTTATAGTTATAAAGATAATAGCTTTAACTATAAAGATCTTTAGATAGTTTTATATTTAAACTATATTATTATACTTAGTTACTTAATCTATTTATTAAGCTTTTTTTTAGAGGTTTTAGTAAAGTTAGTAAAATTAGTAAGGATAGGTATATAAATAACACCTTTAAGATTATCTATAAAAATATATATTCTTTTAATAAACTTTTCTCTATATTTAAGCTAGATCTTATATACTTTTTTAACTAAAAAACTAATTAAGCTATAAAGTTTATATAAAATAAATTTATTAATTAGTTTTTTATTTTTAATAGTTTTTTTATTTTAGTTATTAAGGAATATAGCTAGTTAGAAGTTATCTTTTAAATAAGATATTTTTAGAATAAGTTTTAGAGGAGAAACTTTAATTATATTATTAGTTATTACTTCTCTTTCTAGATTATCTATTTTTTCTAGTTCTAAAGTATTAGAAGGAGTAGAAGCCTAATTAAGAAGTAACTCTTCTCCTATCTTAATATTTAAGTTTCCTTTTTATTTTTCTAAGTTATAAGAAACTTTTTTATTTTCTCTAGCTTTTTTTAATAAGATTAAAAGCTTTTTAGGGTAAGTTTTTATAGCTTAAAGCTTTTTTAAAATAGTAAAAGTATTCTTAATATTCTAAATAGTAAAGTAGACTTTCTTAGAAGGGGATTTTAAAGCTTTCTTTTTAATCTTTCCTAAATCTAAAAGCTTTAGCTTCTTCTAAGGGAAAAGATTAACTTTATATATCTTTAATTAAGTAATTATAAGCTTAGAAGCTATAAAATTAAATATATCTTCTTTTATTATATTATTAAGTTATACTAAGTTATATAGGCGTTTTTTATATTTATCTTTATTAATTACTAAAACCTAAAATATAAAAACCTAACTACTTACTTCTTTATTAGATATTATACTTCTTTCTTCTATAAACTTATAAAATACTTTAATTAAGTTAAAGTTATTTTAATCTTAAGGAACTCCTATAAATATAAACTAAGATCTACTAATATTCTATTTAAGGATTTTAGTAGCTTAAGCTTTTATAGCTTTATAGCTATTTTAATTCTTTAAATATATAATAATAGCTTTTTAGTTAAGCTTATTTTTTTATTTTAATAAAGTAATAATTATTTAAGAGATAAAGAATTTATTATTTTAAAGGCTATAAAAGTACTGCTTTTAGAAATATTAAATTAAACTACTTTATTTATTAGCTATCTTTTATAAATAGTAGCTTTTTTTAAAGTTATAATCTATATAGTTTATATACTAATACTAGCTATATAGTCTATAAGGGAATAGCTTAGAGTTTTCTTTATTAACTTTTATAGAATAGACTAAAAATAGTTAGTTATCTTCTATAACTAATAAAGTTTAAATAACTCTTCTAGAAGATATTTTCTAGTTATCTATTATTTTTACTAAATTAGAAAGTTATTAGTTTAAAAGTTAACTTTAAATACTTTTTATACTTTAATTAAGCTTAGATTTACTCTTTTTTACTTATAGAAAGGGAGAAGTATCCCTTTATAAAACTTTTAGAAGTACAGGAAATAAAATATAAGTAAAAGCTATAATATAAAAAATCTATTTCTAAATAGTTTTAAAACTAAGCTAATTTATTAAATTTACTTTAAACTTATTAAAATCTTTTTTCTTAAATAACTTATAGATATTTAACTTTATTAATAAAGTAGTTCTATTTAAAGCTAACTAATTAAATCTTAATATAGTTATATAGATTATCTAGAGGCTACTTATTATATTAAAGTTATATTTTATAGCTTTAGTTTAAATATTATTAATCTATTAAAGAAACCTTATAGTAGCTTTATAGTTAAGATTATTAATTATTAATATTAAGGAAATAATCTAGCTAATCTAATTATCTAAGAAGTTTTAATAGTCTTTATCTATAGTTTTATAGTATTAGATTAAGTAGTTTTTTATTTATTACTAGGTTTTACTAAAAAGTTAAGCTTAGTTATTAGTTTAAAAAGAAGTATCTATATAAAATATAATATTTAGTATTTTAGAAGTATTAGTAATATTTACTACCTCTATAATAGCTTTATAGCTTTTAATAAAGTCTAGAATATTATTTCTAGAAAAGAATAATACTCTAGCTATATTAAACTTTAATATCTTAAATCCTTAAAGCTTATATTTATAAGGTTTTAATATCTTCTAATATAATTTAGTAGGCTTTAAATAGCTTTATATTACTTTTATTTTAGAGGAATCCTCTCTAAGTATTTTATTTATATTTATAATATTACTCTTAGAAGCTATAGCTTTAAAGATTTTAGTTTTAGTAATTACTTCTAAGCTTTAATTAAAATTAGAAATTAGAAGAGGCTTTTCTTATTAAGGTTAATAGAATAAAAAACCTATAAAAAGACTTACTAATATATTACTAAAACTTAAGTTAGGCTTATTATCTATTAATTTATATCTAAAACCTTTATTTTAAGCTTAAATTAAAGTTTCTAGAACTTTAGATTTTAGTAATACTATTCTAAAGGAGATATTACTAAATTAATAGAAGAAGTAATAGAAAAAAGCTTTTTTAAAAAAGTACTTTATAAAAAAATAGAATAAAACTTAAATAAAGTAAATAATTTATTAATAAAAAGAATAAAAAAAGAATTTTTATAGTATAAGTTTAGAAGAGTAATAGAAGATAAGGATAGAGATAAAGAAAGAAAGAGAGAACTCTACTATAATTTCTAGTTTTATCTTTCTCTTTTATCTAGTAAGTATATCTATATTTATTATTCTTCCTCTTTTCTACTATTCTAATAGTATAGTTACTTTATACTTTAGACTTCTTTTTCCTCTCCTCTTATAGAAAGACTAGCTATTATTAGTAATATTTTCTATAACTTTACTTTATAATATTCCTCTTTTATAGGTTAGGTTTAGGATTTAATAAAAAACTTAATTAAACTTTAGTATTAACTATAGACTTTAAGAGATATATTTTATACTAGCTATTTATTTACTATATAAATAAATAAAAAGAGGAGGTAATAAAAAAGATATATATATCTTCCTTTCTATAGAGTTAGTATAGAATTATTTTTAGAAGAGAGAAATATTCTTAGTTAGGTTTATAAAATATTCTCTTTATTTCTCTTTTAAAAAGCTAATATAGTTATAATATTTTTCTTTTTTAGCTTTTTATACTTTCACGCTTATAATAGCTTCTAATTTAAAAAACCTAGTTTTTAATATTTCTATATATAGGTATAACTTAAATCTTAAGTTTTTAAGCTTTTTTAGCTTCCCTCTTACTAGTTAATATATTATTAAAAACTTTTTAATAAATTTAACTAAAGAGAAGTTTTTTAGGATAGATTAATTAGTTTTACCTTTTTTAAAGTTTATAAAATAGATAAGATAAATTTAGTTACCCTTATATTTTTAGTTTTAAAAGAGTAAGGGGGATAATTAACTTATTTTAGTTAACTTTAAATTATTATTATAGAAACTAATAAAAATATAATATATAATAATTTTTAAATAGATAGATAGCAAGTTAATAAAAGAGATTATTTAGACTTATTAGGACTTTATTTACTCTCTTCTATTAAACTAAATACTTTTTTTTTTAGGGTTTTTTAAACTCTTATAGGTTTAGTTAATCTTAGATTCTAAGTTTTTAAGCAGTTCCTCTTTATTAAGGGAAAATAGAGGTTAAAAATATATTAGCTAAATTTCTTCTAATATAATATTATTTAAATTACCTCTTCTTCTAAGCTTTTTTTTACTCTAATTTAGTAGGATAGTATAAAATAACTATAGAGGGGATTCTTTTTTAATAGTTTTATTTACTCTCCTAAACTAGTTACTAATTTTATAATAGGGTAAGAGAGAAAACTTATTAATTATATTAAACGTTTTATTTTAGAGAGAAACACCTCTAAAAACACCTAAATATTTATATATTAATTTTCTAGCTAACTATAAAAAATATAAAAATAAATATATAAATATAAGTTTAACTAAATTATACTTTATTTATAACTTCTATCCTTTTTATCTTATAAGTTATATAGCTTTTTTAGAGAAAATAGGTTACTAAAAAAAAGTTTAGTAGTATTATCTCTATAGTATTTCACTCTATTCTAGCTTTAAATAACTTAAAAGATATAGTAAGAATTAAAAAAAAAGATAAAAAATAAGATTAATTAAAACTAAAAAAGCTTAAAAACGCTTATTTTTATTTAGTTTTTTAAAAAGTAAGTTTTAGTAGATTTTTATTATAAATTAAGTAGAAGGGTTTTAATAGCTTCTTTAGAGAACTAATCACTAAAGTTATTAAGAAAAATAAGAATTTTATAAAAATAAGTATATTTCTTACTTAATTACTTAGTTCTTTCTATTAAAGGCTAACTAGACCTCTATCTACTTATATAAGCTATTTCCTTTTAAGATAACGCTTAACGCTTAAGAAACTATTTATATAATCTATTGCTTTAAAGTTAAAATGCTAGAAATTTTAAAACCCTGCCCCCTTCTAATAACTTAGCTAGTAAAAGCTAAATAGATAGAGAAGTCTATAGGTCTAAAGTATAGAACCCTCTATAATAAAGGCTTAGTAAATACTTACTAAAAGTTAAAAAAAAGGAACTTAGAAGAAGTAAGTAAAAATAGCGTAGTAATACTAGATCTACTTTTTAGGTGCTTCTACTATTAGTTTAACCTAACTGTAGCTTATAGCTCCTAATACCTTTACACTTTATTATTCTATTTTAACTTTAAAATACTTTCTAACCTTTTTTAGCTTTTATATAGTTAATTAATATTAAAACTATTATTTAAGTTATTTTTATAAAGATAATTTAAATAGCTACTTAGTATAATTAGTATTACTTTCTACTTTTAATATTAAGTTAGATTTTTAGATTAATAACCTAGAGGTTTACTATTTAAATCTTTTTTATAGAGTTAACTTTTAACTTAGATAAGTCTAAAAACTATTCTCTTTAGTTTAATTTTAGAATTTATATTTAAGTAGCTCTCTCTTACTAAAAGTAGTAATTTTTTAGGTTATTAATTAGTTTTATAATATTATTCCTCTAATCTACTAATTATATCTAGTTAGGTATTAAATATAATAGTTTTTAATTAATATTACTTTAAAGATTAATTTTCTTATAAGCTTCTATAGTTTAGTTAATTAATTTTTTACTTTTTTAAATTTTAAACTTATATTAATTTTATTTAATTCTAAAGTTAATTAATTTTTACTAGTTAAACTTAGTGTAGTTATATTATAACTTAGAGAAATACTAACTAAGATATCTAACTTAGTAATAAACTTATAACTTAGTGAAGTTAAAGTTTTTAATTATTTTCTAAGTTTTTATTATTAAATAACTTCTTATATAGAAAACTTTTATAGTTAGTAATTTAACTATTTAAAAGAGTAAATTAAAGTAATTAAAATAATATAAAGTCTAACTATAAAAGTTAATTAGTTAGTAAGATATAAAGGATTAAAGTTATTATATATAAAAGAAATAAATAAATAGTAAAGACTTAATTAAAGTTAAGTTTTAAGATCTTATTTTTTTAGTTTAAGATTATTATTAGTTATCTATAGGTAGGATAAACTTAGTATTTTAATAAATTTATAGTACTTTTTTACTATTAGTAGTTTAGTAAAGCTATTAGTAACTATCTCTTAAGTTAATATATAGCTAATTTTAAAGTCTCTATTATTAATATTATTAATAATCTAATAATATTTAATCTTAATATAGTATAGCTTAAGTAACTATCTACTTAATAAATAATTATTAAAAGTATTTATTAAATCTATATATATCTAGAGGGGTAATTAAATAGAGATATTTATCCTTATAAAAAGGTCTATAATATATAGTAGAGCTTTACTTTTAGGTATTAGATTTATCTACTTAGCTTTATAGGTTAATATAGCTATAAATAATTATAGTGCTGATTTTTAGGTAATTAATACTTCTCTATATATAACTATATAATTAGTAGTTAACTTATTAGATCTTTTATAATTTAACTAACTAGTATTATAGTATATTAATAGTTTAAGGTTATTAATAGAGAAACTTAGGCTACTTAAGTAGAAAGTGAGATCTTATAAACTATAGAGATATCTTTATATAGATTTTAGTAGTTTATTATATTTATTAGAAATATACTATTAATCTTTAGTAGCTTTATTTATAAGCGTAGAGATATTAGGTTTTATACTATTTATAATTTATTATAACTTATTTAGATTATTTTAATATTTATATATCTTAGTAAGCGTTTTATATTATTTAGTAATCTTTAGTAGCTAAGGATTACTAAGGGGGTAAGATATTTAGTTATATCTAGTAATATCTTTCTCTATTAGTATAGTATAGATATATTTAGTTTAAGAGATTTAGAGTTATTTTAACTTATAGTTATAAATAATTTTAAACTTAAGAAACTATTATATTTTATTTAAATTTTTAATCTAAAAGAAGTTATATAAGTTATTTTTAAAGTTATTAACTTACTTAATATTTAGTATAGTAATAAGTATATTATTAATATAAAGTAATATTATAATATTATTCTTACTAATAAGAATATCGGGTTCTTTTAGGAGTAGTTAGAACTTTAAGTTTTTAAGGATAGTAATAATTTACTTATACTAGAGAAGAAGTGATTTTTTAAGCTTATAGAGAGCTCTTTTTAGCCTATAATACTAGCTAGATCTATTATTAAACTTATAGGGTTAAGCGATATAGATATTTTAATCTCCTATAAGAGTATTTAGAAAAGCTATAATTATATTAATTTAGTGAAATTTTAGATCTTTAAATATTATAATTAATAGAAAAACTTATAAAGTAATAAGATTAATAACTATAGTATAAACTATTTTATTATTTTTATTTTAAAAGTTATTATAAATAACTTATTTTATTTTAACTCTATTAAGTTATCTATCTACTTTAATTTTTTTATTATATATCTATTTACTAAGGAGATATTTAAAGCTATTTAGTAATTATTCTAGCTATTAGTATTTTATTCTTTTTAAGCTATTTACTTAGGGTTTTATAGTATTAAAGATAGTTAATTTTAGAGATTTTTTAGCTATTATCTCTTATTTCTTAAAAGTTATAAGTAAATAAATCTCTAAGCTAAAAGCTTATAATAGGTTAGATATTAAGAAAGTAAAAGACATTAGTTTTTAGTTTATTTTATTATTAATTAGATTAATCTTTATAGTTTCTATTTTATTAAATTTTCTATTAAACTTCTTAGTATTATATAGTATTTAGGTTCTAAGTATCTAAGTAGTTTAGCTAGATAAAGCTAGAGCTACTTTTAGTAATTTTATAAGAATAAAGCTCCTTCTACTACTCTTTAGTTTTTCTCTCTATTATTCTTATATTAGTCTTAGAAATTAGTAAGAGATAATAAAAGAGTACTATTTTTAAAAAGCTTATTACTATAATAAAGTAATAAATAGCTATTACTTTTAAGTAAAAGTAAAAGGACTTTATTTTTAAAGAATAAATTAAATATATTAGTTTAGAAATATAAAACTAATATTTTACTTTAGAGAAGAATTTTCTTTTAGTATTATTTATACTTATATATTTATAGTATTAGTATTATATATTAGTATATAAGGTTTTAGATCTAAAATTAGTAAACTACTCTTTTTACTACTAATTTATTTTTAAAAAAGCTTATCTTTTTATTTTTATTTATTATTATTTTCTATTTTATAAGCTTCTTTTAAGTATAAATTATTTATTTCTTTCTCTTATTATTCTTATTTAGTAAGGTAATATAGCTAGTAGTATAGATAAAGTTAAAGTTTAGCTTTATAAGTTATACTTAGTAATTTATCTCTAAATTTATATATCTCTAGCTTAACTTTTTCTCCTAGCTATAAGTTATTAAATTTAACTAAGGGGAGCTTATTTTTATTCTCTTTAAATATTATATCTTTTATTTACTAAATATTATTAGTTTTTTTAATAAGGATATAGAAGATATTACTATAGAAGCTATTATAACTTATAAATCTATTAAGTTTAGCTTTAAGCTTTATTTTCTATTTCTTTATATATAAATAGCTATTTAAGTAAATATAAATATAGGCTTAGTAGCTTTAGTAGTAAAAGTATTACATATATAGTTTTTTTATAGAGGGAGATATATTAAAAGCTTCTATTAGTTTCTTATAAAAACTAATATTACTCTTACTATTAAATAGTAGATTACTAACTTTAGTAGAGGTTTTTATTATTTAGAGTTAGAGAGATTTAAAAAGATTAGCTTTAATATATATTATATATACTTTTTACTAAATAGCTTTTTTAGAGCTTTCTACTCCTCTATTCTATTAGTAATAGTTAAATACTACTATCTTAAAGTAGAAGCTTTATTTTAAAGTAAATAGTTTTATTATTTTAAGAAAAGCTATATTATTATTTAGAATAACTTTAGAGAAGTAAATAAAACTATTAGTAGCTATAATCTTCTTTAGAAACTAAATATAAAGCTATATAGCTATATTTATCTTTAATTTAAAGGTTTAACACTATTTATATATTAAAAAAGCTTTTATAATATAGAGATTATAGGTAATACTTCTAAAGCTTTATAGTATTAGTTTTAAAAAGTTAATTTAAAGCTTTTAGAAAGCTTAAGTTAGTTATTTTTATTATCTATTATTTAAGTATTAAGTTAATTTTACTAATAAGTAAATATAGTATTTATAACCTATTAAAGGTATTTTAAAAAGCTTTATATTAGTATTTCTTATAATAGTAATAGTTATTTCTCTTAATAGATAGCTTAAATAAATATAAAAGGTTTAGTAATTTAGCTTAAGAGAGCTAAATTTATTATTTTAATTAGAGAGATATATTTAAAGCTAAAGGATTTATATATCTTATTTAAAATTAGTAATAGCTTTAGATATATTTTTATAAACTAAAGTATTATTTAGACTATTAAAATAGATATCTATCTTTTTAAGAAGATTAATATTAATAATTTATACTATATTATAAGGTTTATAGAAGGTATTATATAATTAGAAAGTAGTTTTTTTACTATTTAGCTTAATAATAACTATTTTAGCTATATTAATAGCTTAGCTAATTTAGTTTTTTTTATTTATATAGTTTATAGTTAATTCTTAAAAGAGATTTTAAAGTTCTTTAAAGATAGAGAGATTATTAAAAATATATCTATTAGTATTAGTATTTAGTATAAAGGAGTTTATCCTCTTAATAGAGGCTATAGATATAATATATTAGCTTAGTTATACTTTCTAGCTATTATTTTCTTTTTTATTAACTTTTTTAATAGTATTATATATAAAGAAATTATTAGTTTTTATTTTAGTAGTTTAATTAATAGAACTATAAATAGAGGGTTTAAATCTTTTTATTAGTTATTTTTTAACTTTCTATATATAATTAATTTTATATAGATCTTTTATAAAAGATTAAGGGTTAAAGTATAGACTAAATATTTTAATACTATTTATTAGGAATAATAAAAAGGTTTTCTTTTAAACTTAAGCTATTAGAATATCTATATAAGCTTTAGATTATTAGTTAATTTTCTATTTAATACTAAAGTTTCTAAAGATATTATTTTAGGTTTAACCTTTTAAAATAAATACTAAAGTAGATATCTAAGTTATTATTTATAGAGATTATAGTTTATTAGTATATTTAAACTTATTATATATTAAACTATAGTATTTAAAATATCTAAAGGAGTATTTACTATATTTATTTAGATATAAAGATATTTTCTTATAATAATAGCTATATATTTTATATCTATAAAGATCTTTAAAATACTTTATATTATAAAAAATATAAAAATTTTATAGTTTTATATTTTTAGATTTAAGTACTTAAATTTACTTCTTTATAGTAAACTTCTTTTTATTTAATAAAGCTTTAATACTTCATAAAACTTATTTATATTATTCTTTCTTATTAAGTCTTCTAAGTTTATATAGAAAATCTTTATAGTTTTAGATTTCTATAATAAAATTATTCTCTATAGTATTAGCTTTAATATAGTTAAATCTTCTAAATTTCTAAATAAGCTTATAAATAAAAGCTATTTTAAATAAGCTTATATTAGATCTATTTAACTTATTATAAGTTAAGTAAAGATCTTATATAAAATCTTTAATATTATTATAGTTAACTTTAGATATTTTATTTTAGTTATTATAAACTTTATTTATAGTTAGTTTATTAAATTTCTAAATATATTTTTTAGCTTTATTAAAGATCTAAAAAGCTAAAGCTATAATAAGGAGTTTATTATAAATTATTTCTTTTAAGAAGTTATATTAAATCTTCTCTATAAAAAGCTATTTAATAAATATAAATCCTATAAATATAGAATTACTAAAAGAGTTTAAATCTTTAATTATAGTTTTCTTATTATTCTTAAAAACTATATTTATATTATATCTATTTAGTATTTTATTATCTATAAAATAGAAAAGTAATCTTATAATTTTAAAAGTATTTTTAAAGTTTATTTTTTAAAACTAGAAGTTTATTTCTTTAGTTAGTTTAGAGATAATATTATAAACTAAGGTTTTTTAATTTAGTTTTTTATTAGCTATTTTCTATATAACTATTTTAGCTATAAAGTTAATAGAAGAAAAGAGAGGATTAAGAAGTTTCTATTAAAATAATCCTCTTTTAGTAAAATTAGAAAAAGATAGAGTTAAATTATTAATTAAAAATATATTAATTTATTTAATTAATTAGTAGTTTAAAAAGTTTTTAAGGTTAGAAACTTAATAATAGTTATAAATAATTATTAAATAGTTATTAAGTAGTTATTATTATATAACTATAGTAATTATTAAATAATTATTAACTTATTTAGTTTAAAAGTTAAAGAGATTTTATAAATAGGGAATATATATTATATTTATTATAATTTCTACTTAGAAATATTACTTCTAGTAGTTTAGTAATCTATTAATTACTTTTTAATAATTACTAAATAGTAAAGTTAGAGTTTTAATAGCTATTTAGGAATAACTTTACTATTTAGTAAATAGATTTAAGTATATAAAAGGTTTATAACCTACGTAAAGTAGCTTAATTAATTTAGTTATAAGTACTATAAACGCGCTTACTAAGGGGTATAGCTAACGCTTTATATAAAGACGGGTTTTAGGCTAGTATTCGGGCCTCGGGCCCGGGCCCGGCCGACTTCCGTCTTCTAGGAGTGGTTTCCGTAAACAATTTACGCAAATTTGTATTCCTATTGCTTCGACACAGCCGGTCTGGACTACATCCACAATTACTAGCCGCATCAATCCCTCAAGTGCAACCCTCTAGGCTTGTGTTCTTACGTCTTTCGGTAGACCAGCGCCTGTACCTCCGAGGATCCACCGAGTCTCTCATCAGCACGACACAACTTCTCTAGGTCATAAGTCCAGCACAACCGTTTCATTAGCATGAACAACCATCAGACATCGACTCCAAACTCAGAAAGCACTCCAGAAGTATCTCCTGCGCCATGCCGACGGTCAAAGAACGGCTGCCAGCAATGTCGCCAACGGAAGAGAAAATGTGACGAAACCCGCCCATGCTGTACCTCATGCATCAAACGAGGGCTCTCCTGCAACTGGCAGCCTCCCAAGCGCTGTAGCCAGCAGGTCGCTCGCCGCCGCCATGAATTCAACAAAGACTTTGCGGTCCAGTCAGAGATGCGCTCTCTCGTCACCGTGTTCGCCCTGCCGCCAGCATCTGTACAGGACCGGTTGATGTCGCATTTCCGCGCAAAGAGTCCCCGGTGGCTCTCGGCGAGCGGTGGCGAGAGAAGCGAAGACTATCTGGGACTAATCATCCCCGTTGCGATTCGAAACCCCGTTGTTCTGAATTGCATCCTGGCTTTGGCTGCCGGCGACATGTGCAAGTATGAGCCGGCGAGCTCGAACTTGCTCGGTCTCACGCATGGCTTCTATGGCCAGGCCGTGGCTGGAATCAATGAAGCTCTGAATAAGCAGAATGATCAGTCTGACCATACTGCCGATTCATCGCAACTCAGCGATGGCCATGCAGCCTCTCCGGGAGATGATGTAGTACTTGCAATCATCCTTCTCTGCGTTCATGAGGTGAGACTCAGCTTGCGCATAATAAACTCGCAACTCGCTCGTTTCAATCACTAACCACGCGTAGACTGTGAACTACACTCATAGTGATAGGCTCATACCTCACGTCAATGCAGTGGCAACTTTATGTTATGGCCATTACCATGACACGAAGACGGATTCTCCTTTACGAGCAATCACCGTTGAGATATTCTGCTACTTTGCAGCCTTGATATCTTTCTCCCACGGCCGCGAACTGAAACTCGACCTGGCGTCCCATATTTTCAACTCTCCTACTGTCTGGGGCAAACGGTTTCAAGGAACCCTTCTAGTTCATCGATGCCGCGAAATCTTCTCAGTCATTTTGAAAGTCTCTGTTCTTCTCAAAGACACTTCGTTAGTCTCGGAAATGGCCTACCCCGTCGCTGTCGAGCTTCGAAAATTCGAAAGTCAACTTCTGAGTCTACCAATCGGCGCAGAGCCCGGTACCGCCAAAACACATGAAGACACGACTTCCGAGCTGTACCGCCTCGCCTGTCTTGCGTATATCAAGCTCCTGTTGACCCCAACACTCAGCCATCGCTCCCTAGAAATTCAACTGCTTGTAAGGCGGTTTATCGTGGAGCTCAATCTCCTCCCGTCCGACTCTCCGGCAAACAACATCTTATGCTGGCCATTGGTTGTTGTAGGCCTTTGCTCAGTCATGGCGGCTCACCGCCGAGACATTGGGGGGAGACTTAGAAGAATGCACGAGACTTCGTGGCGATCCGACATTGTGAGCAGCAGCGCTCAGTTCTTGTCCCAGAGATGGAAAGAGGATGTCCCATGCGATCACGAATGCAGGGAAGAGCAGTCTCCAATCCAGTTCAGTGCGCATGTAACACCCCACGCTGCATCCCAAATGTTGCTAGGCGGCACTTTGATGTGCCAATAGTACTGCTCTAGTAGTTTGACTTTTTCCTGTTCAAGACAGATTGGAAGTGAGAAAGTTATGTAGATTCCTCACTTAAGAAGAATTGCTGCATTGCTCTATGGATACATGTTTCTGACAGGTCTTTCATGACCCATGTGTGAAACTTCTCATGGGTAACTTCCGTGTGTAGGTTAGCTATTTCATAATCAGGGGAGTACAAAATGAGCAAGAGCTATCTTGTTCCATTCTTACGTTCTCGTGATCGAAGCTCTCAATGCGGACAAGGCGATACCTTCCTACCTTGCAAGAGACAAATCTACTTGGAAGTCTCTCCGGTAGTATCATATCTTATGTTTTGCATGAAAGCCCTCAATTTTACTAATCGAAAGAATGTGACTATTAGTGTACTAGTATTAAGAATCGGCTTTCTAACATAATGCAACAGATATTATAACAAAAGCACAGCCTTTTTGGGTCTGTTTTCATGTAACCGAATGATGTATCAGCATCGCGGGTATATCGTTCTCGATTCGAATTGCGCATAATCCATCGTGTCGTCCAATCGTTTACCGGACCATGCCGGCGAAAACATGTCGTTGAGTCGCCTATAACCTGAGTAGATTCCAACCAAAAGAAAGGAACCCCGCACCCGCCGAGTTAAGACCGAACCCCAGGTGTGGAATCCCGCATCTTGTACCCAGGGCCCTCGCATCTGTCGGTGTCTGCGTCGATGCATCCCGGGTAAATACCAAGAGCCGGCGGTGTGATGTTGCGGGGTACGGATGTGGTGACAGCTCATGCCTGTTGAAGCCAAAAGACTATTTCCGTCGCTGTTGACTTCGCCTGGGATACCCTGTGAATCACTCCATAATGGGCTCCCCTCTCCTGAGTCGCCATCCTTCTCTGACCAGCCAGAAGGACGCCATGACGGGCGTCGTCAAAAGAGCGAGCAGGCCTCCGAGGACGCCCTTGAAGATCTGCGGAGCCCATTGTTTTTGGAAATACCAGTCCCAGTCGCTGCCTGTTCCTCGCTTGCCAATGGCGACCAAGATACCAACCGAAGGCGCCCACAGCAGGAAAAACGACACGACAAAGATCAGGCCGATACGAATGAACTGATCGACGATGAACGCGGGCCACTTCTTGGACCGCGCCGGGACAACTTGCCCACCATCTTCGATCGGAGCCAAGAGCATGAGCCATCTCCAAAGAGGACGAACAGGCTCCCTGTAAAAGCCAATGGGACGGATGGCGCCGTTCTTTAGGTCGTGTTCGACAAGAATAAGCTCGATGAACCACGTAATCATAGTTTGGACGAGGATGGTGACCACTGCATCTCCGGCGAGGGTGTTGGGGAGCTGGAACAGGCGGATGGGGTGTGTTGCCAGGTTTTGAAATGAGTACATGCCTGCAAGTCGGTCGTTAGCTGACTATTCAAGTTTCCTCTGTCTTCACGCCTGCACTTCCGCTCGTGGGAATTCCAACGGTTCGGAGGTATTTGATTGAGTTGAACTCACCATAGGCGATGCCAAAGTTAATGCCTCCAGACAAAATAGCGGCACCGACGCCGTCAAGTCCAAAAATGTAGAATGCCTGATGAGCCGTGAATCTCAGGGTGGGCTGTTTCTCGTGGTGGCTGTTTGGCCGAGCCTGAATGGCGGTCTCGACATCGCTCGCGCGTCCTCCACTTTCCTCGACGGCATTCCCCTGCGATGCCTTCTGCTCCGAACTCTCCTCCACTGTCTGTTTCCAAAACCGCATGTTGTTTGTTGGTCCAAAGTTTCAGGCCCCGGCCCGGATCTTGTTCAAGAAGTCAAGAAAAAGAAGATGTTGCGATGTCGTCGAACCAGGACGCGTCTTTCAGCAAACCATGCTTTCTGGATTCGGATAGTTGGTGTGGAAGAATATCACTAAAGACAGAAAGGAGGGCTTCGATGATGGTGGGTTCCAGGGTTCGGCAGCCTTTTTTCTTTTAACAAAAAAAGGGGTCCTGGATGAGGCTGACCCATGATCGCCGCTAATTTCCGGAACGACCGGGGAGCGTCGTCGAATTTTTTGCATGTCCCTGCTGTTGCTCGGTCAGTGGACTGTGAGATGGGCATAATGGATGCCAAAAAGCAAGCGATCAGTCAAGCGACATGCTAAAATCCACTAGTTTGTTGTAGAGTGGTGAATCCGCATACAAAAACAGGCCCGTGATCACTCGCCACCGCTTCTTGAAGTGGGATAAGTCAGCGCACAGACGACGCTGTAAGATCGGAAGAGCCGGGGTTGCTACATAATTCGACAGTTGATTTGCCATCCAGAGTCATAGGGCAGATGCAGGTGGACATGCCTGTCTTACCGCTCTATGCATGATCGATCGACCTTATCGCAAACATGCCCGCCTTGCATGATGCTTATGTCGAGGCATGTTTCCTCTTCTGGATACTCGAATGCTCCAGAAGACGTCAGTTTCGTAATGGAGGGACGGAATCCGAGCTTGAGTTTCGGTCAAAACGTGGCTGTACATCTTCGACAACATGCAGAGCCGGTTTAGAGTTGTTCATGCGAACACGGGGCCTGGGACAAGACTTGAAAGAGAGACTGGAAGAACCAGAATCAAATGCCACGATGGTCCCAGTTCCCCCAGTTGCAAAGACGTATGCGAACGCGGGAGCCACATCTGCCAGCGCATACGGATCGACAGATGCCCGCCACCACAAGCTTTCTGGAAGGGTTCCCCATGTGTGTCGGGGTGGGCGGCCCCGCTTGGACTGACTGATCGCCTCCGGTCCCGATGGGGGCCATCCCGGATGCAACGGCTGAAATGGATCTCTTCCGCGCCCACCGTCCGTTGCCAACGCCGCCTTCAACATGGATTTTCCTACGATGCGAACCCTTCGAGAACTATCTCCAACCAATCACATATACAGTGCATGGAAATAGAGACAACGGGTCCACGATCGAGAAGGCCCAGTCCCGCTCCAATGTGCATCCACCGCCCTTTTTTGCGTCTCATGTCTGATGTGAGGGGAAACGAGCGGTTGGGCCAGGCTTTACCCCTCTCTCTATCCCTTGGAAAGAAAGGCGATGCAGACCCATCAAATATGCTGTTTAAAGCACCTGACATCGAATGAAAAATGCCAAACAAACCAGGAAACCAGGCCTATATGAGATCAATGACTCGTCAATCCGTGAAACAACCGTCTTGTCGGGCATACATATATGTGGCTGGTCGTTCCCGCTCGCGCCCCTGATTCCCCGCCCCCAGCTTTCGTTCCACCAAGGCCGAGCGACAGTGGCATAAGAGGCGAAAAACGACCCAAACGTGCCAGGCGCACTGAGAAAAGAACGGAAACGGTCACTCTGATTGTGAAAACGCGTCGCCGAGCGCAACAACGCAGCTTCCTACCCGCCAAAGGCTGAGATGCTGGACGGTTACCTCTGCGACCCGGACGAAAAGACGAGGGGTACAGCCATGGATATTGACGAGAAAAGCACTGCCTTTTCAGAGGCACAGATGTGTGCGACTGTGAGCAATGTCTGACCCATTTCCTGCGCGCTCAGGCTGACTCTTTCGCCGTCTTAGCCGCCCACAACCAGGAGACACACCATCAACACCGCGATGACTACGACAATCATACCAGAACCCACGCCTCCAGTCCCCGATGCCCAACGCAGATTTTCCTGGCTCCCACGGTCGGCAACGCCGTCCCTTCGCAGCCCCACCTTCCGCCGACGCACGGCGAGCCCGTTTGACGATGATGACTACTCGTATGCCGACAGCAACCCCTTCAGCGAGGATTTCAGACAACTGAACGAGACTCCCGAAGGAGATCCTTTCCGAGATGAGAACCCATTTGAAGACGGGGAGTACGAGCTGCCTCCGGGACCGAAGCGAGAGGGAACTTGGACGAAGTTCAAGAAGGCGATGAGCCCGAAGCGGGCGATCAGTAAATGGAAATATCGAAAGGTTAAACCTGGTGCAAACAGGACAGAAAGCCCGGATCAAGAGGAAGATGTGGACCAAAGGGACCCGCACGGACAGGTCTCTTGAATCCGGTTTCTTGTGTTTTTCTTTTCTTTCACGGGGCGCACTTTGATTTACTGGGATTTTGGGAAAGGGATCTCAAAACCGACGCGATGAGAGCGAGCCGGGGTCTTGCTCTTACACACGCACGCACGATACCAGCAACAACAGATTTTGGATGGTCTACGTGGTCTTTGTTTTCCGAGGACTTTGTAGTTGATTCCCCGAGAGCAGCGCTCTCTCAGAACATTGATTTCAACACGAATATTTCAAACACCATGTCGTCTTCAACTTATTGTGTGATCTACTCGCAGGTGACCCTCAATGAATATCAGCGATGCCGAATACTTCGCCATCAGCTACATCGAGCTCCGTCCATGATTCCCTAAAAAGACTGCGTAAAAGCCATCTGAACTTGTAGAAAGGCTGTCTGGGTAGAGTGCATATCATTCAAAGGATCACCTTTCTGTAAGGTTTTGGCTTTGGTCCAGTTGAACACCAGACCTGTCAGTGTCAAAGTGAGAGTGCGGAACAGCATAAGAAAGTCAATTCAATCCGAACCCTAACCATCAAAACGGCGACCCAAGAGCTCTTTCAAAGTCTTACGTTTGTCTCAAGTGCCACGTTTTCGGACGCAAAGTTCCCCTTCGACATCAATCGGACCCATTGGTGTCCAAAGTCTTCCCAGATCCTTATCTGTCAGTTATTTGGACTGAATTCAGCAAAAGCATAAGAGGACTCTGGTATCAAGCTTGCATAAATCAGTCGTTGGGAGACGTGCATGCGCTCAGGCGAAATCGCGAGTTACCTGCTAGTCTCAGCCAGCAGAAATATTGAGAATTTATGCCCTTGAAGCCTGTTCACCAAACTGCTTGAACGCCAAGGAAGCTTCAGACCTCGGCAGTTTCTGACAGGTCGAGATGCAATATTCATGCGATAGAGTCCCCTAGTTGCTCCAAAACGGGGCGCGATAGGTGACGAAATGACGCCCCTTAACGGGAGCTATCATGGTGTAATCGAAAACTCAGATGGCGGATAGTCCGAGAGCTGGTGCTGGATTATGCTACTACCCCTTATGTCACTGTTCAGGGCACGACTAAGGTACTATGTTATTTCTTTTACCAATGACATCCATAGGGCTTTTCCCGCTATGACTTGGCCTTCAGAGAGAAACTCGGCCATTCATGATCTCCCGTGACCGTAGGCCGAAATTTCCACTTTCCGGCTCCGACGACCTCAATTTTCTCCCCTTCTATTTCCGGAAGGACCACCTCTACCATGACACCGCGTGGGACTGAAACCTCTAGCTGTAGCGGCCCTGTCTCATCCTTTTCCTTCAAAGTACGTCACGAGAAATAAACGGTCTCGTGACAGCTAAGTTGGACAGTAGATATATGGGTGAATTCGGCTCCGAGCAACTGCGCCACCCGACAGCGAGTCCAGCACGGTTCAAGCCTTTGGAGTCCCGCCACCCTCTCGTAGAGGACTTCGCGATTAACCCAAAGGCGTCATGGTTGAAGTGTGTCATCTCGTCGGGGTTGATGCTCCTGTCAGACAGCATGGAGTTCCATCTCCCCCAAATGGTGGTTGCACCCATGGTGACAGAACAAAACCAAGAATTCCTTTTCCAACAGCATGCTGTATGCGACCTGGGCATGACCCGTAGAAAAGGGGGCTAAAAGGTTGTCCCCGTAAAGCCAGTAGCAATCTTGAAGTTGTTCTTCCTCACAAGTTGATTCAGCCTAGCTCCTGTTGTGATTCGTTGTTGGGGATTGAGAATGCCAAGGCAAATTGCCAGAGCGTATGCTGCTTGCGTATCTGATACGATGCGGCCATCCAGGGTAACATACTCTTGATGGAACTTTATATCCGTGGTATCGGCTTCTTTCTCGAAGTCGGCCTGTGTGTCTTTGTGTCCTAAGATTCAATGTTGTGGGAATTTGGGCCATGAGATTCAGGCTTTGGATCAAGAAGAGGCCCCTGTCCGAGTGAGGATGACGTTCTCGTTGCGGTTGAGGATGGATTTCGCCAACGTTAATTCGGACTTTACCTCGACCGCATCTCACGCGCAATCCACGAAGATGGAGTGCGCGTGGAGGGGGATTATGCGTGGACAATTTTGGCAAGTTTCCCGCATCAAGACGTCCCCATGGTCCCTAGTGAATTGTGACTGATACCTATTATTGTCAGAATGGTCTGCCGGATTCGGTCCACGCTTTTGCATCGCACAAACCGACTTCAACACCATGCGGCGAACACCAAAAACGTTGGCGTTTTACTTGAGAGACAGTTTCCGAAGACGCAGAGAGGAAACTTGTTGATCTATGCATGCCGCATCAGCTTGGTGGTCGCATTAGCAATAAAATTTATTTCTCCTTGAGGAGATCGCAAAAGGTCTATCGAAGAATTATCAATCGTTGAATTACATTTCTCGGAGTAGCACCGTTGCGGCCCCGTTCTCTTTATAGCATCGGTGTCCGAGCGCTCCGCCTCTCCGCTTCTCAAGCCCGATCCGGACACGGAGCCCAATAGTGGGTCGCGGCCCCTATTTCCAAGCCTTCAAACGGGGCATCGTAATCCATAGGCACCGCCCCGAATGCATCCTTGCGGTTGAACTAAAGCGGCAATGAACATGTTATGAGTCAACAACCAGGCAGAATAGGCCTCACCCTCTTCAGAGTTTACAAGTCAAGTTCTGGGCCTCGTGAGCTCCTCCAAATGCGCGATAAGTGGATGCTGCTGCCTGATTCTGACCAAGGCGATTTCGGTGAATTAGCGTGCTGTAACGGTCTGAGTTTGTCGATGTACTTTCATCTTCCATCCTGATTCGTCGAACTTCCTGTCCTCCCAGAATCGCCAGCACTTCACCAATAAGAAACCAAGCATCAATGCTGCTGACAAGCTACATCGGCCTGCAGCTATCACTGGTCCGAATGGCCAGGCGTGACGATGATTGTGGGACATTTCTTCGTTTACCTAAGCAGTCAGCCGCACCTCGAGGCACTTCATAAGCTGTCTATTTCAGCTTTGATAAAACCCTCACTTCAAAACCTCACCGCCGTCAGCTCACGGCTTCTTGGCGTATTTACTACCTGGTTACCTCTTTGAACTGATCAAAACACACCATCATGGAAGAGATACCCTGGTCCTTTGACGCGGAGGGGAGCTGCTTCCCTGATCCCCGAACTTTCAAAGACATGGGAAGTCAACCGTCGGGCATGGACTCCCTTTTCCCTGGTTATAGCATCGCCGTGGAGCTTTTTAGGCGGCATCTGGGGTTCGACTTGTCCTCGTATGTTCCCTTCATTCTCATTCTAGGAATGACCGGCTTTGCTTGGGCGTACGTAGGTGAGCACGTCCGCAGTATCATGAAGACTTGCTTCATGTCTACTGCAGAGATCCGACCAGATGACGAGATTTATGTGAGTAAATGCCTACCCTGTTTGTTCACAAGGTACGAGTAGCTGACAATGACGAAAGAACGTCATCATGTCATGGGTCGCCGGCCAGCCATTTGGTTCCAACTCGAGGCATTTTATTGTCAACATGGATCTCAACTCAACAGTATGGTCTCCGTGGGCGTGGAGAGATGACCTTGAGGATAGCGGTTTATCGGCACGGAAGGATAAATTCCAGCCAAAGCCTTTGGCATACACGCCGAGCTTTGGAGCACACCTGTTCTGGTACAAAAGGCGGCCCATCTTCTTCAGGCGGGACAAGGACAACCAACAACCGAATTCCCTCTCGAATATGAAACGCGAGGAGATTAGTCTGTGGTGTTTTGGATACAGTCCGGCCATCCTGAAAGATCTGCTTGACGAGGCTCACAAGGAGTATCTTCGGATGGACGATAATAAGACCATGATCTACCGCGCAAACCTACAGCCGCGTTCGGAACCAACCTGGCAGCGATGCATGGCAAGAGAGCCAAGACACTTTTCGACAATTGTCACCCGACCAGGTCTGAAGGAGTCCATCATTGACGACATCACGGACTATTTGTCACCAGAGACTCGGATGTGGTACACAGACTGTGGCATCCCATGGAGGCGAGGATACCTATTTGCTGGGCCCCCAGGTACTGGCAAGTCGTCATTCTCATTTGCTCTTGCGGGTCATTTCAAGCTGCGAATATACACAGTCAGCCTGAGCTCATCAAACGCATCTGAAGAGAACTTGGCGTCGCTGTTTACGCAACTCCCTCAGGTCTGCATCGTCCTCTTTGAGGACATCGACGCCGCCGGTCTCACCTCGACGAGGGACCCTGCTGCCAGGAAGAGCGGGCGCAAGTCCTCTGGGAAAGGAAAGCTGTCCTTGTCTGGACTGCTGAACTTGCTTGACGGTGTTGCCAGTCAGGAAGGTCGCATCCTGATCATGTCGACCAATCACGTCGAGAATTTAGACAAAGCGCTTATTAGGCCTGGTCGCGTAGACATGACTGTTCACTTCACATCCGCGGACACCCAGATTACGGCGGCAATTTTCAGAACTGTTTTCGCATCATTCGACAAGACAGCCAAGGAGGTACGGCTGAGTCATGGTGAACGGAGACCTCGGGAAGCCTCTGCTAGAATCCAGGAGCTCTCGGAGCAGTTTGCTGCCAAGATACCTTCGGGCGAGTTCAGTCCGGCTGAGGTCCAGGGGTACTTGATCAAGCACAAGAGGCAACCGGAAGTCGCCGTTTCTGGTGCCGAGGATTGGGTGCGCGAGATGCGACTGGAGAAGGCGGCTAGTAAGACTACTGCAGTTGTCAATGACGAGGCGGAGGAGGAAAGTAGTGCCCAGAACACAGGGGAAGGTAGCTCCGACGAGGACTCCGATGCTTAAATGTAACAAGGTGCTGTAGCCTTGAATAGCCACTTCATATCTTTGCATAGTCTAGACCACCCACTACAACAGCGTACTCTCAAGCATTATTGGCACAAGCATTCTGTCATCCCCCTCTATGCTCCCAACAACTAGGTGTGCAGATTGGAACCCATCAGACCAGAGGGACCGGCTCCCCCGGCCTACCTTAGTGACAGATCTGAACCACGGCCTTACTACGAAGTGTCCCCTATCGTCCGTGGCCTCAGAAGAGTGAGACCACTGTTGTGGTTATGTTTTACTGCTGGATAAGTCTCCCGCCGGGAGTTTTTGACACTTATGTTCGCTTTGATGCTGGCACCGGGGCAGACATCGGCGTAACGGCCAGCGGTGCGGCCGGGTGGGGCTTCATCGGCGAGGTCTCATCCCAGAGACTCTGCCCGTACACGGCGGCCTTCGGCGCCGCCTGCAGCTGAGTCATCAGCATCGGCATCGTGAGGAAGGTGCTGATCCCGTACATGGTCAACGCCAACAAGTGGAGCAGGGGATACAAACAAGACGGGATGGTCCTACGCCGGGGTCGGGCTGCCCTTCATCATCCGCATGTGGCTGCTCATCCCGGACACTGCTGGGTAAGTTTGGCCTCACAAGCGAATCCTAAAGTTGAAAAGTCAACATGCTCATACTGATATGTATAGTCGTTCTGCCGCCGAGCTGGATGAATTGTTGGAGCGCAAGATCAAGCCGTGACGGTTTCACAAGACCCAGACGGCCACGCAGAACCTGGTCAACTTGCAGAAGTCGAAGCAGCAGTAGTTGCAGGGTTGGTCCTTACCCTCGTAATGTACCGAGCTTCTCGGTATTTTATTCATAATCAAGTTCTTACACGAACTATTTCTGTGATTTGTCCAAAGCGTACATTGGCATCGCTACGTCTCCCAGACCACCCACACTGGACCTTCACATGAGCGGGGCCCGTTGCCGGCTTCCGGACTGCCGAGATTACCACCGGGCAGTGCTCAGCGAGGACGCGATGCCGATTTTGCCGGCCGCGTTAAGCTTACGGCCTTCTTTCGCCCCCCCCCCCCCCAAGCCCCTATTCAACTGATATTGAGCAATCGCTAGAAGGCAATAGTAGGGTGGAATATTGACTTGCAGAAGGCCCGCCAAGGAAAATAACCTCCGTGGAACCGTTCAGATCATGCATAACCAGTAGTCTGAAAGCTTCCTACTCTATTGAAGATTAACGTGGGCAAAGCTTAGCTTGACGTTGAGGTAGTACATGCGATGCGTATTGCCGCTGTGCTCTTCTCGTGTCCGTCAAAGTGGCTGCAGACTACAACAGACTTCACGTCGGCAGGGTCGTTCTTGAGGAACCGGCGGCGCTGGACCGGACAACTACGAAAACCAAAAGGCCCTGCCACTGCATGTTTCGCGACCAACTGGCCCATTTGGTGGTTGTCGTGAATTGATTAAGACACGCACCACAACTGAGCAACTCACGCCCGCTTACCCACACTCGCCATCCCGACATGAAGTCACCAACACGCCAACGCCCGCCTGCAAAACAGAATGCTGAACAGACTGTGTGAGACTGGGTCAAGAAATTGTTTCACCACTCGATTCGTCGAAAGACAGAATATCCCGAGAGCAATCTATCGCTGCAAGACCGGGCGCCTAACATTGCGGGAGAGTTTCCCGTTTCCTCCCAGTCACTTATATTGAAACATCACCGCAACCACCTGAATCCGACAGGCGCCTCTCAATTATTGGAAAATCGGCTTCCCGCTGCCGTCTGCCGCGGAAAAACCATCTAGCTGTTTTCGTGTAAACTATCCCTTACACGCAACTGCTGCACATGGGTTCATGTTCTTTCTTCTACCCGCGATCACCAAGAAATCGGCGGTGGGGCCAAGGGGCAGATGCGGAGGCCAAGCTTTTGTGTCATGTAGCGGGCAGACGACGTAAACAAGGGGGCAGCAGCGCATGCACGCGCAAACAGGAACACTGCAAAGTGATCGGGGGAGGCCGACCACCACCGCCACCAGCCCGTGCCGATGGCCCGATAGGTCTCGCTTGTTTATCCCGGGCTCCGTCGCAGATATAGCGGTCAGAAGCCGAGTGTTCCTCCATCCCGGGAAGAAAAAAACAGATCGCAATGGGTCCCGGGATCGAGTCATATCGTGCTAGGTGGGGAGGGGAGGGGGGTGCCGTGGGGCCGGGCTGCTGGGCCGCATGCATGCAGGAATCCATGGAAAATGGGTGTCCACAGTTCGGATGGGAGTCTTGATGTTCGAAAAAAGTATTGTAGGCGCGAGCCGGCGCGATGATGGGGTGATTTGGTCGTTGGTGTTACACTCGAGATAGATTGCATCGAAGTTCAGACTCCCGGAGTCTAAGTCATGGACCGTAGAAGCATGCTGCAAGCTTGTGCCTCCTCCTTTTCAAGCTTTCTGGTGTGAATTCTTACATGGTAAAGGATCGTCCTACTGGCACACTTCTCTAAGCTGGTGAACGTCAACATGAGAAGTTATAGGTTTCCTTATGACACTTCTGTATAATTCCTCACTATCACTAGTAAATTGAAATGGAAGTGCTGAGCAGGAGTAAACTGCTGTACTGAGTGACCTATTCATACCTAAAAATCCAAACCGGATAAAAACACACAGCTAAGAAGCAAATTCAACCATCAATAACAAATATTCATACACAGACAGACAATCCCTTACATCCACCCTCCCCTCGCCCGCCCGCGCCCGCCACCAGTCGGCACAATACTCACCCGCCCATACTTATCCACCACCGGCGCCGTGCCCGCCGCGCAAAAGAACCCCCTGCTCGAATCATGCTCCGTATCAAACCCCCCGGGACCCCAGCGCGCCTCCATCTCCTCGCGGGTCTTGTTCTTCGGCTTACCGTCGCGCACGCGCAGCTTCTCGAAGAAGACATACGCCGCGTAGAAGACGCTGCTCGTGTTGCCGGCGGTGGGGCCCTTCTTGGCCAGGAAGTTGGTCAGCAGGCTGCCCGCGATCTTGTGGTCCGAGTCGGCGCCGTAGGCGGCCCTGACACAGGCGCGCAGGAAGGCGGCCTTGGTGACGCCCGGCTTGCGCAGGTGCGCGTTGATCTTGGTGCGCACGGTCTGGCAGCTGTCGTAGATGGGGACGGACATGTTGTCGTTGCCGGGGAGGGCGATGCCGGAGAGGTCGGGGAGCGGGTCGTCGTCCTTCTTCTTCTTTGTAGTGGTGGCCTTCTTGGGGGCGGGCGCGTCGGATGGGTCGTCGACGGCGTCGGACTTGCGCTTGCGGGACTTGGGAGCTGGCTGTGAGGGGGGAGTGGTTCACGATGTTAGCTGTGGTGTGTGCGATGATGTCACTGGGCGCGTCGCGGGTTCTAGACGCGTCTTATTTCGGGGATAGAGTAAGACGGTTTTGCTTAGGCGCTGAGGCGTGCAGACTTGCATAGCCGCTGGGTTGCATGACCAATTTCTACAATGATCTGATGATGATTCGGTTGATGCAGGTAAGGCGCAAAGAGAGGTTTGCGTACCTTTGCAGCGCCAGCAGCACTGCTGGGTGCCGTGACGCGATTCGCGTCGGCCTCGGCCAGCGGCGTCCCGGCGGCGGCAGCTTTCTTGGGCGGCATGACGGATGAGATTAATTGTGGGACGGGTTCAATTGGGGATGTAAGACGGGAAGAGTCCGGTGGTTCGGCTCCGGTGATGCGGCAACGAGTTGGTTCGGGAAGGCAACGATGTCTGTGTGTGTGTGTATGTGTGTGTTCACGAGAGAAAGGGATCCCTATCGTCACATTGCGCATTGCGAACAGGACCAGACGCGTCGAGGGGTCTCGAATGCGGTAAGTGGCTCCCGACGTGGGAGCCGATTTGATGACCGCAACGTCATCGGTAGACAAGGCTACTCTGTACTCATAGTACACTTTACAACAGGGGGGGGGGGGGGGGGGGGGCACTCTACAGATCATGTCTTGAACGATGGACTATGGAAAACACCAGAAAAGGCCTGAAAGGGCAAAACGCTCGGGACAATGTGGGAGGTCACGGCTGGGAGCCCTGGTTCCCGCACCACACCCTGAGGGAACTGCAAATTTGCTCCATCAGCTGTGCCTCCCAATTGCCGTCCTGACAAAGGCAAGGGAAAAAGATGGCGATGCCGTGCAGGCGGAATAATTTGCGAGATAGATTGGCCCAGGAGTCGTCCGCTGCCAAGAGTTGATGAGGTGAGGGTCCCCAGGGGTGGAGGACTCGGTTTCAGGGCGTGCAAACTCTGGGTCAGGGGCTGCCTGCCTGCGGTCTCTGCCTCTCTCAGGGCGTTCAGCGCATTGGGGATCGGGGTAAAAGAGACACGGAGTGCTGCTCGCAGGGGGGTCTAAAATCTAGCCACGGGGGTGTAGCTATACCGGATTAATAGATCCTCCGCATTATATACACTTTATACCTACTTATATAGTAAATTTTTGTAATATTAGTGTATAGGTATAGGTAGGGTATACCTCTAACTAAGTAAACGTTACCCTAAGGACTACTACTACTCTAGCCTCTATTTTAGCTATATATAAACTATACGTAATATATACCCTATATCTCTCTATCTTAATCTAGTTGAAATTTTTCTTCTTCTTTCTTTACTTATATATATTATAACCTATATATATAATATATATATAACTACTTATTCTAATATTAATTATATATTAATTTAATATATACTAATTATGTATAGATTATATCTATCTAGGAGTTTATAAATCCTAGTATTAATAATATTATTAACCCTTATTTAAGATATAGCTATTTCTATAGTATATTAAGTATATATATAGTATATACTAAAACTAATATAAAACTAATACGTTCTAAGTTCTATTCTAAATAATAACCCTAATTATAACCTAAGAGGTAAGTTTCTATATATCCTAGGTATATATATAAATAATACTTAATATATTTTAATTAACTTTAAAGATATTACTTTTAAAATAAATAAAAATATATTATAAGTTATTTAGTATAGATTATATATATACTAAGCGTAGATAATAGATACCTCTAATATAATAGAGAAGCTCTCTAAAATTAACGCTTTTATATAAGTTTATTATTCTCCTTATTTTACTTAAATATATATTAATAATATACTAGCTATATAGTTAAAGTTAGCCTTAGTATTATATATAGCTAGATCTATAATTTATAGCTAAATATATATATTATATATCCCCTATATATATATAGATAATACTAACTTAAATTATATAGCTCTACTATTATAGCTATTAGTAATACCCTAATACTAATATATTTTACTTACCTATCCTTTATATCTTCTATATATATACTAATAATATATAGTTTAGAATTCTAATAAGTATAACTTAAGCTTTATTAAGAGTATTATTAGTATAGAGTATATAGTATATCTTTAGTATATACTTAGAGTATATACTAACTATATATAGTACCCTCTATAGCTAAGTTAGAAGTAGTAGCTAGAAGAACGCTTATTTTACGTTTAAGCCTAAGTATAAGCTTTATATACCTTTAATATATACTCTACTAATCCCTATTTTAGTATAGGTCCCTACGCTAGCTTTATTAGTAAAATAGCTTCTAAAATAGAGATATTAGTATAAGTTTAATCCTATATACCCTCTATATATATATAGCTAACGTTAAATATAGATTAGTTAATCTAACCTTCTACTAGTATTTTAGTATAACTTTTTACTATATAAGTTATATATATATATAGCTAAAAGATACTATATATTTACTATTTATTTACTATATATATTATATAAACTAACTACTACTTCTTAGTTTATAGTAACTAATCTATCTTATAAGTAAAAAAGGAGAACTATTTAAGTTAGTATACTACTTTCTACTTTATTAAAGGTATCTTTAAACTTATACGCTAACTCTATAAATTTTAAAGTATCTTAAAGTATAAAGGAGGTATATACTTAGTATAGATTATACTCCCCCTTACTTAGTATAATATATAATATAAACTATAATTATAATATAATATTAATTAGAATAAAACTTGAGTAAGTATATATAGAGGATATATTAATAATTTTATAAATAGCTATATAAGAGGATATTACTATTAATACCCCTTAGAGTAGTAAATATAAGATATATACTTTATCTAAATTAAGCTATAACCTTATATATACTAATAATATATATAGCGTAATGTACTATTCACTTAGACTACTATGCCCTCTTTACCTTTTAAGTAAACTCCTTTAAAAAGTATATTTAGTATATACCTAGTATATACCTACTAAATACTAACTTTATTCTAGAAGCTTATATTACTCCTATTAAAACTAATATATTTTTTACTATATTTATATTAAGTATATACTAACTATATTATAACTACTCCTATTTAAATTATTACTTCTAGCTACTCTTATTAAAGTATATATTTTACTAGGTTTAGATCTATACTATATATATACTAATAATATATAAGATACTTCTATTATTAAAGAGGAGGAGAAATAGTACTAAGAGGATAAGTTAGAGTAGAAAGTTATCTAAATATATACTTAATATATATATATTATACTATAGATAGAACTAGTAGCTTTAAAGACCTTTACCTTAATATATACTTAGTATATACTTAGTATATATTTTAGATAGATATATTATTCTTTATACTCTTTATATAGAACTATTAATCGCTTTATATATATATAGTATATATATATTAACCTCTAGACTTATTAATAAAAAGGTTTTTTTATATTACTTTATATATATAGAGCTTATATCTATAAAAATCAAAAAATCTACCTATATCTTCTCTAGTATATATTATATATATACGCTATATACTAGATCTATATCTCTATTATATTCAGCTTATCCTTTCCTTCACCTAGCTTCTACTTAAATTAAGTAATCTTTTTTTAAAGCTTATATTTATACTTTTATACCTGAAGTTTATATACCCTCTACTTTAGTTAAAGAAGCTTTTAATTACTTTCTTTTATACTTAATTACTATATATTTTTAATATTATATTAGTATAAATAAAGAGTAAGTAGTAATAATAAAAAAGGTATACTATACTTATACTTAGTATATACTTACTTTATAAGCTACTTAAGTAATTCTTAAACTAAGATTATATTCTATATATTTAACTTAGATATTAAACTTAATATTAGGGAATTTAAAAGGTTAAATAGATTATAAGAGATATATAGGTATTTTTTATAGCATTATATATACTGTTATTAATATTAATACGTTTACTAGAAACTCTTCCTAATTTAAGCTAATTTTAAGTTATCTCTCTATATATATAGGCTTTAGCTTAAATAGAGCTACTACTAAGAGATAGCTTAAAATATAGTATATTTAGTTCTAAACTAAAATTAATATATATAATATATCTATAAAAGATATTCTTACCCTAATATAGCTTAAAATAGAAACTAATTTTAACTAGTAGTAAAGTTATTCTAAATATAGCTTAACTTTATAAAATTAGTATACTTCTATATAAATATCTACTACTAAGTAGAAATCTTATTAAAAGATTAAATAAAAGTAGCTATAATCTATCTTTTTTTTCTTAATAAACTAGAACTTAATACCTAGCTAAATCTAGTATATATACTATATATACTAAAAATATTCTTCCTTATCTTTTACTTCCTAAAACTTAAAAAGCTATAGAGTAGTAAGGTAGTCTAAATACTTCTTCTATTAGTTCTATAGAATATATACTTTATAAAATATAAGTAAATATTATAAATACTCTTTAGTAGTCTATAATAAATCTTACTTATATAAGTAATTACTAAAGCCTAAAATAACTATAATATTAGTATTAATCTAATATATATAGAATATTAGCTTATTATAAACCTACTTTATATCTATATTAGTTATAACTATATAAACTATATTATATATTATAGGATATATATAGGCTTACTAAACTAGAACGCTAGAAACTCCTTTAATTTAAGTAAATATACGCTTAAAGAGAATAATATAGCTTTCTTATAAGTTTATATTTATCTAAATATAAATATATAACTTAAAATCTACTAAAACTTATATTAGTATATACTCTATATATATAAATATTATATTAAACTTATATTATAATCTTTCTTATTACTTATAAACCTTAAAAAGGTTTATATCTCCTTATACTATTTTAAATAATATATTAACTTCTAGATATCTTACTTTCTAAAATACTTATATATATACTTATACTATATAAATAATATAAAAGTCTCTATTTAGAAGCTATTAAATTTTATAAATCTATTACTATTATATAAGCTATATTTTATTAAAAGTAAATTTATATAGAACCTCTAAGTAGAGTAAGTATATCTTTAGTATATATAGTATATATATTTACCTATATATAAGTTTCTAGCTAGAAACTATAGAAAATAAGCCTACTTTAAGAATATAGCTATTTTATTCTTATTATTAAATACTATATTAATTATTTATAATAAATTAACTCTAAATTAGTTATAGATTTAATATATCTCTAAGTAAAAAAAGAGCTTACCTTTATTTAACGTTAGTATATACTTAGTATATAAGTAGAATATAGAAAGTATATATATAGTAATAGTAGTAATATTAAGCTTATTTAAGAAGCTAAGGATTACTTTATTTATAAAATATAAAAGTAGTTATAAAAGTAGAAATAAAATATATATATATAAACTTTATATAAAGAGAAAGATAAATAGAAACTTTATAAAGTTTAATAAGATATAGAAGTTAAGCTTTACTCTATATAGTAATATATATATCTTATTATTACTTTAAAAATAGGAGAAGCTTAGTATATAGTTAGTATATATATAAAATATATATTTATTAATAATTACTTACTATAGCTTTAATAGCTTATTTCTATATTCTTAATATATATATAATCTATTCTAACTTTATACTACTTACTAATATTAACTATACTTTAAAGATACTTAATATTAACTTTACTCTATTTAATAAATATATTATAAATAAAATACTATAGCTTTAAAAAGCTTAGCTTTAAGTAGCTAATATAATAGACTTATAAATTATATATATTTAGTTTATACTAAAAAGTAATAGAGAGAATATTTATACTATATTAAAAAAAGATTATAAATCTCTAGTTAAAGTAAGTTTTTTTAAATTATTAAAACTAAAACTATAGCTTCTAAATATAGAAGCTATTAAGATACCTTTTCTATTTATACTAAAAAGCTATATAGAAGCTATATAAATACTTAGTATATAGTTAGTATATATAAGGTGTAAATACTAACTCTTATATATATTTAATTAACTTATTTATAATTAATTTAGAAGCTTTATAAATACTTTTTATTATATATAGTTCTTATAAAGCTTTTATAAAGTTACTTTTATCCTATATTATATTTAGAGTTATAATTAGAAGGTATATAAACTTATAATACTTAATATTATTATACTAATAGAACTAATATTAAACTTAATTTAAGTTTTTATTTAGTCTAAAATAATATAAGTATATATATAATATATATAGGAATTATATTTACTTTAGGATTAAGTATAAACTTTTTAACGTTTTAAAGTTTTTATAGTTTAAATACTAAATAGTTTAAGTAATATCTAAGATAAGTTATTATATTTAAATATATAAAAGATTTATTTTTTTAACTTTATAAGAAATATAATAAAAAACTCTATTAAGATAGGTTTTAGGATATACTAAGATTATTAAATAGTTATATATAGTATATATTATAACTTAGTAGCTTTTACTTTTTATAATAAAAATATCTTATATATTAATTAAATCCTAGAAATATACTTAGTATATATAAAGGGTATATTAAGTATATATAAAGAAAAAACCTACTTTAGTTAAGCTTATTTTATAAAGTATACTTTCTTTATTCTATATATTATCTCTAAGTAAATTATTATATTAATAAGTTTAGGTATTAAATTAGTAAGTAATATAATAAATTAAGCTTATAATAGGATTATTATCTTTAAGTTATTTCTATTTTTCTTTTTATTTCTTAATATTATCTAATATAGAAAAAATATTAAGGTTAAAGAATAGATTATTATTTATAAATATAGTAGAGAAGCTAGTAAGGTTAACTAGAGTTAAAGGAGAGTTTATTTTATATAGAAGTTTTAAAAAGAAAGATTTAAGATATTATAGATATTTAGTTTAAGAATAGTATATTTAGATAATAAGTTCTATATATATATAATATATCTTTTTCTTACTAAAAAAAAAGGGGAAGTAAGTATATTCTTAATTAATTATTATAATATATATATAGTATATATAGAGAATAATATAATTTTATTATTAATACTTATTATAATTATATTTTACTATAATATAGTATTTATTTTATTTAGATATAGGTAAGGTATAGGGATAGTTAAGATATAGTAGAGTAGACTATAAGGAGAAAATTATACTTATATAACCCGGAAGATCTATTCTTCTAGCACTGCTATAGCCCCCTGCCTGCTTTTTAGACCCCCCTGCGAGGTGTACACCTAAAGAGACAATGTGTGGCTCTGTCGGTGAGGTGTCCCCCCTGCATTAGGACTCTTCCTTACGGATACCCCTGAACATACGATCCCCTGCCGCTCTCCACAGCGGACATGACGACCCAAAGGAACGGCCACAGGGCAGGCATCATCAGGGAAGCCAGGGGACATCTCATGGATCCCAGGGATACCACCCCCCCTAATCCACGGCCCGACACATCTTCCACGCCTGGATTCAGGGCAGAAGGCAACGCGGAAAGAAGATGTTGGTCCGGGTTGCGGCTGCTGGGCGATCTCCAAATATTCTGCCCCCAAGGACGGGTCCCGTCAGCTTTACCCCTGAACCACACACATTTTGGACATGATGTTCAGTCATCACCAGCGGCAGAAATCACGCACAAATCTCTGCCACACCCTTGAACCTCGCACAGCAACGATCGAGACCGCTGCCACACAGAGTTGCGGATAGATTAACCTACAGCTCCCCTTCCGAGGCTAAGCAACAGCACCAGGCCGCCATCCGCATCAGTATCCCGAACCTGGCAAATGCTTTCTACGGATACCTGCATCCTCATGACAGGAATCAGGAATTGATGGCATGAGTTCCGACTCCATCTTCATCCCGCCCCCAAGCAAAAGCAGGCTCCAGCATCTCCGGTAAATCTCCTCAACCATGGTCGAACCCATTGGGCCAAGACGGCAGCCGGTATTGCTCAGCCAGGGCTGACTCCGGCTCTCCATCACAGCACCAACGGCCTTCCGCATCGAGCCTCTTGGCTCTTGGCCAGAATAGATCCGCTGCTTCGAGAACAGACACTTTTCGGGGACAAAATTGAACGAACGCCAAGCGCTGCCATGATCCTTCCAGCCTGGGCAAACAAGGCCTAAAAAAGCCCTGACGAGATGAAAATACACATCACATCCTCATCCAGGCACCGGAGCAGTCCCCTCAGTTCATCTCACGAACCACAGACGTGGCGCATCTCCACCCGGCGTTTGCTTCTTTTGGTTTGCTTCCTTTTATTGGCAATGTACCCGCCCGTCTTTTCGGACTCGTCACTGCTCCTCGGGCATCCCATCCCCTTCCTGCAAAAGTTCTCCAGTCAAATCGGTTACCGGCTTCGAGCTGGAACCGTCTGGACCAGGCACGCACACACACAGGTGAGTGGCCAACTTGGCAGGGCTCAGTGAATCCTGCGAAGCACTCCCAGTCATCCATCAGTCAGGCTGCGCTCTGCAGGCAGCCAGGCGCGCGCGCTGTCATTGTCTCATCCTCAGTCCTGCCGCTGCCAAACCGGGCACCGCCCTGTACGAGTTTTTTTTTTATGGCAGTGCGGCGTATGCTGACATGCAGCAGCAGCAGCAGCAACAAACAGAAGCAAACATGAACTGAGAAGCCGCTCAAGGGCTGAGATGAACCGCCCGAACTGCAGTCATCCTTGGTAGCATTCAGCTCCCTCATCCCAGCTCAGCCTGCCGCCAATATCACTTCATTTCTTCTGCTCACAGCCGCCTGCGCTTGCTTGGCCGTTGTTTGTTATTGTCGATCCAAGGATGCCATGCCCCAAGTCCGCCTCTGCCTCTCTGTGGGCTCTCTTACAGTCCGCTTCAACCTGCCGTGCATCGGTCCTAGAGTCCGGCCATCGTCGCCTAGATTATCGAGGGACTGATCACCATAACCGTTGCAACTATGATTTTCCCTCTGCCTTACCTACCTACCCCCTTTTACGCTGCAACTCCAAGCCACCACCACGCCATTGCCGTGCGCCGTCGAAGCGAACAACAAGTCCGCGTGCCGCGTAGCATCTCACCATTCTGGGCCGCCTTAAAGCTGGGCCTGGCTAGTATGTAGTGTAGGCATCTCCTCGGCGTGCCTGGCCTGGCCGTGGACTGCGACCTCTCTTCCCCCCCCTCCCCGCCGCAACCCTGCACGTCGGGATGCTACCTAGGTCATCATCACCTTTCATTTACGCTGAAACGGCTTGATTTCGCGATAGCTGCCCAGCATGGCCAGTGTCCCCGCTTGTTTCCCCGCCCTGGGCCTATGGGCATCTTTCCAGCCGCGATGGCCTCGTCTCGGCCGCAGCTACGATCCTAGATCCCGGCCCCCATTCATCCCAACCCCACCACCGCCCTCCTAGCTGCCTCCTGGTCGTTCTGGAAATGCAGGGGGCCACGGCTTCAACGTCGAACCCCGCTTCGAGACATTCCTTTTCCACCAACCCACACAGCATCACCACCACCACTGTTCACAGAGAGAAAACCTGTGCCTGTCATTCTGCCCACCGCCTTGCCGCGCCGCTGCTGGAACCACCTGGATTTGCGCAGGGGCTCCTTGGAAGTCATGGCACTCCCTGGGAGGGGGAGCCAACCTCCGTGATGGACGGAGATGGGGCCGCAGTGGTGCCCTGCCAGCATGTACGGCGTATGTCGACATGGGATGAGCGATGGCGCCGTCTCCTGATGGTCCCGCTCGAAATTATCTTGCAGCCACGCTTACGCAGGCGGCCTCATCTCGAGATATAAGTATCCCGTCTCGTCGCCCTCAACCTTCTCTTCTCTCCTTCCCCTCCTCACCCATCAGGCTCATCCGCTGCTTTCCATTCCCACACTCTTTCCCTGCTTTCACAGCACCTTTCTTTCATTTTTGAAAAATCATTCACTCACTTCATTGACTGAAGTTCATTATCCGACTTGAAGTCTTTTCCGCTCACTCATTCCACATCAACCATCCCCAACTTTTGGAAACCCCAGCCAAAACACCAAACACAACCACCAAGATGCCTTCCTACAAGACCTCCGCCGTTGTCTCCGCCCTCGCCGGCGCCGCCTCCGTCCTCGGCCACGGCCACGTCAACTACTTCTCCGTCGACGGCAAGGACTTCCAGGGCTACGACGTCACCTCCTACCCCTACATGGCCAGCCCCCCCAAGGTCTACGGATGGTCCGCGACCAACACCGACAACGGCTTCGTCGACCCCTCCTCCTACGCCTCGGGCGACATCATCTGCCACAAGGGCGCCAAGAACGCCGCCCTGACCGCCACCGCCGCCGCCGGCGCCACCGTCAAGTTCTTCTGGAACACCTGGCCCGAGTCTCACAAGGGCCCCATCATCGACTACCTCGCCCCCTGCGGTGACGACTGCGCGACCGTCGACAAGGCCGGCCTCGAGTTCTTCAAGATCGGCCAGGCCGGTCTCGAGGACCCCTCCGCCGCCAACAACGGCAAGTGGGCCACCGACGACCTCATCGCCAACAACAACACCTGGACCATCACCATCCCCACCGACGTCAAGCCCGGCAAGTACGTCTGGCGCCACGAGATCATCGCCCTGCACTCCGCCGGCCAGGAGAACGGCGCCCAGAACTACCCCCAGTGCTTCAACATCGAGATCACCGGCTCCGGCTCCGAGGCCCCCGCCGGCACCCTCGGCACCGCCCTCTACAAGGCCACTGACGCCGGCATCCTCATCTCCATCTACAACTCCCTCAAGTCCTACGTCATCCCCGGCCCTACCCTCGACTCCAAGTTCGGCGGCTCCTCCAGCTCCGGCGGCTCCACCGGCGCCGCTTCCTCTGCTGCCCCTGCCGCCACCAACACCGCTGCCGCCGCCGCTTCCTCCGCCCCGGCTGCCGCCGTCACCTCTGCCCCCGCCGCTGCCACCACCTCCGCCCCGGCTGCTACCTCTGCCGCCGCTGCCCAGCCCACCGGCAAGCCCTCCTGCGCCGAGAAGCGCCGCCGCCGCCTTGCGCGCCGCATGGCTCGCCAGCACAACGTCGTCCGCAACTAAATCTGCTCTATCTCTCTCTTGAGTGAGGCAGACGTGGGCACGACGGTATGAATCAACAATGCTTTGTTGGCTTTTTTCAATTGTACATATAGACAACACTTGTTGGGAAGCTTTTTCTTGGAACAACAATGTGGAAACTGTGGAAAAGATGGCTTCAAGCCTGTTTCTCTCTCGCTTCCGGCGGTGCCGGGGTGAGATGTATCTAGATGAATGGGAAGGGGCGGGCTGAATAGATTGGTCGTCCTGACATTACTTCAACTTTCTCTGGTCTTTGTGATGCTAGATATGTGACATGGTTCGGAGAGTTTGCGTGATCACCACGCACAATGATCTTCAAGTGACTCTACATCAGCTACATCAGTGGTGTTAGTATCACCTAACTACCGAAACGTCAGCGTAAACTTCTTCCCTCAGTAAGATAAAACAATAGGTGAGAGTACTTAGGTTGATCACTCGCCAGCATCTTCGGATTTACTTCGCTAGGTTGGCAGCAATCAAGCCGTAACGCCCTTATTTCCCATCCCGTTTCGATCCGTGCACGAGGGGGAAGAATTGAAGGGACCCCCGTAGTTAAAAACAAAAGAAAGCCGTTACAAGCAACCGGGAGCATGCCGCCGTCCGAACTCCATGACTCGGGTCGTTTCTCCGTCCGGCATTGCCGACCGCCAGGAGTCATGGAATGCCCCCATGCACTCAGTGGCCTTTTGGCTGTACCCGGGTATATGATTCAGTACATTTCAGGAGAAAGCTTGACTTTGCAATTGAGTTGGCATTGACATATACCAAGTTAAGCCACACATGGCGTTCGTTACCAGCCTCACCAGCCACATCCAGTCGTCAGCGCCACACACAGATTGGATACTGCTTGTGGCTGGTGTTGAGTGGTATCAGAACCAAAATCTCCTGCACTCATCATTGGCTCTCCCACGCGATCCTCGCTTATCGCCCGGCATGAAAAGAGGTTGCATGTCTTTTAGACATTGGTATTGATCAGTTCTTCGACCGCGGGAGACCAATCGCGGGGGGACGGCAGATCTTGAATGGCTTTCTCTGGAATCCTGGGATGGGCGCAAGCGAGGTGTGCCACGGCATTTGGTGCCTGGATGACGGTAAGATCATCTCTTTGTCACTCTTCGAAGTCGTCATGGAACCGTACCGGTCTCGTGGATCTGGAGATATGCAGAATCTGCAGACGTCAATGAAGTCTGTGAAACATGATTCTTTCAAGTCAGCCCAGTTTGGAGCTGAGAAACAGTAGTAAACGTTGTTCAAGCCTCCAAAACGGCGCGCGACCGTGCCACGAGGGTGATCATCCCATCCGAAACCTTCGCCCAAGCCATGCGTGGAGATTGAACAATAACCAGCCACCACGCCACGATAAGCCATCAAACGCCTTCTTCTTAAATGTGTAAATTTGACGATTAAACATACGTCCCAAATCATCTCATCCTGTGTCTATTTTTGCTGTAACTATCAGTCCTCCAACGTCGTCCTCATGCAAGCAGAAGCTGAGGGCATTTCCAGAATCTCATCCGCGCCCCGCAAATCTGCAGGACGTGTAGCAGCCTTTCTGCTTCGAGGCAACCAAATGCATCTGCAACATACTTCCCGGGGGTGCAGCGGCATCTTATCAGGCTCTGCACGTCTTGGTCGTCATCACTCTTGTTTCCAACGGTAGTCCCAGCTTTAAAGGGCACCAGAATGTAGGCAGATAAGAGCTATGATGGGCTGCTGTGCTGCAGATGCGACGGTCCTTATCTCTTGGCGGGTCCCCCCTTGTCTCCCCCGGGATTCCCCCCTCCCGGGCTGCCTTATCTACGGCAGCTCTGCGACCACTCAAGAGGCACAATTGCCATCGACCAGAGCCATTTTTGTCCAGTAGGATGTACGGATGGGCTTATTCAACCGGATTTACTAACAGGCGTCTGGGGCAGTCATTGGGCGGCTCGCAATGCAGAAAAAAGCTTGTCTGTTTTTTGCGCATGTCTCTCTTTTCGCGTGGGAGGACGGGATGAGCTGGGGTGAGGGTGTCGGAGGTTGTCCTTGCGGGCTGACCATGCAGTGAGGATCATCCAGATAAGAAAGTTGTATGCCAATTGATATATGTCTGTCGCTGTCCCGGTTGTTTGGATTCATGTTTCGCGTGCTGGCTGTGGTGATTGTCTGTGATTTCGAGATACCCCCTTTTCTGGCGACTTGGTTTCTTCTGGTTTCTCCCAGTCGCTCAATTGCATCTTTGTATAGTTTAGATTTGAACCTTCAAGGCAAAGGGAACTCGAGATGGCGGACTCCATCACCGAAAAGGAGAAGACGACCCCTCCGCCATCCGGGGAGCACGGAGTCGGCAAAGCGACGCAGGAGGTCACGATCACGAAGGACGGCTTCAGCGTCCACCCGCAGCCCGTCCAAGATGATCCTCTCGACCCATTGAACTGGTCCGCCTTTCAGAAGAACAGCATCCTCGCCATTGTAATGGCTCTGTAGGCCTCTCTCGTCTAGAACATTGACCTATTCGCAAGACAGCTAACCCGAAGCCCAACCCAACAGCTACTTCATGTTCACCTACATCACAACAACAACAGTGCCCTCCTTCCCCGAGCTGCAGGAGCAATACTCCCTCACCCTCGAGATGGTCAACTGGACCGTCGCCATCCCCGCCCTCGGCCTCGCCATCGGGCCCCTCCTCTGGTCCTCGCCCGCCGACATCATCGGCCGCCGCCCCATCTTCATCCTCGGCACCGTCGTCGCCTTCGCATCCACCATCGGCGCCGCCAAGGCCAGCACCTACGGCGGCTACATGGCCGCGCGCCTCTTCCAGGGCCTCGGCGTCAGCCCCGCCGCGACCGTCGGCCTCGCCATCATCAACGACATGTTCTTCGAGCACGAGCGCGGGCAGAAGGTCGGCCTGTGGGTGCTCGCCATCGACCTCGGCCTCCTCGCCGGACCGCTCATCGGCGGGTTTGTGGACCTCGTCGACCACTACTGGATCCAGTGGCTCACGGCCATCTTCTTCGCCGTCATCCTGGCCGCCGAGCTGGCGTTTCTGCCCGAGACGCTGTACCCGCGCGACTACATGCTCTCCAAGACGAAAGGGCTCGTGCCGGCGACGGGTGTGGTGGATGAGAAGGCCTTGGAGACGGGCACGACGGGCGCCGAAGCGGTCGAGATCCAGAGGACGAAGAAGCTGGCGTTCATCAACATCAAGCCCGTCCCGGCGATGAAGCACCCCAAGCCGTGGGACTCCATCATCCGGTTCGGCAAGCTGTTCAAGTTCCCCGTCGTCCCCATCTCAACGGGCGTGTACTGCTTCGGGTGGTATTGGTGGGTGTTGTCCGTCATCACGATGATTCCCGTGGCGTACGTGGACTACTCTCCGCAGACTCAGGGGTAAGTTGTTCTCTATTGCAGGTCCTTATCACTCAATTGCGCATATCTAACACACCGATGACCAGACTCTTCTTTATCGGCCTCATCGTCGGAACCCTCATCTCCGAAATCTTCTTCTCCGGCAAGCTCAGCGACTGGCTCGTGGTCAAGCTTGCGAAGCGCAACGACGGCGTCAAGACGGCCGAGATGCGTCTCTGGCTCGCGTACCCCGCCGCCCTCCTGACAGCTATTGGCCTCATCATCTGGGGTGTCAACATCGACAAGGGGTATCACTGGATGGTTGGACAGGTCGCCTTTGCCTTGTGTAAGTCACCACCCTCCCTGGGACAGCTACATGTGCATGTTGCTAACAATTTTCCGTTTTCACAGTCGGCGCAGGAATCCAGATGGGCAACACCGCCATCTGCTCATACGTCGTCGACGCCTACCCGCTGCAAAGTATGGCGGTCATCACCTTCTACGCCGTGCTGCTGAACTTCAGCGCGTTCGTCGACCCCTTCTTCATCGCCCCGTGGGTCGACGGCGTGGGATACTCGTGGACGTTTGCGGGACATGGTATTATCACGATATTCTTCTGCATCCCCGCGCTGGCAGCGCTGCATTGGTTCGGCGGGTCTATTAGGCAGCGATGTGGCGAGCCGGATTGGGTGAACCCGGAATATGACCATGATATTGTGCGGGAGGCCTGAAGAGTGAAGTAGAAAGATGCTCGAACTTGGAGAGATAGACGTTAAATGTAATCAAAGACGATATGTTGATAAGGACATTGACGATTGTGATGGTCAAACTAGATTGAGTTGTGGCGTCTCAGGGAAGGAAAATGCCCGACGAGCCTAAATGGCCCGCGAGTCAACCCCGCGCGTTGTTTCAAGGTTTCGGCCAGAGCATGACGACCTTCAATACCTTGGGCTCCTGTGATTTGACCAGCAAAACATTGAAAAGATGAAGGCAAAAACAGACGACATAGCAATTTCTAAAAGATCACCAAAGATGACTGAGACAGTCTTTCATGTTCATGAGCATGTCATCTCATGCCCGAGGCTCCCGAAAGCCAACGAGATCGGACCTGCATCCGTCCGCCTAGCCGTCAAGCAATACTCACCGCGAAAGGTCTCATCAGCTCACCGGGTGGCTATCACCATTGTTGCTGCACACGCAAATGGATTTCCAAAAGTGAGCACATACGACAGCTCGACTCAGAAGCTCGATGTTAAAAGCACTAGGAACTCTATGAGCCCATGTGGTGTCATCTGGAACATCAACTAAGCGTCCGAGAAATTGGTATCCACTCAATTTGGATGGCAGATTCCGCCTTCCAGGGGAAGAGTCTCTCATTAAATGAGGCTTGGCAATTTTCGGATCGTGGGTTGCTCCCCATCATCATCACAGGCGTCATCAATTAACACGGTTGCATCAAGTTTCGTGGCAAGATCATTCTGAAGACCTAATTCAGCTGATGACGCACTTCCGGGACCAAATGAAGCAGCCCATCATTGGGGTAGGGCATAGCATGGGAGGCTGCCATATGTAAGTTATCGAAAGCAGGCTTCTACGCGACAGATTTGAGGCTAAAGGATTGGCAGAGCTACAATGTCTATCATCAGCCGCCGTATATTCTCGTCAATGATACTGTTGGATCCCGCAATCAGTCCACCGGAGGTGGGTCTCGACGGGCTCGGCTTTGAGTACATGACCCTTAGGCGAAGAACCCATTGGCCGAATCGGGAGGCGGCTGAGAAGTCTGTACGAAAGATGTTCAGCACCTGGGACCCCAAAATCATCGACTTATTCATGGAATTCGCCATCAAGAACAACGATAACACCGCCCTCAAGGGACAGAGCGGTGCACAGACAGTCTCACTGGTTACAGAACAGTACCACGAGCTCGTCAACTACCTCAAGCCAACCTTCATCCACGGCGATAACATAAAAGAGCCAGAATTTGTCTATCAGACCGGGCTTGTCGACATGTTCCACATGTTGGGTCACGTTAGCTGCAGCACCTTCTTCCTTTGCGGCGGAAGAGACACGCCGAGCGATTCTGACATTAGAGATCTGTGGCAGACCAGAACATGTGCTCTTCAGTACGCGAAACAGCCCGGAGAGGCGAGGCGCGTTGATATCAAGGTCTTGTCTGAGTTGGGCCATTTTCTTGTCATGGAAGACCCCAAGGCTTGCGCTGAAGCGATGGCTGATTGGATGGCTCTTGAGTCCGAGAAATGGCTGCAGTTGGAAAGAGCGAAAGGAGGAGGTATAAAGGGACTAACTGTCGATGAGAAGAAAGCTTTGGCTCGCACTTGGATGGAGTCTCTGCGGGCTAAGCTCTAACGCATTTGGGTACAGAGAACGGATAGAACTCAACTTAGCTCAACCTGTACATCGTGGACGTTCAACAGACTGCGTTCAATTGGCTCATGAGCAATTCATACGCAAACAGGTTGCTAGTAAGATACTCAGAAATTGCGAATTCCCGCCTCCACACTCTCCTTGAACGGTGTCCAGCCCTTCTGTCCGAAGTACGTCTGCAACAGCTTCTCAGCCTCAGCGAGTGGCAGCACCTGCGTCAAGTCACGTCCATCGTTCGCGTCCTTTTCAGGGATCAGCTTGTTGTCTGGCCTGAGCTCGCGCAAGACGTCAATGAAGTCAGACACGTTGACCGGGCGAGCGGCGGCAAAGATCCTTTTGGCCTTGACGGACTCGGCGAGCAAAGCGACGATGTGAAGACGCGCAACATCACCGACGTCAACGTAGGGTTCTTAAGTTTGTCAGCATGCAGGTTCAAAGCGCCACAGAAAGTTGTAACTCACGAGGCATGAAGGCCTTCAGGGGCCCGTGGTTGCCTGTCAGCACGTCGGCGGCCATTTTCATGGTTGAGCCAGACATTTGGGAGTGCATGATTTCTCCAGTCTATGAACGTCAGCTACCAGACCTTTCGGGGTTTTGAATCGAGGTAGAGAGCTGAGGACTGACGTTGAAGTTCGGAAGGATGGTGTTGAAGACGTAGCCTGGCTTGTGCTCCTCAACCCACTTCCAGGCAGCCTTCTCACCGTCCGCCTTAGAGGCCGCGTAGACCATAAAAGGCATGCGATGGGCGGGAGTGTTCGGATCCCAAGCTGCCTTGATCGCACGCTCATTGTAAGTGTTTTCGTCAACAACAACGCCAGTCTCATTCGCCTCGGGAGTAGATGCTGCAAAGGCAGACGAGGTGAGAACGACCCGCTTGATGCTTTCATGCTTGGCCGCAGCTGAAAGTGCATTCTCTGTGGCCTTCACAACGAAGGGAATAACCTTCTGAGGGTCGTTGCTCAAGGAAAGATCTGAAGCCTGAGTTTCATGTAAGCAGATGAAGTGTTCTGTCGCAACTTTCAGTGAGATTCTTACCACAAGCATGACACCGGCCGTGCCAGTCATCGCATGACCGAGGGCTTCCTCATCCTCAAGATGCGGCACGACGACCTGCTCAAAAACGCCTTCACCATACTTATCGAACAGCTCTTCCAGCCACGGCTTTTCAGCGCGAACTGTACCGCGAACACGGTAGCCTAGCTTCAGCAGGTTATCGATGACATGTGCTCCGATGTATCCGTTTGCTCCGGTGACGAGGATGAGCGAGCCCTTGGGCAGTGCTGTGAGATCAGACATGGCGATTGACTGCTGTTGCGAGAAGCAAGAAGAGGTGGAGGGGGTTGAACCAGGGTTGACGATAGTGCGTGAGAATATATGGACTTTTGTACCGGTGTCGGCGTTTACTTTGAGCAACTCGTAAACAGCGACGGCAATTGCTTGGCTTCAGTCTCACTGATTATGACAGGTTCCTTCCAGTGGATACGGAACCCCCATCGATTACTAACGTTTCCATATTTTCTACCGCGGGTGGGTTATTGTACACGCTGCGACCCCTCTTCTTGGAACTTTGGTGTGTTGTTGGTACAGCGGTGGTCTCCCTTGCGACGAACCTGGTCAGGGTTCCATATATGACGTATTCGTGACGCCCACAAAGCTCATCCGGTGAGGCTATCTACAAGACTTAAATCGAAGATTGAAGACTAGAATCCAGAATTCGCAATATTGTATCTTGTCCAGAGGAACAAGAATCTTCGGTTTGAGCGGGAAGAATAGCTTCTAGTTGTGTTCCAAGCTCCATGTCCGAGACATTCCCGAAAGTCCCGGTCACTGGGGTGGAGACGGGCGGTTACCTTCGGTGCAAGTCAGGCGAGGACTTCCCGCGAGACGCGAGACGCGAGATTGAGGCACCAAACCCCTTGGTTGTGAATATTACACTGAGCCTTCTTCTCCGGCCTCGGGAACACGTTTCTTGCTTTTCAGAGTTCTTTTCCATGCAGCTATTCGGTCAGCGTCTCTTGCTCCCATATCTTCTAAAATCTGCATTATGTTTTTGTTTTTTCCTCGCTGGGCGCTCACATAAGGGCTCTCGTACCCGCTGTTGCCGTCGATGTTGGCGCGCTTATCAAGAAGCATATGGAACAAGTTTTCGTTTCCATTGCGGCATGCGATGTGAAGGGCGTTTGGACCGTTTCGACGTGGGTCATTAGGGTCTATGCCTTTCTCAAGCAGAAAGCGTACCATCTCCTCATGGTTGTTCATAGTTGCAGCTTCGAGGCAGTTTTCGCCTTGGCCCCATAAATATTCATGTCTGTGAAGGGGGTCCCCCCCCTTTCCCAAGAGCAACTCAACGATGCTTCGATGGCCTCCGAAAGCTGCGGCGCGCAGCGCATTGCTCTGGTAATTGAAATTGAGCTTCGGATTCGCTCCGTTCGCGATAAGTATCCGCACAAGCTCGAAATGGCCGTCCCTAGACGCAGCTACTAAGGCCTGGTTGTAAAAGTTGGCCCCTCTTTTCGCCCCTTGAGCTAGAAGAAGCTTTACAATCTGTACGTGCCCATTCTCGAATGCTGCCGGAAGAGCATAGGTCGAATAACGACCGACATCTGCTTTCCGAACGTTCTTAAACAGTAAGATAACCAGCTCCTGGTTGCCATCGTAAACGGCAGTCTTGATGGCATCTTTTTCTACCTCCGCACCCTTCTCAAGGAGCGTTTGCACAATCTCAATGCCATCCGTATCAAACGACTTAACAACAGAAGTACAGAAGGCGCCAGCTGCGGTGGTTTTGACTTCTTCGAGTAACAGGCTAACAATCTCACGGTCGTGGCTCTTGCGTGCGATGAAGAGATCAACCGTTCTGGGCGTTGCGCCGTTTCTGAGGAGTATCTCGACTGTTTTTGTATGGCCTGCTTCAATAGCAGCCGAAAGTGCTGTGTATCCTGGATCACGAAAAAGATTGACAATGTCGGAGTTCTTCTTCAGCATGGCTTCCACGGCCCAATATAAGCCATCTTGTGCTAATTGGTACAGTGCAGAAGATTGACCACTTCCCTTCAACGTGTATCTGAGTCGAAAGCAGATTTTACAAGATTCTTCACATCCAAGAAACTCTTCAACGAAGCCACAAACCTGACTGATTTCGGCGTGCATGGCATGCTCAATCCAGTACCTTGCGGCATAGCTCGCTAGGGGGTATTCAGCATTGAGTTCAATCGCAAATGCGAGTTTCGCCTCGTCGTCGTCGAGATATTGTCTCTCTTTTTCCCTTTTGCGAATTTCCCTTCTCTCGCGGTATACGCGGGTGTTTTTCAGCTCCATTAGATACGAAATACAGACGTTCGTGATAGAGGCCCTAGCTTGTGGCTCCGCAAAGCCTTGCGTTACTTTTTGCCATGACCGAGAGGAGAGAAGGAATTCCTTGACAGTCGCATGAGCCAGGTGAACCAGATCCTGACTTGGTGGACCGCCTTGGTTTTCAACGGTAACAAGACTAGCACAATGGCGATATACGTGTTCCGGTATTGGCATTCTGTTTTCTTTCGTGAATCTGGGTTGTTTGTCGAGTTGCACTGCCAGCGCGTCAACCGCCTCCTCAACTCCAAGTGGCCGTTTGGAATAGGCCAAAAATTGGAGCAGTAGTATGACCAGCTTTCTTTCTACCTTTGGAACTCTCTCGATAATGTTCTCGTAGACCTCTTCCAGAGTTGTCGGCAGAGAGTCCAGCGATTCCCATAGAGTCGATGGCAGAGAGCATGGTCGCAAGTTGTCAAGGTGACAAGAGACCAAGAGAAACCTACATTCCGCGTCAGCATAAGACTTAAATGTTGAGCCTTCGTACCTACATTCCGTCTGATTTCTCCAGCAAACGTCGTTCAATTTCTTCTTGGATATCCGTTCTTGATCTCCAGGTATTTAGGCTCTCATCCGTCGTCACCCTCGCGTGCACATAGATTCGAATGTCGTCTTTGACCAGCTGGGTGTTTAAACACATTTGAAAGTTGGTGCATCGCCTCAAACACACTGCAATGCCGTACTCTGGGCGACTTGTGAGAAGGAGGCGAATGTTGGACTGGGGGCTGGCTACACGTTCGATCCATGCCAATAGCCCCTCATTTTTCGAGATTTCGTCACCCATTGAACATTCGTCAAGCGCATCGAGGACAATCCAGACTTCTCCGACGCGCCGAGCCATGATTTCGAAGATCTCGCATAGCGAGGCGGTGTCAGGCTGGGTCCCATTGCTGTTATGTGGCTGAAAGTATGATGTCAAATCGTTTCGAGCTGCATCGCTCTGACAGCACAGTTGATAGATGATTGATCTCATCGCACAATCTACAGACTGTCGTCGATTGTCTGTAACAGAGAAATAAAAGAACACGAGGGCATTCTCAGAGCTCGGGATTTTCTTGCTCAAGTGGTTAATGATTGTTGAGCTCAGTGTCGTTTTGCCGCAACCGGGCTTTCCATGAAGCCATAAAGATGTGTTCGGTGTTGCTTCCCAGGCGATATAAGCCTCATTGTCGAACAGCCACTGCCCTGTGCCATTTTGACGACTTTTCAGAATGGAGCTCTGGATTGTCGACATATCGCATGGGGAAAGCCACTCTCTGATTTCTCGTGACAATATGTTGTCCTTCAGTCTTTGAACTTCTTCGATCGTCATTCTGGTGTCCGATGCGATCTGAGACATGTTCTTGGACACTATGGTAAATGTGAGATACAACATAACTTTCCCAGTACTCTGATGCTCACTAACCGTCATTCATGATCTGTTTCAAATTCGCAGACGCTGATAACTCCGCAGCATCAATCACTCGAAGAAGCTCTTTCGCAAAGGCAGCTGCGGTTGCCGCTGCGTAGTTTTGCCATCGATCATTCTTGTGGCCGTCTGCGTAGTCGCAAATGCCTCGGATCACAAGACAGGGGAAAGCATTCATCAGTCCAGCTGCTTCCATCTCGAAGCAAATGCACTTTTCACTAATTTGCCTCGAGATTTTATTGCGGCATAAGCTGTTCTTCATGACCGAATTCCCCGAAGCGATTATCCCATAGTGAACCACCGGATCGGTGGAGCGTCGTTCTTTTCGGGTGACTTCGCCTGTGCGGTCACAGAAAACGCAACTGTCAGTTTCCAGACCGGCTTCCTCGGCAGTTCTCGACGGAGTCCAGATCAGTTTACTTGGTCCTGCAGCCGTATTGGTCGCCGGTGCCATTTCCACGTGTAAAACAGAGGATTCGAAGAGCCTGTCGTTATGCGCGCCTTGGTATACAAAAGCAGGGTCGTCATCATCCGGCTCTGCCAATCTCGGGGAGCGTCGAAGCATGTCTTCAAGAATACCGGGAATTTCAGAGCCTTTCCGACGCCGCTTAGCTTTGAGCTTTTTCAAGCCTGTAAGAAGGACCGTGGGAGGTGGAGCAAGTGACCCGACTTGCTCGAAAGTTCCGTCTTGTCGCTTCTTTCCTAAGTCGTACTGAAAGACCCCCGAGCTTTGGTCAGTAGGCTGACTAACAACAACGTCTCCGAGACGTATATCGATATTCTTCTGGAGCTTGGGGATCCCAGCGCCAATGCCGACCATGAGACCTATCCGGAGATGCGGCAAAGAGCTGAGGAGACTGGACGCGGTAGTAGCTGCAGAAACAAGGCCGTATCTTCCCTCAGGCAATGAGGCGATGACAACGTTATGAACACCCATGCGGCCCCACGAGTAGCAATTGTCGTCTCTTTCATGCTGGGCGAAGTTCAACGGCCTCCCGTGCTCTTCGTCGAGCATCGCCTCTACAGCCGTGAGTTCGCTGGCAAGCGCAGTGATGAAGCCTACGGAATATTCCGTAGGATTCGAAAGCTGTTTAGGACTACCCATGATGAGAGTCACTGTGAGGATTGCATCGACTCTCAATGAAGTCTGAGTAGTTGCAATTATGTGTGTTTGCTGGAAACATGGGGAGCATCCTAGCCGTAATTCCTTCGGCTGCGAAGTCCTCAGGTCTCTCTGCCGCCACACAGTCATAAGCAGTTGGATGATAGCGGGCACCAATACGAGGCGAGCACCACTCATGACCCCGCTCCATGATGCCTGATTTTTCTTGGCAGCAGTGGAAGGCCGAAAAGTTGCTGGTCGGGGCCGCTCGACGGCCCAATAGTAAGTGAGTGCCATGGACATAGATCATTCGCCAATGAAAACGTGCCCCATCACGTAGGCCGCGTCGAACGCCATTTGACGGCCATATTAGCTTATGCGTGCCACGTATCGGCCATTCATTTCTTCTGGAGAGGCTTGTTCATCGTCTGCCTTGTACCACGAACATTCATGAACATGGAGTGACTTCAATGTGTCTAGTCATGTTGACCAACTACATCGAGATATGGCTCTTGACGTCTCTGTTCTATGCAAGGCTTAGACTGCCAAAGGGACATAAAGTCAACGAAGAAGTTCCCCCCAATGATACGTTTCCTCCCTGCCTATTGTAATGCTGCATTTCAACTACGAGCTTGTCGCAGTGAAAGATGACCAAGGGACGATTGGTTTCGTGCTACGCCGACTAGAGCGTGGTCATGTACTTCACTCAAGGGCAAGAAATTCTAATCCTGATGGCACTCTTGAACTGTTGTCAATGGATACGCTGATCGCACATGATATATCAATGTCGAGCCATGGATGCGATGTCGCCTGAGCCAGGCTCGCTCTTGTCAACAAAGCCACATTTCTCGTACAATGGTGCGCCGGCTTTACTCGCATCTACATACGCTCCAACACCATTTTCGTCAGCAAGCTTACAGCCCCACTGGACCAGCATGGAGCCGCAGCCACGTCTCTGATAGTCCGGGTGTGTTGCGACAGTGTCTAAATCTAGGCGAAGCATCAGTTGGGGGAAGACACATCGGTTATTGCAAATATGACATACAGTAGTGTTTCTCATTTCCCATTACACGGCGTCTTTCGTTTTCCTCTCTTTGGAAAAAGACATCGCAGACCTCACTGGGCATGTCGTCAGCCCAAGGTGGATATCGCCGACCACGGTCCTCCGGCATGGACATGTCCCATTTCGCGTAGGCAGCTACTCGCGGTCGTCCATTGGCGTCCAAGCTTTCTGGATCAACCACTTTGATATAGCGCTGGAAAGGCTTGTTGAGGATGTCGTGATGGTTTGCATCGTCCCACCACTTGCGCACGCCTGGCGTGTCCGGCCACAGGCGTCTCAGCTCAGGATCTGTGAAAGCGGCGAACCAAACTTCAGTCAGTGCCGGGACATCTTCCACGGTTGCTGGCTCGAGTCTAAGATTGCTAGGAGCCATTGGGCGGCTTGCAGTAAAGCTCAATTGGTGGCTGATGAAGAGTCGGTAAGGTGGTGATCAAGTTGAGGGGAAATGCCTAGGCTTCTACTGGCCGGGGCTTATGTCATTGCGTCCGGACACCGGAGCCTTTAGTCATCCGGCGAACCCGGACCGGGGCCGAAGAGTGGGGCCTGGCGTCACTGAGGCCGGTGCTGCCGGTCATGAGGAATTTAGCCACCACCCGTTGATGTGATAATGCGCCGATATTGATGTCTCTACATATGTGACCAAGTAAGCCGATGCTGTGAGTTTGTTTCTGATCAAACGGCGACAGGAACAGACGTACGCCCAGCCCACCGTGCAGGAACAGATTCTCCGCCTCACGTCAGCATCGCCTCCTGAGAATGGCTTCTGATGGAAGCCTGCCTATACTGGCCTTCACCGCTCGTCATCGGGCGCTACCCAAACAAAGTTCATTATGATATGAATTTTGACAACAACTTTACAGAAACCGCAAGTTTACATGAGATGACAAAGCGCCAACACGGGAGGTTTACTGTGGCCGTAGACCAATAGTTCGTGAGTAAACGTGGCGCGGTTGATTCCTGTCCTTGCTTGACGGTTTGGGCTTGGTGGAGGATTGATGTGTGCAATGGGGGCCGCGAAGCCACCCAATGGCGCCTATGGACACACTTGAAGGAACGGAATCCGTAACGACGACCAATCAAGTCTTGCCGGATCCCTTGTCATTTGCTGCCGTGCAGTGACATGATCCTTGAAGCCACTCTTTTAACTTACCCGAGGCAAAATACAGGGCCCTAGTCAATGATGTGGATGATGCGGGACAGCCCTACGCATAGCGCTGGAGGACTTCGGCGGTATTCGTACTCCTACGGCTGCGGAAGCCGCAGGCCCATAGGACTCGGGCGGTGACGCCATTGGTTTCCTTGCTCGGAAGGAGAATAAAGCTCTTACCACACGACAAGTCATTAAATCCGTAAGCGAGACAAGGTTACATGCGGCAAGGTTGACTTCAGGTTAAGGACGCATGGTCGCTGCGGTCAACATTTGACAGGGCAGATTCCTCCTACGGACCTGTGGACTTCCAACGGGATGAGTCTGGGAAGACATCCCATGTCCCACACCTTCTCGTCCTTTGTCGCCACACCATACGGGCTGTGAACGTCTCGGCCGAGCTATGATTGAACGGCCGATAAGAATACTGGACTTGTTTCAGCCCTAGGAGGACTTTAAGGCTGCCCGCTTCGGCTTCGGCATCAGTGCCCTACGCATGTAGCAAAGAAGCGCCCATCTTTAAGCGATTTGCGGCTAAGGTTGGTGTGCACTGTCTGACATTCGAAAGCAACTAAACCGATGAGGGTCGGATAAGCCGATGATTGGACAACACACTGTTGGGGGGCTTTTCATAATTCTTGTCTTGAGCAGGTATGGCCCCCAAAGGTTCTAGAAGTCTTGAGCATGCGCGCAAATACTCCAAATGACGATCATTTGGCAGCTGTTGCCCGACTTCCGATGCTCTACCTACAAAAGTAGCTGCACACTTGACCTCAGAGGAACTCGGTTGTGATGCCCGGTCCATTTGTCGGTCGTGGCTCTAAAAGGACGTTGAGCCGACACAACTAGGGAGGGGCTGCCCTGACCGCAACAAAGCGGGAGCGAAGGATATCATGCGGGTTTGAACAGAAAAACATGGTCAGTAACCTTAGTAATATGCAAGATTTATTTAGATTGTATTACGGATCTGACAAGGCCACCCTACCGGCCAGCCCTAGCAATCACGGGATGAGATTCTGGATTCTACCAGACTTCCATGGCATGTCGAAGCTGCCTAAAACCAATTCCGTGACCTGCGGAGTCCGCATTGGGCCCGGTTTGTCGAGGTGCTGTGCAGACTGCGTTTATTTCTACGAATCAGCGAGAAGGAAGGGGCTGATCAGTTGAATGCGAGTGGCTGAGATTCCGATGGAGGTGCCGAGGTTGCATGGTTTAACGGCTGACAGTGGAACACGCGCATGAGGTCCAGCCCGGTAGGGATTGCACCGTTGATGGACCCGTCACATCGGATGATGGAATTTCATGCCAACCTGCGTGCATTTTTGCTTCATTGGGCGCGCCATTTACGTAGTAGGCTCTGCACACCATGTGGCTTAAGGTCGTTGGTAGGCGCATGGGTTCCTTCAACGACAGGGTACAAGCCGGGTGGTATGGACCACATAGTGTGTTATCTCACTGCAAGTTAAGTTGCGTTCAGAATCTTGGCGTCATGACGGGTGGGAAAGCAGCATTGATGATACGGACCGAGTGGACCTTGTGAGGCAAAAATGCGCGTGTATGGGTTATCAAGCGGAATCGGTCTTCTACCAGGTTCTTCAACTCCTTGGCCTACGGACATGTGCCTACGGTCGTTTCGTTCAGTTGGTTGTTGCGGCCCCATACGTGATGTGCAACGGTAAAAATCGTCTATTCAGCCACTGACCGCCCTCATTTCTGTGGCGCCCCTAACTCTAAGTCAGGTATCTAAGATCGAGTACAACCCAAGAGTTGATCTTGGCGAGCTAGTGTATGCACTTCGAGGAAACCTGCCTTCAGAAATGCGACGGCCCCGCCAGTGGAAGTAGGACTGATTGGCTCCATCGGAAATATACCCTGTCAACCCCACCGCCCCCTACGGAATGTCTCTGCCCCTTTGGAGGGCTTATGCGGGCGGAGGGTGGTGTTCTGCAAAACGCCCTCCACATGAACGACAGGGCTGCGCTGATGTTTTCCTAGGCGAATGCTGGAGCTACGATTCGGATTGGCTGAGATGGGCGAACCAGCGTGGACACCGCTCCAGAGAGGTCCAGACGTTCTGGCGATACCGCAATCTCCGGCTGTCATTTTTATATCTAGACATCGAGGAACTTGGAGAATCGTAATCGTGCAGATTTCACTTGTTCTTCGCGCCCAGAAAGGCAAAAGGAGGTTGCGAGGTCACCAATCGCTCACACTTCAGACCCCAAAGGCTCGTTCGGACTCAACAATCCTTAGCGCACATCCACAAACAGCTTGAACCAATGGCTAGGAAGGGGAGTCGCAAGGTTCGGACCGGGTGTTTGACTTGCAAGTGAGTAGTATCGCGGTCAACTGACCTGAGACCACATACCGACGTGGCCTGTGCTAATTACAAGAACGCAGGATACGCAAGATCAAGTGTGACGAGGGCAAGCCTGTCTGCAACCGGTGTACCAGCACAGGTCGAAAATGTGACGGATATGCGGTTGAACCGGCATCAGTGCTTCGATGGCAACGACCTCAAACACTCCAGATCGATTCATCTACCAATGGTGAAGAAGCCAGGGCATTACAGTACTACTGCGAGCATGTCGCACCCTTCATCGCCGGTCCGACTGACCCTTATTTCTGGACCCATCTGGTCGTGCAGTTTGTGAACCGCGAGCCGGCTGTTAAACACTCGGTCATTGCCATCGGCTTATTATACGGCAACATGGATGGCGGCACTAATACCCATCTGGACGGCGTGGCACTTAGCCACTACAACGCTGCGATTTTCGAACTGAAGTCGGTTCAAAACGACAACAACGGGCTAGTGTTGGTGGTCTGCTTACTGTTTGTCTGCATCGAGCTGCTACAGTCCAATACGGAAGCCGCTGTTAGACATTGCAATCACGGACTTGCAATGTTGGAAAGCTCGAGCTCAAAACCGGTTGTACGAGATCACTTACTACCGGTGTTTCGACGGCTGAACATGCTTCCATCTTTCCCGGGAACCGCATACTTGAACAACGCCGGTGCAACGATTTGCAGGTGTCCGGTACCGGCTTCTTTCGACAGCTTTGCACACGCACAAGCCACTATCGACGACCTTTATAACCAAACGATACAGCTTATACGGCTAGGAGACGAATATCGAGTGGGTGCCTTGCGACACCAGACACCGCTGAGGGAATTAGTCGAACGCCAACGAAATATCCAATCATCACTAAACCAATGGCGCGGGCTGTGGGAGGATTTGGACGTGAGGTCAAAGTCCCCAAGCACCCGAATCAGAGGCGGTCCAAGGGTTCACGCGCTACTAAAATACGAGTTATCTCACATCTGGACCGACATGGCCTTTTCAGCAAACGAAGCGGGTTTCGATCAACACCTGGAACGGTTTCGTTGCATCACTGAACAAACGACCAAATTTGCAGAGTCGCAGGTCAACTGCCGACCCACACATTTCCTATTTGAAGCAGGGTTCACGCCGTCATTATTCTTCATCGCGACGAAATGCCGTGCGCTGGATGTGCGCCTTGAGGCACTCCGACTACTATCAACACTTGGATCGCCCCGAGAAGCGGTGTGGGATAAGGGCGAGCTGTTTTGCATCGCCCGACGGCTCATCGAGCTGGAGCATAACGTGGGCCTGGACTCATTTGGCGTTCTCCAGTACACAGGGCCGGAATCATGTCTTGGGCTTCCACGCGACGAAGTGAGGATCAGACACTTTGTCCCTGAGAAGAGCACGCTATGGGATAGCTCTATCACTGGGGGTGACATGGGCGGTAACTTCAAAGTGAGATTCTTCATGAGAACACCCGAGGATGCCTTATATGTTCACGAAGAGGTCCTCGGGTGTGAATACGTTCCGGACATGTCGCCCTTTGAACGGCAACATGAGTCCTTTTCAAGTAGCCCACAGAGCATACAAGGGTGGGAAGAGGCCACAATTTTTGTGTAGCATCCAGAGACTTTATAATGACCGAGGGGTCTGAAGTTTACTTAAGTATATAGCGAGCGTTCGTTTTGCATATATGAGGCCAAATTAGAGACAGAACATGTGGAGTCTAAAGTGTCGAAATATGCGACATTCAACCATTTCATTGGTGAAACGCTTGCGTTCTGTCTTGAACTGCGTATTTAGCAACAATCATTTTGCTTCATCGGGACGAAAGACTTCAATCAGGACATGACTTGTTGAAAAGAGTGCTGAATGTTGCGGTGATTGCCTGCGATTCTGTCAATCAAGCTCGGTCCATTCCGACAAAGTGCCAAGAAATGCTGAAGAGGGAAAATCCGATGCCAAGAGATCGCCAACTTCTTTCGGCCCGCAAGACCCTTGTTTGAGTTAGCTAAGGCACCGAAGGTTCTTTCAACCAAAGGCGAAACTTTCGTTGAATACTCGAGTCTTGCAATTTCAAAATTTTAGAAACGTTGCTTGGTATTGGCCACATATTCGCTTGACGAGACTTCTCCTTTTCGCAAAGGCAGGTTGATACGATGCTCCCCTGCTCTTTCGTGGGACAACCTGAAGTCTCAGGCTGCTGCAATTTCTACCTCAGTTGGAGAAAGTTGAAAAGCCTCAACTTGGCCTTGGGTGTGAAAGTTTCATGGGGTCAGTATGGACAGGGGGCTTTGAACGAAGATTGAGAACTTGAGTCTTGGAGCCCCGGCCAACAAGTCCAAACATTGCGCTCACGCCATTCTTCAATCTATTTTTGAAAGCCTCATGTACGAATTGACGCGGCGCAGCGTATCAGAATGGTAGCTGTTAAATTGACCGTGTCGTTTTGTTATTTTGCCCGCGCTAAGCCCCATCAGGTAGGCGCCTATATAAAAAAAGTCGGTGCGCAAAATCGCTGAGTCAGCGCGCACTAACATAACCCTTATATTATCGCGAATATCTAAAAAAGTATAGAAAAACGAGGAAAAATCGTAGAAATATAAGTTTAACAGTTAATAGGTTAAAGTTAGGTTAGGAAGTTAGGGTTAGGTTAGGAAGTTAGGCGTTAGGTTATATTCGGGTTATTAGGTTATATTTTATAGTTTTGAGAGATGTTAAGGACACGGGCAAAATAACAAAACGACACGGTCCATTTAACAGTATCCTATCAGAATATTCAGAACGTCAAGTCCAATCTCATCCACAGAGTGAGGGAGTGGATTGGTGTTTGCTCCTTAATGTAAAACATTTACCCTCGCAACAACATTGTATCCAGATCCCACTGCCTGGTTCTCGTATAAGCTCCTCTTATTATGATTCGTGGAATTGTGGAAGTAGATCAAAACGGCAACAGAACAAAAAGGGTTGCATCGTATTTGGCGCTATTGAGTTAAGGTATTCGTCCCAACCACCGTTTTCCTCATCCTCAAGTCTCAAGACGCGGGGGAAGCCTCCGACACAGCCTCAATTCAGCACTGGCGTACTCAAATGTGCAACATCGTGGTGACGAAACAAACGCTCGATTGCGAGGCAAGAGGAACTCGAATGAAGACCTGTCAAGCATACCCTAGCTTGCTATCAGCAAGATGTTTCGTGGAAGTGCGCATCAGACGATCCACCCGCACTCCTTTTCCTTGCGCTCGATATGAGAATGCTACGAGGCTCGTTGGGTCTGACTCGCCGACTTATCCGAACCCCTGCATGGTGGTTCTTTGCAGGCGAGCTCTCCTAGGAACGGCCCAGGCCCGAAGTCCCCTTGTGGCAGCTAAGCGTCTTTGTGATCGACTGCCAGTCTAGCCACCCCGCAATCTCCGTGCCGATCCACCTCGAACAAATTGTCGGGCGACACCAGCGCAATGGTACCACATGGGCAATTTAATCCGCCAACGAGGAATCGACTTCTCGAGGACGGCTTGGTTGCAGAAATATGAACCCTTGATGCCGTGAGTTGCCGTGCCGGGGTCTCCCCCAGCTGGCGTGCTCTCTAAGTTAAACTTCCAGAGCTCGGGATTGGTTATTCTATCGGGTTTAATCTACGAGCTTGTCTCGTGCGTGCCGTCGACCGCCCCCGCCAATGAAGCATGGGCACCCCCAGCAAGCGTTCCGCGGCCTCCTCATCCATGATTCCAACATGAAGGATGAACGCTAGAAGTTGGAACGATGCCGTCGCTACCGCTCTCGCGTTCATCCACACGAGAGCCTTGTGGACCCTTAAAGGAGAAATACATAAAGGACGCCAAGGCTCACTCGATGTAACCGGTAGATCATTCTTCAAGTTCGGATCAGATTTGAGACGAACCGACGAACACTTACATTCTTTTGATTTTTTGCCCAATATGAAGTCCTTTTTCACCGTCCTCACCTTCGTCACGGCGGCGCTGGCCGCCAGCCGCACGTCCGCCCCCTCGGGCTGCGTTGTCGTCAAGAAGTCCCCCAGCAGCGGCCAGTTCAGCACCATCCAGAAGGCCGTCGACTCCCTCTCAACGACCTCTTCCAGCAAGCAGTGCATCTTCATCGACCAGGGCACTTACAGCGAGCAGGTCCTGGTGCCTGCCCGCACGGCTCAGCTTTCCATCTACGGCTACACTGCCGACACGTCAAGCTACTCCGGCAACAAGGTCACCATCACCGCCAAGAAGAGCCAGGCTAACGGTCTTACCGATGACGAGACCGGCACCCTGCGCGTCAAGGCCAAGAACTTCAAGTTGTACAACGTCAACGTCGTCAACGCCTACGGCCAGGGTAGCCAGGCCGTTGCCCTGAGCTCCTACGCCGACAGCGGTTTCTACGGATGCCAGTTCACCGGATTCCAGGACACTATCCTTACCCAGCAGGGCAACCAGCTGTACTCCAAGTGCCTCATCCAGGGTGCTACCGATGTCATTTTCGGCCAGAAGTCCATGGCTTGGTTCGAGAAGTGTGATCTCCGTGCCGTCTCTGCCAAACTTGGCTACTTCACTGGTAAGAATTAACTACCGACACTCATGATGATGATGATGGTTTTCTAAAATTTCACAGCCAACGGCGCCGCCAGCTCCTCTGCCAAGTCCGAATACGTCTTCAACAGCTGCACCGTTGCCGCTGCCTCCGGTGCCACCGTCCCTGATGGCGCCTTCTACCTGGGCCGTCCTTGGGGCGCCTACGCTCAGGTCGTCTACCAGAAGACCACCATGACCGGCATCATCAACTCCAAGGGCTGGTCTGTCTGGAGCACCAGCGACGCCCGCACCGGCAACGTCTTGTTCGGCGAGTACAGCGACACCGGCATTGGCTCCCAGGGATCCCGCGCCACCTTCTCCAAGAAGCTCGGCTCCGCTGTTGCCATCTCCAGCATTCTGGGCTCCAGCTACGCCAGCGCTGGCTACTACGACGCTTCTTACATGTAAAAAACGACAACAATAACAAGGGCTCTCAATCAGGATTGGGTTATTGGGCTGGCAATTTGGAGAGGCAGAGCCCCATTGAACATACTCCGGCACCTTACAATATTCTTCGTACATAGTCTTCCCCCGAATACATAACTTCTATTTCATTTGTGGATTTCAATTATTCTGACCACCTCACATGGCACACAGTGATTGCTCAAACGCAGCAGGAAGGCACTGGACGCGTGTTCAGCTCGAATGTCGCGATAATGACATTACGAATCCTCGAAAAAGTTAAAAACTCAAATGTGACTTGCGCGGCCAGCTGTTTCTCGAGAATGCGAGGCGCTCGTTAGAATCATTTGTTTCTTCTTGGGCTGCCCCTGTCGGCCTAGGTCCGTGGTGAAACAACACAAAATGAGGCTTAGTTTCAAGTACATTCAGCGGGTTCTCTGGCCCAAAGGCCCGGGCCACGGAGCATTCAAGTTGTCAGTCAGCTTGGCGGCCCAGATGCCAAGAACGGGATTAGCCTGCTGTAGTGGCCCGGCATGGGTGGTGAGGAGGAGAAAGTGATGGCTAAGCTTTTTGGACCACGCGTTTGTCGATCGGATGTCGACGCCGATTGAACCCACTCGTCCCCCGGGGATGGCTCCGCTCATGCCCCTTAAGTTGCTGCAATCATGATGGATACGATTTCAGATCAAGTGCAGTGGTTGCAATGCGAGACAGTGAGTCTCTTTCATGTCACCGAAAGACTTTTCAATTCAGGGGCGTATATGCAGCGAAGGTGTCTGTCGCCAAAAGATTCCGGAAGAGTCCGTCAAATGGTCATCTCAAGGGCTCATGGGTTACTAACTTGAACTTCATGTTGTTCTATGTGCGACGACATGGAGTTGACTGGGGTCTTTCACCCAATCACGTTTGTGATGCGCAGTTGGTAAGTTAGATGGGAACCATTTACCTAGATACCCGGTGCTTCGTTCAAACCTACGAGCTGAAGCGGCAAGTGAATCCACGGCCTCCAATAGCTGCCTAGCAACTCGTCTATCACCTCAACGATGTCTCTACCCCATCCTTCAAGAAACCAATGATTATCTAAGGTATGCAAAAAAGCGCCAAAATACGCAAACAGGGCAAGAGACTGAGGTTGTCGTTGGTGCAGTAGTATGAAGTACTGCTGCGGCGCAAAATGAATAAACGCCATTGGCCCTGCCCCGGCCCTATTGATTTCACACTTTTGTAGCGTCTCGGCGTCCATCGTGCTGAACTGCATAGCATACATTCGACATTTTCTCAGGGTCGACAGGGCCTGTTCGTAGACTTCGGCGTCTGTACTATCCTTCCACACCTCTCGTAGTCGACAGAGTTCCCGGTCTGTTGAATCCAAGATACGACTGTCAGGGTTCAACTCGTGCCAGTTTTCAAGGGTCAAGACGCTCATCAATCTTCCCTCGCGTAGGAAGTCGTAATACGGCGCCAACACGGCATCGATTCCGCGTATCATTGGGATCCACTCGACGCCTAATAATCTATCCTTGCGAAGACGGAGCGAATTACGCTCAACGTTGTCGGCAAGTTGCCTCAAGATGCGGAAAACGTATAACAGATTTAAAAGAGACCAGGCAAACAAAGCTTCACTTCTTTCTTGGGTGAGACTGTTGACACAGTCGTGAAATCCCGCGAGGGACTTCTCGTGATGTTTCGTAGCTTCCATAACGTAGGGACTGTTTTGGGACCCTTCCAGGTAGGCCATATGCAAAGCAGCCAAGCTGAGGATTGCTTGTGCCACGAAGGGTTCTTGGAAGCTGATCTGTGGGATTACTACCTGCCACAGCGAGTCAACACCAGGAGTAATGTTGACGCTGGTAGATATCGTCCAGTGGTGCAGTAAGGCTAAATCCCGCAGCCCAAAGTTTGGCGGAGCAGGGATGGAAGTTTGCGATGCACAGTAGATGGTACCCGGAGTATCAGCGGGCGTTGGTGGTTGAGCCACGCGGTGGCTTAGGTCCGGAATGCCGGGAGCGACCGGGGATTGAGCCGGCGAGGCTTCATGCAGAACTTCGGGGGTCTCATGGGCTTCATCGGTAGCAGGCCGAAGCTCCTCGGGGTACTTGCAAGGAACCTCTCGCCGGACACAAGATCGGCAATTTGGACGTTCCTCGCCGCACTGCCGTATCGCGTCAGCAGTTGTACTGAGTCAATCTTAGCGGGCGAGTAACCTTCACACGGCGTTTTCGGCAATCGAGGCACCCGGTTCTTGACTTTTTGTGCGGTCTTCGCCTTTTTGACGAAGGTGGGCCGGCTAGCTCTTCAGGTGACCTCGTGTGCTGGTCGGGTTGGTGATCGGGGGGGCTCATGGCCGTGAGACGACGCGAATGTTGCAAAGAACGACTGAGTTGAGACGGGAACGAAGGCGAAGAACGAAAGGTGGGCGCGGAGAACGAGGAAGAGGGGCAGCGAATAAGTACGAGACAGACACGACATATTGGCATGTTAACAGTGCATACTTGACAGCGGGGCAGTATCCAGTGCCATTTTGACTGCGCCAATGTTAGTGTTGCGGCATCAGAGTCCGAACGGGAATACGCAAAATGCAGAGCTGAACGAGCGTGCTAGTGGCCCTAATGGGTCTCGGATGAGGAAGTCCTTACAACAACACCATGTCGATTCAGGGGCTCCCTCGCTGTCAAGACAGAGCCAACCGCGGCATGAGATACCAACATATAAGAGATCACATAATCACAAAGACAGTGGACGGGACTTGTTAGAAGGGAAGAAAGCCAAAAGGATGAGCGGGGCAGTGCACTGTTTCTGGGAAACAAACTAAACGAGGTACGGGGGCTGTCAACAGGGGCTAAACGAACAACATCGCTGACAGACCAAACTCGGAAGCTTGTTTTTTCTCGTGGCACACATACTGCCTGTTTTGCTCACCGAATATGAGTGAGAAGTTAAGCATGCTGTGTGCGTGCGACAGAGTAAAGCCTGACACCTACAGAGTAATGACCGAAGTGAGGCGAAGCGCAATCTGTTTGCATGTGGGAATTGGCTTAACAACAAACTGATCATCACTGAACTACTCATGAACCGTAGCATCGTGTCATGGCACTACTGATTTACTTGAGACCTCAGAGCCGATTGAACGAGGCAATAATCTCGCCCGAGTCCAACTCCAAAGCCTCGTTCCCATTAACCAGCCACTGCCCTTCTGCATGTCTCTCCTGGGCAATTTCCTTCCTCGTGCCGGTGTGAACTGCTGACCTCAAGCTCTTGACGATGCCGGCACTCGGATACGCGAACAGCCCGAACATGCCCGCGCCGCTCTTGGCCACCAAGCTCGCAGCGCCCTTCGCAAATCCCTTGAGGGCTCCAACGGCGCCCTGCTTTTCACCTCCCCTGAATGGTTCCATCACCAAGTCGCTCAGACCATCGGCGAAACCAAAGGCAAATGTCTTCCCGGCAACGACGGCCCCGCTCTTTGCGTCGGTGACCGGTCCGTGATCGCGGACACTGGTGCCGAAGTGCTTCGGGACTGATCGCATGCCTTCAGTAATGGCGAGGGGGATATCGACCAGCATTCCCTTGGCAGCATTCGGCGCGATCATCCCAATACTCTTTGCTGATGCGCCAGCCACCTTGCCCGCCATCGAGGGTTGGCTCTTGCCTTTGCTGGTCCCGCTGGAAGCAGATATGACCGAAAGTCCATCCTCAGAGGGTGCGTCTTTTGGAACTTCACCGCTGCCGCCGTCAGACTCATGTCTCCTCAAATCCCGCGCTCGACGACGTTTCTCATCGTGAAAAGCTTCAATGGGCTTGGTAACCATCCCCGTTAAGGAACCGGTCATGTCGACCGCTGTCGCTAACACTGCGGATGCGCCTCCGGAGATTGGGTCCCAGCGCGTAACTTCGATCGTGATCGGTTTGGTCTGATGCCTATTCCACAACACGTCAGCTATCTGAACCTTCTTTCAGTTTGGAACACAAAGGGCACTTATATTGAAAGCTGCTTAAGTTGCACTGCATCATGAGACATGAGGACTTAAGCCGCTGCCTTGGACAGTTTTGTAAGCCTCTTCCAGCGCCCGCGTTCGCAACCATGTCGCCCCAAAACGGCTGACTGCAATTTCAACAGTTAGCCCAACCTGGTGTCTTTAGGATATTGCATAGCTCGGTCGGAGCTCTTGTTTCGTTCTTACTCTCCAAAAAACGGAACGATCGTCGTGGGCTTTCCGTTTCGTAGCCCGCACGCTGTAGTTCCAGGTCCTCCGTGATGCACCACAGCTGCCACATGCTGGAAAAGCCATTCATGTGGACAATCGCCTATCCAATAGATGGATTGGTCTTCAGAGCCACCCAGGTCGGACCAACCCTTCGAAATGATGGCTCGGACGCCCGCAGTACGAACCGCATCGAGTATGACGTTGATGATACGCTTGGGGTCGTCCAGCACGATGCTGCCGAAGCCAATGTAAACTGGCGGAGGGCTGGCCGCAAGGAATTGCGCCAGATCTTCCGGTGGAGTGTACTGGGGAGCCTCGCGAAAGAAGAAGCCGCAGACATCTAGAAGACAACGAGTTAGTGGAGTTCTCTGGATCTTGGAGCGGGATGGATAGTAGGCGAGTCTCACCAATATGCGGTCCCCAGTCCTTTGGTTTGGGGATCAAAGCGGGAGACCAACAATATGTAAATGGCACTTTCAAAGCCTCCGCGAGCATGGGGCCGTCGAACATGGCAACATGCTCCAAGCTGATTCTGTTTCGCCACTTATTTATAACATCTCCAAGCCTGCAAGAACCGATCCGGTCAGTAAAGCTTTGTGGTTTTTCGTCAAAGGGACTTAGTTGAGCCTCTCTAGAAGCTTACCCTTGCCACGTCAAAGTGTCAACCACGCCGTAGGAGATGAAGTTGGCTACACCACGGTCACCACCAGCATTTTTCAAATTCGCTAGCGGATGAGGATTTTCTGCCGTGCTTGTCCAAGGCATGGTGAACATCAGATGCACCGGGATACCGAGTGCCTGCGCGCAATGGACGTGGGCAAAGCTAGGAGGATTAGAGATTATTGCATCCGCAACAAACGGCGCTCCAGTGATAGCGTCCGGCCTGACACAAGCCTCCCAGAAGCCCTCCAGCATTTCCTGGACCATCTCGCGTTTCTGGCCAATCTCACCGGATTTGAGACTCTTCATGCTGGGAATAAGCCCCGGGTTCTTGACCATGTAAGCCATTAGAGCCGCCGGGTCGCCCCCAACACCGTAGAACTCCAAGCCTGTATCTCTCACGAACTTTTCGAACAGATCGTGGGTGGCGAGCCGTACGCGGTGACCGCGCCTTTTCAATTCGGCACCTAGTGCAACGAATGGCTGGACGTCGCCCCTGCTTCCCACGACTTGTATCAGAACGTTAAGGCTACAAGGGTGCTTGCCATCCGAGTCCTCTCGTGCTTCCTTGTGAGGCGGTGGTGACCGCCCGGGAGAGGGTGCTCGTGATGGCGTCAATTGCTTTTTGTTGCTGTTCGCACGATGTATCATGCTGATCGCACGCGCAAGCTTGGAGTCACAGTCAATATCAACACGGCCATCGTCTTCTACCAACACACGGTTGATGTCTGTTAGCCCTGTACACGCAATGTGACGTCTCGAACTCACCTCTGACTTGAGCGCCACCGGCCCATAGTTCGCTAGACGCCGGGGACGGCGTGCTGTCCTCATCGAAATGTAGGTTTTGATGATGCAGGTCGCCCCGTAGGTCACTAGTACTGGCTTCTCTCGATATCGTGTGAAAGTCGTCACCCGCCAGTTCGTGGCGGATCGTCCGTCGCTTGTCACTCATGACTCCAGATGCTGCGGTCGTTTGATGTCTCTACTGGAACAGATAGCGACTTCGTGTGGACTGTGTCGCAGCTTTGTCAGGACAATGGCAGACGCTGCGACATTTCAAAGGTTTCTTCGACGTCGCAATAAAAGATTGCACATTCGAGGAAAGAGAGAAGTATGCCATGGCAAATAAACAGTGTCGAGCCAACTTACGAACAAGGCAATGCTCTTCCTTCGTAGCAGGTCTGGAAGGTTATAGTAGATACGAGAGGGTGTCCCTTGGTTGGTGACGTTCATTAACGTGCGTGTACATGATGTTATTTGGGGATTCTCTTCAATGGATCCTAGCACCTCGTTCCTGCTTCGTATATCGTTTACGGCCGCTGACCTAGTCAGCCTACGCCAATCCAGAAACGAACACTGTATCCGCCCAATCACGTAACTTGACCGCTCCGGGGGTGGCCAATAACACAGTTTTCAAGTGATCGCGAAGCCGCTGATACAAAACGATATTTCCAGGGACAGTCCCAGGGACCTAGTGGTTATAATGTCCGTCGTACCAGTTCATAGGAAGAGGTTGAATGGAGATAAATAGATATACAAGTAGACCTTTTCAATGCTTGGGTGTCCAGCATCCACGGACTCCGAGCGGTTTGTATGGAAAGTGAAACTTCGTTTGGACAAAAGCAAAACCACTCATCGTTGTTTTTATCATAAAATACGACAGAATCCAAAGACTTGTTGAAATGAAACAAACAATCGAAGTCTTCGACAAATAGGTGAGAAGTTTCAAGTTGATGCTCTGACTGGCCAGCGACCGTGGCCCGTTGACTCAGCCGTGACCTGTTGACTGAACTCGACCTTGCCTTTCAACCAAAATTAAGATTGTAGCAAAGATTCAGAATGGGATCAAACGAACCGTATTCGCATATAAATTCCTCGGCTCTTCACAACTTATGTTCAAACTCCGTCTCGAAAACGCATCATTCTACACCCACCCGTCTCAGCTACAAGCCCACCCAACAATGTCTTCGCCAGAACAAACGCCTCTCAAGCGCGAAAGCGACTCCCTGAAAATCTTTGGTCTCTCTGAACCCAGCTCGTATCGCAAGATTTGTGTCAGATGCGGACGATGGGGTTATTTTGCGAGTGATGCGGAAGCAACAAAGTCGCGTACCAACACCGCGCGCTTTCCTGTTCTCCAGACATCTTGCTGTCAAAACATTTTCTGCACTGACTGCATCCTCTCCAACATCAGCGATGAATTGTGGGACGGAGTTTGGTGGCCCCAAGAATCGGGATATGGCATTTCGATTAGCTGCCCGGCTCGTTCTTGCGAAGCTTGGCTGCTGTGTCTAGATCTCGAGAGTTTGGTTGAGTTCCTAGTTACGGGTGGCATCGGCAAAAGAACCCTTGTCGAACCGATTAAACGGTTTCGACGTGCATTCGAAGCTCAACGGGCTATTCACGACATGTTCCCCGAGATGAATGAATGGCAGGGCAAAGCCGGCAACGACTTTCATAATCAACTTGCCTTAGCAGGCCATATGTGGCCATGTGATGGAACATGGCCGCGTGGCACGATGATGGGTGTAGCCCGTTTTTCATATCGTGGTGGCGAGAAGATACCTGTTTTAATAGGTTTGTTCAAAGACAAGGTAAGTTGGAAGCCATGCGTGGTCTGCGACGGAGGATTCCTTGAAACCTCCAGCGGCGAGGTCATGAATGTTGTCTTCCATGTGTTCGGGGACACCCAAGGGACTCCGTACACTGGAAAATCCGGGTTCCCGCCTCGAAGCGTCTTTCTTGACTGTCACTCTAGACACAGACTCAATTGCTGCGTCCGATGCCACGAACGGAACATTGTGGCAAGGTTGGATGGTAATGAGGAGATAACCTGTCCTGAATTGGACTGCGAAAACATCTTGACCCCTGCACAAGTCGAAGCAGTTGCACGGCCAGACACATTTGCGCGTTATGAAGAAATGCAACTCCAGAAGGGCTTGAACACCATGCCGTCCTTTCGATGGTGTCTCAACGAGCACTGCGGGGCCGGTCAAGATAACGACCTTGAAGGCTGCTCATCAGAGTATAAATTCTTCATCAGATGCAACGCCTGCCGTATGCCAATGTGTTTCCTGCATGGCCGAGTCTGGCACTTCGGTCAAACCTGCGATGAGTACGACAAAGGCCGCGACCTGTTGGGAGGAAGAGACCCAGAAACAGACCGCTGGCTGCTGGAACATGCCAAACCGTGCCCGGGCTGCAAGGTCCCGGTGGAAAAGAACGGCGGATGCTTCCACATGACGTGCAATTCTTGCAAAATGGAGTTTTGCTGGGTTTGCCTAGCTGACTGGAAGAAGATTCGCCGGCTCGTGGATGGGCGAATGGCGTATGATGTGTTAGGGCACAACTCTGGATGTGACTTTCGGCAAACCCACGTGCAGCCGCACTTGGCGGTTGGGAATAATGCTGACGACGCTATTCGAGATGCTGAGGGATTGTTCTGGTTGATGCCACGATGATTTAAACGGTTATGACTCGGTACTTGTTTGGAGAAGTTGGTTCGGCGATGAAGAAAGACGTTTACTGTCTTTTCTAGTAGCATGAGGTGGCTGGGATAGACGGGTTTTGGTTTCTGCTTCACTTTAGTTACACGAGTCTGATTAGTGAATAGAGCAAATACATGTCGGTTGTGTAGGAGTTACTTCTGCTGCAATCGATGAGGGTTCGACATCTTACCCAAGGTGACAATGTGCCTATCGCTAGGGAAGAAGTTGATTACATGTGCTTGAAAAGATCAGGGAAACGCCACAAGTTCCCTCGTACAGGGAAACGCGCCGTCTATGTTGGCTTATACCCCTTTCGCTGTTCTTGCCGATAGGTCCCCTAAGCTTGTAGCTAATAACAAAAAGCGAACGGCGCTGAAATTGGGAAATTGTTCCAAATGTCGAAACTAAAAATTGAAAAGCTGCGGAGGAGCGAATACTTCGAAATATTTCGTTCCGTACATAGTAGGGCTGATCGGATGATCCGCGGCGATCAAGGGCGGCTGGTACTGAGCTTCTGACCGGCAGCACTCCTCTCGGCCGGAGTTTGCCTGGTTGCCGTGGAGCTTCCACGGCGAGAGTCACCAACCCAGCTCAATGTGTCAAGTCGACTCATTGATCCCGGTTCTTGCTTACGACTGGCCCCTCTTCCATAGACCGGTGGGATGAGTCAAGATTAGGAAAGTGGAAATTCACCAGCTCCATGAACTTCGCGTCGCGGATTAGCAAATCCTCGGCCGTGTCCCGTCTTTTCACGGGGGAGCATCTGGAACTCCAGGCCGGGTGGCTGGCCGCTGTGGTGCTTAACGCCGGGCGGGATAGTGGCTCAACCTTGTTAATGCGTTCGGTCGGCATTTTTTGCAGGCCCGAAAACGTTCTTAGGCGGGCCACACCGCTGAAGGCAACCCATCTTTCGGGACCGACTTGACATTCAGGCACCCGAATTGGTTGAAGACTCTGGGATTATCGCGAAACCGAGCTGGCTAAATCCGACCCAGGAGAAAGCTCTGGAAAAGACAGGGTCGGACATTCTGTGTCTCTGTTTGTCATCCACCCTCTGTCTCGGTCGCAGTTGTTGATGTTTACTCCGACTATGTTCGTCTCTCTGTTCCAGCTCTGTTTGAGCAGGCATAACAAAGGCCAGCGCAAGATTTTGAACAACAATGAGCATTGTGCTCGGAATGAAGCACAGAAAGACGTGAAAAAGCCAACCATCTTAAGGTTAGCCTAAATTCAGATGACGTTGGTAGTATGGTGATCTGGAGAAAGTGACGGCGGATCCAATCAGTTGTCAACTGTGACAGCGATGGTAGCGGCTGATTAATTCGTGAGGGAGGCCGGCGTTAAAAAGAGACAGCTGAGAGCAGCTAGAAGGGGAGCAGAATCGGGGGGCACGGTGAGTAGCTAATGAAATATGTCCGGACAATCGGCGAACACAAGCACCGATCCGCCGTGTGGCGCCGTGCCCTTCACCAACGAGCAAGGACTAGGGGGCCCCCTAGTCGACTTGTCGACGCATCGGAAGACTTTTCGACCACACCTGCCCACTTCTCGTTGCGGATTCTTCCTTGCCCAAGGTCGCAAAAGGGGGCCACGAGGGCTTCGGCCAACGCCCTCGGACGTAAAGTCCGAGATGTGCGAGCAGCGAAGAATATTCGATAATGCTCAATCACGTTCCTTGGACGGTGACAGGCAGCAGCCCGGGTTGATGACGAATGTGTCCAAAAATGTTCCCGTGTCCGATGGAAGAGCAACCGTCCCCGTGGATCGACCGTCAGCTCGGCCGGCCTCCGCGTTTTTCGTTATCAAACTAATAATTGGGTACTTTTTATCTAGGGACCACCGCACCGGGATGGAGACAGACGTGGGACCTTTATTTTCGCAAGATCTCTTAAGAGCACGAATCACCCCATCGATTAGATCTGCTCCGTCATCCGGTACTTCATCGACTTCATCAACTCACTCCGCATCCAAAAGTGACAGAGTCTATTAAGCTTCTGCATCAAGGACTAACATCACACCACCACCTACTGTCGAGCGCTTCGTGACTAAACACAGCCCAGCAACACACATCTCACAATGTCAACACAGCCGTTACCGGCGAGGACGCCTTTTTCCCAATGGCCTGCAGGGCAGCGAAAGGGGGCCATGATCCCCATGGTCATGTCCTCCATCATGCTCCTTCTCTTGGTTCTCGCGAACATGTCATACCTTTTCGGCACCAGCTTCGACCAAGTCAAGCGCACACATGCCATCAAGATACTCGCCGTCGACTACGATGAGGGCGCCATCGGTACCTCCGTCTCAAAGGCATCGCAAAGCCTCCAAGCCGCCAACTTCCCCACCATCGAGTTCGGCTCCGTATCCGAATTCTCAACTCCCGCATCAGTGAGGAACGCGGTCTGCAAGGGAGACTACTGGGGCGCGATCTATATCTCCTCGGACGCATCCGCGAAGCTCGCTAGCGCCATCAACGGCACATCCACAAGCTACAACCCCGCCGACTCGATTACATACACGTACAACCAGGCTCGGTACCCGGCACAGGCGGACTCGCTCATTGCCTCCAACATCGTCAAGGTGGTTGGCATGGCGCGGAGCTTCTACTACCAGACCCCCAACGGCACCGCTGCTCTCCGATCTCTCAACACGAGCAACCCGGCCGCTATTGCCGCCTACCTCAACCCCATCCAGTCGACTGCAGACCTCATCCAGCCCACGACTCAGGGGCCTCGCGTCTTCTTCAACACTGTCAACATCATCATCCCAACCTTGGCTCAGTTCTTCTACATCCTCGCACTCAACGGCATCGGCCTGAGCACCGGTATCCTGGCCAAGGCTCGCGTCCGCGATGTCTGGCTGATGCGCTTCGGCATCGGCAAGATCTACGGCTTCCTCACCGCGCTCACCGTCTCCGGCTACCTCTGGGCCTTCCGCGAGTCATGGGACGTCGGCAGCTTCCAGTTCGGCAAGACCCTGCTCGTCTTCTGGCTGTACATGGATGTCCAGTGGCAGGTTCTCGAGTCGTTCGTCGGATCCTTCGTGCCCATGCAGTTCATGCCCTTCTTCGTCCTGACCTGGATCATCACCAACATTGCAAGCACCGTCGCCCCGTTCGAGCTTATGCCCGGCTTCTATCGCGTTGGCTACGCGCTGCCAGCGCACGAGGCCTACTCGATGATGGTGTTGGCCTGGTCTGGATGCGCTGACCAGACACGCGCTGCTCTGCCTGTTCTCTTTGCCTGGTGGATCGCCGGCCACGTCTTGGCCGTCTTCTCTATCCGCAAGCGCTGTGCAGATGCAGGCAAGATGGCCGGCGCAGCCGCCGTCAAGGCCCCGACACAGGAGCAGGAGCAGGCGCAAGACCTTCCAATTCCCCCGCGCTCGGCAAGCACTGAGTTGACCCTCCGATCCGACGAGGAGCAAATTAGAAACGAGAAGTGAGAGGCTTCCAAATACTGGCAAAGAGGCGGAGGATGTAATACAGCAGCGACAGGATGCTTGATACCCAGGCATGAGGCCTATGTGTTTTTACGGTTGATCAGACGTTGAAGAAAGCGTGATGATGTGGTTTCGGTGCGGCTCTCCCACCTCGTTAGACTCAAATTAGACAGGCATCATGCATGAACCATGTAGCATTAGGCCACCAACATAATAAACTCTACTCAAGACCATTTGCTTCAAATCGTGGGCTAGTAATTCTCCTTCCAGGCACTTGTTCGCACCAATATGAGAGTGAATCTAGCAAGATTTCGATATACGGCATTGAGAAGAGAAAGTTGGTTTTCTTGAACGCTATTTGCGTATGTATTCATGCGAGATTGCCATGGCCAATGTATGAGTAACATCAGATCGCGAGGGGACCTTGAAGCACGCTCAAAGCAGCAAACAACTCATTGTCACAATACTTGCGAGCAACGATCTGGATGTCATTTGGGGCCCCTTCATAGTCCCCTTCCTCCCAAAATCGTCTCGCCCGCTTACAATCCTCGCTCAGAGGAGTTGCATCAGCAGGCGCGTAACTTTCTTCTCCCTTCTTCAACGCCTTAACCGGCGTGGGCACAACGACACCAGGATAATCGACATAGTTCCAGAACGACTCATAATTCCAAAACAGGCCACCGTCATGCGGGCAAGCAGGTCCCACATAGGCCGGGCTGATCAGGATGTCGATGTCCTGCGCCATCCAGTGCTCGGCGAACTCGCACCTGAACTTGTCCCGAGCAACCCGTTGCTGGAGAATGCCGGCGGCATCAAGGTCCTGGTTCATGGCTTCTGCGGCTTCAAGGGTCCCCTTGGTCAGCAGCATTGGTGGCTCGCCTGTGGCAGCCATTGCGCCCTTGATCATCCTGCCACCATCCGGGACAAAGATGCGCTGGACGCTGTCCATAGCATCGGCGGCTCTGAATGGGACGAAGTCTTTGATTTCGAACGTGGAAGACTTGGATAGTTGCTGGCGGACCCAATTCAAGGCGCGGATAACCGGAGGCTGCGGCACCACGTTTCCGTCGTTCATCATGAAACCAACTTTCAAGGGTCCTGTCTTTGGTGTTGTTCCCAGCCCGGTCCATGGAATTGGAATTAGCCTAGGATCTTCTAAGTGAGGGTGGGCATCTTTCAACACCGACACAAAAAGATCTATGTCCCTGAGTGATGTGGCCAAGGGACCAGTCGAACCAAGCACATTGAGTTCACCGGCATAACCGTAGTCCCCAGTGAAGTCTCTCATAGGGAGATAGTAGGAAGTAGTCTTGAAGCCGTAGATACCGCAAAAAGCGGCCGGGGTCCTGATGCTGCCTCCAATGTCTGTACCGATAGCCAGAGGACTTCCCCGCAGAGCCACCAATGCGGCTCCGCCACCAGTCGACCCGCCTGCTGACAGGTCGATGTTGTGCGGGTTGAGAGTGCGACCGAGAGGGGACACCGTCTCCAGATGCATGATACCCTGGGGCTGGAGCGTCTTGCAGTGGAAAACAGCTCCCGCCTTTCGTAGAATGGAGATCATCTGGCAATCCTTCTCGGCCTTGTGACGCGTAACGATGAAGCCAAGAGATGTGTAGTGACCCGCCAGGGGGATCATCTCCTTGACGGCAATCGGCACACCGTGGAGTGGTCCAACCGTCTTGCCCGTCCTTTCCAGGTAATCATCGAGAGCCTTGGCCTGCGCCAGAGCCTCATCCATGAACCACTCCGACAGGCAGCAGGTAATCTGGTGCGCGATGATTGCCCTCTTCGAGTAAGCCAAGGCAACGGCGACGGCCGTGAACTTCTTGGCTGCGATGGCTTCGGCCAACGCGACAGCAACGCGACAGCATCGTAGTTTTCGGTGATGTCAATCTCTGCGGACGATAGAATGCCGCACTCTCTGGGCAGGGCGACGACGTTCTTCGGTGGGCTGGCGATGACGGCCGGTGAGATGTGCAGGTTTCCAGGTACTTTTGCAGAGAACTCTTCTAGAATGGCGGCGCGGGCAGCCTCGAATTCCGGGGTGCCCGAGACATTGGGGAGCCGCTCGATTACTGGCAAAAGCTTGGATGTCATGGTGGATTCGACGATGTCTCAGACTGACATAGGGAGTACAGCTTGAAGGTGAGGGCGTATGTTGCCTAGACCGACTGCAGTCAGCGGGCAAATGGCAGCATTATATCTTGGCCGAAATCTTGGCTCATAAACGATTGTTACTCAGCGTATTACCATCATCATCATCTCGAATTCAAATTCGTTGCACCAATGACGTCTTTGCTCAGCGCATGTTGTTGAGACGATGCGGAACCAAAGATCTTCCTCTAGTAGGATTACTGCATTGGGATGTCCGATACAAGCCGAGTCGGCTAAACGTCTGATCCCAATTGACATCGCAAATAATCCCGATAAAGTCATGCACACATAGGATCGCGTTAATGGATTTTGCGGGGTGCTACGTGCTTACATGTTCATGCTTACGGAGCAGCTGAGGGTGCTTTGAAAGCAAAGCCGGGTCCGGAGCGCCGAAGCCGGAGCGGTCGGCCGGTTGAGACGAAGCTCCGACGACTGCCTACCGCACTTTCAATCATAAACTTAGCGTGGGTAGATTGGCATAATTCAAGGCCTCGGACAATATTATTTGTACTAAACTGGGCGCATTCCGGTGGTGCATAAGTCCCTCTGTCCAACTATTCTTGGGAGGGTGGATGTCCAAAACCCAGACACAATGATACACTAACATTCTTGAAGCTGCATGTCAATCACCGCTGAAAGATGGGACTGGCGAAAACCTTTGGTTATTGGCTGGCATCCTGAAGTTGGGTAGGCGAATTGCTGCTGTTGTTCGGGCTGTCGACTAAAAGGCCTGATAAATTGTAGAGGTCGTGTGCAGCTGGTGTCGACAACCTGAAGAAAGAGGCATGGATTGAGTTATCTGCTTCAACACGAACGCAACAAAACCATCAACACTGATGAAACATAACTACAATCCTATTTCATTGCGAAGTGACTCGGCCGGTCGCAATTGCAAAGGGTTCTCAGAGTAAGCCTACTCTAAGCAGACAATCAACAGAACATTTAGTGGGGACCCTTGCGACACTCAGTGTCAAGCATGTTCAGTTGGCGGAAACATGTCAGATACCCGTGAGTGGGTCAGCCACGTGCAGTATCTTGAATGAAACATGAGATGATGCAGCGAGCAGTTCTGATTAGGTCTGCAGCTTTGAAGCAGGAGAGCGTGCCGGAAAAAGGAGAACGCGGAGCAATTTTGACTGTTAGGGACTCCAGCGGGGTACCGTCAATAACACTAACAGCTGTATGATAAAAGACGTGAGCAAAGTTGACAGCAGCATGGAGTGATGAATGTTACATCCATATTGTGCTAGCACGAGCTTTGCCCTTCACAGCTGAAAGGCCAACATGGGGTAGTAGTACTCTTCGAGACAGGGACGCCCTTGGCCAACCGCAGTGATGCCCACGGCGGACGGGAACGGCACCCGCGGCCCACGAACGGTGTCCGAGTTTGGACGTCTTTGTTTCCAACGAATTTCGCCCACTCCTAGTTCTAGCTTCTGTTAAAGCAGCTAGAGAACCAACCTTCTTCTAACAAAAGGAGTAGTCCCATTTGTTATACTTTCTTGCATCATTTACATGTCATTTCCCCTGTCCGTAATTCATCTCAGCATCACATTATCAACCATAGATGCCTATGTAGTGTTTAGCTCTGGACCCTAGAATACCGAAATAACGGGATTACATATTTTCCTGCGCGGGAAAAGATTAATACCGACCGGAAGCTGAGACGGATTGATTGCTGTTCTCGAGCTGCCGCTGTAAAAGAGCCATGTGAGGGCTGTCCAAGATGAAGTCGTTGTTTTTGGGGACTCCCAATTGTCTGCCCGTCCATTCGAAGCTCGTCTGGCGCCATTCATATGATGTTAGTTTGATGAAACTGGGGTACGGAATGAAGTGGGCATGTTGGCGAACATCTGCAGCGTGGGGGGGTTTAGTCTAGGTTAGCCCTTGTCGGCCGAAAGCTTCTGTTTTGAGCCAAATACGGTACAGCCTATCATCTTCCTTCCCAACGCTACCGCGTTTACGCATAATACAACGAGGAAGATCTCAGGGATTTACAGGACCACAACCGTTATGGACTAATCCTTTCGTATCGACAGCCGAGCTGTCGTTTTACTGTTCTATTAATACATTCGGTGGCTATGTTGAGATGAATTCTCCGGCATGATCTCCGGGAAGTAACATCCTTTTGGCTGAAGCAATCTCGAACCCGCCTTCACACCTGCAGCGCGACACCTGGAGCCGTCTCACCCATCGAGACGTACACCTAGTTCGGTGCTAGCGTCTTGAAACTTTTCCCGTGCGGGTACGGCTGTCAAGATGCCTGAAAACAAGGCATGTTGGCAGGCAGATCATCTCGGAAGCAGTAACATCTTGAAGTATAAGACCAACACGCCGCCTCTCCTTTCCGACTACCTCTGCCCTCGCCATCCAGCAACATCAATCTCCCAAAATATCTCCAAGAACATCTTGAACATTCCCCAAAACAAAACAAAGCAAGTCTCAAAGCAACACCGCACTACGAAAATGCGTTTCTCCGCCGCCATCTGCCTTTTCCTGGCCTCGTCGGCTTTGGTATTACATCCAATGTTCACAACCCTTAATTACCGCCCTGATTCTAACGAAAACACTTAGGCCCAGTCGTCCAAACACTCAACTACCACCTCCGCAGCCAGTAAGACTGCTTCGGCCGCCGCCACCACTAGCCACAAGACTACCAGTAGCCGTGCTGCTGGACCGAAGGAGACAGCTGCAGTTGCTTTGGGAGCGCTGCTCGGGGGTATGGGCGTTGTCGCAAACATGTAAATGAGGGGAGATGGTCTGCGCTTGAGCTCACTGCCCATCTTGATGTCTACAGCCTTTCGTACATCGTTGCGTCTACATAAGAAGCTTCGATTCTATTTTCCTTCTTCTACGGATGCTTTTGCTTTTGCTTTTTCTTTGGCAGTAATCTAGTCTGAATTAGAACAGCCAAGAATCATTACCGCAACCATGAAGGTGATTCCTAGAAAGTTATAAAACCCTCCTTCTCGAGGGTTCTCATCAAAAGTTCAGACTGACGGCTCAGTCCGGATCAATAGTAGTCTTCTTCCTTCTCCAGCTCGAATAGCAGCCAGTTCCGCATGGGCAAATTTCTCCATCACGAACTTCAGGTTGTGACAAGTAATTCTCTCGGCATCTCACATCTGGTTTGACTAGATTTCAGGAGAATGGTGTTGAATGCGACGACTATTTACAGCTACCTACCGAGGGCCGTAAGCCTGCGCTACCTCAGAACCCGACTGTGGAACCGGGCCGCGGAACCCGACCACACCGCAACCGGCGTTCCCCCTTTCTGTAGCCTAAAACCAATGTGGCGCGGTCAACGCGTCCTTCGTATTTTTCGTTTCCTATTGCGCAACACCGCACGCTATGTCCTCCGGGTTGATGTACTTCAACCGGCAGATTGCGTATCTTCAATTCCATCCCATTTGTCATCGTGACGAGATGAAGACATTGAGCAGCTACCGTCACTTGGCATCAATTATCAAATGTCCAAATACGCGGATGCCATGTCTATGCTAATACATATCTTAGTGGATGAGAATAGCATCGATATACATAGACCCAAAAACCCCCTACCATGTCGTCGACTCGTCATTTCCCATCTATCCTACAACACTCAACTACATCTTCTGAGTCCTGTCGTTTTACTCATCTATCGAGTTTTTACCTGTGTGTCCAGCTTCCAGTCTCTTTGGTATACTTGACATTAGCTCCGGCAAGCATGCAGTCGTGAGTATTGATTTGCGTGGTCTCTGCTGGTCTCACTGTCATTCTCGCTCCCCTAGCAGTAGCTGCCATCATCTCACTAGTGACTAGTCCAAGTATATGCCTACGGCAGTGAAATCAACGGCATGCAAATGCTTTCTACTCATGGCAAGGTGCCTCTAATATTTCACTGGTTTCAACGTCCAGGTGTTGACCAGACCCGTGGACAAGACAAGACTTTCTGGGGCGAGCACGCCGCTGGAAATGAACCCGGACCCCCCTGTAGATGGCAAGGCTGTCCGTATTCTCTTCATCAACCTCACCTCGATCAGACCAACAATCGACTCAGGCACGCCCACTGATAGAGGTATCTGGGCCGGCAATCCGCGCATCACCGCCGCAGGCAAGACTCCCAGCTCATCCAATCTCACTCTCTTCACTTCGGCATCTATGGGTATCGACCTCTCATGATGTTTCTCTTATCAACACCCCCACTAGGTAACAGCACTCCCAGCTTTTCCAATAGCGGTTTCATGTTCTACAGCCCTTGAATGCTCGCCACTATCTAGCGTAATGCGTGCCCAAAACATTCGAATTTACCCTAAGATTTAGAGCCCCGTAGGTTTCGAATCAAGGCATGAAAAGGGTCGTTACTCTACCCTTTTAGGAAGGCATGAGTATTATGGCTTTGGCAGGATCGTAGGGATCTTTTGCTGTGAGCCATGACCTGATACTGAAGCCACATGCATCGTTGGTTGCATGAAAGCACCACCTTCTCCCAAGGTTACTTGGGTCCGGGATACCTGAGAAAGATGATGCTGCATTCGTCCATAATGTCTGTTTACAACTGTTAGCCTAGGCGGGGTCAAAAGATTGAGAAGAGCCTCATCAATTTGTATTCATTGCCCTGTGGACATGCGGTCCCCGCAAGAGGGGGCTGAGAGACCTTCCAAAGCCATGCCGCGTGACACTCTTGTGACTACTACCCCCACGGTCTTCTTGAACGAGAAGGTAGCAAAGCGCTCACTTGAAGAGCTATGCGGCTTACTCACATATATCTCTCACTGCATTGGATCGCATTTGAGGCAGTCTACCTTTTGAGGCTCTTGCTCAAGTACCATGAAAGTATTGCTTCCAAGCTCTTGATGCTGTCCTTACGATTCCAACGTAAGCCTGACTGCACGCCATGAGGCATTCAAGAGCCAGCTTGAAGTTAGTCACATGCTGTCCAATTCCTGGCAGGTGTTATGGTAGTGGCTTGTCTAGACAGAACTGTGAGGTTAAAGAGATTGAGGCCAATTCTTCACAGCATTGCATCAACCTCGGCTCTTACTTAAGAGAGCCTACACGATACATTCCAGAATAATCCTGGATGAAATATCGTGGCTCTTAGGGATCTGATACAACAGCCACACACGACCCCTTCGTGATGGCGCAGAGACACATCTACCTCAATGCCGGTCCTTTTGTATTCTGCTGCCTACCTGTGTCTCAAGAATCCTGAGGTAAGCCCCTGTCACGTCGCTCAACAGGAGTCCAGAACTGCATTTTGGCGTCTAGCGCCGCCAACGACAGCGCATTGGCACCACCGCGGCGGCTCATTTGACGCAAACGTTCTTTTGACGGCATGCATATGCCCGCCCGAAGCGTGCTCACCTCCCTTGCTGGGAGAGACATGCAGGGGACTTTTATCTTCAATTGTCTGGTCAAGCCACAGCCAACATAACGAACCCATCCTCCACACCCCTTCAAGTAAATGATTCAGTAAGCCTGCCCTTCACTGACCGAGAATGTCTACCGAGGCGTTGTTTCACGTTCGGGGGATCATTGCACCTCGGAAACTGAGCTGCTGTGGTTGTTGTGGCAAATGCATATCGACGTTGACCGGTCAGCTTACTGGGTGAGGCTTCTCGTTGGACATGACCCCGAAAGTCCGCCTTGCAGCAGCCCAACCCTCCTCCGTCGGCGTAGGGAGGAATTGTGGGGAACACTCTTTCTAGGTGCTTGTAAAACACGCATTATTCGTTTTGGGCAGATCTACGTGCTCGACCTGGGCTTCGTAGCAGTTTTAGGGCGCCCGGGTAGTCCCCAATTAGAGTTCATAGACAGAGGCAAGGAAGACATGGACTAAGCCTACTGATCTTCGCGCGTGCCTGGGCCGTGATCCACAGATTCGGCCCCCAGGACCCAACGGTCTGGGGATTGGTGCTGGAACAATGAGTAAGACGCTTCTTCAGCCTCCTTGTCAAGCGAGCTGCTGACAGGGCGGGCGAATGAAAACGCTGGATCGTGTCTTGGCCACCACCACATATGAACGTACAATTTCCTATTTGGGTAGTTGGTCTTTTCCCCAAACCTCGGTTGCGAACTCGCGCCAGTGTAAACGTACCATTACCCTTTTCGGAAGTCGAGGCTCAACTAACCAAGCAGATGGGTCGCATCGTATTATCTCTTCTCTCAAGGTGATTCCAGAAGCCCGGTTAGAGGCCCAAAAGACGCGTGTCAGCCTCGCAAGTATGGGGGATGCCGATTTTCAGTCTCTTTTACGGGTTCCAGGGAGTCCATTTCAGTTGCTCTTTTCGCTATCCACGGCTATGATTGGACAATTGGATCGACAAGGGAAGTCCGCCCGGACTACACTAATATCAAATTCATAGCGATTCACTGGTGCCTAAGATACGTCGACGAGCATGCTCTCATCTTGTTGAAACCACCACGGGACGTTGGCTAACATCCCACGCCTCCCACGAGCCACATCAGGCGGTGCCAATATCGTTCCCCCCCTGCTGCCATGCCATCCTTACGGCCGCACTTAACATACCGACACGCCATAGTCGCATCTACAGTGTGCCGGTGACACTATTATACTGGTGAGCCTGCGGCTTCTCATTGGCCTCACAGTAAGGAGAAAGGACCGATATATCGGGAAAGGCGCCCTTGGTTTCATGCAAGGTCTGGTAGGGCTGAGGGAGTCCCTGCCGATGCCACATTATTCCCAAAAAGCGCATGTACATGTTGTTGATTGGGAGCCAAGGATACCCCCTGGTGTAGCTTCGCTTCCTGCATCGACCTATCAACCTCCTGACAACCTTCCCTGCCTGGAATTCGTTCTCCTAGGACATCGTGTATCAACAACACTTTGAACAGTGACATCGGAGAAGACCCACGCCGGCCAGCCGGTCCCACGATATATAAGTCTGTGAGCACAACCCTCTGGTTGAATCCCGTTCATCAGCCATATCATCTCTCAGTCTATCAGCACACCAATACCTTCAACAGCTCCCCACGCGTTACTTACTTCCAATTTTTCGTCGAAGACACCAGTACATCCATACAATGCCTGCTCCTCTCGTTCCCGCCGGTGCTGTCGCTGCTCTCTCCGACCCCTCGAAGGTCTGCCACTGCGATGCAGCAACGTTGGCTGCCCAGTCGCCATCGAGCCCGAACTGCACGAAGTGTCTGCTCCCGAAGCCTGCTGCTAAATAGCTTCAGTTTGAGTATTGCGATACAGCAGTGGTAAGTGACTTCAGGAGAAAAGACTGGAGTTCTAAGGTCATGAAGTTTCACTGACTCTGAAACTTAGATCCCCTAGTATCCGATTTGAATAGACGGGCTGCATTCGACACAAGAATGCGCTGCTAGAATGGGTATGCCGGGATTAAGATGCGCATACAATCGACTTTCTTACCTTGGGTGGGACCTTCGACTTCCAGGTTGGGCGGTTCGTTTGACATTGGGTTGGAGTATTGGCCAACGGAAGTCCATATACACGGGGAGGGATTTCGGATTTAGAATGGTGTTGTTGGTTTTGTCATTTCTTTGGGATCTTTGGTTCCCGTCCACTCTTTTCACTATCCATGGATCAGTTTTTCAGATGCGTACAATACGAAACCTCAATTCTGCATGCAGCTGACGTCCGATTGATTATACACTCATTATCCTTGGTCCCATTTAACCTGTAGCTAATGGCTTCAATTGTGTTGATATGAATGATAACGTGGGCATGAAGAGTATCCGTTGGCAAAAGTAGTGGCAGGCAACCGATTTATATTTCCATCCTAGGTCTTCTCTCTCCCATTGAAGTCGATGCAGGGCGTCAGTTAAACATGCCTAACTTGAATTTCAATATGTTCAACCCTCTGTCTTCCTCAACAGCACAAAAAATCACAGCATGCATGATAGATGGTCTGAGGCACTAGTCACTAGAGGTAATAAAAAATGAGATGCGGTTAATAACAAATTAAAAAATGCAAAAGAAACTCCTCGACGGGGAATTGAACCCCGGTCCCCGGCGAATCGTGTGAATGACAAGCCGATATCCTCACCACTAGACTATCGAGGATTTGCTGATATCGGGGCCACTCTTGTGTGCTCCTATGACCCCCACACTTCACCGCCCGAACCTTACACTCGCAAATGCCCTCGCTAACACTGTCCAGCTTGAAGCACGCATCTTTTTCAAGTTTTCTGGTTCTCATTCAGGCACTTTCTAATCTCTAGTTATGAACTTAAACCCGTCCGGCTAATCGGCCCTGCCACCCATCTAATTGTTCAACCTTGATCGGCTTCACTTGCTACGACGTATCTTGATTTACACCACGCTATCCCCAAACGATGACGGCTATGCTAGCGCCATTCCTTTCGCTGGCTGCGCCGCTGTGCGACAGCGCATGTCTAGGACGGCGGCCGCCCTCATCTGACATCATTCCCGCCCCAGGATTTGCAGCCATAGCCGCAATACATAATTCAGCTGCCTGGACTGAGGCACGCGACTGGACAAAGATACTACAAAATCACGGTCGCTTCTCGGTTCATACCTAAGCGCTGTAACTGCCGCAAGCGACAAGAAGACTTCTTGCGCTTAGCCACAGTCTGTCTCTGGGCATTGCACACGCCAAGCTCGTTCGCCCGAAGCAACAATCACAAATCACACGGACTTCCCGACTTGAAGTGCAATTTTCAGGATATCACAGGGACCTCGACCATCCAAATTCCCAATGGAGGAAGTCATCATTGAGTGTCAAAGGCTGCAGTCAAAGCTGGCCCCAGCTGGCGAGACTGTTCGTCATTTCATCGCGGCGTATCCTGACGGCCAAGTACAGCTTTCGCCATTATTGGAGGAGCTTCTGAGCTTGCCCAATGTGGTAGTAAAGCTCGAGCAGAATGCGTCGGGTTGTGAGACGAACGATGATCTTTTATCCAAGATTCGTCCGATTCCCAATCTCTGCGTCGAGAACATCACGCGGATCGAATCACTTCTTCGCATCTCATCCCGGCTTTATCGTCATGAGATGGGGAGCTTGTCAGAGCAGGCTGCTGTTTTGGGCTCGCTTCTCACGACAGAACACCGGGCTCTAAACCTAGCTGTAAATGGGCTCGATTTGTGAGTTAGGTATCTTCGGGTAATTGTTGGGTACCGAATACTGATCAATGTAGGGTCAAAGGGTTGCAGCGAGCTGAACGGAACGGCGAATCGCCTCCATATGCCACAAGCCCCATTCTCCAGGACATCTCAGCGATACAAAATCTGCTGAGTCAAGAGACCTCGTCAGAGAGTATAATCAGATTGCTTCGGGAACTCGAAACCCGTGACCGAGAGTCTCCTGGTTTCCACCAACTTCATACCACCACAATCGGTGGCTTCCTCAACACGCTCAAATCATTTGTCGAGCAGCAGTCGGGGGCGATGTCAACCCTTCAGATTGCGCGAAGATCGATCGCAGGCAGCGCCATCTCTAACATGAGCCGGCCTCCAGAGCTCGATTTGAGCTACCTCGCTCCCACCCTTCTGGAACCGGCCCCCTCAAACGTCAATTTCAGACACATTGGGAAAATTGTGATGAATCTGGAGAAAGAGCCGCTGGATATTAAGTTCATGCCAGGCAGCCCGGTGACTTTTGCAACTGCAAGCTTCCACAGGGACGTTGTCCTCTTCAACGCCACAACTGCCGACCGGCGGAAAGAAATTAAGGTCAAGGGCGTCCATATGATATTCTCCCCGATGGGCGACCTTATGGCGATAACGGTAGAACACATGGACGACCTCCCTCACAAGCAGAAGCCCATCCCCATCACACACGACTTCGTTCGGTTCAAGAAGCCGGCGCTCTACGTGCTTGACACTCCTCGCGGAACGGGCACGACGAGCAGGCGTTTCTTCTTGCAATGGCATGGCATTCGTGCTTTCTCGTTTAACCCAGAGGGCTCTTTATTGGCGATCAAGGGAGTGCGACATCGTGTTGAACTCATCAGCAGCGCAAAGGGTCTGGGTTATGGCGTCGTCAGAAGCCACACAGACGAAGTGACACACGCAGAGTTCACAGCCGACGGCGAAAGACTCGTGACGATGTCCAAAGATGGTACGATGCGAGTGACGAATATTCGCACGCTGCATAGCATCGCGAAACTGGAGATGGACAACTGGAGGAACCCCCTTCAGCTAGCAGTTTCTCCCTCAGGAGTAGTGGCCTCAATATGGGGGCGGACGGTGACAATCTGGGATTACGACACGGGGGCAATGAACAGCTACAACTTTGAGACGGCGCGTGGTAGTGAAGGTTGGCCTTTGGCTATCTCACCCGACCTTCGATGGGTTGCGAGTCGGACGGACGATGGGGCCGACGTGGCCGCCCTTGCCACGGGCAAGGTTGTCTACTCAGCAAGGCTCGAGACTGGGTTTGTGACCTCGGCAGCTTTCTCGAATGATAGCAAATACTTGGTATTCGGCAGATGTACGAATGGGCATCATGGGCGGGCTGACTCTGGCATTCTGAACATGTGGGAGATTGTGGTTTGAAGTGATTAGGTCAAGGAACATTGTATTAGTGTGCTTGGATTTGATTTGAGATACCAATTTATGTACAAGAGATTGAAAATCCATTTAACTTGAATGCCCTGGTTGGGGATATGATTCCTCTCATTTCTTCTGGTAGAACTCGATCGCCCAGTCAACTTGACACATTTTCAGCTTCATCCACTCATGGAACGAGGATATTCTTACCTTCATTATCAAGCTCATTGTCTTACTTCATTGAACAGCCCAGGTATCAGCTGATAACGATGACTTTTCCACGTCAAAGTGTGGGTGGCACCTATGCTCTCGCGACTTCTGATTTCGCTATGTGCTTAACGCACTTGGAAGGCTTGCCATATGCCTTGACTCCTATCGTATCACAATCTTTCTGTTCAAGATGGCGATTTTGGCCCACTCTCACATCGATGTGAGAGAGATTGGTCGTACACGGACATCTTTGGTTTTCGTTGGACTGAGAGTCTAGTGGATCATTTTGGAGCGCCAGAACGGCTGTCATGACGACCCCGAGAGTTGCCATATGTGCGTTTAAATATGAGTGATATTACGAATTGTGAATGGTTTTCGGGAGGCAATGGGATTCGAATCCTACTTTCCACTCGGTGGACATGCGAACTATTAGCCGGTGCTACGGTGGTGCTTTGTATTTGGCCACATTTCCTCAACATAGCCCAGTTCATATCCTTTCAGGGCTAATTCTTAGTCCATCATGATGATGCTCATCGTGACACACGGATCGGCCAAATTCAAACTCCAGGATGTTGCCCAGAAATCACAAACCAGGCAGCCGTATTTTCGAGCCGAACATTCAGAGACACGTGCATCCTCCAGTTCCGAACGCCACGCTGCGCCTTCGATCGAGACAACCAACTGGATGTTGAAGAGGGACATCAGGAATTCGGCCAGTCATATCGTGAGCCAGTTTTACGGGACTTGCATTTACGGGACGTGAAGCGTAAAGCTCGGACCGTATGTGTCTCACTCATCTTGGTGGCTTGAATGCCAAGTACCAAATGGGGAAAAGCGGTATTGCTCCCGAAAACAATTCTGCTTCATCCATCCCATTCGCCCATTTGAATGATATCTACGGTTTCTCGGTTCTGCGGGGTCCTTTCTCTGAACATAGTCATTGGTCGCCCGAAATGCTCTGCCCACCGGGCAGCAGACACTGTGGTTTAGCGCCAACCAACAGTCTGCTATGAGACATTGGCGGCGGGAATGATCATGAATGCCCGACCAATATCATGATGTCTCACACACACCACACTTACGGATCGACAGAGGTAGCATGCACAAAGTCCGACGGCGGAGTATGAGCCGTATGATGTCCCGCTCTCATAAGCATGCGGCGTCGACTCATCATGAGATGCCGAGGGCCGGCTGAGCCACATCTAAAACGGGCCGAGTCGGTTGCGCATTACTGAAGCAGTCGCATACATCTGGACTTGGGCAGACTGCCACGTGTGGGGAATTCAAAGATGCAGGCGGAGATACCACCAGATCCGGTCAGACCTATCGGTTTCTACAGAGAATCATGGTGATTCACGCTGATTTAAGTGAGCGCCGGTGCTGTGGCGCGATGTGAAGTTCTTTTGCCTGAAACCTTGTTGACGGGTTCTCGGCTTATGTTGTTTACGCACTCATCATGGATACGTTCAATGCAAGAAAATCCGGGAGAGATGTTTAATCAGAAGTTGTTTATTCGCCATTGATGGGTAGTCTTGTCTAGCAACGATCTTGTGAGTGTAGCTTTCTTTAGCTTGCGTCTTTCTCGTGGAGATCTCGTGAGGCTCACAGTACATGTAGTGACAGACTGTCGACTACCATCTTGAAATGATGCACTGGCCGATCAGGAATACAAATTGTTTGATTTCCTCGCAGCCATGAAGAAGAAGAATATGATTCCGCGACCTGTTAAAGCTTGGCGGCGGCTCGACCCAGTTCCGTTGCTCATCACCTCAGTTATCTAGGGGGAAGCTCGCAGGGTGTGGAAAGCTGAACTCAACCGCCGCCCGGCCCGAAGGGATATTGTTCAGGGGCTTACATCCACTAAAGGTAATCAACACACCACACCTCTGGCGGCACATGTTTCCCCGTTGGACGGCCAGGGTCCTTGTGATTGGAGGAACTTTGGGGATCGCTTCCTGTCAAGTGACAGTGCTACAGGGGTCCGCCCAGGACGGGGTCCAACTTCTCTTTCCAGTCTCCAGTTCGTACGAATCTAGCACATTGTTCCTGTTGACGGGATATCTTTGTTTCTTGTTTATACCCCGGAACGTGGCATCTAGACCCGATGCAGAACATCCGGCGGCATGCCCTTCTACCGTCGGCATCCTTAGCCGCATGCGCCACCCATTCGATAGGCAGCCGAGCCTACTAAAGCCCGGGTCTTGGCCATGACTGGTAGCGAAGATACGAGTGCCATCCGCAGCCGCCTTCTCGAACCATGGTGTGTCTTTTGAAAACTGCCGTTGTTTACGCAGCCAGCGCTGTCGCGCTCGACGCATCTTCGTCACTGCGCGAACGAAACGGAGGCGCCATACTCCAGAGAGCATCATGCACGGTAAATACGCCGTTCCGGTTGAACTGTGAACATGCCATCGGCGAGACCAACGTGGGCTGACAATTACCGTCTACTAAGCCCACTACTTCCTCCTCTTCGAAAGATGACGTACCATCTATCGTCGCCGCCATCCAAAAATGCGGAAACGGCGGCACAATCCTGATCCCGAAAGGCACGACTTACACGATCGGCTCAACTCTCGACTTTGCCGGATGCAGCAACTGCGACTTCCAATTAGAGGGTACACTGAAAGTCTCTGACGATTTCACCCACTGGAACGGAAAGCAGTCCATCATCAACGTCAAGAAAATCACGGGCGCCAAGATTCGCAGTCTCACTGGATCCGGGGTGATCGACGGCAACGGCCAGGGCTCATGGGACAAGTTTGCTTCGGACAGCACATGCGACAGGCCGACGTTGCTTTACATCACCGGGTCATCGAACATCCAGGTTTCAGGCATTTCCGTCAAGAATCCTCCCTCATTTGGTCTCTCGGCCGCTGGCGGTTCAACGAACGTCAACTTCCGCGACATCTCCCTATCTGCAGTGTCGACGTCCAACAACCTGCCGAAGAACACCGATGGGTTTGACATTGGCCCCGCCACGAATGTCAACCTGCAGAACATCACCGTTGTCAATGATGACGACTGCGTTGCACTCAAGTCCGGGGCTGACGGTGTCGAGATCAGGGACATCACCTGTTCCGGCAGTCACGGCCTGAGCATCGGAAGTCTGGGTAAGACGGCAGGGAGCACAGACTTCGTCAAGAACGTCTTCGTCGGCAACGCCGTCATGAAAGCCTCCACCAAGGCCGCTGGGATCAAAGTCTACCCTGGTGGGAGCACGCACGGGATTGCGACTGTCAGCAACATCACCTGGGACGGGGTTGTCGTCGACAACAGCGACTATGCTTTTCAGCTCCAGACCTGCTACGGCGAGACGGCAGACTTCTGCAAGTCGAATCCCCCGACTGCCCAAATCACCGACATCTTTGTGAAGAACTTCTCCGGGACCACGTCGACAAAGTACAAGGGTGTGACGGCAAACATCAACTGCCCGGCCAAGGGATCCTGCAAGATTGCGTTCAGCAACTGGAAAGTGAAGCCAGCTAGCGGTAGTGCTACTGTTGCTTGTGCTAACGGCAGTGGAATTAGTGGTGTAACGTGCTCGTCTGGAGCCTCTGGGTAGATTATTTGGATATCATGATAGTAGGGTTCTGGGTTGTGGTTAGTTCATGTGCAGCAAACACCGCTTTTGTTTCACTGACCTTCATTTGTGAGGTGTTGACCACCTTATTTGTTGAACGTCTGTTGCCAAAAGATGTTGCAGTCAGAATCGATAATACAGTTAGGAATGGCCAAGCCCTCCTGTGTCTAAGGGGTGTATTTCCTGCGCAATTGAATACTCCTATCACAGACGGCAGTAGAAGGAATACCAATGAAGGCGGTAACGACGACGACGAAAATTACAATAGTATTAATACTAAGGACGATAACGATTGTAAAGACGACGATCACGATGTTAGTAGCGACGACGATGGCAGCAAGGATGGCACCTGACGGCACGTCTTCATGCCGGAAAGCGTCGGGGTGCTACGGCTCGAATGCTACATACGCTGATTGCAAACCCCAGTCCTCATCTGCGAAGTTCGTCGTCGGCATACTTGGCTTAGCCTTGGGGTTTTTGTTTGCGTAACTTCTTCTGCACGTCTTCAAGATAAAATGATACGGCGAGCTCGTGTGATTCTCTGACTTTATATTTAGGTATACAAAACATTTGATTCTCTCTAACGTATCAGTGTAACTAAGTATCTAGAAGGTGTCCCCGCAGGTTGTTGCTTGCGGTCCAAATTATGAAGCTAGAATGGAAAAAGGATGTGAAAGCCTGACGAATGTATCATCTCAACTCTGTGCTTGAGATGATGGACTAAGCTTTAGGTGAGCTTAATCTCGTAAGCAAATGCCGTTGCAGCAGTTGGCGGGTCGTGTGGAATGGTAAGCTGTTAGAAGCATGTTAGTACCGAAGAACGCTTGTCTACTCGTAAGAGTCAAAACTTACCTCGCCAGCAGAGTAATTGTACGTGAATGAACCGAGATCAAGGGCATCGTACACGAGTCCTTGAGCACCGCCCCAGTCAAATTGATACCTGTGAACTTCCAAGTTACCCTGCGCAGGGAGTCCAAGTTCGGCTAAGCCCTTGATGACAATATCATAGCGGTTTTGAATGGTTCTGGTACCAGCGAGGATCTTCAAGTACCCGTTCGATAAAACGGCGAAAGCGTCAAACTTTAGGTCGGAGGAGGCGGTTGTCACAACCCGCTCTCCAACCATGTATCCGTAGTACTTGTACATCTGCCATTCTCCGTTGGGGTAGTATCCCTGATCATTCTTCGCAACGAGGTTGCCGAGGTAGTTGTGCAGATTCTCGCCGCCCTCCCAGTTGGCGCGCAGCCCACGGATGTTGTGCCGCTCCAATTGTGCAAGGTAATAAGCTGAGTTGGCCGGGTTTTGTTCGTCTGGCCAGGCGTACTCGTTCACGTCAATCGGCCTCTCCGGGAGCCCATACTCGGCGAGGAGGGCGCGAAGGGCAGGCACCGTTGTGTCAGGTTCTCGCTCCCACGCCCCGATCTGATGCCATGAATAGATGTCCGGGGCCACATTACCTTGGGCGACAGCTTGCATCCAGGCTCTCCAATTGGCGCTGTCTCGGCTTGGCGAATGAGCTGATGATGGCCCGCTGATTCTTGCCTCGGGCATTTCATTCCTAGTTCAAACACGTCAGTTGCCAAAGAACACGGAGTATGTAAGGTAGAACGGACCTTAGTAGCTGGGAGGCTCGCACGTAATACTCCACGTATTGAGACCAGGGACGATTCCAAAAGCCTTCGAGATCAGGTTCGTTCCAGAGATCAAACACTAGACCGTCGAGCATGTTATTGGCTCTCACGTCAGAGATGAGACGGCGGATGAAGGCTTCCATTCCAGACCAATCTCCGTTATCGCCCGGGAAGGGGAAGTCAGCAGAGGATCCGCCCTGAGAGCCCCAGATGTCGTGGGGGAGAAGGATGAAGTCCGCGTTGTACTTGCGAGTGGTACGGTAGTTAGAAAGGGTCGAATCGAAGCGGCCGCGGTACCCCTCTTCACCTCCGATAGCCCAGCCGGAAGCAGCAATCTGCGCACCGCCAGCGCGGCAGGTCCTGAACTTGATATCAGCGAGGAAGTGGTCGGGGATCGAGTTGTCGGCTTCCTGTCCATTGTCTGGGAAGCCATATATGAAGCCGGACCCAAGGAAGGCGGCTTCACCTGTAGTCTTAGAGACATCGGCCGTCGCTGCTCCCGCGCTCTGCCTCGATGATATGGCTGCCGCAGCTGAGCTAGCTGCCAAAGCCGCAAGATTGATAAGAACAGGAAGAGCTCTCATTGTCGAAAGTGTTGGGTAGGGAATTCTCGAATTCTCGAAGAGCGGCTGGTGCGAATGTCTGTGATTATCAGAGCATTGTGTGCTGGCATCTCCTACTTATGGACAAACACGAGTGATGTCCTGTACAAAATGTCGAGTCTACGCCAGACCATCTTACAGCGGTGCATCCCACCGGCTTCCGCATTGCCATGCTATGTCTGAATTCCGGCTAAAGCAATTTGGTGATCTAAATATTGTCTTTGCAAAAAAAAGGCATCGATTTGCAACTCTTTGGTTCTCCATTTTGCTCTCCACCGGGCTTGGCTCTCTCTCGGAGATGTCCCCGATCCAGGGCCCAACGCCGCCCCACCGGAACAAGAACACAACGGCACCTCGGCTCACGCGCGCATTCATGCTTGACTTTTGCTACCGGGGCGGATAAATCTAGCTAACTGGACGAACGGAATAATTGGGTAGTAGGGACAATGATTCGAAAACATGTGTCTGAGGATAATAACGATCACGACGATGATGACGATAATAAGAATGAAGAAGACGACGACGGTAGTGATAAAGACGAAGATGGCAGCCATGATAATAGTCATATGATCAATAGTCCGTCTAGTTAGCCAGAAATATCCGCACGGGTAGCCAAACTGTACTCAGTTTGAATGTCATTTCTTTTCTTTTGGGCTCGGAATTCTAGAATGAAGCAAAATATTGTAATTGGACATCAAAGCAGATATCAATGGGTATCTAACACAACGTCGACTTATCCATCCACTCATGCCTCTCCGAACCATCCGTACTTGTTGTGTCAACCTTTGTGTCTGTGGTTACATGTGTATCCTTTGCGGTCGAACTACTCCCGAATTTCCTAGGTTGAATCGGCTTCCGTGGCGAGGCCTCGGATGAGAGTGCAATGGACTGATGCGAGGCATTGGACTTGGCCGTCCCAGATGGGTCCCGCGACTTCCTGTGATATCCGCTTTGCACGGTCGTTTTGACGGTGGTGAGAAGGCCGGGAATCTTCTTGAAGAGAGGGCGCAATGCGGGAAGACTGCCGCAGATGATTGCCGCGTTGAGTTCAATGGAAGACCAGAGGACAATGTCAACGTTGTCCCCTAGTTGGGCTGGATTAGAATGCGGCGCATTAGAGTGGTGCGTAGGGTACTTACATGTTGCGTCGTATGTGTTTGCATATGAAACCATGTATTTGAGACGGATCATGCTGGCGATACAAGCACTGCATTGTGGTTAGCTGGTACTATTGCACAACGGCTAGATGTCACTCACAAAGACGCCACGCCAAACATGAATACAAGCGCGAGCTTCTTCTTCCTACACAGCTGCAACTTCATGAGCTCAGGGATGGGCATGATGACGAGGATCAGGTCTTCGAAGATGCTGACGGCAGCTCCTCCATAGCCTAGGGCCGCGTAATCGAGACAGCGACCTTCGATTCGTCGGTCCCATATTGATTCAATGGGGAGACATTGGAACATGACGAGGAAGAGAAACATGAGGCCGTGTGTTACGAGGAATATCATGAATCCCCTTGTGACCCGCCGGAAGCGCTTGTTGTTGGTGAAAACTCGAGAGTAAAAGCAGCATATTGATGACTTGGCGGAGATGCTGAATCACTGTTATTATGAGGTCGATCTCAGTCTTCGATGTTGAACATGGACTTACAGTACGAATATGTAGAGCATTTGCAAAACGTAGAATATCTGTCGTCGAATGTGAGCAAGTGGAAAGAGAGCAACTGTTCGGGTCCCCAACTCACCTGCAAAATGGTCTTGCCCTTCCCTGGCTCTACATCCCAATAGTGAATACCGAAGCCAAGGCCAGCATCTAGATTCATCAGCATCGAGTCTCATATGGAGTAATATGAGAATGCTCACTATAGTAACCGAGTCCTGCTGAGACTATGAGAAAGAACTGCGTCCAGGTCAGTGGTAAGTCTGGGCATGAAACTAGGATTCGCAACACACCAAGCCGATCAAGGCCGTCCTGTCATCCCACCAGAGCTGGTTCGTGACGGTCCACCTCGCGACACATCGAAGAGCCACCGTCGCGGTGCTTATGGCAGGTAGAACAATGGAAAAGACTTTTGAAAATCGTCGACGTTCTGGTATTGGGTACCCTCGGCATAGCTGTTGTGATATTTCAGCGGTGACTAGGCGAGTGTTAGTCGATGGTCTTCATTGATGGGGCAGTGGTGGGATCACACGAACCGACTTGTTGGTCGAATATGCAAGACGTCTGCACACATGCAGACACCCCGGCTTGCAGGGGAACGTTGGTGCAGACGCAGTCTGTCAGACCGGCCATCGTGCAGTTCCCTGCTTGGAATCCTTCGGTGAAGCAGGGCATCTATGTTGGGTCAGCATGCATCGATGCAAATGCCAAGATGTGGCTGGTGGATGAACATCCTCTTTCGGCGGTATTTGGAACAACATGAAATCATCGACTCAAGAGAGACAGATAACTTACAGCGCAGGCCGGAGTCCCGGCGAGAAGCGTGGTGATCGCCGTGGAATTCAACTTTGGTGTGGACTGGCCGGCGGCATGGGCCGCCAGCAGCAGGACGCCCGCAGCGACCCGCCCCAAATGCATCTTGGACGCGCACCCTTACACACAGACAGACTCAAACCTGTCGGCCGCAGTAGCAAGTCGTGGTGGAGGGCTGGGGAGAAATTCAAAATAGCAAAAACAAAAGAAAAAAAAAAGGAAAGAGAAGAACGTCAAGAGGGAAACATGGCTCCGGACACAGCAGGAAGCGCTACATAAAAACCTCGACGGATCAAAGTTCAACGCGAAAGTGCCACTCAGCGCGATAGGCCGAGTGTTGCGTATTGCTTTGGACGAAAGCGGACAATGGGGGGAAGTAACCGACTCTAGAACGGCTACACGGTCTGAACTGTCGGCCACCAGGTTCTTGGTACCAGACGGACAGAACAAACGACGCTTCCATTCAGTCTTCACTGGAGAGGACGCCGTGGCTGATGTGTCTCATTGCCATGTGGTGAAAGAGGCTGTCTTCTGCCGATACGTGCGAGGGATCGCGACTAGAATCGCTGCTAGATGCCCCCTCGTTTGGAACCCAATGAGCTCGTCTATTGTCCGAGTAAAGAAACATCTGCAACGGACATTGAAGAAAGTGTGCAGCGGAACATGCAACATTCTCGATGATAAGGCTTAAGCAAAGGGCTAAGAATGGCTGTGTCGGCTCTCGAGGCGTCTAGCCCGTGTGTACCAACTGCGTCGTTGCCATCGTTGCCGTCGTGAGCCACACGTGGTGCCGCAACGGGAATGGGACGAACTCAGCGGGCTTTCAGCTTCTCTTTGGCAGCACGACAGGTGCTAACCAGATCCAGCGACAGGGGGAATGATGACAGGCCTTGGGCGAAATGCAAGGGGCCCGAATTCTCAGTCAGCTGGGTGGGCAGCTGAGTGTGACAAACAGAAGATCAGCCCAGGGGTTATGAGTCGCGCGCCGTGTTCCTGGCCTCTTGAGCCAAACAATGCATGCCCCCTTTTCTCTTCGATGGATGGGCTTTTGCCAAACCTGCTCGACATTGTCCATGACATCCTTCAAACATACTTAGATAGTAGAGTGGGAGCTATGATGGGCAGTTCGTCGGGTTGATGAAGGGAGCTTGGACTGCAACGCATGAAAAGCCACTCTCGGTTGTCTGCCCCCTTTGTGCTCGCATCTGCAGTCCAGCGCCCCGATGTCTCCCTCCAAGGCTGAGCTATCCCCCGCACAACATGGGAAGCCGCGCGCCGTCGAGCTCGGCGGTCCGAGATGCATCGGCCAACCTTCCCGATTCCAACCATGATTCAGGGAAGCAGGACAACTCCATATGAAGCAGGTCCCGCAAGAGAGTAATGCCAAGTTCGCGTCTACCGGTCCCCTGAATGCCAAATCGGCCTCCCGCTCGTGTTCCCACATATCTGCGCATCGTCACCCCCGTTGCGCGCTCCGCGTCCTTCCCCAATCGTGCCCTCGGCCGACGGCGGTAGGCTGAGTTCATCGTGAAGTGGTGTCCATGCTACCATACATAGCGATGGCCAATTTGGACAAGCAAGACATATGCATATTGCAAAGAAGCAGGTCGCATTGGAGATGGGGAAGAAGCGACGCGGGGCGGCAAGTTTAATCAAAGTCAAGCGAGAGTCACGGGTCTCATGTTGCGTTTGTGGTAATTGAGCACATTCGCAGCTTGCCAGCTCGAGAGGGGTTCTCCATGGAGCATTCTACTAAAGACGACGAGTTGCCGACATCTGCAAGCTTTTGAGAATGGTCTTCTTTTGAGTTGCTTGGTACTGCGACCCTCACTGAGACCGGCTCAAAGCTTCCAGGCAAGATGCGTTGGGGTCACCATGTCACGAACGCGCTGCTTGGCTACATCGTGGCCACGGCTTCTGCTGTGTGAGTTCTTGGACTGCTTAATCTGCAACGCACGACATTGCGCTAACGAGTGTCTTTCATCGCCAGTCCGAGCCAGCAGCTTTACGCGCGCCAGTCTACGGATACCTCGTACGACTACGTGATTGTCGGGTCCGGCCCCGGCGGTGGGCCGCTCGCCGCCCGGCTTGCGATTGCCGGGAAGAAGGTCTTGTTGATCGACGCCGGCGATGACCAGGGCGACTCCATCCCTTACAAGGTGCCCGCGCTCAACCTCCAGTCGACCGAGTACGATCCGATGCGATGGGACTACTATGTCAACCACTTCAGCGACCTCGAGGCCCAGAAGAAAGACTCCAAGATGACGTATCGCACGTCTTCCGGAGAGCTCTACGTCGGCCTCAGCCCGCCAGCCGGCGCCGAGCCCCTCGGTATTCTCTACCCTCGGGCCGGCACGCTGGGAGGCTGCGGATCTCATAATGCTCTCATCTCTGTGTACCCGCACAAGTCTGACTGGGACGGCATCGCGAGCTTGACTGGCGACAGCTCCTGGAGCGCCTCGAACATGCGCCAGTACTTCAAGCGCCTCGAGAATGCCGAGTATCTGCCCAACGGCATCATCGGCCACGGCTTCAGCGGCTGGCTTACGACCAGCGTGACGGACTTGGGACTTGTCATCAAGGACATTAAGCTTCTTACCGTTATCCTCTCCGCCGCCTCTGCCATGGGCAAGAGCCTGATCGGCCTCATCTTCTCCACCATCCAGGGTCTCGGCGAGGTCCTCCTCCGCGATCTCAACGTCGACTCGTCCGGCCGCGACGCCGCCGAGGGCCTCTACCAGGTCCCCATCTCCGTCGACAGCGGCAGGCGAGTCGGGCCGCGCGAGTTCGTCCTCGACACCGCCAACGCAAAGAACACAGACGGTACACGAAAGTACCACCTCGACCTGAAGCTCAACACCCTCGTGACCAAGGTGCGCTTCGACCAGAGCGGATCGACGCCGCGGGCCGTGGGCGTCGACTTCGTCACGGGCCAGAGCCTGTACCGTGCAGACCCGCGATCATCATCATCCGGAAACGATGAGGGCGCCGCCGGATCCGTCAACGCCACCGCCGAGGTCATCGTCGCCGCCGGCGCCTTCAACACCCCGCAGCTGCTCAAGCTCAGCGGCGTCGGCCCCAAGGACGAGCTTGCCTCTTTCGACATCCCCGTCGTCGTCGATCTGCCTGGCGTCGGCACCAACCTGCAAGACCGCTACGAGACCACCGTCATAGGCGAGACGCCCACCGACTTCCAGATCACCGAGGACTGCACCTTCATCCGCGACGGCACCGCCAACGATCCCTGCCTGAAGAAGTGGGAGGAGGGCACCGCTAGCGGCAGCTCGCCGGGCATCTACGGGTCTAACGGTATCTCGCTGGGCGTCGTCAAGAAGTCCACCGTTGCGGAGGGGGACCCGGACCTCTTTATCGCCGGCGCGCCTGTGGCCTTCCCTGGGTACTACCCCGGGTACTCGGCGGACGGCACCAAGGACGCGCGCCACTGGTCGTGGATCACGCTCAAGGCGCACAGCCGCAACCGCGCGGGCACCGTGAAGCTGCGTTCGGCGAACCCCCGAGACATGCCGCAGATCGACTTCAACTCCTTCCAGAACGACGCGGACGGCGCCAAAGACATCCAGGCCGTCGTGGAGGGCATGAAGCTTTCCCGCAAGATGTTCGAAAGCGTGGTGCCCCTGACCGGGGGTTTCACCGAGGTCTGGCCCGGGCCCAATGTGACGGACGCGGACCTGCCCGAGTTCATCAGGAACGAGGCCTGGGGACACCACGCCAGCTGCACCTGTCCGATTGGGACCGACGACGACGCGATGGCGGTGCTGGACTCCAAGTTCAAGGTGAGGGGCGTGGACGGGTTGCGGGTGGTGGACGCGTCTGTGTTCCCCAAGATCCCTGGCTTCTACATTGCGATCCCGGTGTACATGGTGAGCGAGAAGGCGGCGGATGTAATTCTCGGGGTGTAAGGATATGTGTGTGTGTGTGTGTTTGTGTGTGTATGAGTGTGCGCGCAAGGCGTCGAGTGCGGTGATACCAGTCTGAGTGACACGATGATGATGGAGTCGCCTTGTCAGCAGCTTTACGTCCTGCCGACGGGTCAACTGCTCCAATGAGATCAAAGGGTGGAATACCCCATGCATCAAGAAAACTTTACTTTGTAGCATAATGTTATTTCTGGAATACTTCTCCAATGTCTTGTCAGGGGGAGATGGCCGCCAGGTCGATGCAGCGTTGCTTGAGTTGCATCCGTATTCAATCCTGCAGTCACGTTCGTGTGCTGCTGTATCACGGTTATTCCTTATTAAGTGTACCGACCGTGTACCCTCTCTCGAATGTCTTGTAACGTGAGCGGTCCATCTCACACGTTCCGTGTGGTACGCTGGCGCTGCGACGTTGGTGAGGGCGGACGGTGCGGGGGGGAGAAGATGAGGCAGCGAATGCGGCGGAAGATAAGCGCCCCCAGGGAAGGATCAACAGGCGAAAATAAAAAGGTCAATGTGTTAAAAGGGTTCTGTAGTTCTGTGATACCTACGGCGAGGCGTCTTCCCCGTCCGAGGCGTCTGTCTCACTCCTTTATATGATGCCGATCAGTGGATCCTTCGAGATCGATCACTTCCCGCTGGGAACCGCTGTTTCTGGGCGCGGTACGGGCAGAACGGGAGACGGGCGCAAGAAGGGAAGAGGTGGTGGACAAAGGGCATCATCGTTGACTGATCCTTTGGGGATGGATACATACCATACCTCCCACGAAGGACGATGGCACGGGACGGCTGGGCTGGGCTCCGCTGAAGAAATCCCGCCAAGGCGGGGACCAGACAGTTGGCGAATTCTAATTGCCGGGACGCACGAGATCCAAATGTTCAAAGCGCATCGTCGCCCGAGACGATGGGGGGGAAGACGGGAATGCCTACGGGGATGAGCCATGCAGAGGCGCAACTGGTGAGATTGAGGTCGACGGCTTCAGTGAAGAAAGTAGTTAGAACGAAGGATACTGTTAAATGGACCGTGTCGTTTTGTTATTTTGCCCGTGTCGTTAATATCTAAAAACTTAATAACATAATATATAACTCCGAATAGTAACCTAACGCCTAAACTCCTAACTTAACCCTAATTTCCTAACCTAACCCTAACCTATTAACCGTTAAGCTTTTATTTCTACGATTTTTCCTCGTTTTTTTATACGTTTTTGAAGTTATTTAGAAATACGTAGGATATATTAGTACGCGCTGACTAAGGGATTTTACGCACCGACTTTTTTTGTATACGAGCCTGCCTAATAGGGCTTAGCGCGGGCAAAATAACAAAACGACACGGTCAATTTAACAGCTACCAGAACGAAGAGGCAAAAAAGCCGAAGAGACTGGAGGAGACAGTGAAAAAAAACAAAAAGAATAGGGGCAGGGGCCATTTTCCACGTGGCTAATCGATAGCGAAGCAGGGTTTGTAGGGAAAACGAAATTGGATTTCTCAGCTGAATGCGAGAGACCCGAACCTAGCTCGTCGAGCAATTCCATGGGTACGGGGGGCATCAATGCCGGAAGGCGAACGATGAGCCGGCAGTGGTGATTAGAGCAAACGCCAAAAAGCCTTTGCATCTGGCAGTTTCCAGAATCCGACTGGCCAGACCGAGACACAGTAGCCCGCACGTAAGGGCAAACAGCTGCATGCAATATGCATTAGACAACGCCGGAAGCATGCAGGCTGCACGCCCCCGGCAGCCTTCTCTCTGTGTGTGTCTCTCTCTCTTGCTACGGCTCTCTGCCACTTCGTACCGAGCTTCGTATTGGATCATCGCATTACTGGCTGGACCTGGATACATCATACCGAGGCATTCGTGCGAAGAAAGATGGTGTAGACGCGTGGACCCGGCCCGGCCGAAGTCTAATATCGGCGCTATTTGCTCAGGCAAAGTGGCAGTTGGCCCGTCGCAACTCCTGAGAGGCTACGGAGATAAAGAGACAACTGAAGCCAGACCGGACGAGATGGGGCACGGGCAGACGGGCACAGTAGAGTATTTGGGATGGCATGGCGTTGGCGCGGGATCCGTTGGTGTGGTACCCCGACATGGGCTCCGATAGGATACAGGAGGCTTTCGGGGAGACCTCCACGAATGTATGTATCTGTGCTGGACTTGAGGCTTTTCGTGGCTTTGCGACTGTGCTTGTTGCTTGCTTGTCTCTTTGGAAATTTGCATGTCACTCAACTGTACTGTTTGGCTGCCATTCACCACCTCCTCTCCCCCTCATCCACCATCCAGCGGTACGGTACCATCTTGCCTCCCCCCCCCCCTCTTCCCCTCCACCATCTGGTTTTCATCGTCCGCCGAGACCCCGCGGCGGCTCATCCAGCCCGGTCTGTTCCCTTCCTTCGAGCGTGTTGGTGGGAATTGCAAATGTTGCGGCGCCAGGGGTGCGACATCTACGGCCGCTACGGCCACCAGCAGCTCCAAGCACCAGACCAACCAGCACGAACAGCTCCATCAAAAGCCTTTTCCAGATGAACTCTGGCGTTGTTAGCATTTGAGCCTGCCTGGGCCAGCCAACCATGAACTGAAATGAGCACACACAACGCGGGACCTGGGCTGTACCCGAGCACATACAAACTCACATAATGGTGGAGTGGGATTGTCCATTCTCTAGCAGAATTTGGCATCGCGAATGGGAAATCCTGACGACACGCAGAGCGCCGCAGGGAACATCGATGTTTTGGATGGACGGGCCAAGCTCCCCCCTCCACTCTCCCGTTCTCCCGTTTGAAGCCCGCTCGCTCGCCGTGAACCATTGCCATCCACGCGGTCATCACATCCTTGAGGGGACACAGGCACACAAGTACTGTACACATACACGCGCGCGCATATCACACAGATATCCGTACAGGTGCGAACAGGCATGGGTAAGAGTCAGGACAGAGATTGTCGATAGAACTCCCGACCAGGGAAAAGAAGTTGTGGGCAGGGTAGTGAATTAGTTTAGTTTAGTTTAGTATGGGGGTCCTTTAGTTAGTATTAGTTTAGTATAGGGTTAGCTTAGTTAGTATTAGTTTAGTATAAAAAAAAATTTAGTTAGTACTAGTTTAGTTTAGTATACTATAGTATAGTACTAAATACTAAATTAAAAATAAAAATAAATAAAAATAATAGGATATTTCTTTAAGTATTAAAAAGTCCCTAATATATATATAACTACTATATAATATAACCTTTATAATATTAAAGATTTTTATAATATTTTATATATAATTTAATATATATTATATTATATATAAATAGCTATAATATTAATACTTTTTATAAAAACTAAGAATATTATTAACGTTATTAACTAGCTAATAAATATAACGATTCGGGGGTACTTAAAAGTTAGCTTTTAACTTAGGTTATTAACGTTAATTAACGTTAATTAACATTATTAACTAGCTAATTAATATAACAATTTAGGGATACTTAAAAGTTAGCTTTTAACTTAGGTTATTAACATTAATTAATGTTAATTAACATTATTAACTAGCTAATTAATATAGCGATTCGGGGGTACTTAAAAGTTAGCTTTTAACTTAAGTTATTAACGTTAATTAACGTTATTAACTAGCTAATTAATATAGCAATTCAGGAGTACTTAAAAGTTAGCTTTTAACTTAGGTTATTAATAGTAAAATTAATAGTAGAAATAATAGTAAAAATAATAGTAAAAATAATAGTAAAATTAATAGTAGAAATAATAGTAAAAATAATAATAAAACTAATAGTAAAAATAATAGTAAAAATAATAGTAAAAATAATAATAAAAATAATAGTAAAAATAATAGTAAAAATAATAGTAAAAATAATAGTAAAAATAATAGTAAAAATAATAATAAAAATAATAGTAAAAATAATAGTAAAAATAATAGTAAAAATAATAGTAAAAATAAAAAGTAACTTTAGTTAATATTAAATCTATCTAAATCTATAAAATATTTATTCTACTACTATTTCTTCTTCTTCTTTATCCTTATTATATACGCTTTCTAACTCTATAAGAGAAAGTATTTTCTAATACTTTAGTAATACTATCTATTTAACTATAATAAGCTTAAGCTTATTATAGTTTCTAGATATAATATTACTAGTAACTAAAAAAACCCTTTCTACTAGAGCTAAAGTTGCTAGAATAGCTAGATATGTTCTAGCTATTATAGATAATATAGGATAGATATTTTAATAGGTTTTCTAATAAAATAAAGCATTATCCTATTTAATATATTAGTAAATATATTTAATAATAATATATTTAAACTTACCACTTTAATAATAGTATTATCTCTTGAATAAGTAATCTATTCTTCTTCAGTAGAAGTATTATTAATATAAAACTTATCTTCTAAGTCTATATCAATAATAAAATTATTATTATTAATATTTCTTTCTAAAAAAGCTATATTATATTCAGCTTTAACTCTATAATAATAATTAGTAAATTATATAAATATTATACTTAATAAATATACTTATAAATTATATTCTTCTTAAAGTAGATCTTTAATATTTTTAATAATAATAAAATAAAAATATAATAATCCACTACAGCTAAAATAGCATAATTTAAATCTAGAGTCTAATATATAGGCAAAAATATAAAGCTTAAAAGTAAATAGGTCTAAAATAGTAAAGGTTTTAGACCAATATTTATAAAAAATAGTAAAACCTTTTTCAATAGTCTTAGCTAAAATCTTATAATAAGCAGCCTATAAATAAATTAATATATATAATATTAATATTAATATTAATATTAATATTAATATTAATATTAATATTAATTAATACTTACTAATTCAAATATAACAACTCTATAGTTACTAAACTTAAAATATAGCTCATTAAAACGCTTATACATTATATATATATATATATAAGTACTATAAAAGTATTAATATATATATATATATATATATATATAATTAATATAATTACTTACCTTTATTAATACTAATATATAATTCAGATTAAAGCCTAATAAAAAGCCTAACAAAAATCTCTAATATAGAGATTAAATTATTTATAGCGTGAAATTCTTACTTAGTTAGATAAAGCCTTATAAATTCATTATTTTTAGTATTATTTTTAACCTATTCAAATATAAGTTAAAATTCTTAAAAAGTAGTAAATATTTTATAAGTAAAGCTCCACCTAGTTAAATTATCTACTATATATTAATATATATATATAAATATATATATAAAAAGGATTACTTACCTAAAAGTATAACCTTTTTATTAAAAGAAGCTGGAATTTATTCGTTTTTTTTTACAGTATTCAATACTATCAAGTATTAATCTTTTAATATCTCCAGTATATTTTATTATAACGCAAATTCAACAAATTCAGCCTAAAAGTCCTATATAATAAGTTAATATATATTTAATATATATAATTATAATTAAATAAAATAAAACTTACTACTTAAAAAATCTATAAGCTATTTTTCTGAATATTTATCTACTTCCTCATTAAAAGAAAAGTTTCTAATTATACTAATAGTAGTATTAATATAATTAAATAACCTTTCTTCTTCTTTAGAAGTTAGATTAAATCTAAATAAAATCTTATTTACTATAATATTAATAATATAAGCTATATAATAAATATCTCCTTTAAACTCTTTTCTAGAAGCTAATATATAGCTATTTGAAAATTAAGTTAAAAAAATATTATTATTACTAGTATTATCTCTAGTAATATTATATTTAATAAATATATTAGTAAATATTATTAAATTTAAATTAATATTATACTTACCTAAAAATAGAAGATAGTTATAAATCTGAAAATTTAAATATAGCATTTTAAAATTCTTAAAATATATATATTCCAGTATAAGAATCAGTAAGCTCTTTAAAGCCTATATATATATATATATTAGTATATATTTTAAATTATTAAAATAAAACTTACCTATTAACTTATAAATAAGTTTAAAATCCTTATTAATATAGCTTATTATATAGCCTAAATAAGCATCTTAAAGCTTTAAAATCTATATATCAAAAATAAGAGAAAATTTCCCTAAGCTTTTAATATTATCTTAAATTTCTAAATTTATACTAAATATAAATCTGGTATAAATATCAGAAAGAAGATTTTAAATCTTTCTATAGTTTATAATTAGATTTACTCTAATAAATATTTAGTATATATATTAAAATATAAATATAAATAACTTACTTATTATAATAAAATAATAGCTCTATAAAAGAAAGAAAGCTTATAACTCTAAAAGAGATATTATTCTCTATAATAAAGTTAAAGATTTTTAAATAAGCTTCTTCTTTTATAAAATCTATTATAATACTAAATTGTTATTATTTTCTAACTTCAGATTAAAAGAAAACTAATTTAATAATATTATTTATAAATCTTTCTAAATAATAATATAATTAGTAAATATTAAAATAAATTAATTAAATTAAAAAAAATATAATATTTTTCTATAGTATTTTTTTAGATTACTTATTATAAGTAATAGTAAGGTATTTTTTCTAGTAATATTTAATAAAGTTAGAACTTTAAAAGTTCTAAACTTTAATATTTTAATTTTTTCTATAACTATAAATTATTAATATATAATAACTATTAGTTTATATATATATAAAGAATAACTTATATAATATAAATAAGTTTTATTTTTCTTTTATAATTTAAATTTATAAGTAAAAAAGAGCAAATAAAAAGATTATTTTTAAATATATATATACTATAACTATTATTAAGTTTTAAAATAAAAAATTCTAGATTTCTTTTAGAATCTTTATACTTATTAATAATAATAGGGATATTAAGTTAAGTAAATTAAGTAGCTTAAGATTCCCCTTCTAGAGAGCTATCTCTAGAAAAAATAATAGTAAAAGAGGTAAAAAGGTCTATTTTAATATAAATATAAAAATATAAATTTTTATATAAATATAAAATAGTAATAGTAGTAATAGTAATAATAATAAAAATAATAATAATATAGTTTTGCTTTTTTAAAAAAGAAAAAAAGAAAAGGAATTAAATAAGGGAATTCTCTAGTTTTATATAATTAATAAGAAGCTAACTACGTTTTTTTAAATAAAATTACTTTTTTCCAAAATAAATCTAATTTAAGATTTATTTTAAAAGAAAGTAAGCTTTAACTAAACTTTAACTTTAACTTTAACTTTAATTATAAATTATTATAAAAATTAAAATAATATTAATATTAATAAAAATTAAATTAAAGTAATAAACTAAACTAAAAACTATTTATAATCTTTTATTAGATAAAAACTCTATAACTTAATTTATAAACCTTTTAGCTAGAATAACTATAAGCCTAAATAACTTTCTAAAATACCTAAGTAGTTTAAACCAGTTATCTAAATTAAGTATCTAATATATATAATCCTCTATATCTTTATACTTATTTCTTAAATATATCTCTATACTTTTAGCTCTATATTTTTATTTAATAAAAGATAAATCCACTTTAAGTTATTCTAATATAGCTTATTAAATAAGCTTTTTTTAATATAACTAGATATTTATTACTAATATAATTTTAATTTTAGTATAAGTTATAAAGAATAATTTCTTTTTAAAAATACTTTTATAATAATATATAATTACTTATAAAATATTACTTAATTTAGAAGCCCCTATAGAGGTTTTTTTAACTATATTATAGTTTATAATAACTAAAAGTTAAGTAGGTAAGTTAATAGAGAAAGCTCCACAGTAATATAAAATAAAAAGAGGGGTAATATAGTACTAGAAATTAACTTTAAGTATATTATTTATTTTAAATAAAATATTCTTATAGAGAGGTTAAAATAGATATTAATTAATATATATATATATATATATATATAAAATTAAAAATAAATAAAATAACTAAGAGAGAAGTTCTTTCTTTTATAAATAAATCTCTCAGGGTCTTAGGGAGCTATTAAAGCCTAATATATAGCTAAAAACGCTCAAATTATATAACTAATAGCGCTTAAACTATAAAAAGTTCAAACTGTTTTATACTAGCATAGCTAATTACAGAGATATATATCTAAAAAGTTAAAATCTCTTAGTTTATTTAAAAATCTATACGCTTAGATCTATAAAGGCTTATACGTCTTAAATATATATTTTCTATATCTAAAAAATTAAGCAAATTTAAATATGATTTTTATTTTTTTTTATCTCTTATATATAGTAAGATATTAGATTTTATAGAAATTTATAATACTTTTTAATTCTTTTTAAATACTTTTTACTATTTTTTAATACCTAAGATATTATAAGTACCCCCAAATTAACTTTATAAGTACTCCTAAACTAGAAATATTTTAATATATTAAGTATATAAATTAATATAATATTTTTAAAAAAACCTTAGTATACTAAAACTAATTAGTACTAATCTTAGTATACTAAACTAATTAGACCCTATACTAAACTAAACTAATACTAACTTAGTATAAAAAAAAGCGTACTTTAGTATACTAAACTAATACTAAACTAAAAAATACTAAATACTAAGTACTAATATCATTACCCTGGTTGTGGGCTACTGATTAAGTAGCATTCGCGTCGATCAAGACGCACGGTTAACCACATCCCCTCCTAATCCCTCCCCCGTGCCTATTGGAACGGGGCATGTCGTAGCTATTCCCCGCGGTCCAGGGTCGGAGACGCGATGGAAAGCAGCTAAAAGTCTCCCAGGCGTCGAATGCCTGTCCGTCCCCCCTGACGGTACCATGGTACGGCCAGCATCGTCAACGTCAGCTGAAGCTCGTCTCTGCGAGACTATCGCGCCAATGCATGGATGACGGGCAACGCTGTGTGATCGCGGAACTGAGCTAACAAGGGTGACACGAGTGATTTGATAGCTAACATACGGAGGAGCCTTTCAAAAGTTTTGACCAGGCCCCTAGGTAGCTTCAGGCTCGGATTAACTAGAGTACGTAGAGATACGAGTCGTTATCGAGAAAGCCCCTAATAACCCCTATCCTAGGGGTAAAGCGAGATTATTTAGGGGGGTTATTCCGAGCTCGATGTATCGGAAGTATCGATAACGTTGGCGAGGAGATCTGGTACCTCGCCCTGGTCAAAACTTTTGAAAGGCTCCTCCGTATGCAGCTAAGAAAAACTGCTAGCTGCCTGCCCAGACGCCCAAATATGCCATCACGAACGTTCGGTCCCGCTATTCGTTGAAGCAATTTTTTTTTTCTCTTTCTCTCCAACGACCCGCGCTCTAGTTGGTCTAGACGTCTAGACTACCGCGACTGACTAGGAAACTGATCTGATATTAACAGCCTTGAGGGCCCAGATGACACCAGATGACACAAGAATCCAAGTACCGAGGAACGAACTGAACCCCCCTGCAGCCTGATTCGCAAGACGGCCGCGCGCACAGAGCTCGCTTTCTCCAACCCATGTCGCTGCCCCTCCAGCGTTGCAGTCAACCACAGCGAGATCTCTCTTGGATGAGAAGCAAAAATATTGCTATCAGTTGGCTTGGCTCTGCTTCTTTCGGCGCTGATGCCGAACATCAGCCTTCGGGACGGCGATTACATGACGTCTCCGACTCTCACTGCCGAAGAGTATCTGTCAATGGATGCGCCCCTCGCCCCCCTACTCCTCAGTTCAACAGCACAAAGGACAATGGCCGATGGAGGGGCGGCTTGATCGGCATCCGCCGACGGTGGCCCGCAATCCTGCCCCGGAAAGATGTGCAAACTCAGATCGGTCATTTCTCAGAATGCGAGACATCCGAAGCGACTCAAGCGAGGAACAGTAAAAAAGAAAGAAAAGATGACAAGCGAAAGAAAAAGCAAGCAGAATCTGCTGTCAGGTCTTGCTCCCGCGTGTGACTGGGTCCAATGGAGCCTTCAGGAGAACATTCGACCGCACGATGGGGCTGAGAACGGAGAGCAGCCAGCCGGGGGGAGAAGAGAGACATGAGCAACCCGGAATGTGAGCCAAGACTCTCCCTCACGTGGCCGAGACCGTCCTCAGCTCTCCCCGCCACCAGCGCTAATGAGACATGGGCAAGTAACAAACGCTGCAGCCATTGGGGCCACAGAACGCTCTCTCTCTCTCTCTCTCTCTCTGGTTTTCTTCGGAACGAGTTTGTCATACACAGATAGGTACTTGGGGGTGGGTTTTCTTCCCCTCTCTCGAGTCAAACTTCCCAAGCAGAAAAGTCCTCCGTCTCCCCCTGGAGAGTTCGAGCCATCCACCGTGTCCCGTTACCCCCATATCCAAGGGCCCAAACGCTGGGCCCCATCGCCAACTAGTGGTGGCATATGTCAGTCTACCTGTCTTTGCGCAGCCGCCTCTGCCTCTTGTCTCGTCTGGACCTAGTCAGGCTGGCTGGCTTGCTGTCTGAATTTCCGGTCCTTTGTGTCAAAGCGGCCACCCTAGCGCAGGTCGTCTCTGGGGTTAACAGGTCTAGCGTTGACTTAGTCCTTGGAACCTCCCTTGTACCTGGCACTACGGCTTTGCCATCCCATCCAATGTAGGCCAACATACGCCTGTGTTTGTCCCTCTTGGGTGCAATCGCGATTCAGGTCCTCGAGCTGGGACAATGCCTGTTCCTCCCAATGAGCCCCATTTGGCGTGGGCGGTGGCTTGCCGCTTGAGTCTTGTCTCTATCGACGGCCGCCGACTAGACCTCGACCTGTCCGAGAGCTCCTCCTTGCGAACGAGGGTCTCTGTCTCTGCCTTTCTGCTGCCCAGCTGGGGGGGTCGGTCGATCCAGCTCGAGAACCACGGCTGCGAGACGAACAGATAAACAGCCCCCGATTCCCATGCTACCCCTCGGTCTGAGAGATCTGGTTTTTGTTGCATTCATTCACCTGCCTTTCACCTCTGTCAGCTTACTTCCGCCATTTGGCGTTTCTGTAGACATCTAGCTCCTTTGACTACCCCGTCTACACGAGCTGACCATAGAACGGCCCCGCCCCTTACAGCTCACTTCTTCTCCCCTCCTCTGGCGCCTGAAGACACCCCTTCATGTCTGTTCAGCCGAGGGCGGCTCATCCACCTAGAAGAGGCACCATGACCGCCGCGATGTATGGGAAGCCGAAGCCCAAGGAGTCCGTCCTGGACCTCTGCACGCGAGCGACCCTGCTTGGCAACAACATCTCGGTCCGCATGCTCGAGTTCCTCACCCACGTCAAGCATCAACCCCACGGCTTCCGCGACCTCGCCAATGACTTCCTCGACATCTGCCGCATACTATGGTCCATCGAGGCCGGCCTCTCGGAGGCGTCCCGGGTGCACCAGGAGTTCCCCGCCGACATGATCAAGGAGCTCGACACCAAGTTCCGCCAGACCAACAGCGACTTCCAGGTCCTCGACCACATGATGTTCGAGTTCCTCGAGTACGAGAAGAAGGGTGCCATGGGCAAGATCCAGCGCGGCTGGCGCATGATGTTCGCCGACAAGGAGATCTTCAGGATGAGGGAGTCGATACGCAAGGCCAGGGACGCGCTGAGGATGAGCGCGCTCGTCTTCCAGTGGTCTCTCGGAAACTCAAAGACCGACGAGGCTGTTGGCAACGGGTATGCTGGCCTCGCGGCTGCTCTCGACCGCATCAGCCAGTCTCACTCGACCGTCCGGATAGCCAAGTCCAAGTCGTTTGAGGTCCAACATACTCCGCCGGATCACTCTGACGAGACTTCGCCTCCCCTGCCTCCCCTGCCCGCTCTCCCCTCTCAAGCACCTCACCTCCCCCCTCCTTCTCTTGTCGAGAAGATGTCCGCAGACTTTGTCATGCAAGAGACCAGGTTATCACCAGACCCGCGCCGCCGCACATCCATCTCCAACAGGAGTCATCACAGCGCGTCGGATCATGGCGCCTCAACGAGGATCCCCGACAGGAGGATAGGCCGCGATGACATTACCATTTCAGAGCACGGTCACTACGACCTTCAATCGCCAGGCTCACTACATACCCTGCAGTCCCCGGCATCTCTACATGGCTCCGGTGTACACTCCACAAGAATCAACATGGACAGGAGGTCAAACCGGGATGACCTTACCATCTCGGACACCTACGATGCGCCCAGCCGTATCTCAGACAGGCGGCCTCTCCGCGACTCTGACAACACACTCTCCCCGTCCTCATCGGGCACTGAGACTCTCATCGGCGAGCTTCAAAACATCGCTGACAGCATCCCGGCCAAGGTTGTCCGTCTCAAGGCAGACCCCATGACGATGCCGCGCTGGACACCGCGCCACAACGCCAACGGCAACCCAGCCCTCAAAACCTCTCTCATTTCCGCCGTTCAGGGCAAAAACCACAAGCTTGTGGAGCAACTCCTCGACCGCGGCGTATCACCAGACACGGGCGCCGACAACCACGTTCTCGTCGACTCAGTCCTGTGCCAAGACCACGAGAGCGTGCGTCTCCTGCTGCTCTTCGGCGCCGATCCCAACTCGCCTGACAAGGACGGCATCACGCCGCTCTTCGCCGCGGTTGAGATGAACTCTGTTGAGATGGCCAAGATGCTTCTCAAGTACGGAGCTGACCCCAACCTCTCCGCTGGCTCATCGCAAGAGTCTCCCTTGGCCATCTCCGTGATTGACGGCAAGATTGACTTTGTCCACCTCCTCCTCACATACGGCGGTGACCCGAACCACATCATGGCCAATGGCAACACCGTCCTCATCTGCTCGATGAACAAGAGCACACCAAAGAAGCTGGTCGACCTCATGCTTGACTACGGCTCAGATCCCAACGTCAAGAACAGGGAAGGCAAGACTGCCCTGTTCGAGGCCATCCAGTCCGCCAGAGTCGATCTCCTTACCGCTCTCCTAGACCACGGTGCCAACCCCAACTTGCCCGGCCCCAAGCACATGCTCTGGCCAGCGACTTACCAGGCACCATGCCTCAAGGTCCTCCTTGCCCGCGGCGCCGACAACAAGAAGACGCCCGGCAACATGGAGCTCGCCGTCAGCATCAACAACATCGAGTCCGTCCGCGTCCTCCTCTCCGCCGGCGTCTCCCCCAACGTCAAGAAGGATGGCATCTACACCCCTCTGTGCACCTCCATCCGCGACAACCGCGCCGACATCTTCGAGCTTCTCCTCGAGAGCGGCGCGGATCCCAACCTCAACTCCGCCGAGTACCCCGCCTTCAAGTGCGTCACTCACTTCCGCACCCACTTCCTCCCCCGCCTCGTCGCCGCCGGCAACGACCTTCACAACCCCAAGGGCATCATCGAGATGGCCGTCCGCGTCAACAACATGGAGGCGCTCATGTGGCTCCTCGACCAGGGCGTCAGCCCCAACGACAAGGGCGACGACGGCAACACGCCCATCACCACCGCCATCCGCGAGAACCGCATGGAGATGCTCGACGAGCTCCTCTCCCACGGCGCGGACCCCAACGTGCGCGGCTGCGACTGGCCCATCGTCATGTCCGTCCAGCGCCCGGACGTGCTCAAGAAGCTCCTCCCCTCGGTCCCCGACCCGCGCTCCTTCAAGGGCCTCATGGAGCGCGCCGTCGTCGCCAACCAGCTCGACAGCGTCAAGCTGCTGCTCAAGGCCGGCGTCTCCGTCGAGGACAAGAACGGCGGCGTCTTCTCCCCGCTGACCAGCGCCATCCGCGAGGACAACAAGGAGATGACCAGCTTCCTCATCCACGAGGCCGGCGCCGACATCAACGCCCCCGGCGAGCACCTGCCCATCGTCAAGGCCGTCCGCCGCTGCCGCGGCGACGACACCGACATCCTCGAGATGCTGCTCCGCAACGGCGCGGACGCGAACAAGATGTACCGCGGCTGGAACGCCATCATGCAGGCCGTCGAGAACGGCGACGCCAAGATCCTCAAGATCCTCGTGGAGGCCTGCGGCGTCGACCTCGAGGCCCGGGACGAGGCCGGCCGCACGGTCATGGAGATTGCTGCCGGTCGCGGCTGGGAGGAGTCTGTCGGCATCATCCTCTGGGACGGCAAGAACAAGGCTTAAAGCACCGTTCTTTCGTCCAAGCCACGATTGCACCACCCTTCTTCTCTTAATGTGTAAACTGACGCGACATGGTGCTGACGGCGATACCACTTAATTCCTTTTGTTAATGTGTACGAAATACGGAGAATGGGATGGGCAACTCACGTTTTTTCTTCCGTGTACATGGACGGGGGGCTATGATATCAGACTGCCTTGCCTGTTTGTACTGCGATTGGATATCACTCTTCATGTGTTTCTTCGTTTCAACATTACCCCGTTAGACTTAACTTATCTTACTCTCTCAATTGATTCCTACCTCATTACTCATATTATCTGATGATGTCTGTATTCAATGTTTGTCCTGTACAACATCTTTACGTGAATTAATTGATAAGGAAGATGTTCACCTGCTACTTTCATGACGCCTTGGTGAGACCATACATCGCCTAAGAGAGGGTTGCGCTATTATTTCCATTCGTACGCTTATATCTTTCACTTAATCACCCTGACGAGAACCTTTCACATCTTACTTGGTGTGATACTAGGGGCCACATATTCCTCCCGTCCTAGGGCGACTACTTTTCCTGGGTGATGTACCCTACAAGGAGGGCCAGCTTCCTGCTCATAATAACTGTGTACTCATCACCAAACTGAAGGTCAACATCGAATACAGACTAGCCGCTGGTGTCTTCCAAACCGAAGCGCTCGTCAACCTGCGGGTTGCTTAGCGTTACGTGCGGGTCAAGCGCGAAAACCTCATTGGCAAGGAAGTCGCGAACACCGTCTTCCCACTTGGTCTTCTGGGCGAAGAAGTTAATGAGCTTCTTGGACTTATCGATCGCGTCGCGGGCACCGATGATGTTGTTGAAAGTGTCGAGGTCCTTCGGCACCCGCTTCAGCTTCGATCCGTCGTAGTGGGAATGACGGTCCGACTGGCCCGAATATGTGTGGAATGTGATTACCGGCCCGAGTCTTGCGTATTTTCCGGGCTTGAATCGACGATACCCTGTGATGAGTTGTTAGTTATGGAAGTGGCTACAGCTACGAGAATCCTGAGAGCTAGCGTATTAATGCTGATAAACATACCTTCTTCATCATTTGTGTCCAGATCCTCAGGGTTCTTGAGCCTTCTCAGCGTGTGTCCAACTGCATATGAGTCCTGGATCATGTGGAGGCAGCTTCCGAGTGCTCGCTTCGGAATATCGGCATTTTGATAGGATGGAGTTGTGCCCAGAAACAGCTGTTTTAGGCTCGCGTCACCCGAGGGAATCGAGGTGGAGTTGAATCGATGGGGAAATCTCTTGTCAAGCCTGTCGGTTGCCGCCACATCCTGGCCTATGGCAAGTTTGTACATGATCTCAAGCCAGTCAATCATGTTCTTCTTGGTGATGTTGGAGTCTTCGTTGGGCTGCGAGGCCATGCCGTGAAGGAACTGAAGGTCACCTTCGTGACTCCTCTTCGTGAGTTTAGATTCAGAGCCGGACAAGTACTCCTCAAGAAACTCCGTGCCGGTGCCCAGCCGATTATTACTTTCCTTCGAGTCGATGAACAAAAGGCAAGTTGGGTCATCGCTCCAGATCAAACCGCGCATGTATTCCCATTGGTCGGCGCTGAGATTGTTGTACTCGGTTCCATCGGGGAAAGGGAGTTTGGACCCGATGAAGGCAGCGATGGCGATGTCCTCGTGTATCGACTCTTTCAGTCCGTTGAGGCCGATCTCATACCTCAAATCCACCCCTTTCCCATTCTCGATCACCGTTGCGATGCTACTGAGGTGATTGTATGCCCCCGTAGAAGAAAAGCCCTGCGGCGTGATGCCCCACGGATCGGACAGGATGGAACACATAGTGAAGTTGCAGGATCCTGGGTGGTTTGCTTGATGGGGAGTTCCCGGCTTGGTGCCAGTAGCGGCGTCTTATGTAGGCCGCTAAGACAAGCTTTGCCGTGGCTGAAGACATTGTGAGGCAATCTCTGATACGTGCCTCGCTCGTAGTGACACGCGGGCGAGGTCGTCGACCTTGTTGGCAACGAAGCCATTGTTAGAACGACTTCAAAAGCCACAATAGCGCCCCTCGATGCAATCAATCAATTTTCGGCCTCAAACATGACTTGATTGCCATATCCCCATGCCACAATTGATTGATAGCCAATTAATTGGAGTTAATTGGCACGTGTTTAATCGTCAATTTCTAAAGAAAGCTTCAGCAAAACGTTTGGTCGTCAAACGTTGCCCGTCTAGAAAACCAAATTGAACTAACACTGTGTATCTAGGCAAGTAGGTATTGCCTCACAGCGCTCTCCCCAGAGTTTAATATTGCCGCCCAAGAGCTGTTCCAGCCATCAATGATGTCGCGACCTCAAACGGCCTTCGAACTCACTTAAACAGACTTATATTCCGCTCGTGTCGAAATTGGACTTTCGGAAGAGCAGGCGAGAGATAAATCTCAGATCCATATCCACAGGAGTACTTCGAGGTATCATCGTCGTATTTCGGATCCCTCACAGCCCATAGCCTACAGTATCCTTTACAGGGCCTGAGTATCAGTTGAAAAAAATCTGGGAACGGCCACTTCTGAATCATATAGTTCACCTGTAAATTCCAATACAGAAGTCTACGCCAGGCCTAACCTCAAGGTCAAGTCGGCGGGGCAGAACATGATGTATTTTCTTAATCGACTCAAACACTTCAACGACTGCAGAGTCTTACAGAGAACGACTCCGACTGAGAATGTCAAGGGACATAGGATTGCCGCTTGCCCAATCTTGATTCGGCTACCACGGCAGCATACGTGCCATGCTGAGGTGAGATCAATGGCCAAACTTTAGACAAAGACAGCTAGGCGCCAGTTAGAGATGGCGAACGTTCGTTGGTTCCAAAATAAGCACTTGAATCTGACATGATCCGTTGGCATCGGACATGGCGGCCGACTCCGAAAGATGGATCTCGCAGAACAGCAAGTTGACAGGGGTTGATACCCAAGAATTCAACACGATTCGTTCCACCGCAGGAGAAATTCCCCTTTCCAGGTTATCGGATTTTGCGTCGATGGTTCTGCGCATGCGCCCCGGACCCAGTCATCCCTATGGCAAGGGAGCCTTGATATGTCAAATTCCTGTTTTCTACATTTTCGAATGATCATAGAACGAGCCTGAAGTCGGCATGTCGACAACGTTATGTCTTATCAATTATTGAATAGAAAATCATTGAGGTAGCCACTTCATTCTTTGTAGATCCGCCGCTTGATTCTTAATTCGTGGGTGCTGTGTCGCACAATGATTTGCATGTGAATAACCTCGCGCCGATCGACGTCATCCCGTCATCCTGCAGGAGGCGGCAAGGCGGGGATCTAGAGGGTTTAAAGGAACCCAATTCAAACCTCAACAAATGCAACTCTTTTCCATCCCATACTCGACACACTTCTACTATAATCCGACGTTGTAATACCGCGAATGTCGGAAACATGAGCGGGTCGCATCAATCCAACGGCGCCGCGTGCGATCCGCATGCGGAGCACCCGAGCATTCCCCTCGTCGACCTGGAAGGTCTCAAAAGCGCGCAACCGCAAACAGCGCAGCAGGCGGGGAAAGCGCTGGTCGACGCATTCAAGACATTCGGCTTCGCGTATGTCAAAAATCATGGGCTGCCGCAGGAGACTGTGGACGCCGCGTTCCAATGGGTTTGTCTCTCCCGACTCATGTCTGTGCATGATATCACAACTCACAATTCCATCCAGAGCGCCAAGTTCTTCTCGTTGCCCCAGGCAGAGAAGGAAAAAGCACCGCATCCCCCAGAGGGATGGTGGCACCGGGGGTACTCGGGCATAGGCCGAGAAAAGGTCACGCAAATGGTGTTTGATGCCGACGAAATCAGCGAGCGTCGCAAGATCCCCGACTTTAAGGAATCATACGAGATTGGCCGCGAAGACGATGATCATCTCCCCAACATTTGGATACACGACGAGTCGCTACCCGGCTTTCGGGCGTTCTTCAACAGCTTCTACGAGGACTGCTACCGGCTCGAACTCCACCTGCTCCGGGGAATGGCGCTGGGAATGGGATTAGACGAGGCCTTCTTCCAGGGGTACCACGTGAACAAGGACAACCAGATTCGGCTCCTTCATTACCCACCGGCCGAGGAAAAGTTGCTTCGCGCGGGAAAGGTCGAGCGGTTGGGCGCGCATACTGATTTCGGGTCCATGACACTGCTCTTCCAGGACGAGGTTGGAGGGCTGGAGGTAGAAGATCCCAACGAAGCGGGACGTTTCGTCCCGGTGCCGTATCTTCCTGGGACGATCGTCGTCAACATTGGTGACTTCATGCAGCGGTGGAGCAATGACACGCTCAGGTCGACGATGCATCGTGTCCGGGCGCCGCCGCTGGAAACGGATGTGAGCGGCAGTCGAGTCACACTGGCGCGTTATTCCATCCCGTATTTCATCGGCGCCGACTCAGAAAAGACCGTCGACTGTGTCCCTGGGTGTTTCGGCCCCGAGCGACCCAAGAAGTATGATCCGATCAACAGCCGGGAGTACATCGAGATGCGTCTGAATGCAACGTACTGAGAAAAGGCGGGAAAATTCCCACGTGTATTCGTTCCATGTATTTTTTCTTGGGCGGGCATAATGGAGTCCAGAATCCCATCGATCCATCAGAGAATCCCAAAAGAACACGCCTGGTTGGCGGTATCCTCATTGCCAAAGCTGCATGCCGTGGGGAACATTCGCATGCCCCTCAACATGCCTGTTGATGCGTGGCCAGAGTCCCGCTGAAGAATGCCGTGATGTCCCCTTGGTTGGCCAAACTCTCGTCGATCTCCGTCCCCTGTGCCCCTGGATTGGTGATGAGCGCCGAACATGGTAGTATTTAAATGTTTTGGTCAGCGGACTTGGCGCTCCATGACACGTCGAAAACCTGCAAAACCCCAAGCTGACACCACCGGCAGATAGGCCACCACCCACCGCCGAAAGACGGCTGGCTGGATCCCCAGTCCGGGATGGTGGATGCGGTGAGCAAGGCGACCGAGGGGATCGTTCAGAAGGCGATGCGCACGACCGCGCGTTATCCGCTGTGGGGATGTCCTATGGTGGTTCCCTCATATAGCATGGACAGGGACCGGGGATCATTCTCGTGACCTGTGGGAACACGTTCCACACTCTTTCGTCCCGTCGAAGCCTTATTTTCTCCTTTTCTCCGCCTGGTTAGAACCGACAATCCGGCAGACGACGAAGCATAGTATCGCGACGGAACGACGACGGAGGTTCATCGAAAATGTGTCCTGAACAGGACGAGGATCAAGCGACCGCGGCCGCTCAGCAGCAGCAGGACGCGGCGGCGGCCGCTGGAATCTTGCCCGCTGAGCATTGGGTGCAGGCGGCACGAGTCAGTCGACACGGCGGTCCGACCGCGTTCCCAAACTTGGTACCGGAGATGATTGACGGCGTGCTAGGAGGCTGCTAATGACGGCGACAACGACTCGGCGCTAGGCGACGACAACGCCAGCTCTACTGCGTCGATCACCTCTACCATTCTCCAGTACCGAAAAATTCACGGACGCACGTTTCACGGCGAGGTTGGGAATGCCCAGTACTGGTTAGATGCTCCGGGTCCAGTTGAGCGGCTTACCAGGTTACTAACACCGGCTGAAGGGGGAGTAACGACGAGCAGCAGAATGAGTGCTGGGACATCAAGTAAGATGAAAGAGTAAGACGGGACTTGACAGGGGACTGATATGCGGCAGCCATCATCTCTTGACACTTTCTTGCGGTGATAAGCTTCACTTGGCACCGATAGACAAGAGCAAGCTGACCAAAGCCCTCGATGTTGGAACTGGAACTGGTGAGCGTGCAAGGGTTCAACTTACGTGAGACTAAAGCTGATTCGCTGTTTGAACGCAGGTATCTGGGCTATGTAAGGATTTGATATTCTGCGATGCTAGTTAACCTCTAACATTCCTCAGTGACTTCGCCGATGAGAACCCGGAATGCGAGGTTATCGGCACCGACATCTCACCCATTCAGCCCACATGGGTCCCTCCCAACTGCAAGTTGTAAGTACGAGAGTCTCTTGTCTCATCGCATACCCACTAACACCAAAATAGCGAGATCGAGGATTGCACTCGCGAGTGGACTTTTGCTCCTGGAACCTTCGACTACATCCACATCCGTTTCCTCGTCGGAAGTATCGCGGATTGGCCAGAGCTGTTCAAGCAGGCCTACCAGGCTCTGAAGCCGGGCGGTTACCTCGAGAGTTTCGAAGTCTCCCCCGCCATTATGAGTGACGACGACACCGTTCCGGAGACTAGTGCGCTTGGTCAGTGGGGCAAGTTCTTCGAGGAGGGTGGCCGGAAGATGGGCCGGACGTTCCGCGTTCTCGACGAGAACCTTCAAAAGACTTCCATGGAAGGAGCTGGATTCGAGAACATTACGGAGTGGAACAATAAGGTACGACATACCACTCCTCGGTTTAATCGACAGTACTGATAAGCGACGAATACAGGCACCCATTGGCAACTGGCCTAAGGACCCGGTGAAGAGAGAAATTGGCGAATGGGCGCAATTGACTCTTCTTTCCGATATCGAGGGCTATGTCCTCTTCATGGCCAACGTCATGTCAACTTGGAGCAGGGAGGAGATTCAAATCTACGCTGCTCAGCTCCGCCGTGAGATTCGGTCTGGCAAGCTGCATGGGTACTACCGCCAGAGGTGTGTCTGGGGACGGAAGCCCCTTGATCCCACCCCGGCGCCAGAGCAGTAGAAAGTAATCGCAATGCCAGCTGCATCCGGTAACAATAACAAGCCTGTAGTAATATTATAGTTGAGTCGTTAAGTCAAACACGATGTGGTTGCTCCCTATCAACGTGACGCGGCATTATCCGCGATGAGTCCTTTCCAACATGCAGAAAGGGAAGCTTTCGTATTGGCTGACGGGTGCTTTACTTGGCACCCGATTGGGAACCCTCACAACATCTCTTGCTCCGTACCTATTACTGGTTGATTACGTTGGTCATCTTGACGCAGCCTGATCACCCCCACCCCACATCCTTTGCGCGCGAAAACCCGAAGTGAGGGGTCACGTCAGCTCAACTTCACAACGACCACGCTACCAAAGATCTTCTCATTCCACTCAGTCACCAACCTGAAGATACTTACAATCACTCATTGGAACCCTGGCACTGCAGCAAACCACCTGGATCACGTATTACGGCGTTCCAGTGACCGGTCCGACTTTCTGCGCTCTTCGCCGGGTCCTGGAGGATCTCCCAGGGAAGCCCCTCACACTATCTATCGCCTGTCAAGCCAAGCTTCAACCACTCAACGCTCAATATTGCCCCGGTGGTCTTCATCCTAACCGCCTCAATTATCTTCCGCTGTACCCGCCGTCCCAGCGATTTCATCCTTTTCAAAACCCAGCCTTGTCTGAAGATGGATTCAGACGAGTCTGGCGTCTATCGAGTGCAGCCAAACGGCATGCGGCTCATCAACACCGAGACTCTTGAGCTCCAAAAGTTTCCAGAGGGCTCAATCCCACCTTATGCCATCTTGTCCCACGTTTGGGGCGACGAAAATGACGAATGCCGCTTTCAAGACTTCAACGACACCAAAGAGCACAGCGAAGAACTCAAGGCCAAGAAAGGCTACGCCAAGATCGTCAACTTCTGTCGCAAAGCACAAGAGGATGGCCACGCTTGGGCATGGGCTGATACAGTGTGCATTGATAAGGCGAACTACGAGGAACTCAATACTGCGATCAACTGCATGTTCTCATGGTACCAACAGTCAGAAGTCTGTTTCGTGTATTTGGAAGACGTCGAATATTGCGGATCGACGATTAGTGCTAACGACCTCGAGCACGTATTTGTCTCGGGCTCGCCGGACCCGCTGCGTAGGATCATCGAGCAGTCTTCATGGTTCCAACGTGGGTGGACGCTGCAGGAACTCATAGCGCCTGCAAGACTCTCACTTTTCTCGAGAGGATGGTCTCTTCTATTCGCGAGAAGTGAGATTAGACGTGCTCTTGAGAAGATTTCAAATGTCTCGGGCTATTTTAAGATTCCAAGGCGGGGCACAGTTTTCAAGAAGTGCGCCTGCCCACCACCATTACCAAGATACACCGTTGCGGCAAAAATGCAATGGGCATCTCGCAGACATACACGTTACCCGGAGGACAAGGCATATTGTCTCTTAGGTATCTTTGGGGTGCAGATGCCCATTCAATATGGCGAAGGCGCGCGGGCCTTTAAACGACTCCAGTCGCTGATTGTGAATGTCACGCGGGATCCGACTCTTCTCATATGGTCTCAGACTACAGCATGGTCAATACCGCATGGACTCACGTCAACCTCTTATATGGCTGATAGTCCATCAGATTTCATTGAGACAGGCTCTGAATTTTGGGCCAATCTGTGGCTGGATAAGGATGTCACGCGATCGCCGGTACCATCAGGGCTGGAAAACGACTTCATTGTTTATCAGCCTCTGATACGTACTCTCGACGACGATGTGTCTCTGATACACATGGGTCGCTATCGAAGCCCTTGCTGGTACTCAATCAGAGGCGAAGGCGAAATCTTCGTGCCGGTTACATCTGCGGGCAATTCAAGATATAGGCGCGTCAATTTGCCAATTATGCAAGCAGAAGAAAAAGACATCAAGATCATACACAACAAGTCACCGACAAAGCTTCACCTTGAAGACATCTCTGGCGCCATCATCCAAGATATACCAGGCTCTTGTAAGACGGGCTCAAATGGCGGCGACTTAGGGTCAATCGTTGGCACAATGGTGCTAGTGATATTCCCGTTAGGCTTGGGGGGTTACTCGTTTCTAGCGGCGTTTCCTGGACTGACACCATCGGCACCCGGGATGATTTCCATGGCTGATTTGGGGCCGTTTCATTGTGCAGTTCTGGTGCTTGAAGACCCCCGCCTGCAAAGCCGTATCGGATTTGTCTTCTTGGCAGAAGCCGGGCCGAATCCTGGGGAGGATAGACCGACAGGCCCAACAAATGTTACATGCAGAGTTCTCAAGGAGCCAGAAGTTGGGGATGTATCTAAAGCTGGACTACAAACAGTTGCAGTACATCATGTCAACTTCGTTTCGCTGGCTGCGCAGAAGCACACTCCTCGGACGCAGGCGCTGTGGCGGAAAAGAGACCGGCTTGGGCAGGTTTACGCTGAACTTGGCCACTTTCGTATCCTGTGTTCACCAAGGGCGCATGAATCGTGTGAAAATAGGGATGAGAATGGGTTTCTGGTTAACGCCGAAGAATCTACCACTATTCTCACCGCTCAGCTGGTTTTGGACTGCCCGAAAACAGAGGTCCGGCAGAAAATCGTAGGTGTACTTTCATGATGCAAGTGGTCTGACGGATAACTGGCGGGAGGGTTCATAAAACTAAAATAAAAACAGCCATCAATTTGATCGTCCCTTTCCTGTTTTCTCCTCCCTAGCAAACAGCACTGTTCTGGCAAGTTTGCGCTCGTGCCGCACATCGTGCAAAGATCCTGAGTCGTGGCACCTGATTTCAAACCCCGAGAGTAAGCAAACAACTTCGGGTTGATCATTACTTTAAGATGGATCAACATGGTTGACTACCAGAGCGGCACCATAAGAGGTGCCGCAGAAGGGTTCCGTTTGATGAGCGCCTCCTCTTTTGTCACAATACCAGCGAAACATATCTTAAGATGCGAAGTATCATGCAACTTTTGTTTGCAGCCCTTACAGTTTCCTCCCTTGACATGTTTGGGTAGGAATTGTATAACTGGAGCATTTTCGTAGTCAATGTGTTGTTCCACCCATCCATATACGGGAACGGACCTGCTCTCGAGGTCGCAACCTGAGAGCGAGAAATCTGACAGCCCCGAAGATTCAAGTTGAAAGTCAGACTCAGCTACAAAGTCGGAATCGAATACGGTCGAAACGTAGATGCGTGTTGGTGCCGCCAAGTCCTCATTACCCTGGAAGTCGCAGGTCATTTTGCCCTCCCATAGGGTGTACGGCATCTCTTGCGTCTCGAGTGAAATGATCCTCTCGAAAGCCTTCAAATGCAACTCTTTGTCCCTATTACTGCCTTTGATAAGAACGATCTGCAGCTGATACAGAAAGATCATCCATAAAGATACGAAACTGCTAACGTGAGTAGGTGTAGTCTCGCACGCTTCCATGATGAGGGCGAGTTTCTTCATTGAGTGCCCCTTCAGCATTAGCATGCTAATTGACGTTACGGAGTTATTTCTGTTTGAACTTGTGTTGCTCAAAGACAAAATTGCGCTCAGCAACAGGGAAGAGTCTTCCTGCAGGGCGCTGGGCATGAGACATGAGTCTCGGGGAGAGTAAGTCGTTAAAGCCTCTCTACAGGGCCCCTCGCTTGCGCATGTTTGGTCAAGGTATTGCTCCAAGTACTGGCTATGTCCATAGAACACAGCAACAGCGGGGAACGACTTCCCAAAAGCCGGGAATTCTGTCCATGTATCCAGCTCTATGTGAAGTTCAGGATCTTGATCGAGAAAAACTGTGCCACCAAGACACCCCATCTTTTCTTCCCATACCAGCTCCAGTATCCGCATTGTCTCGAGGTTCAGAGGAGCTTCTGTTGATAATGCCTCCATGAAATGAGATGCGAGTTCCGTAGCATCGCAATACCAGAGAGGAATACGACTTATCTCCGTCATGAGTAAAATGGTATGGGTGACGTTTCTATTATATTCAGGGAACATGAGGCTCATTTCAGCCATTCTTGTTGGCGTTAGAATATAATCTCGGACCGTTTTGTGGAAGAAGCGGATCTTGTTGATGCCCAATTCAAAAAACGCATCATCGCTCTCTGCTGGGACTAGAATCAAAAGACCTCTAGTGAGGTTCTGTATCTGTCTCGAGAGTCGCTCTTGAGTTTCGGCAACATTGAAGTAGTTGTACTCGGGAAGGTGACGTCCGATCCTCAAATTCCCTTCGGGTCCAACATAATCAAACACTGTCGAATTCGTGGGGTTCTCAAACGGGTTTGTTGCAATAAGTAGGAGAAGATAATAGACCTTCTGTCTGTCGTCTCGGCTAAACGAGGAAAAGAGACTGTCGTAAAGATCGTCGAGCTGCGTGGGTGTGCAACGAAGTTTTGCACGAAGTGACGAATAGTTGCTGTGCAAACCGGCCTCAGTTATGAGAAGCTTGACAACTAGTCTAGCCCAGAGGAACACGCCCTCGGATAATTTGACGATTCTGCGAACGAGATCCAAATAAAACTTGGACACACGAGGAAAGACCTCATCCTTCTCAAAGCTATGGCGCGCTGATTGGTAGATATCGGCGCTCGTAAGTTCGTGTAGGTGAATTCTCGAATGAGAGGGGAAAGTGTCGAGAAATTGAACCTCCGGTCTTGACGTAACGCATATCTTGACAGAGCTTGACTTCGCCCAGTCACGGAGCTTCCTCGCAAACAACCGTTGATCGTATTCACTTGCATCGTACTCGTCAAGACCATCAATGAACAGGCACCAGCTGAGTTCCATATTATCCGACTCTTTCGACAAGGCCAAAAGACGGTCAAAGGCCTCGTCGATCTTTGGTGCTCTGAACAGGTCTGATTCTAATGCTTTGCTCGAAGGGTTTGCTGAAATATGTTGCCATTGTTGTGGTAGGACCATGGGTATCAAATGGGGACATTGCCGAAGAGTAGAAAACAGAATGGATCGTCGCATTCCGTCTAAACTCATTTGTAATCTGTCCCCATCCGATCGCCAGAAGAAAAATGAAGCTAGTATAAGCTTGCGTTTTCCAGCCCAACTCTCTAAAGCCACAGTAGTCTTCTCATGGCCGACAATCAGCTTCAAAAGGGTCGATTTTCCGCAACCTGCCTTGCCAGTTATATGGAAAATGCCACTGTCACTGGAGAGCCAGTCCTGAAAAAGTCGTCTGCCATGACTCATACACTGCTCCTGTGTATACGGAAGAGCATATTTCAAAGTAACGCCGTCTGGCTCAGGGCGTGGGTCAGGGGTATCGGGTTCAGAATCCGCATATGCGCTGGAAGTTTCATAAAAGCTTCCATCAGGGATTTGTATGGTCGAAGCATCGATATGGGCTAAATATTCCGATTCGGTCATCAGAATCCACTCAAAAGTGTTTTCACTTGCTTGTTCAATTGAATCGATTCGGGTGAAGATACCCTCGAAATAAAGGTGCTCCAGTATTCGTATTTCTTTCGGAGTCGTTCTCATGAGCCCTTCGAGGCGGGAAAGACTGCTCGAGATCTCATTGAGAGAATTGAAGAGTTCCGGATGAGCACTACTTTCTGCGGACGATACTGAGCTCGCGTCGTCGTTTTCTTCTTCCAGCTTTTGCAAAAGACTGACAAAATCCGATCTGAGCTGTTTCAGCTCAGTGGCAGATGAGGATGATAGCCTCTCTGCTTCGGTTTGGATAACGTCAAGCTGAGACTTGATCCCGGATTGCTGCTCACTAATCAGAAGTCAGACGACGCCTTTTAGGTTACAGATGAGGGGTTTCTTACTTGATCAAAGCTAAAAGCCTCGTGTTTATCTCCGCACGATACTCTCCCAATCGCCTCTCGATATCAGAGATATCATCCGCTTTGCGCATGCTAGCCCATGTCGTCTTGAGAGTTTCCCATCGCGAATTCTTCTTGGCCTTCAGCTTTTCCAAGATAACAATGAGCTCCTGGCAAAGATCGCCACAGTTCGTCGCAAGAGCCTTCAGTGCCTTCTCATGCTTGGATGTACCGAGAGAGCCCCCGTCGAGGTCGAGTGAGAACTCCTTCAAGTCTTTGATAATCTTTCCGATGCGCACATTTTCTGCGGATTGTGTTTCTCCCTTGTCGTAGAGGCCTTTGGCGCCGGTGATTAACTTCCACGAAAAGTCGACGAACGCAATGACGCCCGAGGCTACGCCGATGGCAGTCGCCGGATCCATTGCTGAGCCGGGCAAGACCTGGAGGTAGGCGGCTGCTTGATGGCTATCGTCACAGAAGTCGATGTGATTACAACTGACGCCAGGTAGAGATGTCAGAAGCGGGGTAAGGCATCAGTCGTAGCCTGAAGATAATTGACGCAGGCTGGCTGCAGGCTGTGCTTATGCCTGCTCGATATGATTTGCTCTTGTCCGATACTCCACCACAGCGACAACATTTTGCCGCTTAAAATCGGAAGGTGACACAAATTTCCCTTTAACCAATAATGGTCGATAATTTGCACTCCGTTAAGAGATGAGCCATGGAGCAACCTCGGCAAGCAAGAGTCTCTTGGTCGTCTGTTTCGAATACTTTGAAGGGCTTGTGCGACGAGGACCTCGTTTCTGAGATCCACCAAATCCGCGAAGCCATCAGTGGCGCAACTGCACCCAGCCATAGCAGCGAAGCTCAGAATTCGACAGAAAATGCCAAGAATGATGACTGCTCCTTGCCTCTTCACCAATGGATTGGTTTTGGGCAGCTCGTCTCCTCTCGAAGCCTTTTGCGGCAATATTTCAACCTTGCCCTGGCCGTCGCCTTTCTACGCGAGTCGGGACACCAGGTTACTCAACTCTCTCCGGAAGACATAGAGTCAATATGGTCTCTTGTTCATGGAGTATTATCAGAGACGTCAATTATCAGCAAGGTTCTTTGTAACGTCGAGGGATTTGTTTCAATCACTCTTTGGTGCATGGCCAAAGATGGCGATGTTCAGGAATCAGTTCAGCTTGAAGTATGGTTCCCTGGGGATGAACGAGGAAATAAGAGGGCACCCGTCATCTTTTCGAACCAACAGCTTTCTCGGAGCTGGGTCCTACTGAGTCAGGCACGGGACTGCCAATATCAAGTGCAGAAGGCAAACCTGAGTACAGCAACACATGCTAGGTATGAACTGTCTTCAACCGACAACAACACTACGAGAAACGAGAAGAAAGACTGGGCATCTCGACTTACCGCCACATACATCAATACGGGGGAACTGTTTGAGGCAAATGAGACACAGTCGAAAATCCGCCCGCGCCACACGACCTACAGCAGAGGCGCCGGAGCTTTCCGTAGATTGGATGTCGATCCGCACGGGATGCACGTAGAAGTCTCATTCTATGTCTGTTCACAGAGTTTGCAGCATACCTATTCCATTCTAGGCCCCGTAAGGGGGAGCTACGATAAGCAGAGCGATGCAAAAGCTACCATACCTGCCACGGTTGCAGCAGCGATTGAAGCGTTTCGGAGTTGGGAACGGTTTTATCAACAAGGTCTAGCCCATACCCGTGGAAACAAACTGGAGGAAGCGCTGCTTGCCCATCACAATGCTTTGGCCGTATATGATGGCAAAACAGACCTTCCACATGCGATACAATATCGATACGTGGTGCTTGCCGAACTGGGGCATGTGTACAGAATGCTTGGACGCCTTGCAAGAGCCAGCGAGTGCCTCGAAGAAGCAGTCAGGGATATGCCATCCAACGAAAGTCGTCTCAAAGTACTTGGAGTCTTGGCAGTCGTATATCGTCATTTGGGCAAATTGAACGACGCCAAGCGGACTTGCGAAGAACAGTACACATCTGCCAAAGTCATGGAGTTAGAGCTTGAAATTGAGCGTGCAATCGGGAATCTTGGCATGGTCAACTACCAACTTTTCCTGCTCAACCATGACATGGATTACTTGACTGTCGCCACAAATCAGTGGGAAGAACAGGTCGACATATGCCGGCGATTGAGAGCTTCAAAGGACAGTCAGGAAAATTGTCGTCGAAAGGCAGCGACGTCTCAGACTGTTACAGCGCATGAGGCTATCGCACTCTCCCGTCTATCGCTCTGCTACACCATGCAAGGTGATCTCCAGAAGGCGATTGGCGCAGCTTGGAATTGCCAAAAGCTGTCCTTTCAGTCGGGCGATCCAAGAAAGATTGCATTCTCTAGGTTCTTCTACGGCCGAGCGCTGCTCTTGGACGGACAGAAGGAAGAGGCACTTGCTCAGTTCAACCCCCCAGACGGATATACACCAGTGGCAGCTCTCTGGAAAGAGCCCTGCAAGGAATACCGAGGCTATATACGCGAAATGATTAATGCTGGAGCGGACTTGACTTTACGAGACAGATCTGGCTACTCGGCACTGGACTTTGCAGTCTATAGTGGGGATGAGCTGACACGGAATATTCTGATCGAAGGGCTTCAGCGACAGCTCAATGGAGACGAAGTCGAGCAGTGCTGGCTGGAATCTACGCTTCGAAAGGGTTATCAGGAGCTTTTCCAGAAGATCTTGCGACCGGCACTGCTGCAAGCAGACAACCGGTCCAGCATTAAACGACTGCGACAGGCGTATGCGAAAACTCTTGCTACAAATGAAGAGAAAGCACTCCAGTTCGATGCGTTCAAATACGTCCGTTTCACCGATTTTGCTAGACACGGGAAACTGCCTAAATCCAGCGAGAACTTGACACGTCTTTTCGGAGACGACCGCGACGATGAGATTTATGTGATTTTCATGTCATACACATGGTCGAAGAAGAAGCGAGTTGGCGAATTCTCCCCCGATGATATGGAGAACACCAAGTATCATCAAATGATGGGCGCCCTGGAAAGTTTTCTTCTGGAGCATCCGGATGTGGATCCAAAGACGGTTTGCATCTGGCTTGTGAGTACCGCCTAAGATGCCTTGCTTCTATGGCCGCATCAATCCAAGCCCAGTCTCATTAATTGTTCACAGGACTGGGCCTGTATAGACCAGGACAACAGAGATATACAGGCGCGCGGCGTCGCGACACTACCTTTGTGTGTTGCCCAATGTAACGCCATGATCAGCATTACTGAGGACATCTACTACGAACGGGCATGGTGCTGTGTTGAAGTCATCACGATTCGAGCTCTAGAAAGATCGTATCATGTCCATGTATGGTATGAATACGAGTATGACGCACGTCAAGAGGGGAGGGTACTCCGAGATGGAAGAATCACTGAAACGCTCAGTGTCGCCTCAGCCAAGGTCACTGTGGAGAGTGATCGTCCCAAGCTAGAGTTTCTTGAGCGGCAAGCGAAGCTTCTCTCAACTGATGCATGAACAGCCTAAGTTGAACTTGCTTCTCTCCGTGATGGGATAGTTCGACAAGTCAGCTCGAGCTACCTTTTATTGGTACATAAACTCTGAGTAAAGAAATAGAAGAAGTGAACTGGAAAAGTGAATAAAGACGGTGGCTCAAATACGAGAACATAGGAAAGGATGTCTACTGTCTGACCGCTAAATCAACTTTGAAGGATGCGCCACCCAGTTACGTTCATTCTAATTGTAGGTTCCCGAGTCGGGCTGTTCAGACGTCGGGGTGTTACATATATATACTTTCATGTGGTCATTGATGCCTAGGTCGTTAGACTCTCCCCTGTTGCTTGCCTCAACACCGTATGCCTCGAAGATGACGATTGCTGAGATGTTGGCGCTTCTACGCTCTGATCCACTTCCCGCCCCTCCTCCTCTGCAGCATGCACGCTGCTCACCATGTGTGGCGTAGACAATGCCGTGCCGCTCATTTCATCTGCAGTATCCAGAGATGCGTCATATCTGCCACCATGCCCTCCACCTGGAGAAATTCCTCTCACACGTTGCCTAATTCTAGAATACCAAGCCTTAAATCTGCTGTACCATTTTACTTCTGGCGTAAAAGGAAAAATCTGTTGAACGATAAAGCGAGGGATACGAACTTCGTTACCAGGGGCAGTTGTCCCAGATAGAAGACGCACACACATGCGCTCCGACACGCCCCCCATCTTTTCCAGGTCCGTCTTCTCCTCTTCTTTGGTCTCGCCAAGAACATTCTCTACCTGATCGTCCGTCTCAACCAACGGCCCACGGAACATCCAGGCCAGCGGCGAGTCCTTCCAGACAGGCGTCTGATTCTGGCCGCCAAGGACAACCACCAGAGCAAAGAAGCCCAGGGTCAGGACGATCATGCTAGCCGCATAGGCAATCCAGCCCCATCGCACGCTGATGCATGTCACATTGACGAGAACAGTACCGTTAGCTGGGTAGTTGACGAAGACCGGGTCGGTCCCGAGACGTGCCGATCGCATCCAGCGCGTTATCGACTCAGTGATTTTGGCCATCGTGGCGTCAATACGCTCGAAGGAGTGATTGCCCCAATTATACAGCTGACGGATGGCACGACCGCCCTTGACGGGTTTGAGCTCATTTGGGGAACTCCGGGGGACGTCAAGTGCGTAGAGGAAAGCAGAGGCATTGAGAGCGAACTCAGGGATGACCATGAGGTGGTCGCCAAGAGTGACACCAAGATTATCAGCACCGGAGGCGTCGCCGTTCTGGAGTATCCAAGAGCTGACGCGGACGAGAATTTCAACGATTTTCTGGTCCATCAGGTAAAGACATTGCCGAGAGAAGACGTCAACAAGTCCCGCGAGTGTCTCAGCTGAGTCCACGTCGAGCCGGACTGGGAGCCACCGTTGGTCCGCCGCACCGGGTTCTATAGTAATGTTTGATGAGGCGATGATTGGGTCTGAAGGGGAGACGCAATCCGTGTCAAGCACGCCAATGTATGCGGTCTGAAACTTTTCGGGCCCTATGTTCCTCCATTATTAGCGACGTTGATGAAGTGGTGTTGTTAAGCAAGAATCAACTCGAAATGGAAACGATTGAAAAGAGACTTACCGGGCAATTCAACTGTTTCGACAAGGCGCTCAGTTAGGCGGTTATTGACGACGGAAGAGTTGTACAACCTGACGCAGGGCCGCACGGTACAATGTGCAGCACCATATCCACGACATCGCCATGATTGTATGGTGGAAGAGTTGCAGCCCGGGATCTGGAAGCCAGTGGCGAGATCGACGCCCGTATTCGAGTACACTGTTTGGCCAAAGAGGACCCAGTACTTGAAAAGGCCGGAATCATAGGCGGTGAAGCCGTAGCTGCGAGCGATGTCGAATACCGATTCAAGTGTCGCTTTTTGACTGGTTTCATTCATTTGCATGATAAGCTCTCTGCTTCGCAAGGTCAAGTTTGCAGAGGGTGGATTGGCCTCGAAGAACTCGTTATCAATACCAAGGTCCGTGATGTAATCGACGTAATTTTCACCCATTAGAGGTACCGATGTGTTTGTGCAGTCACCGGTCGAAGTGCAAGACTGGATGCTCATGGAAAGATTGACCGTAGCATCCTCACACGAAGAGCAAACTCCCAGCGAGCCCACGAGATTCGGGAAAGTGCAGTTCCCTGACGGACATCCTACCGCCACGTCTTCTTCCGAGCCGGTGATGCCCTGGTCGATAGCCGTACTTAGCTCTTGGTCAATCACCTCCAAGTTCTCAGGGACGTGGAAAAAGTAGCTCATCAACAAGCTCCTTGGCAATGTCGCTTTTGCGCCAGCATTCGGCCGCGTACAGGGAGTCGGGACGATAAGTTGTTGCACAGTCGGATCAATAGCCAGCGTCGCAAGAGTGAGAAATGCGCCGACAGCCGTCAGAATTCCAGTTGTTTTGGGACTCTTACGTTTGTGAACGGTGCATAGCCATTTGAATGAGCCCCATGGACCGCGGGAAGCATCGTTGTATCCGACGGCGTCATACAACGGCCGGTCAGAGGCGGCAAACCACGCCCATTGTAGCTGACCGATGCAGGACGCGAGTATGAAGGCTAGGCAACCCCGGATGATTATGCTATAGATGGAGAGTAGACCGTTTACGGTGATTGCGTAGGGCCACTGTGGCAAGGGCTGATCTGCGTGCGGCAGGATTGTCCCTACGATGGCAAATAGACCGCCGACCGCAAAGACGCTTGCCACGAGCTCCCATCTCCAGGGTTTGAGAGGTCTCAAGCGCGCCGAGATGCGACTCTTTAACGTTGGCGCCGGCGAAGCCGATAGCTCGAGTTCAGAAACAGGTTGAGACTGTTGAGGTCTGATTTGATGCTCTTGAGCAGGGGCCGCTGGCGCATGACTATGAACATCATCTTCTGGGTCGTTGCGTGTTTCTTCCATGTTGCCCGAGGAATTAATCCAAACCGACGAATGTTTTTTCTGCGTATAACGAACCGACTGAGAGGCCTACTCTGGGTCAGATAAGCAGGGGAGATCAAAGAGGGACAGGCGAGGCTCTACGGCAATTTCAGGCTGCAGGTAAGTGTCAGCCCCATATGTGATTCGTTGTGGTTCGCCAGGCCGCCTTCCAGGCTACATTGGGGCTACCCTTGTTCTAATATCGGGATCCCATTCAGGTTTTCTAATGGAGCTTGCTCTACGGGGTAAGCATGCTTCAGTGAAATGCCTGCTGGAGGATCATCTACACAAATGGGTCAGGCTAAGAGATACCACGGCTTTCTAAATCATTAATTATCAATATTAGAACTGCGACGTGCAACTTGGAAGGTTGCGAATGATCGAAGGACCAAAGGAGTTTAGTGCATTTCAACGAACTGTGACCTGGGGAAGGATTGGGATTCGATAGAGTCCCACTCCTTCACCGCAATTATACCGGGTAAGGATTGATGAGAATCATATTTGATTGGTAACTATTTTGGCTGCCTAGATAGTAGTTGCCGCATTTGTCCATTCAAGTATTCCACCCTCGCCAAACGCAAAGTCATTCTCGATTTGCGAGAAGAGAAACTGATTAGCCTCTTCCGTAGACCACGACCAAGGCGTATCTGATGCGAGCAAAGTATCAAGCCCATCCGCATCACCATGCGATTGATGTCCTGGGGAGCCTCCGGTGCCCAGAGTACATGTACTGTTGTCCTGACGGCTGCCGACTTGACTCTTGTCTCCAGGTCCAGCCACCCCTGAGTCGTCCTGCATCTGAAGTCTTGCTGCCGTGGACCGATCCAAGTACTTGAAAAACAGCTGTAGCACCCAATTCCTGACTTCCCATGTCTTCTGCAGTTCCTGTAAGCCCAGAAGACACAGCTTGGCTCTGTGCTCGAGAATAGCGCGGCCAGTACCCCGGGATGTTCGAAGGTTGACGGTGTGTATGCACAGGGTATTGAAGAGGTTCGTAATGACATGAATCTGACCATGTCGTAAGTTGCCTTCAAGCAGCATATCCTCGATGATTCTTGAGTTACGAGCAGCAGCCTGAAGAGCAATTTGTCCGTCAACTTCTCGGCTTTCCTCTGCACTACCAATACAGCCTGACCTGTATAGAAGGATTAGGAGATTGTTGTATGCAAGGTGTAGCATGTTGCAATGAAATCCCGGTGGATCTCCGATATCATCGGTACCGCTACGCATTGCGGCAGGTAAACTCTGCCTCCACCGAACAAGATCGTCCTTCATTTGTAAGCGGTCGTTAGGACTGAGCGACTTGCTGGGGAGATATCCACTGTGCACGATCCTTCCTAGGACCCGAGAGAGTTGAGCCATGCCAATAACGTATGCGATGTATTCTTTTGCTTTAGTTGCTGACGACGTTGGACTGAATGCGTTCTCAAAGTCCGGCTCACTCAGGGGCTCGATGTCGCAGTCTTCATCCCTGATCCGGTTTGGGAGGCCTAGAGCAGCCGCGCATTGCCGTTCCCTGATATAAATAGACCACCACAGCCGCCGTCGAAGCTTTTCCGTGCTCGAATCTGATGGTTTTGTAGGTGCCGATCGATGCAAGGCTTTCGTCTGGGCTAGACTGATGGCAGCACCGAGCCAATGACGCGCATCTTTCTCAAGCAGGGCACCGGCCCGCCAGAAGCTCAGGAGAAATAAAGACTGAGTGACAGTAAACTTCTTTGGCTCAAAGTCTACGTCGTAAATATCTTTTGCCCTGTTATAGAACACATACTTCGCCATGTGGCGACTTCCAAGACCAAGTCCTGGCAAGTCATCCTCTTCGCAGTGAATGACCGCGATGAAGAGCATGGCCTGAAGAAGAAGGGGGGATAGGGTCTCCCGTTCATGCTGATCCCATACATCCTGCTCATCCACGATGGGAAAACAGGGATGGAACCACTTGAAGTATGCTCGAAGCAACGCCTCCACAGCCAGCTTTGGTGGAAACGAAAACACGCCTTCAGCTTTGAGGGACCGTATGCGAGCCTGTCTTCTCTCAACCTCCCAAGGCGGAATCATGTTCTCGGCCCTGACAGCATTCGGCACCGAGTGGAGAAACCTCAAATTTTCAGGCGGCGAGACACCAGCTCCTGCTGGGGTAGGATATCCGTGAGTGACGTACCGTATGGACGTTGACTCTCCCAAGAAGACCGATGTCTCTTCTTCTTGCCTTCCATCAGCTGCGTCTGGGAGCTCTGTTTGCGGTCCGGGCTCACGCACAGTGATGGTACTGTCAGCTTCGAACACTTCAAAAGAGTCTTCATGGTCGCGGTTCTGCGAAAGTGCAGCAAGCACTTGAGATGCCGCGACATGCTCGTCCGCATCGTCAATCGTAGAAGCATTGCCGAGAGTGTCATCGACGAAAGCCGGCGATGGGCTCGTGTGCGCAGAAGAGGCAGTGTTATCCGGTCCGAGACGCCGCCGGGAGGGCCGCAGGTGTTTGCCGCGCCGTGACACTCGAAGCTCACACGGCACGTCGGCGGCGGCGCAATTCCGGCACGGTACTCTCTCGGTTACATCGCACTTGACTCGTCTGGCATTGCAAGCGAGACAAGCTTGCCGCGCCCTCTTCCGTGGAGTTGGGGCCATTGCCGACACACCTCATTACCGATCGCAGCACCCAAAGCTGGGAATGCAACAGTCGTCCAGCGGCTTACGTCCTTAAAGAGCAGCCTGAAAGCTATGGGTTGATTCGAGACATCAAGCTATCTGGAATTTCCGACCGATGTTATTCTCCCTGTTGGTTGTAGAGGTGTCATGTAGCCGACAGAAGCCCCGCTGGTGTTGGAGCGGGGGAAATAACACGGCCTGAGCATGACATCACCAAAGGCGCCCTCTCGGCTATGTGATCATGTAGCCGAGACGCTACCCCAGTTCCGACTACGGGGATCTGGTGATTCCGGGGATGCTGTAGCTTCAGCTTCACAAGGCAATGAACGTGCAATTAAGCCTCAGGAGATTCGGCTTTCTTAATCATTGAACGGTCTTCTGCTTTCTTGATCCATTTCTTGTGAGGCTCTCACTCTTTTCCCCATTAGCATGTTCACCCGACAATTGTCGAAGGTGGCCAAGGCGCCTCGGCAAACACCACGATTTGGAAATGTCCGAATGAGGTTTTCAACGTCGAGAGCGAACCAAAGATCATATGAGGGAGATACGATCGCAAACTTGAGAATAGACGGGAACACGAGAGTCATATACCAAGGTAAGAGAGCGATTGAGCGTTAATTAAGAGGTAAAAGTCCGAATGCTAACGAGTGGCTTAGGGTTTACGGGAAGAGCTGTGAGTTGGTTACACGTTTCTTATCCCATTTGACACAATGAGCTGAAACGGTCAAGGCCACTTTGAATGCAAAAGACACAATAGAATATGGCACGAACGTTGTCGGTGGCGTCTCGCCTGGGAAAGGGGGAAAAGACCATCTGGGGCTGCCTGTGTTTGATACAGTAAGAGAGGTAAGATGCTCAGTGCCCGCCAATGGCTGTTCGTTCTTGACAACTCATTCCTCAGGCTATGGACAAAGTGAAACCTCATGCCAGTGCCGTGTTTGTTCCGGCACAGTTCGCGGCAAGTGCCATCACCGAGGCAATCGAGGCCGAAATACCCCTTGTTGTATCCGTCGCGGAGCACGTACCCGTTCACGACATGGCTCGAGTTCAGGAGATTCTGCGGACACAGACAAAGACTCGCTTGGTTGGTCCCAACTGTCCAGGGATCATCGCCCCAAACCAGTGCCGTGTTGGCATCATGCCATACAAGCAGTACTCCAAAGGTGTAGTCGGAATCGTTTCGAAGAGCGGTACACTGAGTTACGAAGCTGTAGGCGCGACGACAAAGGCAGGGCTGGGGCAAAGCATTGTTGTGGGGATGGGAGGAGACATGATGCCGGGGACCACGTTGCTGGACGGCCTGAAGTTGTTCTTCGAGCATGAAGAGACGAAGGGCATTATTGTCATTGGAGAGATCGGCGGCGAAGCTGAGCTTAGAGCAGCGGAGGCTATCAAGGAGTACAGGAGGAAATCACCTAATCCGAAGCCAATCATCGCCATGGTTGCGGGAAGAACTGCTCCACAGGGCAAGACGATGGGGCATGCGGGAGCCTTGCTGACGCCGAGGGATGTGTCGGCCGACATCAAGGCAAAAGCTCTGGCAGAAGCTGGGGCTCTTGTAGTTCCGCACCCAGGAGTCATGGGAGACGAGATGAAAAAGCTTTTGAGACTTTAGCAATCTAACAAGATGGCTAATACGCGCACAAAAAACCGGTCTTGGAATATAACAACATTCATTTTCTAAAATGAGAGCCGGTCTTGATCATCCAGCCACCTAATGCTGCCAAGGAAGTGTCTTCCAAAGCCCCCGTTGAAGTCCTCGACTGGCGTGGTACATGGTAGAAATATACAACTAGTTCTGATTCACGCCGCAACGAGCGCTCTTCCACAACAACCCGTTGGAGCTTCTCGATGCAATGCAGTTACCAGAGCCACCCTGAAAGCGGGCATACGTGGACGCACCACCGCAGTTGTATCCATCATAGAGAGAGCACCCGCCCGAACTCTTGGCCCCACTGCCCTTCCAGACATTGGCGACGTTCAAGCTTCCACTGTTGCCTGGCATGTTCAGTGCGAAGCAGTCGGGTGCAGATCCCCCATTGACATTTTCGCCAGCTCGAGGGGAACGTGTCCACCAAGCTGCCGTCTCGCTAGTGTAGGCAGAGCAGCCTGAGTTGGAGTAGAAGTTGACTTGCACAGCTTTTCCGGATTCGTAACTGGCAGATGTAGGGAGGATCAGATGGACGACCGTTGCCGCGAAAACGCCGAGGGTGGAAGAAAAGTGCATCTTGGAGTTTGCGTGGAAGAGAGTGAAGACGTAGATGTATCGGGAGTATGGTAAAAATGAAGGCGGTAGTAAGACAGGTTTGTTGCGATGTTAGAGAATGATGCCCAAAGACCATGGAATGCTCTATTATCTGAGTTGGTCAAGTGGCAGTTATGAAGCAACATAGGAACTCCTTATTTATAGGTCCAATTTCCCATTATGGCCATGCAAGTAGACGAACTTCAAGTTGAACTACTGAGCATACCTTCCTGTCTCGGAAGCCGAGCGAGGTCCAATTTGACTAAGGCAGTGTTACTGAGTAAGGGTATCTTGGCAAGCATGGGCAATTGACTGCCTGGGTGAAAACCGGGCCTGGCCAGCGATGGCGCTTATTCATCGTCAAGCAATGGAACACATCAATCAGATCCACCATTACGAAGCGCAGTTGGCGTAATACGCCGACTTAGTTCCACATGTTATATTTGCAAATAGAGTCAGATCACCGTTGCTGTCCGGGGGCCAACAATGCAGATAAATGATGTGGCACTGTCTAAGCAACAAGGATGATCTTGATTGCCACATGTCATGGTGTAGAATACTACTCTGCAGGCTTTATAGACTGGTTGTCTCTGAACACATTGTTGGGATCGTAATCTTCCTTTATCCACTCGAGCCTTCTAAGGTTGCTCCCATAGTAAAGCTTTGGCGCTTCGTCCCCAGATATTTGAGAGTCAGGATAGTTTGCATACATGCCCCACTGCCCACTCTGAAGTCCGCTTGTAATGCTCTGCCTGAATCCCTGCAGAAGTGCAAATCCAGTTGATGGATAAGTCTGGCTTTGAGAGACACCGTCCTTGAGCTGAAACAGAAGCATCTTGTCTCTGTGGGCGTACGCGGCGTCGATCGGTTTCGAAATGGCGGAGAGGTCGCCTCCGTGAAAGTTCATATGGATGTACCAGGAACGGCTGACAGAAAAGCCTGATTTATCAATCGCACTAACTAGAGATTGGAAGTTTGCTTTTGATAATGCGGGAGTCGTGAGGCTCGAGGCGTAAGAGTTGTCATGCTAACTCAATTAGTTATGAACGCCACTGGTCGTGGAGAACGACTCACCTCGTTGTAGCTGCCGGTAGTAATGTCGATATCTGTAACACCAGCATAGTGCTTGATGAAATCGATCCAGCCGACTGTCTTGGAACTGGAAACCTTCACCCCCAACTTTGTCAACAAGGGCTGGATTGCAGTCTTGAAAGCTCCATCGTCCCCGACGAAACCACCGTTGAGGTAGCACCCATCGTTGTTGAAGCTTGCCGATATGGTAAGCTCTGCTGGCATCCCTTTGGCAAATTCCTGTGCATCCAAAAGCTGCTGGGGAAGCTTTTGCGTGTCCCATGCAATGTCGATGTCAAAGTATGTCATCTTCTCTGGTGCGGCAAATGTGTTCAGCTCAAGCTCGACCACGATGACCATCGATGAACCGGCCCCACGAATGCCCCAGAACAGATTTGGCCTTTCGGTCGCAGAGCAGCGCGTGATAGTGCCATTGGCTAGGACCACAGTTGCTGCCTTGATCCAATCCATAGCGAAGCCATACTTCCGAGAGACCATGCCGTGACCTCCATGTAGAGCATGACCCCCAATACCGACACTGAGCTTACGTATAAGTCTACCAGGACGCGAAGCCGCGTGGAGCATCAAAAGGCAGGGTGACTTACGCTGGACATGTGCCATGAGAAATGGCTCTCTTTCCATTATTGTAAAGTTCAGTCGCGACATGGCCCAGCCTCGCTCCGGCTTGGACTTTAGCGGTTCCGTCGCTCGCGACAGTTACCGAATACATGCGGTCCATATTGACCACCAGGTGGCCATCCTCTCCGCCAAAGCCAGAAGAGGTGTAGCTATGGCCTCCGCTCTTGGCATTAACATGGACTCCATACTTCGCCCCACAGGATACCGCCGAGGATACTTGCGCAATTGTGGTAGGAACAGCAACAAGAATAGGCTTGACGGGAATGCGAAGATTGTAAGGGGTGAGAGAAGAGCCGATCGGGACGGAAGCGGTACGAAGACAGGCTGTCAGATCCTCCAACGTGGTTGCAGCGACTGCAAGGGATGCATGGAGAACGAAGGATAATACGATGTGCATTTTCACCAAAGGTTACCTGTTAGAGAAAGCGCCTAGGACGTGTTCGGTATGGAAATGTCTAAATGAAGTTTAATAGGAAACCCTTTTATGGTTACTGAGTGCAATTCCACACGTGCGGTACGCGAGCTTGCTGACCTTCTGATGTTTGCATAAGGTCAATCCATCTCATAGACGCCGGGGAACAGATTTTTTTCGTCGCCTCAGCCAACCACAAGTATCACCCGATGGCTGCAGTGGCTTCATACCACTGTCAGCATTGTTTTCGTTCACCACCTGCACTTCCGAGCACAGCTGAACCTGCGGAGAACAATCCTTCCGCGTTTTCACTCACCATGCATGTCGACTACCCCTGCACGTCAGCTCGTGTATGCGTGTCTCACCATCCATTTACCCGGCTGAGGCACCATAGGCATTTACTCCACACTTACTTCCACGGCGGTTACCATACTCGAGGTCAAAATGCCATTTTGCGTTAGGTGGCGTTACCTCATTGATGTGCAGATAGAATATCAATAGCTCCTCTCATTCAATTGCCAAGAGTTGTTACGCTTGATCCCTGAACACCTATTAACATCTGCATACTTAGATGCGTGGCTTTGTAGACGTTTCAGACGGAGAGGCGGCGTGTCGAGCAACATGATGTCACGGCAATTTGCCGCTTTTTGTGTTAATGATATGTTGGAAGCCCTTCTCACGAAAGAAATCCCAAATGTCTCATTGTTTGCCTACTCGTCTTAATTGATGTAGCTGTCTTCTCTTTCAGCTCGAAGATCGTCCCAAAGAGCCTCGATGGCAGCAACAACGGTGTCTGGGAGTGGGCCGTTTCCAATTGCCTTGATGTTACTATTGCCGAAGTCAGAATTGAATGATAAAAGGCTTCGGAGTCTGCAGATTTCGAAGCATACCTCTCAATTTGAGATTCCTTGCTGGCCCCCAGGATGATGCCGTCACCCTGCCCAAGTGCCGAATGGTAGTAGGCCCACCGCAATGCTGCCTCGATAGACGTGATCCCAACTTCTTTGATGGCGTCATTCAACTTCCGCTGGGCATCATGTAGCGACTGTTTGTCCCACAATGCTGACATGTACTTGGCGATTCGGCCATCGCCACTGAATCGCGTGCCTTCCGTAGCGCCGGATGTAAGGCTCCCTGAGAGAAATCCCGCAGCAATGACTCTGAAAGCGTTGAAGACGATGCCATGTTCGCGAAGAATGGGAAGCAAATGCTTTTCCATGCCTCGACTGAGAAGCGAGTACTCGCCTTGGTAGACTGTAGGTTTCGCAAAGCCATGCTTATCGCAGACTTCGATGAAGGCAGTCAGTTGACTGGCAGTGAAGTTTGAAACTCCGAGCTACATTTGGGATGCAAACTGTAAGTTGAGTTCCACATATGGCATTTGAGCTGTCCACAGGTAATGTAACGCACCTTAGCGAACTTTCCCTGCTTGTGAAGTTCATTAAGAGTTGAGGCCTGCTCCTCAATGGGCGTTTGAGAATCAGGGAAATGGATGTGGAGAGTATCAATCTGCGATCGGTGTCAGACTCTTAACTTTAATTCGCAAGCTGATAGCATCGAGAGTTTGCCTCTTCATACGTTTGAAATGTTCAACCGCCGAAGGCTGTCGCGGACACTCTGTTCAATATTTTGTTTGGACAACTCCCCCTTGTGATCAGCTGACATTGCGAGAATCTTGGTATCGACCTGAAAGCCTTGCTGAGTTGCCTGAGCTTCCCCGATCAATTCCTCCGATCTACCCTGAGCCTCGGCCGGATACCGACCTGCCGTATCCAGCACATGGACATTGTGCTTTTTGAGTAGATCAAGACACGACTGCACTTGCTCGACACTGGTAAATTTGTCGCCGAAGCTCGCAGTGCCGAAAATCAGCTGTGGATTGGAGGTTAGAGACATCGTTGCGGGTGGCTATCCTTGGTAGTCTGGAACGGTATTTAAGAAGGATTGCGACCGAAACTTGTGTGGATGTTTGCAGACCATGTCAGACATTTGTACTTATGAATTATCCCCTCAGCTGTACACGCAGCTTATGTAACGTCGGGCCGAAATTCGCAATTGTCCCAACTTGTCACGGTTTGGGTAAGAGTGCCTCATAGGGCTTATGGCTGTGAACGATGACGTATTTAGATTCAAGTAAGAACTAACGAGGTCAAAGTTCCATGACGATCCACACTAAGATACCCGTATGCTGCTTTGTCATACAAAGGTCAATGTGATTTCCAGTGGCTGATAACGTTAGAAGCTTAGGTGGCATGAAGGAATGTCTCGAAATCCTTCAGAGCCCGATTTGGTAAGTCGTATCGGCAGGTTATCCACACCGAGAAGTTAAGAACAGGAGAGACGAGCAGACGCCAAAAGGCAATCTTGACGGCGAGTATCTCGATTCGTAGTCACGACGAGTACTGCTTCATTGAGACTTTTCTTCCCACTGAAAGGTTTGGCGTAGATATGTTTTTTGTCTAACTGCATTTTAATCGTTTCATTCCTAGACATGTAGCGGTGTGTCTGACCAAGGCAGAATGCCAATCTCCGAAATGTGATCGAAGCTATCTACGAGCATCGAAAACTTCCACTCCGGTGGCTTGGTCTCCACTGCCTGTACTGAGAGACGAACGCTATATTCAGTCCTCGGAATACGGGCGAAGGCAGAATGTTGTCTGGGAATTGGCGACCTCCTCAGAGCGTGAAACATTTCCTTATGGCTCATGTCTCTTCCCTGTAATCTCAAATTGATGACATCCAGCGGCATCTGGTAAGGGCTGTACTCGACAAGTGTGTACGTGAGATAGTCTTGGTCAAGGGGACCGAAGAACACAAACATGAATTCCATAATTTGAGCCGGGATGTCATCGATAGGATCTTCAACTTTCACTTCTATTAGCATCGATCCACGTGGACCATCGCGCCCAGTCATGAATATGCCAGTCTCATCGTCCCAGTCAGCCCAAGGCCAACATCGGACAACCCTGACTCCCGGAGGCCAATAGAATCGTAATTCCCGATATCGATCCAGAGGGCTCCATGTCGAAAGATCATTGAGAATGTAGGCGTTGGGACAGTATCGATCAACGTCAAGCCGCTTGGTTCGCCTGTTCATTCTGACGAGCGACAGAGCATTTTCTCTGACGAATAGACCTGAATCAATCTTTTTCAACATGACACCCAAGTCATCGTCAAAGAACATGTTCCAAATGCTGTCTGATTGCCCGTGAGTGCGAGCGACAGGAAGAACGTATGAGTAATTTCCCTTGTGTCGCGTCCACACCAGCTGAAGCCTGCAAGTTATTTTGATGCCGGCATTCGTGACAGTAACGTCGCCCTCTGTCTGTCGCTTTAACGCTGTGATCTTGAGCTTTGACCCGATGAGAGGGTCTCTTATGGCGAATTCGCTTGGAGACTCCGCAAATATGCCGCAGGTAGTATTCTTGCGATCTTCCCATGTTTGACGGACAACGGGCACATACTCCCAAGCAAATATGGATAGGTCGTTCGTGGTTTTGATGATTTCTTGTTGAAGTCGCAGGAAGGCTTTCTTCCCTTCCCCATACAGCATCGGCATGTTGACTCCAAACATTCCAAGCAAGCAGTATGCCAAGTCCTCCGGTCTGGTTGTCTCTCTCCCAGACGCCCATGACATTCTCTCAGCCACGCTGAAGTCATTGATATCCTGCGACATGGATAGAATGTCCTGGTTGATGGACGTGATCTCCGAAAGTAACTTTGCCATGCCACTTTTCTCTCCAATGCGTAGCCAGTTCTGAGAAAAGAATTGGACCTCTCGCGGGGCTATCAGCTCCTGCAATGTCCATCCGCGTTTGAACCAGCGCTGTTCTTTTAATGCCTCATCTCCAGCGCCATCACGAAGACCCGAAAGATAGACATAACATATGGCGGCATCTTCGTACCATTTGTACATTGAGTTGATGGCCTCGGACAGCTCTGTACTGTTGGTCTTGTCGATACAGCAGGTGTCAACCCAAGCGTATCGGTAGCCGTCAGCAGCACCGAGCTCGCATGTTTCCCTGATTTTCTGAAAACCCTTCATCTCGTTCCTTGTACTAGGCTTGTCCCAATCTTGAAAAGTGACTTCTTCATCCTCCCAAGTATGTGAGAGAATGACATAAGGCTCGATAGATGCGCCAAAGCGCTCAACGATGTCCATGGTTTCTGTGTCAATTAATCTCATTGTTGAACGCGCAGTCGACAAGGACCAAGTAAGTCAAGCGTGGCTGTCCTAAGTATTAGAGAATGGATCACGACAGCAAGAATCAGTAGACTGTTATCTGTGTTTCAAGTCAAGTCGGAATTTCGAGGGAGAGGTCATTTGAGGTCGATGAGAATGTCCCAACGCGAAGCGATGAAGCGGGGTTTCCACAAGATGCTGTTGGCGCCTGGCATGATTCGGTCTTTTACGTCGGCCAGCGCGGCAATCTGCACAACTTTTCCAACGACCAATTGCATGCTCCATAGCCAAACCCACTCTATTGGTACGAATGTCAGCAGTTCTTTCTCTTTGGGCTGCTGCTATCGTACTGCGTTACAGCAATTTTCAATAACGAGAGCAATCGATACCGTTGGGGCTGGGCGGATGCACATGCATCGACGTTTCGGCGATGTCAATTGTTTTCATCGCCTTCTTCTACTCGTTAGTCTCTCACTCGTATCCAGAAACTGCTGCCTAATGTTGCCATGACGACTGGAAATATTTGCTTGCTTGAGTTGCCCCTATCTTTGCGGCACAGTTAGGTCGCTCCACCTAGCTACATTGCAGATATATGAGACTGACCTTCCCAGATTGTGAGATTGAGCGAGACATTATCTTTCAAGGCGTCTTCTTCTCTTCAATCCAGAGTTCATGGGTTCCGAATCATGATTTATCCAAAGGTTAGCTCTGTTTTCCTAAGCGCCGGGACGATTGTCACGCTCATCACTACGCTGGTCCACGGAATAACCCCCATACCCTCTTTACTCGCCAGCACCGGGAAATGCAAACCGCACACATGGGCCAATCCAACAACCCCTGGCCAACCTGCTGTCACATTCTCAGGGCCATGCCCAACTTACACGACGATTCACGGCATCAGAGGAGGTGACACCCAACCCGGGGAGATCAACTGCCGCTATGAGAGTGACACGGAGGAGGAGGTTGGCCCCGAAACATGTCAGCAGATTGCAGACCACTACCAAATCTCACTTGAGAAGTTTCTTTTCCTGAACCCGTCCATGGACCGCGACTGCAGGAACATACTTCCATGTGCAACGTACTGCACTGATGGATGTGAGTAAACATAGACTACATGTAATGGCGAACCACCACACGCTCATTATTTCCATCTCAGTTATCGAACCGAAAAGAGCATGGGACGGGATCTGCGGCCCGTCGCGTCCGGGTGTCACCTGCGTTGGTACAGACGGGCAATGCTGCAACTCGGAGACTTGGAGATGTGGCGAGAGAGAGTAAGTAACACGTCCTACCGCTCTAATGATACGTCACTAGAGTACACAATTAAGGGTTGCCGAGGCTAATGTATTTGAACAATATTTAGCATTGACTGTGCACCTGGTACTTGCTGGGAAGGTATCTGCTGGGGCCATAAAGTGTACACCACAGATGGAACATGTGGATATGCAAACGGGAACCGCAAGTGTGCTGGCAAACAAGGAACATGCTGTAGCATCTACGGTCGCTGTGGAAGATACGATGATTTCTGCGGTGCAGGAATCTGCCAGTCAGGTGACTGCGAAAGCCAGCAACCACATCTTGATGTGTTCCTTATGAGCAGCCAGGTGTGTAAGCCTTGAGAGGCATCCTAGATGAAGCTTAGACAAGATACTCTCGAAGACTAGCTTTCCAACCCGTCAACACAAGTCCTTAACAACCCGCTCCCAACCAGCAGTCTATTTCCTGTGCAGGCGTGGTATGGGAGGGTGGCGTGAGAGATAGGTTGCCCGGCTCTTGCTCTTTCGGGTAAATATCAAACGTCAAACGGTGATAGTTAACTCGTCATTCATGGATTCAAATCCGGGTTTCCCAATGAGAACTTAGGTACAAATGCCATGGAACTTGATTGCGAAATTGACAAATGTGGGGCGTCCGTGTCTTGCGATCACCATAAAATTCGAATGAGGGGTAATGAAGATCGGGTGATATCAAATACCCCCTGTTGTGAGGAGCTTGAAGTCTGCCACACACTCCCAATGAAAGCCAGCCGATGTGAGTTTCAGCAGAAATAAGCTTAAATCAACGAGCGATCCTGCGAGAAACGCTCATAGTGGTAAAGAAAACCGATAAATATTGGCGTCCTGAGTGGGGTTGAGCGGACATGGTAGCTTCTGTGCAGCTACGTGGCTAAACAAATATCCGGAGGGCGCTTTACTCACGATTAGAAATCCATGCAGACGTCATAGAAGACAGCTACGTAACTCACACGCAAACCACACCAGCTATATCACCATTTTGAACATCCCAGGGCTACAACACGGAATCCTCAAACCAGCATTTTTCTATCACCAGACTACCAACAACAATGCCTGCCAAAATTTTCCTCACTGGAGCCACAGGCTACATCGGCGGCGACGCCCTCTACCAGCTGTACCAGAAGCACTCAGACTTCGAGTATGCACTTCTTATTCGGACTGAAGAAAAGGCAAAGAAGGTGCAAGAAAAGTTTCCGAAAGCCAGAATTGTCATCGGGGGACTTGATGATTCCGAGATTCTGGAGCGCGAGGCAGCGTGGGCTGATGTCGTAATTCGTGAGCCTGACTCGATTCCTAGATTCTAATTTTCAACCCACTGCCACCCACTAACCCACTTGCAGACACTGCCGACTCATCGGACCACGCAGGCGCAGCTGAAGCTATTGCAAAAGGCCTTGTGTCCGGTCACTCGCCATCCAGGCCTGGATTTTGGCTGCACACGGGCGGCGCGGGCATCCTTACATATTTCGACTCGGAAGTTAAGAAGACCTACGGAGAACACGACGACAAGGTCTTCAATGACTATGAGGGGGTTGATGAGCTTGTGAACCTTCCAGCCGCCGCTTTCCACCGCAATGTGGATGAGATTGTCCTCAACACCGGCATCAAACATGCGAACTCCGTCAAGACTGCCATTGTCTGCCCGCCCACTATTTACGGCGAGGGACGAGGCCCAGTGTCGGGGCGTGGTCGTCAAGTGTACGAGCTGGCTACTTTTGTGCTCAAGGAGGGATACAGCCCCCGCATCGGCAAGGGCCTTGCGCGGTGGAACAATGTCCACGTTCACGACCTTAGCGTAGTGTTCGAGTTGCTGGTCGAGGCCGCGCTCGACCCATCTCGCAAGGACGACAAGGAGATCTGGGGAGCACACGGTTACTTCCTCACTGAGAATGGCGAGCACGTCTGGGGTGATTTGGCAACGCTAGTTGGAAAGGAAGCCCACAAACAGGGCTTTATCAAGGGAGGAGAGCCGGAGGTGCGAGGTCTGTCTTACGACGAGGCAGTCAAGTCATCTGCTGGGTTTGAGGCAGCGAGCTGGGGCCTGAACTCTCGAGCTGCCGCCATCCGAGCTAAGAAGGTTCTTGGATGGAAGCCACAGGAAACGAGCCTCGAAGATGAAGTCCCTACTATTGTCAGATCTGAGGCGGCTAGGTTGAAGCTCTAGAAGCGAAAATGAAGAGATAGGATCACAACTTGTAGCATTGGCATATGTTCTGGATTTTGATTCTCGTTTTATTTTTTTGCATCGTGATCGGCGGCCCTTAAATAAGAACTAAAGCTCACGGAAATTGAATGGTAAGCTGTTTCGGTCACGTAATTCTAACACTGAGTCTCATTTGCTTTCCCCACCCCCAGCAGTTGATACTCAAAATGATAGTTTTCTACGGCAAGATGTCTGGCGTCCGAATCCAAGACATGCTCGTAGCAGGCCTGTCGAAGTACGACTGGATTCGAGATATGATTGGCCACAAGGGAAGCCATTGTGGAATGAGTAAGGCGGTGTGTTGGTGCCATGCAGGATCTATCCATGAATCAGAGAATAGGTTGGCTGAGGTCAGCATCTAATATAGTGGGCGAAGCCTCCGCCTGGTTATTAGGCATACGTGCTTTCATGTCTCCTCCCCGCGCCCAATTATTCACCAAACTTCCCAACGATCTGGATGACTGTGGCGGCAGTGATCCACGTGAGGTTCTAACCATGGCAACCGAATTCGACGCGTCCTACCTCTGTTTCACCCAGGCCCGCTGCAGACTTTGCCAGTTCCCTGTGCACAGAGGCGACCTCATTGTCGCAGGTACGTGGCTAGCTGCTGTACGGAATTCGAATGCTAATGGTGACATACTTACCTAGCTGTCGAGGAAGGCTTTGCTACCGAGCTCAAACTTCCACACTCCGGAGACGTCTGGGACCGGCAGCTTCGCATCACCTTTCACACTTGCTTCCGTAAGAAGTGTGGACGTCGTGAAGAGCCGACCGTCTGCTATCATGTTGATTGCTATCAACTCCGCTTGTACTCAATTACGCCGACATTCCTCACTGCAACTGAATACTCTTTCACGCCTCCTCCCGACGAGGAGCGGCGACGGGCTGAGTACATTCGGCAGATTCTGGCTTGCAAATTGGAGCAGATGGTCTTTGGGGTACAATGTCTTCCATATGAGTTGTGGTTGATGGTTGCGCGGCATCTGGTCCGGCAGTGCGCTCTCCACATGGCGCAGAGCCAGGTGCGTGCAGCTGACAAAGTTGGCGACACTGTCCTTGACTTGACTCAATCTGTGTTCGCATCCTATCTAAAGATCGATGGTCGATACTACATTAAGAGACTACAAAACACTCCCGATCCAAGTAGCGGCAGTGGATGCTGCCTTCTACTACCGGCTCAGAACTCGAGAGAGAAGGACGTGAACATTTTCGTAGCAGAGGATCATATTGGGATTCGTCGGGTGGTTTTTGTTTCACCAAAACAGCTGGAGGAATGGTGTCGCAGCCAATCCAGTGTACCCGGTGCCTGGTGGAAGCACATTTCTCAGGGGGTTATGCCCTCTGCTATCACCATCAAGGGCGATGTTCGTATGCACCATGAATTTGTCACTCCCAAGTTAACATATGACAGGGATTAAAAGTAAGAAGTATTGAGAGCAGCCAGATGCAACACCTGGCTTTGGTCAGCTGGCCGACTCCTATGTCATCACCTCCAGTTGTCGTCAATCTCACGACCTTAGAAGCACCCCATGATCCCCCAGACGGGCTACGCATGGAATTCTTCGATTGCAACTCACCTGATATTGTCGGATACTCTGTGGCGCTCATGGGGAACGTAATTGTTGGCGTCCTTTCCCACAAGAAAGGTGAAGAATACGACCAAAGGGTGTATGAGAAAGTTGGCTCCGCGGACTGCTACTGGCAGTATATGCCAATGAATGAAGGGGAGTATCTCACCGATATTTGTAGATTGACCGTGGGAACGCCAGTTATAAGCAACCGCGTCGCTGGAATGACTGTGAGGGAAATCTCCTTTCCTAAAATTCGACTAAGACTAACGAATTCATTCTAGTTCACCACAAATCGTGACCGGACTGTCTTCTTCGGATTCTACGGACTGAGTCATAAAGACTATAGGCGCGTTTGGAAACTCTCAAATGCCCCGTGTCGACTGTATTACAATGACCGTGACCGCTTCTTCGGCCGAAGCTTTCTCGATTTCGTCGGTGCTCAGCAGACCAGCGGCGATCCGGCCAAGCTCAGCCAAGAGAACCTACCTGCTCCCGTCGTTTCTATTTCGGACTTTCCATCCACTGTCCGAAATACACTTCGGCTTTACTCCTCATGCTCTATGCGGCACTTGACTGAGGTTCAAACTTGTGGCTATCGGAGTGGCTCGTATCAAAAAGTCTCAGGGATGCTTCTTCGCTATGCAGACGGGCACCGCGAATGCGTCGGCTACTTCCACCACGACAGGATTATACAGGTGATTTCGGTTGGAGAGATGGACAGCTTATATCTTTGTGTCAAGCAGACCGAGCAAGATGGTCCCTACGCATATGTCGCGGTGGTTACATGTCAGGCACCAGAAGATCAAACAACAGCTCACTGGCTTCAGGTCCCTCAATCAGGCATTTTGGAATGGTGGTACTCTTCTGAAGGCACTGCTTTGTATTACGACGGCCATCGCCTTGGTGTAGTTTACTCTGCTTAAGGTACACGTAGAATAAGACGCACGAAGTTCTTCGTGCGCCGAATGGATCAGCACAACAGAAGCCGTGAACTAATTCAATTTGCGGGTCATGTTTGTCGCACGTTTGCCACGCCACAGCCAAGTTCTCCCTCAGTAGTGAGATGTTTCCACCCATTTCTTCGCTTTCTTCTCTCTTAGTTGGCCTTCTTCGTTGTTACGACCTGTTTGCAAGGGTAACAGCTGAACAACCTACTTAGGCGTCAGACAGCTATAACAGGACATTTATACTGTAGGATCATAGGAATAACAGGGACTTACTTAGAAACAGAAGAACTATAGTATAAAGTTATATAACAATAAGATAGGAGATTAGATCTATACGCTAAGAATATAGAAGCTATCTTTAATATATATAGGTTCTATATAATTAAGAAATAAGCTCTATTAGGATTAATAATAATAGCTAGATAAAAAGTACTGTTTAGACTTATATATAGTATAACTTAAGCTTAGCTTATAGTTAGACTTCTATAGCTTTTTAGTAATTAACTTTATATTTATCTTTAAGATATTTTCAGCTTACTTTTACTATAAATACTTATTAAATCTAAGACTAATTACTTTAGCCTCTAACTACTAATCTATAATATAGTATATAACTTATAAACTAAACTTATAATATAATAATATTATTTACTAATATTAATTTCTAACTTCTATTAGCAAACCTTATTATTAAATAGCTAATTATAATACTTTAATTACTTCTATTTAGTAAGTTAACTATTAATACTACTAATTAGTAATATTAGTATAATATCCTCTTATAACTCTACTAAATCCTCTACCTTTAGGTCCTCAGGTTTTTTATACTAATAACTTTAAAACCTAGTTTAAAAACTTACTTATATTAAAAACTTTAATATATTAAACCTTTATTATAATTCTAATAGGGAAGGATCCTTCACTAAAGAAAGATATAATAAACTTAAGAGGATTATTTAGAAATATAAAAATAAAACTAAAAGTATATAGGAGATTATTAATAAAAACTAATAGGTTATATAGAACTTTAATAAATAACTTTAAAATGCTATAGCTATCTACTAAAAGCTTAAAAAAGATATTAAAAGAGATATTAATTTTAAGAAAATCTAAAAACTTTAGAATAAACTTAATACCTTCTAAGCTACTATTAATATTATAATAACTCCTATTAGAAGATAATAGAAGCTTAAGCTTAGTATATCTATTACTTATAATAGTACCTCTAGAACTTTTAAAGGATTTTTAATTTAAGTTAAAAACTATTAAAATTTCTATTATAAAAACTTTACTAATAAGACTGAGAAAGTAGTATATATAGCTACTTACTTTTAAAGAAAAGCTTTTAAATAGTTTAAACTAATCTAAGAAGAATACCTTAAATATAAAACCCTCAATAAATACACTATAGAGACTTATAATATCTATATTAGTTTCTAAGGATTTAAGAATATACTTTAGTTACTCTTCTAAGATCCTAATAAAAAATAATAAGCTAAGTATAATCTTATATAACTTAGATAAACTAAATCTACTAAAAACTACTCTGCTAACTTTAGATAACTTAATATCTAACTTAACCTTATTAAAGAAACTAAAATCTTTATATTCTACTAAAAACTTAAAGATAAAATTAAAAATAAAATTATTAAGATTAACTAACTAAAAGACTTCTTCTAATATACTAAACTTACTATTAAAATTAATAACTAACTTTTTAAATAACAAAAAAAGTAAAGTAAGAAATAATAAAATCTAAACTTAAAATATAAATACTAATAGCAACCTTAGTAGAAGTTTAATAACTAGCAGAATAATAATAGACTTTATAATAACTAGAGTAATACTAAGTAAAGTATTTTTTATAAGTAATATAATAGACCTATAGACCTCAGTATAGTTACTAAAAGTAATAATAAGAAACTATAAAACCCTAAATACTATAATTATAAAAAAATAGAATATATTACTAAAAACTGTAGATAACCTAAGAAGCTTAACTAGAAGCTAATACTTAAACAAACTAAGTAAATTAGTATAGCAACTAAAACTCCTTATATATCCTTATTATAGATAAAATACTATAATAATAAATATCTAATATATCTTAGCAATAAAGAGATAATAGAATACTAATTAACTACTAAAACCTTAATAATAACCTCCTAAGCTAATAATAAGCTAGCTAGAAAAGCTACTAAGTAACTTAATAAGATACTTAAGGTATAATAACTTAAGCCTACTAACTCACTATTGCTATAAATTACTAATATATAAAAATAAATCTCCTATAACACTTTAAACTATTCCACAAGAGAATAAGAACTAAAAGCTAATAATAAATAGAGGTTTATATACCTCTAAAAGGCTAAAACTATATACTTAGTATAAATCTAACAGAAACCTTATAACCTCCTATAGTAATAATAACTCAGCACTATAATATTATATATAGAACAATATAAATATACGCATAGAAACCCCACTAGGATTAAATAAATTAATTAAGAAACTAAAAAATAGGTTAAAAAAGAATCTAATAAGAAACCTAAATACTAATATAACCCCCTAGAAGAACAGTAACTATTTAATATAACTAGCAATTAGAATTTCAGTAAACTAAAATCTAGTTTTAACTTAAATAGGATCCCCTATAATTCTAACTCTTATACTAATATTACTAATTAAAATACATAACACTATAACAGACTGATCCTAAGAATAGATAATACTAGCTTTAAAGAAAAATCAGATAATAAAGAAGAAACTTAATAACTTATCTATTATTAAGAAATTAATATAAGCTGTAATAACTAATAACACTACTTCTATAGCATATTAGTAAACCAGAGAGATAAAAACTACACCCTAAAGCTCTATATAAAAGACTATTCTATATTTAAATATAACTACTATAACTACTAAAATCTCTTCTAGCTTTAGTATTTCTTTAATAAATATAAAGAACACCTTAGTAATAAATATAAATACTAATTCTACCCCAGAAGATATAATAAGAACCCTATTTAGGATATCTACACTATATCTGTTATAGTTAGATAGACTCTAACTACTTTTAATAATAATATAATAACTTTCAGCTTAAATATATAGTACCCTATAAAGTACTAATATAATAATACTATAAAGTAGGAGGAATACTAAATAGATAAATACCTTATATATATAACTCAGAAGGCTAAAGCTTATAGACTCCTATAAGAAGGACTAAGCTTTCTAAAGCTCTAATTCTAAGAAAACTGCTTTATAAAGATATAATAAGAAAGAAAACATATTATCTACTTAGGATAACTAAAGCAATTAAAAAACTAAACTTACCTACTAATAAAAGACTAAAATAGGTAATAATAATAAAGTCTATCTGTCTAGCCTCTTTAAATTAGAAAATATACCTGCAACTTATAGTAACTATTAATAATAATACTGCTATTACTATAATTAATAGTAGAGTAGAAATAAATTTTATATCACTATAAGCAGTAAACTAACTATAACTACTATAGTAAAAAAAAAAGTATATATATTAACTTAGTAATATAAAAGAAGAATAAGTTTAGTATAAAAGAGGAACTATTAAAAATAAAACTACACCCCTTAAGATAAGTTATTTAGATTGAAATAAATAACTCTAATTTAATATTACTAATCTCAATATATATAATATTATATTAGGAATACTATAACTTAAGAAGAATAACCTATAGATAGATTAGAAAATAAGCTAACTTTACTAGGATAATAATAATTTAGTTCTTAAGTAGCTTTATAGAACTTAAGCCTTAAATAGATTTACCTACTAAGGAGTAGCAAAACAATATATCTACTACCTTAAAGTAAAAAAAGCTATATTATAACTATTAAAACAAACAGATCTTAAATAAAAAAACAATCCCCTTCTATCTATCCTAGAAGAATATAAAATTTATAAGAAACTTTTTGCAGCTAAACTAAAAACTAAACTGCCTAAATATATAAATTTTAATTATAAAATCCCTATTAAAGAGGAAAAAAAACCTAAGTTTAATAAAATCTATAGATTTAACCTAATAGAGATAGAAGCTCTTAATAAATACCTTAATAAAAACCTTAAGAAAGATTATATCAGAAAATTAATATTACTAGCAGAAAGCCTAATCCTATTTATACTAAAAAAGAACAGCAAATTTTAACTTTATATTAACTACTAAATACTTAACAAAATAATAATTAAAAACTAATACCTACTACTATTAATTAACAAACTATAATAACTCCTCTATAGAGCTAACTACTTCACAGCACTAAACCTTAAAAATGCTTATAACCTTATTAGAATAAAGCAAAGAGAAAAATAAAAAACCACTTTTAAAATATATAGAGAATATTTTAAGTACCTTATTATACCTTTCAGTCTCACTAATACTCTAGCTATATTCTAAAATATAATTAACTAAGTTCTCTAGAAATATATAGATATCTTTATAGTTATCTACTTTAATAACATCCTTATCTTCTCCCTAATAATAGAATAATATAAGAAATATATATACCTTATGCTTTAAGCCCTCTAAAACGTTAAACTTTTAGTTAAACCTAAAAAAAATATATTTTATACCTAAAAAATAGAATACCTCAGATTTATTATTACTCCTAGATATATTAGTATATCTAAAAAGAAAGTTTAAGCTATTAGAGAATAGCTAATACTAATAAACCTTAAGGAAGTTTAAGGATTCCTCAGATTTATTAACTTCTACTAAAAATTTATTAAACTCTATAAAAAAATTAATATACCCTTTATAGACCTCAGTAGGAAAAACTAACTATTTAAATAGAAAGAAAAATAAGAAACTACTTTTTAGATAATTAAAAACTATATTACTAGTAAACTAGTCTTAATAATCCCTAACTTACTAAAGTAGTTTAAAGTTAAAATAGATACTTCAAACTTCATACTTAGAGTATAACTCTCCTAATAAAACTTAAAAGGATATCTATACCTCTACGCCTTCTTTTTATATAAACTCTATAAATTAAAACTTAACTATTAAATCTATAATAAAAAGCTTATAGTAATTATTAAAGTATTTAAAGAATAGTAACTTTAACTCTTAGGAACTATCTACTAAGTACTTATATATATAGACTATAAGAATTTAGTATACTTTACTACTTTAAAAAAACTTAATAAATAATAAATTAAATAGTTAGAATTCCTCTCAGAATTTAATTTCTAAATTATTTATTAGAAAGAATTAGAAAATAATAAGGCTAATACTTTTAGCTAATAATTAAATTATAATATTTTAGTACTAAAAGAAACCTAAGTAATTCTTAAGTATAATAATAACAGAAACTTAATATCTACTATAAAGACTTTTATAATAACTAAATAATTTATAGTTAGCCTATTTAGTAAACTAAATAATAAAGTAATTATAAAGTTTTACAGCTTATTAGTATATAGTTACTAAGGAATTATAAAAACCTAGAAATAACTATAGTAATAATATAGAGAAAAGGTTATTAGAGAATGTATTATAATAGTAATTAAGGATTATAAGGTTTACTTAAAAAGCAAACTAGCTTAATACTAACCTTATAGATTATTATAACCTTTACTTATACCTTAAACAGCTTAACATTTTATATTACTTAATTTTATTATTAAACTACTAAAGTCTTAAGAACCCCTTATAGAAGTTTATTTTAATAGTATTCTTATTATTATTAATAAACTTATAAAGTATGCCTACTTTATTCTATATAAAGAAGTAAGTAATACTAAAAAATTCATTTATATAATCCTTAAGTATATTATTACTAACTATAGTATACCTAAGGAAATTATATCAGATAGAGATAAAATCTTTATTTTTAAGTTTTAGAAGTTATTTACTGTATAACTTAGTATTAATTAGAAAATATCTACTGTATTTCACTTATAGACTAACAGATAAACAGAATAAATTAACTAGATCTTTAAAACCTACCTCTATGCTTATATTAACTATAACTAAAATAATTAGGTAGTATTACTACTAATAGTCTAATTTGCTTATAATAGTGTAATAAGAGAAAGTACTAAGGAATCCCTCTTTTACTTTAACTATAGATTTAAACTAACTGTATATAGAGAATTATAATTAAGTATATCTATAGCAATTAAAGCTGTTGCTATAGCTAGCTAAATTAAGGAAATCTAAGATAATATATAAAAAGAACTTAAATTTATATAATAATAAATAACGCACTTTAGTAATAAATAAAGGATTGAGGGATTAACCTTAAAAGAGGGAGATAGCGCTTATCTTATATAGCAAAATATTAAAATAAAACGACTAAATAATAAGTTAGACTTTAAGAAACTTAAACCTTTTAAAATCCTCTAAAAAGTTTTACTAATTAACTATAAACTTAACCTACTTAATATAATAAAGTGTTTTCCTACTTTCTATATATCACTTCTTAAACTAATACTATAAAGATTATAAATAAATAACCTTATTATTATAGAAGATAACAAACTAGAGTATGAAGTTAAATAAATTATTAACTACCTTAAAAAACTAAAAAGATATTAATACCTTATTAAATAGAAAAGGTATAGATATAAAAATAATATATAGGAACTAGCAGAAAATATTATAAATGCATAAGATAAACTTATATAATATTAGTAATAATACTAAGAATGAGAAATAATACTAGTAGCACTAGTAATACCACTCCTAATAAATACTACTAGTTACTAATATATCAGATAACTATATAGATATATTAAACTACTAATAGAAGTAAATAGATTATAATAAGGAAAACTATTTATTTGCTTAGAGATACCTAAGAATAACTAAGAACCTCTAGAAGATACTAACTGTAAGTCCTCTAATAAAAGACTGAGATCTATAAACTTCTCACTAATATTAAAACTTACTTAATTTAAATTATTTTTAATATTTTGAAACTAGAGATTGCTAATAATGCTGCTCTTATAAGTATTTAATATAGAAAAGATGTTATCTTTCTCTAACTCCTATATCCCTTAAGAAAATATCTCTATATACTGCTCCTTCACCTTCTTCTAAATTGTATAAATCTATAATAAATAACTAGCTACTTTAGCTACCTCAGCTTAAATATATATTAACTTTATATAAAGGTTTAGCAATATATCACTAGCCTACTCCTCCTTTTCTTCTTATTCTTAATACTAATTACTCAGCCTTTTTACTATAAACTAATTAGTATATATATACTTATAAATATAATAAAAACTTATAACTTAATGCTACTATAAGACTGTTATAAGGATGTTTTAAGCTTCTATAACTCTAATAGATCTTTATACCTTCTGCTATTTAGTATATATGCTTTATATAAAAATATTAAGTATAAAGCATAACGTTATTAAACCTAAAGTAATAGAAAATATCCTTATAAGTAGAACGAAGTGCTGATTTAGATTCTTTTAATTTTAATTTTTAAATATAACCTAATATAATATCAGTATTATAGGTAAATTAAGAAGTATAATTAATAGATCCCTAACTTAAGACTAATAACCTATTTATAATAGGTCTTAAGGATAAGACTTTTAGAGAGGAGACCTAATATTATAACCTATTTGCAAGGGTAATAGCTAAACAACCTACTTAGGCGTTAGACAGCTGTAACAGAATATTTATACTATAGGATTATAAGAATAATAGAGACTTACTTAGAAATAAAAGAACTATAGTATAAAGTTATATAATAATAAGATAGGAGATTAAATTTATATGCTAAAAATATAGAGGCTATCCTTAGTATATATAGGTTCTATATAATTAAGGAATAGGCTCTATTAGGATTAATAACAGTAGCTAGATAAAAGGTACTGTTTAGACTTATATATAATATAACTTAAGCCTAGTTTATAGTTAGACTTCTATAGCTCTTTAGTAATTAACTTTATATTTATCCTTAAGATACTTTCAGCTTACCTTTACTATAAATACTTATTAAGTTTAAAACTGATTACTTTAGCCTCTAACTACTAATCTATAATATAGTATATAACCTATAAACCAGACTTATAATATAATAATACTGTTTATTAGTATTAATCCTTAACTTCTGTTAGCAAACCCTACTGTTAGATAGCTAACTGTAATATTAACTAAGAGATCTTATTATTAGTAAATAATATAATTAAAAAAGTTAGTAAAGAATAAAATAAAAAAATAGAAATAAGTTTCTTATATATAATTTATAGTAGAGAAGTATTTTAAGTTATTAATAAAGCTAAACTTATAACTTTTATAAATTATAAATAAATAAGTTATTAGGAAAAAAAAGTATATTAAAAAAAGAATAACTTAAAAGGGTAGCTTACTATATAGGTTAATATCTATATAGTTAGCTTATATAATACTATATATTATGTGATAGGTAGTGAGGCTGCAGCTTAAAGTGAGGATATTGTAACAGTAAATAATAATTAATATTTTAGTTTACTGTGTGATAAAGCTTGTTCTAAGCTATAAGCCTATTAGATATTAAAGAGACTAACTAGAATATAGATTATAGTTGTTATAGTAATACTTAAGCCTTTCTATCTAAGCTGGGGATATTAGATCTACTTATCAGTAGATTGAAGTAAAGGGTAAGTATAAAACATGCTTCAGTTATCCTAATAGATATATATTTTAAGATAAATATTATAGTTAGCTATTTAATAGTAAGGTCTGCTAATAGAAGTTAGAGATTAACGCTAATAAATAGTATTATTATATTATAAGTTTGGTTTATAGGTTGTATACTATATTGTAGATTAGTAGTTAGAAGCTAAAGTGATTAGTTTTAAACTTAATAAGTATTTGTAATAAAAATAAGCTAAAAGTATTTTGAGAATAAATATAAAATTAATTACTGAAGAGCTATAGAAGTCTAACTATAAGCTAGACTTAGGTTATACTATATATAAGTTTAAATAGTACCTTTTATCTAGCTACTGTTATTAATCCTAATAGAGCTTATTTCTTAATTATATAGAACTTATATATATTAAGGATAGCTTTTATATTCTTAGCATATAGATCTAATCTCCTATTTTATTATTATATAACTTTATACTATAGTTCTTCTATTTCTAAGTAAGTTCCTATTATTCCTATAATCCTATAGTATAAATATTTTATTATAGCTGTTTAATACCTAAGTAGGTTATTCAGCTGTTACCTTTGTAAACAGGTTATAATATTAGGTTCCCTCTCTAAAGGTTTTATCCTTAAAACCTATTATAAGTAGGTTGTTAGTCCTAGGTTAGAGATCTATTAATTATATTTCTTAATTTACCTATAATATTAATATTATATTAGGTTGTATTTAAAAATTAAAATTAAAAGAATCTAAGTTAGCACTTTATTCTGTTTATAAGGATATTTTCTATTACTTTAGGTTTAATAATATTATACCTTATACTTAATGTTTTCACGCGAAGTATATATACTGAATAGCAGAAGGTGTAAAGGTCTATTAGAGTTATAAGAGCTTAAAGCATCTTTATAACAGTTTTATAGTAGCGTTAAGTTATAAGTTTTTATTATATTTATAGGTATATATATACTAATTAGTTTATAATAAAAAAGCTGAGTAATTAGTATTAAGAATAGGAAGAGAAAGAGGAGTAAATTAGTAATATATTACTAAACCTTTATATAAAGTTAGTATATATTTAAGCTAAGGTAGCTAAAGTAGCTAGTTATTTATTGCAGATTTATATAATTTAGAAGAAGGTGAAGGAGCAGCATATAGAGATATTTTCTTAAAAGATATAGAAGTTAGAGGAGGATAATATTCTTCCTATATTAGATACTTATAAAAGCAGTATTATTAGTAATCTCTAGTTTTAAAGTGTTAAAAATAATTTAAATTAAGTAAGTTTTAGTATTAGTGAGAAGTTTATAAATCTTAATCTTTTATTAGAAGACTTATAGTTAGTATCTTTTAGGAGTTTTTAGTTATTCTTAGGTATCCCTAAGCAAATAAATAGTTTTTCTTATTATAGTCTATCTGCTTCTATTAGTAGTCTGATATATCTATATAGTTATCTAATATATTAGTAACTAGTAGTGTTTATTAGGGGTAATATTACTAATATTATTAGCGTTATTTCTCGTTCTTAGTGTTATTACTAGTACTATATAAATTTATCTTATGTATTTATAATGTTTTCTACTAGTTCCTATATATTATCTTTATATCTATACTCTTTCTATTTAATAAAGTATTAATATCCTTCTAGTTCTTTAAAGTAGTTAATAATTTGTTTAATTTTATACTTTAGTTTGTTATTTTCTATAATAATAAGGTTATTTATTTATAATCCTTATAATGTTAGTTTAAGAAGTAATATATAGAAGGTGAGAAAATACTTTATTATATTAGATAGGTTAAGTTTATAGTTAACTAATAAAACTTTTTAGAGGATTTTAAAAGGTTTAAGTTTTTTAAAGTCTAACTTATTATTTAGTTGTTTTATTTTAATATTTTGCTATATAAGGTAGGCGCTATCTCCTTCTTTTAAAGTTAATCCCTTAATCCTTTGCTTATTACTGAAGTATATTATTTATTATTATATAAATTTAAGTTCTTTTTATGTATTATTTTAGATTTCCTTAATTTAGCTAGCTGTAGTAATAGCTTTAATTGCTATAGATATACCTAATTATAGTTCTCTATATATAGTTAGTTTAAATCTATAATTAAAGTAGAAGGGGGATTCTTTAGTATTTTCTCTTATTATACTGTTATAGGTAAATTAAGCTATTAGTAGTAGTATTACCTAATTATCTTAGTTATAGTTAATATAAGTATAGAGGTAGGTTTTAAGGATCTAGTTAATTTGTTTTATTTATTTATTAGTCTGCAGGTGAAATATAGTAGATATTTTCTGATTAATGCTGAGTTATATAGTAAGTAACTTCTAAAACTTAGAAGTAAAAATCTTATTTCTATCTGATATAATTTCTTTAAGTATGCTGTAGTTAGTAATAATATACTTAAAGATTATATAGGTAAATTCTTTAGTATTACTTACTTCCTTATATAGGATAAAATAGGTATATTTTATAAGTTTATTAATAATAATAAGAATGCTATTAAAATAGATTTCTATAAGGGGTTCTTAAGACTTTAGTAGTTTAATAATAAAGTTAAGTAATATAGAGTGTTAAGCTGTTTAGAGTATAAGTAAAGGTTATAATAATCTATAAGGTTAGTATTAAGCTGGTTTGCTTTTTAGGTAAACCTTATAATCTTTAATTGCTATTATAATATATTCTCTAATAACTTTTTCTCTATATTATTGCTATAGTTATTTCTAGGTTTTTATAATTCCTTAGTAACTATATACTAGTAAGCTGTAAAACTTTATAATTACTTTATTATTTAGTTTGCTAAGTAGGCTAGCTGTAGATTGTTTAGTTATTATAAGAGTCTTTATAGTAAGTATTAGGTCTCTGTTATTATTATGCTTAAAAATCACTTAGGTTTCTTTTAGTATTAAGATATTATAATCTAGTTATTAGCTAAAGGTATCAGCTTTATTATTCTCTAATCCTTTCTAATAGATAATTTAGAAATTAAATTCTAAGAGGAATTCTAATTATTTAATTTATTATTTATTAAGTTCTTTTAAAATAGTAAAGTATACTAAATTCTTATAGTTTATATATATAAATACTTAGTAGATAGTCTCTAAGAGTTAGAGTTGCTATTTCTTAAATACTTTAATAATTATTATAAGCTTTTTATTATAGATTTAATAGTTAAGTTTTAATCTATAGAGTTTGTATAAAAAGAAGGCGTAGAAGTGTAAATATCTTTTTAAGTCTTATTAGAAGAGTTATGCTCTAAGTATAAAGTCTGAGGTATCTATCTTAACTTTAAACTGCTTTAATAGGTTAGAGATTATTAAAATTAGTTTACTAGTAATATAGTCTTTAATTATCTAAAAAGTAGTTTCTTATTTTTTCTTCTACTTAAATAGTTAGTTCTTTCTATTAAGGTTTATAAGAGATATATTAATTTTTCTATAAAGTCTAATAAATTTTCAGTAGAAGTTAATAAATTTTAGGAATTTTTAGACTTCCTTAAGGTTTATTAGTATTAGCTATTCTCTAACAGCTTAAACTTTCTTTTTAGATATACTAATATATCTAAAAGTAATAATAAATCTAAAGTATTTTACTTCTTAAGTATAAAATATATTTTTCTTAAGTTTAACTAGAAGTTTAGTATCTTAAAAAGCTTAGAGCATAAAATATATATATTCTTTATATTATTCTATTATTAGAGAGAAGATAAAAATATTATTAAAGTAGATAACTATAAAGATATCTATATATTTCTAGAGAACTTAATTAATTATATTTTAGAACGTAGCTAAAGTATTAGTAAGACTAAAAAGTATAATAAAATACTTAAAATATCCTCTATATATTCTGAAAGCAGTCTTTTATTTTTCTTTTTACTTTATTCTGATAAAGTTATAGATACCTTTAAGGTCTAATACTGTGAAGTAGTTAGCTCTATAGAGAAGTTATTATAATTTATTAATTAATAGTAATAGATATTAGTTCTTAATTATTATCTTATTAAGTATTCAGTAGTTAATATAAAGTTAAAGTTTACTATTCTTTTTTAGTATAAATAGGATTAAGCTTCTTGCTAGTAATATTAATTCTCTAATATAACTTTTTTTAAGGTTTTTATTAAAGTATTTATTAAAGGCTTCTATTTCTATTAAGTTAAATCTATAGATTTTATTAAATTTAGGTTTCTTTCCCTCCTTAATAGGGATTTTATAATTAAAATTTATATATTTAAGTAGTTCAGTTTTTAGTTTAGCTACAAAAAGTTTCTTATAAACTTTATATTCTTTTAGGATAGATAGAAAGAGATTATTTTTTTATTTAAGATCTACTTATTTTAATAGTTATAATATAGCTTCTTTTATTTTAAGGTAGTAGATATATTATTTTATTACTTCTTAGTAGGTAGATCTATTTAAGGCTTAGGTTTTATAGAGCTACTTAAGAACTAAATTATTATTATCTTAGTAGAGTTAGCCTGTTCTCTAATCTATCTGTAGGTTATTCTTCTTAAGCTATAGTATTTCTAATATAATATTATATATACTAAGATCAGTAATATTAAATTAGAGTTATTTATTTTAATTTAGGTAACTTATCTTAAAAGGTATAGTTTTATTTTTAATAGTTCCTCCTTTATATTAAACTTATTCTCTTTCTATATTACTAAGTTAGTATATATACTTCTTTTTTTACTATAGTAGTTATAGTTAGTTTACTATTTATAGTAATATAAAATTTATTTCTACTCTACTATTAATTATAGTAATAGTAGTATTATTATTAATAGTTACTATAAGTTATAGATATATTTTTTAGTCTAAAGAAGCTAAACAGATAAACCTTATTATTATTACCTATTTTAATCCTTTATTAGTAGGTAAATCTAGTTTTTTAACTACTTTAGTTATCTTAAGTAAGTAATATATTTTCCTTTTTATTATATCTTTATAAAGCAGTTTTCTTAGAATTAAAGCTTTAAAAGGCTTAATTCTTCTTATAGAAGTCTATAAGCTTTAGCTTTCTAAGTTATATATATAAAGTATTTATTTATTTAGTATTTCTCCTACCTTATAGTGTTATTATATTAGCACTTTATAGAATACTATATATTTAAGCTGAAAGTTGCTATATTATTATTAAAAGTAGTTAAGGTCTATCTAACTATAATAGATATAGTATAGATATTCTAAATAGAGTTCTTATTATATCTTTTAGAGTAGAACTAATATTTATATTTATTACTAAGGTGTTCTTTATATTTATTAAAGAAATACTGAGGCTAAAAGAGATTTTAATAGTTATAGTAGTTATATTTAAGTGTAAAATAGTCTTCTATATAGAGCTTTAGAGTGTAGTTCTTATCTCTCTAGTTTGCTAATATATTATAGAAGTAGTATTATTAGTTATTATAGCTTATATTAATTTCCTAATAATAGATAAGTTATTAAGTTTCTTTTTTATTATCTAATTTTTCTTTAGAGCTAGTATTATCTATTCTTAAGATTAGTCTATTATAGTATTATGTATTCTAGTTAGTAATATTAATATAAGAGTTAGAATTATAGGGGATCTTATCTAAGTTAAAACTAAATTCTAGTTTACTAAAATTCTAATTATTAGTTATATTAAATAGTTACTATTCTTCTAGGGGGTTATATTAGTATTTAGGTTTCTTATTAGATTCTTTTTTAACTTATTCTTTAGTTTCTTAATTAATTTATTTAATCCTAATAGGGTTTCTGCATATATATTTATATTATTCTATATATAATATTATAGCGCTAAGTTATTATTACTATAGGGGGTTATAAGGTTCCTATTAGATCTATACTAAGTATATAGTTTCAGCCCTCTAGAGGTATATAAGCCTCTATTTATTATTAGTTTTTAGTTCTTATTTTCTTATAGAACAGTTTAAAGTGTTATAGGAGACTTATCCTTATATATTAGTGATTTATAGTAATAGTGAGTTAGTAAGCTTAAGTTATTATACCCTAAGTATCTTATTAAGTTGCTTAATAGCTTTTTTAGCTAGTTTGCTATTAGCTTAAAAGGCTATTACTAAGGTTTTAGTAGTCAGCTAGTATCTTATTATCTCTTTATTACTAAAATATATTAGATATTTATTATTATAACATCCTATTTATAATAAGGATGTATAGGAAGTTTTAGTTGCTATACTAATTTGCTTAGTTTGCTTAGATATTAACTTCTAGTTAAGCTTCTTAGGTTATCTGCAGTCTTTAGTAATATATCTTATTTTTTTACAGTTATAGCATTTAGAGTTTTATAGTTTCTTATTATTACTTTTAGTAGCTATATTAAGGTCTATAGGTTTATTATATTACCTATAAGAAATATTTTACTTAATATTACTTTAGTTATTATAAAATCTGTTATTATTCTGCTAGTTATTAAACTTCTATTAAGGTTGCTACTAATATTTATATCCTAAGTTTAGATTTTATTATTTCTCACTTTGCTCTTTTTATTATTTAAAAAGTTAGTTATTAATTTTAATAGTAAGTTTAATATATTAAAGGAAATCTTTCAGTTAGTTAATCTTAATAATTTTATCCTTAACTTTATCCTTAAATCCTTAGTAGAATATAAAGATCTTAATTTCTTTAATAAAGTTAAATTAGATACTAAATTATCTAAAATTAGTAAAGTAATCTTTAGCAGATTTAGTTTATCTAAGTTATATAAGATTATACTTAGCTTATTATTTCTTATTAAGATCTTAGAAGAATAACTAAAATATATCTTTAAATCCTTAGAAACTAATATAAATATTATAGATCTCTGTAATATATTTATTAAAAGTTTTACACTTAAGGTATTCTTTTTAAATTAATTTAAACTACATAAAGGCTCTTCCTCAAAAGTAAGTAGCTATATATACTACTTTCTTAGTTTTATTAATAAAATCTCTATAGTAGAAATTCTAGTAGTTCTTAACTTAAATTAAAAATCCTTTAAAGGTTCTAAAGATGCTATTATAAGTAATAAATATATTAAGCTTAAGCTTTTATTATCCTCTAGTAGAAGTTATTATAATATTAGTAGTAGCTTAGAGGGTGTTAAGTTTGTTCTAAAGTTCTTAGATTTTTTTAAGGTTAATATCTCCCTTAATATCTTTTTTAAGCTTTTAGTAAGTAGCTATAGTATTCTAAAGTTATTTATTAAGGTTCTATATAACCTATTAGTTTTTATTAATAATCTCTTATATATTTTTAGTTTTATTTTTATATTTCTAGATAATCCTCTTAAGTTTATTATATCCTTCTTTAGTAAAAAATCCTTTCCTATTAGAATTATAGTAAAAGTTTAGTATATTAAAGTTTTTAATATAGATAAGTTTTTAAACTAAGTTCTAAGGTTATTAGTATAAAAAACCTAAAGATCTAAGGATAGAGGATTTAGTAAAGTTATAAGAGGATATTATACTAATATTACTAATTAGTAGTATTAATAGTTAACTTACTAAATAAGAGTAATTAAAATATTACAGTTAGCTATCTAATAGTAAGATTTACTAATAGAAGTTAGAGATTAACACTAATAAATAGTATTATTATATTATAAATCTGATTTATAGGTTATATACTATATTATAAATCAGTAGTTAGAAGCTAAAGTGATTAGTTTTAAACTTAATAAGTATTTATAGTAAAAATAAGCTGAAAGTATCTTAAAAATAAATATAAAGTTAATTACTAAAGAGCTATAAAAGTCTAACTATAAGTTAAGCTTAAGTTATATTATATATAAGTCTGAATAGTACCTTTTATTTAGTTATTATTATTAATCCTAATAGAGCTTATTCTTTAATTATATAGAACTTATATATACTAAGGATAGCCTCTATATTCTTAGCGTATAGATCTAATCTCCTATCTTATTGTTATGTGATTTTATACTATAGTTCTTCTATTTCTGAGTGAGTTCCTGTTATTCCTGTGATCCTGCAGTATAAATGTCCTGTTATAGCTATCTAACGCCTAAGTGGGTTGTTCAGCTGTTACCCTTGCGAACAGGTTGTAACAGTTAAGTAAAATCCTAAAGATTAAAAGTAACTAACTTAGTTAGTATACTTAGTTTAAGTTCTATATATATATAAGAGGTTTTTAAGACTATATTAACTTAGATATAAATAATTATAGTAACTTCTTAAGAGTAATTAAAACTACTCTAAAAATTACTAATCTTATTACTAGCTACTAAACTCTTTTAAATACTAAATACTAAAAAGAATATAATAAATAAGTAATTACTAATCTAAAATAAGTATAATATATAGTAGAAGCTATTTAGAGTATAATATTTAGTAAAAGTGTTATAGAGTTAAATAAGAATATTATAGATTTAAATAAGAATATTATAGAATTAATCTATTTAATTATAGAAATTTAAAATAATAAAAATAAAATCTAAACTATTCTTAATAAGTTATAAAAATTATCTTCTCTCTTAAAGTTTCTATAGATATATAAGATTACTACTTTTAAAAATATTAAGTTTAAGTATAATATAATAATTAAGAAGTATATAATAAGCTTTTTAGATTATTAAACCCTCTTAGTATACTATTTTAACTTTTAGATATAAGTTAATAAAATAGTTACTAATATTTTTCTTATTAATATCTAATTAGTTATTTTAAAACTACTTACTATATTAGAAGTAATATTATAAACCTTTATATATAAACTTAAGAAAACTCTTACTCTTATTATACTTATAGTTATTAATACTATCTAAAGAAATTATTAATTCTTACTTAAAAAAACTAATTTAAATATTAACTTTTTTACTTAATATACTAAATAGTATTATTATTATTTAGAAGTAAGTAAACTTAATATTCTAGATATATAAAATAATTTTATATTCTAAACTTTCTTAGAAGTAATAAAATACTAATTTATTTTAAAATAAGTTTATAATAAACTTATATAGCTTATAATAAACACTACTTTAGGTTTTTTAGTATATACTTTAGAATAGTATAAAATTATCTTCTTAGCTCTTATTTATAAATATTTATTTATTAGGAACTTTTAAAAATTAAATATAGTTTTTATTACTTTTAGAGGGAGGTCTAATAACCTCTCTAGTATATATCTTAATAACTATCCCTATGGAGAAGATTATTCTTAGATACTTAAAACTTATAGATATTTTAAATATATTTATAAGAAGTCTTATAGATTTTAATATATTTTTATAGATAAAACTAAAGCTTAGAAAATCTACTTTAGATTTAATTATACTAAATAGATAAATATAAAAGCAGTAGTAATATATAAGAGCTAGCTTCTAAGCTAAAATAGTAATTCTAATTAGTCTAAATACAGAAAGTATAGTAAAAGAGGTTATTAGTATAGTAATTATAGTAGAAATAGTTAGAAAAATAGATCTAGTTAAAGGTTAAACTCTTCTATCCTACTTAATATTATAGTTATATTAATTAACCTAAAAAGCCTTTCTAAAGTAATTATACCTAAAATATACTTACTTAATACTTCTACTCTACTATATATCTTTTCACGCTATATAGTTTATAATAACTATAATATAATATATTTAGTTAATAATAAATTACTCTTAGAAAATAACTTTTATATAAAGTTTAGCTTAAATAATATTATAGAAGTAGGTATAACCTATATCTCTATTTTAAGCTAAAATACCTATATCCTTAAGAGTATCTTTAAAGGCTAGAATAGCTAAGTATCTAGTAACTTTATACTTAAAAATATAGCTTATATTAAAAGGTTTTATATTAATATTATTTTAGAAAATTAACTTAATATATAAAAGATCTAGTTTTATAGTCTTAATTATACTTTATACTAAGGAAACTTAGTTTAAAGTATAGTTATAGCTATACTAATTAGAAAACATAACTTAGTCTTCTTTAAATATAACCCCCTTTCTTTATACTTTCTTAAAAGTATACTAATAAGCTTTATATATGTTATTATAATAACCTAGCTTATAAAAGCCTTTTATAAATATAATACTACTAACTACTATATAAATTAGTTAGATAGTATATAAATATAATATCTTTATTCTAATTATTTAAGCTCTAATACTCTTAAATATATAGTCTAAAATATTTAAGAGGTAAAGATATATACTATAATATATATTAAATATAAGATATATACTAAAACTTATATTAAAAAGGTTATTTTACGTTTAAAGTTAGAAAGTAAAGTAATTTACTTATATTACTATATTTTCTAGGATATCTTCTATTATTTTTTTTAAAATACTTTCTAAAGCTTTTTATATCTTAGTTATTAAGGATAAATATATAGAAAAGCTATAAAGATTCCCTCTATCTAGATATATACTTAATAAAATATTTATAATACTTTTTTATTTTAAATAATAAGTTAAATAATAATATAGACTAGTAATTTATATTATCTAGTAGGATAATAAGATAGCTATAATTATAATTAATAATAAAACATACTATTAATATTAAGTAAAGAATAATAGAATTATATTTAAGATATTTCTAGTAGATATAAAGGAGCTTATTAGTAGTTTAAAATATACTAACTAAGAAGTAATCCTAAGAAGTATTAAGATATATAAAAGTATTAATCTTCTCTTAAAACTATAGCTAGAAATAGTTTTTATAGAGATCTACTTTATTAACCTATCCTTATAGTAAAAAACTAATTAGAAATCTTTAAACTAAGTTAAAAAAGAGTAGTTTAAATAGTATTTCTATTAATAAGTACTTTTCTATATATTTATATTTTAGAGAGACTTTTAGCTATATTAGAGATAGATATATATATATAGTTACTAAGTATATCTACTTAAGAAGAAATAAGAAAAGGGATATAAGAAATCATATTATAAGGTATATCTATAGAGATATATTAGATACTTAATTAGATATATTAAAAATATATATAACTTTTATAAGATTTAAATATTTACGTTTAAGAGAGTAGTTATTATATAAAATATATAGTTTAATAAGTTTAAGCTTTATTTAAAAAAGGATAAATAAGTAGTAATACTAACTAAAATTATATATTATATTATTAAATAGGAATTAAAGCTTAAAATATATCTTAATATAGTTTTTAAGTTTTTAAATATATAGGAATAAGCTAATAATATAGTAGAAGATACTCTTAAAGAGTAAAAAGCTTTAATTATATTATTATAAGATATTAAGATATATAAAGCGCTCTAAAAGGAGGTTTTAGGAGGTTTACTTACTCTTAATAAAATTTTAGGTCTCTAAGTTATAATTAGAAACTAGAGAGAAAATATTAATATTATAAATATATCTAATAATAGCTCTTATAAATAAACTAAAGAAGTTATAAATATTTTAGATAAGAATAATAATATTTTTACTACTCCTAAAGAGAGTTAGAGTAAAGATAGTAAACTTTAAATTTATTTTAGAATATTAATACTAGATAATAACTATAAAGAGATAGTAATAGTAAAACCTAAAGACCTTTCTAAATTATTAGATAAGATATCTAGAGTTATAAACTAAATATCTATAGTAAAAAGCTTAGAAGAAGCTTTAAAATAGGCTTATAAATAGAAAAATTATAGAAAACTAAGCTATTTAAGCTAATATAATTAATAGCTTTTAAAGCAATTTAGGAATATAATTTTATTTATTAATAATATATTAAGAGCTTTTTCTAATATATATTTTATAAGAAATAACTTAGACTAGCTATTTACTGAGATTAAGTATAAAGAAAAGATTATTCCTATTAAAGATTAATACGCTTAGTAAGCTTTCTTTATAATATTTATACTAAATATAAAGAAGGTAGTAGAAAAAGGTTTATCTAGATATACTATACTTTATTTATATATATAAAGTTATATCAGAAATTAAAAACAGAAATAGGAAAATAAGGATATAAAGTATATAATATATATATTTAAGCTTTAAGCACCTCCCTATAACTAAAAAGAACTTCTAATACTTCTAAAATACTTATATAAGTATTTTATATAAGCAATAAAGCTTAAAATTAAGAAACTTTATAAAAAGAACACTTAATAAGAAATTAATAAATATTCTATATAATTATAATTACTACTCTTAAAATAGGTTTTTATATATAAAGTAGATATAAATAGTAATATAGAGCGTTTTAAAGCTAGAATTTATATATAAAGGGACCTCTAAAAGAAAAGTATTCTAGAAAATATATATATAGTAATTCTTACTATAAAAACTTTTCACGTTATAATAATACTAGCTACTTAATTTAATCTTAAAATCTAGTAATTTAATATAAATAACGCTTTCCTAAATATAAAGAGAGATCTAAATAAACTTCTAATATATTACTAACTCCTAGAGGGTTTTAAATATAAAGGAAAATATATTAAACTTAATAAAGTTTTATATAGTTTAAGAGATATACTACTCCTCTAGTATAAGTATTTCTTAGTAACTTTAAAAAAGCTAGAACTTACTCTAAGTTTAGAAGAGATATATCTCTTCTAGGATCCTAAATATAAGGTCTTAGTATTATTTTATATAGATAATATTTTTATTTTATACTACTAAGAACACTTTTCTAAAGTAAAATAGATTATTAATAAGCTAAAAGCTAAATATAAACTTAAAAACTAAAGTGCTATTAAGTATTATCTTAGTATTTAAATAATTAGAAATTATATAGCTTATAAAGTTTATTTAGTATATAACTTATATATTAAGAAGATTACTAAGTATTTTAATCTTTAAGAAGGTATCTACTTTATAACTCTATTACCCCTTAAGGAACTTAAGAAGAATAAAAATTAAGCTTCTCCTATATATATTAAAAAATACTAAAAAAAAGTTAATTCTATCTTATATATAGCAATAATAATATATCTAGATATAGCTTTTATAGCTATATATCTCTTATAGTTCCTTATAAACTTTTTATTAATATATATAATAGCTATTAACTAAATAATCTAATACCTCTATTTAATATACTTCTTTACTCTCTACTTTAGAAATATAAAAGGTATATAAGCTTTATAGATTATAAGTAATACCTTATTTATTAATAATAAAAAGATATAAAGATTAGCTTAAAGATATATTATATTCCTCTTTAGAAATATAATATATTAGAAAACTATATATTAAAATATAATTATAACGTTAATAATAGAAGTAAAGCTTCTAAATCTTAAAAATACTACTAAAAAAGCAATAATACTTAAAAAACGTTTCTAAAATATTATATTAAATATAAAAAATAATACCTAGAAAATCTACTATAATAACTAATAGATAATTAGATTTATAGTTATTAATAGAGAATATATCTTAACTTATCTTTAATATATAGATATTTAGAATATATAGTTAAAATAGAAGTTTTAAAAGAGTAGTTTTAATATAGCTTATATACTTATAAACCTAATATTAGCTAATAAACTTATAAAAAACCTTTTTAGAGGGAAGTTTAAATACTTCTATACTTTATTAAACCTTATAGATATATACTTATTTATTATAAAGGTTATAAAATAGGAATAATAAAAAGTATAGCAGTATACTAGCTGAAAAGTTTATATTTAGCTTTATAGCTAAGAAACCTAATTTAGCTTATAAAAGCTTAAAAATAATATCTAAAAAGCCTAAAAATAAACCTTATTCTAAGCTAAAACCCCTAATATATATAGAAATAATAAAACTAGCTTTAATAGGTAGTAAATATATCTAACTAAGCTTATTAATATTAAGCTATAGTAGTAATAAAAAGTTCTCTAGCTATAGTAAGACTAGGGGGAACTTCCTAACTACTACTAAGTAAGGTAAATATAATAAGTAGGATACTAAGTATAGAAGATATAATAGGAGAGCTAATAAGAGTAGGAGTAGAAATAAGTATAATAAAAGAAGCTAGAATAAGTATAGATATAAAAGTAGTAAATAGAACTGAAGTAATACTTTTCTTTATAAGCTTAAAAGTATAATAATATATAGCTTTCTAGTAATTTATATTTTATAACCTAAAATATTAAAATAAAATAATAAATATATAGAAAAAAGTATTATATTTATAGTTTAAAAAGAAGCTAAATCTTTAAAAACTTTTTAAAACTTAATAGTAAATAGAACTACTAAAAAGATAAAGGGAGTATAAAGGTAGGTATAAAAAAGATTAGTATAAATAATATAATATAACTTCTAGTAGTAAGATATAATAGAACTAGTAGTAGGAGTATTATAATAATAACCTTAGGTCTTTCTAGCTAGAGAAAACTTAAAATACTTCTTATAAAAGTAGATATAAATATTATTACTATAAGAAGCTAATAAATTAGTTAATAAATAGTTTCTAAAGTTTAAAATATATTAAATTATATATATAAAAAGAGTTTACTTAAAAGTAGCTATTATCCTTAATATCCTTAATAGTTAAATAAAAAAGAGTTTAAAAAGTAGAAGCTAGAGTTAATATAAAAGTAAAAGTAAATATAAGAGAGGTAGAAATAGTAGCTTCCTTAGTAGTAATAATAATAGTAGTATTAGTAGTATACTTAGCTTATTTATAAACCTTATAAGTATATATAATAGCTTTCTTCTTTAAAAGAAATATTTAAATAATAATTAATAAAAGTTCTAATAATTATATTAATTAATTTAAAGCTATTATAATAGTATATAAGTATTATAATAAATATTAAGAGACTTTTTAAAAACTTACTTTTATAATTATAAATAATCTAAAAAAAAAAATTTAATTAAGAGAAAGTATAAAAAGCTTTCTTAACTTTAAATATATATACCTAATAACTTATACTAACTATATTAAGAAATTTTATTAATTTTAAGTATATTTAGAACTAATATTAATAACTAACTAACCTTATTTAGTATTCTTATATTTAGTAAATATAACTATAAATATTATTATTATTTATTTATTTATTTTATTACTTAAAAAGCTATTTTTATATATTTTATATAAAAAATTTAAATAAATTTAACTACTATAGTAGTAAGGAAAATAGTTTTTAGCTATCTTTAATATCTAGGAGGTATATTATAATATCCTCACTTTAAACTATAGCTTTATTACTTATTATATAATATATAGTATTATATAAGCTAACTGTGTAGATATTAACCTGTATAGTAGGCCACCCTTTTAGGTCGTTCTTTCCTCAATATACCTTTTTTTCCTGATGACCTGCGCGCCCGTAACTCGCAAGATTTGCTGAACGTGATGAAACAGCGTTGCGGCAGCAGGATCTTTGGCGTCAATGTAATAATCTCTGTTGCCTCGGATGTTGGTGCCATCCATGGGCACGAGCTGGAGATCGCCGATGTCTGGTGTCTGCACAACGGCCCACGTGCGAAACGCGGTGCCGATAGTCGTCATCACATAAACGTGTGTGAGATTTTCTTGTCGAAAGACACGCGTCGCCGCATCGAGGGCCTGATCCTCGACCTCAGCCACGCTGCCCTTCTTTCGCTTGAATTCGATCCACAGCATTGAGTACTCCTTGTTGGTATTATGGTCATACCGCTTCGCCACAGCGTCGACCCGCCTGAGTGACCCATCGGGCGAGCCCTCAGCGGTCACTGAGTAAATATAATGGTCATTGAATAATCCTTGAAGAACCTTTTGCCAGAATGCCGAAGCGTTGTACTCGACGTTAGGACTATCCAATGCCTGCAGGTATTTGCACTCTAGCAAGGGATGGGTCAGAAGGCCTGATGGCGTGAAGTGGGTACTGGACATTTTCGGGAGATAACTGGCTAACAGCTAGTTGGGACCTAGAATTTGATATCAGAAGAGTCGTGATTGAATTCTGGACATAAAACCTACCTATGGTGGTATTGGTAACGGGATCTAGGACGAGATAGCTTGTGGGAAAGAATTGTTACGTCTCATGACGAAAGTTAATGGCATGGAATCTTCTGAGTGATATTTGTAGAATTTTCCAACTCTTACATTGTAAATGACCCTTGATTTGAATGGTTGTTCATGGTTGAGGTGTTTGATGCGTTGCTGGCAGCCCTTAGTAAGACGTACAGGAGGCGGTATACATACGCCGGATGGTTTACCTTTTTTACCAAATGAACAGTTGCGTTGACAGCGTTTGAGAACTCAAAGATGCGTCTCTTCAACAGACGGCAGTCGTATGGCATCCAATGGATGCAAGCTTCGCTGCTGAGAGCTCCATCCTTGTTTTTAAGTGAATCGTTAAATGAATCCTCTAGCCCCTGGTAATCAACCTTTCATGGAAGTGAAATATTGGAAGATATCCAATAAAATCTCCCAGATTTATCTGAATCTCTTACCTTGCCTTGATTACCTCACAGACCTTACTTAACATGTTATCGTTCCTGCATTTCTCACACATCGGTTGTCTTGCATCGCCTATCGTTTCCACATACGTCAATGGGAGGCTTCAATGTATCTTGGCTGATAAACCAACCGCATTTGAAAATACTCTTTTGACGTCTCCTGCACTTACTCATGCCTATGAAGAGTGAACGGCATCTTAACCCTCTTGCAAAGGTCTAGAAATGTAGCATTGCGGCGGGTGGTAGAGCCGCCACTTATCAGCCAGACTTGATCAATCTACAGTGGAGCCAGGGTACGCTTCCTTTATATCGAGATCGTCTTTGTCACTCAAGTCCTTTTCGACTTTTGGAGGAGTCAATGGAAAAGGTCAGGATATGTCCAAGGAGCCCACTCGTCGACAAAGAGACTGTGTAAACTTATGAACAGTGCAACAGAAGTCGCGGTTTTCATTTCGATCAGGGTTTTTGGTACGTAAACTATGATGCCGCCGAAAAAAGGCACGAGCTGAGAAACACTCAGCACCGAGGTGAAGCCCGGAAGTTTTTGGAAAGTCACTGGATGTTTGATTCGGGTGGTGCCATACTGCTCCCAGTCGCAAATATAATCTTTATAAGACCAAAGGCCATGCTATCGACTCGGTAGACAGGATAGCAGTAAAACAGCTCTGACGGTTGCAACGTCAACACGTATCTTCAAGAAGAAAGATGAAAAAAATTCGGTTTTGACCGGGTAGATCTGGGACCATTATTTGACCAATTTCCTGGCATAACAACTTCAACGCCAACACCCTACTGTGTGTTGACCCAAAGAATTCCGCACTAATCCCCGGTTTCCCATGATGGAATGACCGTGATGAAAGCATAAACAATTCAACATTGAGGCTATGATAAGTTCAATTATCCTCATAACTTCTCTTTTGCATATCCGCGGAACACGATGGAACAGACTACACCCCTTATCTCCACCGGCAACAACAACTATTGTCACTCATTTCGGTGTGCTGGTCCCCTTCTGAAAGTGGTGTTTGCTTCAAATCAATCTGAGAAAATTACTTGCAATGAAGGAGATTTCCACTTTCATATCACGCATCAGACAGAGAAGGCTTAGGCACATGATGCTCGGTTTTCGCGTTCAACTTGCCAGCCAGTGTTTGCAATCTGCTCGGCTTCCCTATCGGCTCATTACCAGCAAGATATCGTTTTCTTCCTGCTTACCTGTTCTAAGTTGCTAAATTTGATCTCTCTGGAACTGGTCCGTGGTGCACATCGCTCCTGAGCTTCTTCGTTCCAATCCATGGAGGATACCAAAGCGCATACGCAGCATAATTAATCTTCTTCAGCCTTCACTAACGTGATTGTGACCACGACTTTTCAATACTACGCCGGTATGATAGTATGCATGTCTTAATGAGTTAATACGCAAGCGTGACAAATAAGGCCTCCATTCAAACTGGATATGCTTCACTTCGTACGATATTCCCACAACGCTACAGCCAAGGGCTATGTCTCAACTATTGCAGTAGTGTTCCCGGCAATCCCTCTCACGCCACTCTGACCTTGACCTGCTGAAGGGGCCAGTTGGCACAGCGATGAACGTTGCAGCTGAACCACGGGTCGGCAGAGTTGATAGGTTACCGTCGTAATCACATTGACACTGAGTATCCAGATATGATTAGCATTCAAACAATAGATGAAATACCGGATGTGGTGATTGAATTGACCCCTAGGTACTTACGCAAGTCCAAATCCATCGATTTAACGGGGTTCTTTTCATTCGAAGAGGCGGGAAGGATGGGTTTGGAAGTGGATCCTTGTTGTTCAACTACACTCTCGTCTGGTGTCGTGCCCGTGTGTAGCGCCAATTCATGCTCCAGTAGCTGGCTATAAGCCCTTATCGATGCGTCTAGTTTATCCTGGATTTCGGATATAGAGCTAGAAGAGGATGGCTCTGGATTCTTCCCACTCTTGGAGCCTTTATCGTGTAGTTGAGTAGGGGCGTCGGGCCCTCCAACCCTGTTGATGACTGCGGGGAATGTAACCTGGATATTGCTAAGGATGTCTTCGGCTGTCATAAATAATGCCAGCGGCTCTCCTGGATAAGCTGCAATGACCATCCCGCAATACTTCGATTCACGAACAAGCCATGTTCCAGAGGTACCAGACGCTCATTGCGGGTCAGTTGGATGGTTTTTAGATAGTGACGGATCTTCCAAGTACCTACCGAGTGCTGCCTCCAGGCGAATCTTCCGTACATTTATCTGAGAGTTACCCATTGGCAGCTTCAGAGATCCTGGTAAAAGGTTGGCTTCAGAACTATTGCCAGGGCCTAGAACAAGCAGTATCGGGCCTTCCTGGAGCTCGTGATTTCTGGCGTAGGTCGTTATTATAGTCGAATTTGTTGACTCAACCACATTCTGAAAGGGTCGAATTATATGCGATGCCAGTATCGCGTAGTCTGCTGGTACCGAATCACCTTTGTTGTCCAGACTGCTCTCTGGGAATCGCTTTTCTAGGTATTTCACAGCGTGAACTACGAGGGGCACCCACGATTTCACTTCTGAGGCACACCTGTCCCCAATCGTGGACAAACTCTGCACAGAACCTGTGGACGCTTCGTCTAAGTCCGAGTCGCATGAGTCCGAACCTGAAGAAAATCCCTTGTCTTCCGACTCATTACTTTCTTCCTCTGCTGAATCATGTAACGACCAAAGATGATCAAATACGCCGTGTGCGGTTGTCATTGCGGCCCCGTCGTTCTCCCTCGGGAGACCGTTGTTGTCGAAAGTCAAGAGTCCGCCAATCCGGGAGATGTGTTGCTCGATCACTGTGCCATTTCTGATGTATGTTGCACAACAAAGGAGCCCACAAGCAGAAAGCTGTCCTGATTTCAGACCCTGATCTTCCACGTGATAAAGAATCTTCCCGCCGATATGGTCGAAACCTGACGTAGTGTCGCTCGGCAGCCGAGATATCGGTATGATAGTCTTGAGGGCATTGGGAAGCGGGAGACCAGTGTGAACCTCTATTGGTTGAAGAGAAAGGTCCACTGGCAGGGTCAAGTCCTGCGCAACCTCGCGAATTCGGTTTCTGCACCATTTGCTCCCGCAGAGGATCCAGAGGCATGGGCCCATTTGGATTGACTTGGACAACATACTTTCGAGGCGCCCCGATACGCGAACCTCCAGCATGAATCGTGTCAGGTTACAACCTTTTTTTCGGAGGTGTTTATGCTTGCATTGCTCGGCGATCATCTCAGCTTTGACGTGCGCGAAGTTTGCCTGGAGGGAGGTAATGAAGTCATCCCATTTAGCCATCGTGGGCGGCGAGAGAACTTCTTCGGCCGGAACCACGTAGATAGATGAGCCAGGAAACTTCCAGATATGTTTGGAACCCACGGGCACGTCGTAGCGCAGCTGGTCAATCTCTACTGGGCAACCCTCTTCTGAGAATGCACGCTGACTGACGCCACCTTGGTTCGAATCGACCATTTGGTGATCCAATGCTGCTGTCGGGGGTACTAGCTGAGGTGCTCCGTTGGCAGAGTAGGCAAGTGTAGAAGCAAGTGATGGTTGTGATGTTGTCGGCGTGATGAGTGCGGATTCAACAAGGGTGAATGTATCACCCTGGCTCGAGATAGTGGTAGGTATTGTCGCCGGTGTATCTGGAACTATGGCATCTTGCCGTTTTGCGGGCCTTCGTCGCCTCTGCCGCATTTTCGCTATCCGGTCCATTAGATGCGGCATACTCTCCCTCTTGCTACTTGGTGTCATGTTCTGCAGAATGAAAGAATCAAGAATAATCAGCTGTCGCCTTTGAAAACTTTCGGCCCACTCGCTCACACCGCGAGTTGACACTCGGTCTGAGACATTAGAACGAGAGAAATTTGACAGGGGCAGCATGGTGCACAAGAAAATGACCACCTTTTTTCTTGCCACTCAGGCGGGAGAACGTGTTTGTCTTGGTTGCCTCGTGCAGGCTGTGTAGATGCATACTGCGCTACAGCTGCCACAGTGTGGCGATGATGAAAACCCCCTTGCATGAAATCCCATCGAAAGCCAGGACTACAAACACTGTGGCACTCTGATTTAACTTTGAATGCTTAGTATGCGCCAGTTCCATGTGGTCATCTACACCCGACTCCGAAAACATTGCCATGAAATACCACACAAGACGTCGCGTCGTTGGCAATCCAGAAGACATGGAGATCTGCAACCTGATTTGGCCGGTCCTGTCAAATAGGCCATACCCCACAGATCAATACACCAATTTGGCCACGCATGTTAGAGAACAGCTCACCCAAGCCACCACGGCTTTGAAAACGTTCGCACCCTCGGGAACAGATGCCGAAATAATGGCGACGATTGTAGATTCGATACGAGAGCATTCTTCCCAGCCTGTCAACGAGATTTTGGGCCAGATAAGCCCCGGTGTTTCCAGTGAAGATAGATTTCACCGGCCTACCGTCGAAGTCTTGTGCTATGCGGTGTCTCTGAATTCCATGATCAGCATCCCCGGACTCAAAATGCGGAACAGCTTCGACGATGAGGAAAGCCCAGAAGCTCAGGAAGAAGAATCCTCCCTTCAGGAAGTCGTATTGAACATGTTTCCAAAACCGATTCGGCGTCCGAAAGACCGGCTCATTGACCACAAGCTCACCATGAGCTACCTATCAGTCTATCACAAATACGATGTCCTTTGGGTCAACGACTTGAGTCAACATCTCCAAATTGACAGAAGCCTGAGAACAGTCAAAATCTTCCAGCATAAGATCTGGTTGTCAGCTCATGCCAGTACGCCCGGCCAGTCCTTACTGGATGATGCGCTCATATGCGAAGCCCTCGACACGCTCAATCTGCTCTTCCCACAGCATGATAGACGCAACCAGTCCTTCTTGAACGACCGAAGCCAGAGATTTTACAGTTTGGGATATTGTGGCAGGGAAAGGGACTTGCAACTCCGCGACTATGCTTATTGGGGGAGCAATCTTGAAGAACTTATGGATATCATGAAAGAGCCTCGTCGCGGCTTTTGGCAACTGGTTCCCAACGCGCGGCAATTCAACATACTTGAATCGGCAAACTTCTGGGTCGCAATATTCGTCGCTTGTCTCGCAATCATCAGCTTCGCATTCGGTCTAGTGGCTATCGTATACGCAAAGAAATCACTAGATGTATCTCTAGAATCTTTGGAGTTAACGAGGCTCCAGTTTGAGCTCTCGCTCGCGCAGGCCTGCGCGGATCCAGAACAAGCAAGAACACTTCCACATTTTTGCAATTAGTGGGAGTAAGGCCAGGAATCCAGCTAGCTCCATCACATTAGCTGTGGTTCATGAGCAAGAATGTTGCAACTTGCGTATTCGGAGAGGCCCGTTTCGAGAACAAAGAACAAGAACGGGTAGACGTTCAACGTGAAGCAGCTTGACTAGCGGGCTTGGTTATACTAAAGCAACTCTTCAAGGCATTTTCTCAACATTATTCATTACATACTTCAAACGCACCCTAACACAACCTAACCCCAACGCGCACCCAACGCATTATACAAAGTCTGATTCACAGGCAACACACTCCCATGCCTCAACCCACTCGGGAACCCCGTCCGTGAACTCGCGCTCCACCCGCTATTACTCGCCACATTCCCCGTCTCATACGGCCTATACCCGTCCTCGCCGTAGAAATCCAGCAGCACGTGCGCCTTCCCCGCGACCTGGTTGTCCCAGTAACTCGCCGGGCCCTCAACACCGCTCTGGATAATCGCGGACGCTCCTCCGGGGCGCGTCCACGTGCCGAACAGCCCCGTGGTCGAGACCTCGACGAAGACCGTCTTGAGCGACTCGTCCTTGAGGAAGCGCACGAAGGATTTCCCGTCGGTGCCCGTCGGCAGGATGTTGAGGTCGATGATGTTGGTGGGGGACTTGTCGATGTAGGTCGCCGGGGAGGAGAAGGTCTTGAAGTCGGAGGTGTAGGCGTAGCGGATCACGATGGGGCCCGGGGCACCGGTGTGGTTTGGGTCTGAGGAGGGGTACTGCGTGGTACGGGGTAAGTTTCTGGCGTGATGGGGTTGAAGATTGGGTTCGTTGGAGGCGGACTTACGAATTTGGATGCCCAGTGCACGAGGTACTGGCCCTTGCTGGGATCCCAGATGGCCTCCGGGGCCCATACCATGCCGGCGCTGGAGTTCTCGACGACAACGAGGCGCTCGCCGCTCCAGTTGACGAGGTCGGTCGACTCCCAGACGAAGATGCCCTTGGAGCCCTGTCGTTGGGCAGCGTCCCATGTCGTCTGAACTTCCATGTTAGTCCCATCTTCGCTTCATCGCACACATTGGATGAACACCACCAGATGACAGGGAAAAAAGACTTCAACATACCTTTCCAATATCCAAATCCGTCCCGACAATATACCACTTCTTCCCCTTCTCCGCGCCGCCGCCCTCAACGATCGCAGGGTCGCGCACGCCCCCGGTGCCCTTGGTGGGCTTGATCACCGGCGAGCCAGAGTTGAGCGCGCGGAAGGAGACGGCGTTGTTGCCGTTGCTGAGGTACAAGTACACGTACGGGTCAGCCCCGAGGAAGAACGCGCCGAGGTACCCAGTCAGACTGGGGTCCGCACGCGGGGCGAGGTCGCTGAAGTCGAGGGACTGAATCGGGGAGGCCAGGGCCACGGTTGCGGCTAGGCCAGCGCCGAGAAGGGCTCTAAGAGAGGGCATCTTTGCGGGGGGGAACTGAGGGTATCACGAGGACGCTGAGGAGAAAACGGAAAGGGACTCATTGGGATTTGGGGCGAAGGTGAGTGCTTATGAACACGAGCCAGCCCAAACGAACCCCGCAACTTGGGGGGATATCAAGTTGTCAAGCCTGCACACGTCGTCATGGAGACTCGAATCCTCCGCCGAGGCGTGCTGGTGGGCGGGTATCGCGACATTGTAACGCGAGTAGCGTCGTGCTCGGAGGGAGCCACGGATTGGAACGCATGGCACAGGAAGGTGGGAAGGTTCAGGCTGGACACCTCCGCCGAGGCTAAAACGGACCACCATTCATACGCTTCAAGTGGATGCCCAGCCGCTAGGGGTGCGATTTTCCCGTGATGGAAGAACTGCTTCTCGCTCATCTCGCACGTGGCGGGGGCCTCGGAGCCGGGATGTAGGCAGTTCGTGAGGTTGCAGCCGCCTTCTTTAATTTGCTTGGCTAGTCAGTCACGAGGGTCCATTTGGGCAGGATAAAATGACTTGATTGTGTCAGTCCACCGGCGCAGAACCCCATTTCTGCAAAAGACATCATCGAGAAAATGGAAGGTAGCGGTAAGCAAGGCAAAAGAGCAAAACAAGGCCGCACATCCGGCCCCGTCCGAGGTTTCGCTCGGTACCTGACAGGCACCGGGCCACCTGTTTGACAGCACAGATCACACAGAACAGGGAAACGCAGGCATGGTCCCAACCTTATGAAGAGGGGCGGCGCGAGGGGAAACTGGGGAATTCCCAGGTGCCGGGAGATCTTTCGCCAGATGCGACGTCAGGTGCGCAGTGCTTGTGTGGGGTTCGCGCAGCGCGCGGTGCACATCATTGGTGCGCATGTTTGATGAGGACGGGCCGAGGGAGGGAGCTATGTCATTGGGATGGTCACAGAAACGGACAAGTCGGGATAAGGTGGATATATATACGAGATATGTTCCCAGAGGTTCGTTTTAAATATGTACGAGGAAGATGAAGAAAGTATGTACATGAAGAGATAACGGAAACCCACGTGCGATCTGCTTGACTCGCATGCCTCAGCGCTGATGAAGCTACAAGCACTGTCAATTGTGTCAGCAACGTTCCTTAAAATCGTAACGTCCCCTTCATTCGCATCATCGAGGGATTGAGGACCGGAGACATCCAGAAAGAAAAACGACATACCTGAGAGTAGTAGGAGTCCTTGAACGTGCACTTCAAGCCTGTGGTGCACTGGAAGCTCCCATTCCATGTCGAACCACCGCACTGGTCGTACAGCGCACCAGCCTTCGCCGTCGCGAGCGCGAGGATTTTCGCAGCGGCGTGCTCCGCAGCAACGACAATGTAGGCCGAGGGGTTGGTTGTCACCATGCCTGGGAAGATGGATGCGTCGGCAACGAAGAGGTTGTCCGTGCCCCAGACCTTGGTGTTGAGGTCAACGACGGCATCACCGCCATTGCGGCCATCGCCAGTGCCAAGCTTGTTGGTGCCTACACGATTGTTTTATCGTCAACACTCATTCTCGAACGCACTAGAAACTACTATGGGGACAGCTTACCGATCCAGTGGTTCGCTCGACGGTTGGAGTACGATACCAACATGTTGTTGACGTAGTTCCTCGCCGTCGTCCCCGGCTCGGGGAACAGCCAGGTCAGGTTGGCGACATTCTTGAGCGATGCTTGAAGGTTTTCAATGCCCTTGATGACGGCCTCGACGTCGTTTTGGTCACGAAGGTAAGGCACAGTAGAGACAACTGTACCAAGGTTGCCCTGGATTGTCATTCTGCCACGGGAGGTTGCACCGCGACCGAGATATTGGCTAATGGTGATGGACTCTAAGAGTAGGGTCAGTCATCACATCAATTAAGCCAGAAGGTTGGTAGGACTTACTTCCGTTGGGAGCACCCAGGCTGCCCTCCATGCGAGCAGTGTACTGCAGCTGGCGAGTGATGCCATCGGCACCCTTCAGTTCCTCAAAGAAGCTGTCATGACATTAGTGGCAATCTCAGTATTCGCTGGGGTCAACTTACAGAGGCCCAATGTTGGGTGCTGATTGAGCCAGAATACCACTCCTCTTGTTGAGGTACAGGTTCTTGTCCGTAACGTTGGGGTCGTCGTACGCCTCGTAGAAGTCGTAAAACTCCACTGCGGGATGCGAAACCACGAGATCAGTCTGTCACTGGTCAGTCTCCTTCAAAATCCGACATTCTCAGTCAACTCACATTGGTATGGTCCTCGAGGTTGTAGCCAACGGGAAGTGTGATCCATGAGCTGTTCGAGATCATCGTTGGCCCATCTGTGGAACTCTTGACAACGTCGAGCTGGTCCTTTGGTCCGATTCCACTGCGCAACAGTAGCTTCGCACTACCAAACGTCCCAGCTGAGAGGATCACTCGACCAGTCACAGCGGTTACGTTGACGGTCCCCTGGTATCCTCCACTGAGGTATGGCTCGACTTCAACACCGGTGATGTGGCCACCGGTACGGACGACACGCTTCACGGCGGTGTTCATCCACAGCTTGAAATTGGAGCGCTTGCTTGCGGACACGAGGTACGTCGCCATGGGTCCACCGCGCTCGCCTCCCGAATACATGTACGGCGTCTTGCCGAAAGTGCGGTTCTTGGAGTTCGGGTTCGCGTTGAGGTCGAGCTCAGTCCAGCCTCCAGACTTGAGTCCGGTCGAAATGACATCGCGCCCGGCCGTGAGGTAGACCTTGCCGTCCTGAGACGGTGTGGTGGTCCCCGGAATGCGGGAGAATACCCGCGATGTGGCGGCAGCTACGTCTGATGACTTCCAGCCGGTCGGGAAGTTGTAGTCCCAGTCCAGTGAGTATGGCTGGGAAAGGTTAGCGATATATGGCAATGGGCAAGAGGGTAAACCGACCTTCCACCAAAGCGCAGCGTTTATGGCTGTTCCGCCACCAAGCACGCAGCCCGCCATCTGGTCGGTGTCCTGACAGGCGATGCCGGCTGAGTTCTCCCAGATCTCATTGCAAAGTCCAGGCACATCAAAGCGGGTGAGATTGGTGCCATCGAGCCAAGTAGGCTTCATGGTGCCACCCCATCTGCCTGAGGATGGTGGGCCCTTCTCGATGAGCAGCACGCTCTTGCCGGCCTCACTCAGCTTGTCAGCCAAAGGAATACCGCCAGCTCCAGCACCAATCACGATGTAGTCGTAAGACTGAGATGGAACGGGGACACCAGTAGGGCCTGGGGCCGCAGTTGACGTCGCAGTCGGCACGGACGTGGATGTGCTTCCTCCACCGCAGTTGCCAGTGACGGTCTTGGTGGCCAGGGCAGCCCAGGCAGAGTACGACGGGTTCGCAATATCGCTGTTGAGCGAGGTCCCGTGGATATTCTGGTTCTCATGTTGCGCAAGATTGATGTTGGCTGGGCAGGTTGGGTTGGTCGGGCTGCTGAACGCCTGGGCCCAGCCAAGGACCATGGAGCCAGCGGAGGTGCTGACGCTACCAGTAGCACCGTTGTGGTTCCATTGGAAGCAGTTCTGGCAGCGGTAGATGAGCGTGTAGTGGGTGGCGTTGATGGTGGAGGAAATCTGGGTGAGCTTGGCGTCGCCGGCGTAGACGGCCGGCATGTCGTAGCCAGTGGCCCAGCGGAAAGAGGTGAGGATTTCATTGCCGTTGGGCCATGCCATCACAAGGAGCTTGTTCGTCATCGTGCCGCCGAGGGAGATACCGCACCAACCGGTGCCTTGGCCGTTCTTGGAAGCGCATTGCTGTTCACTTTGTTAGCTTCGAGTAGGGCGTCTTTGACAAAAGAGCGATGACATGCAAGGTAACCGATGTATTCGTTGGCATCCACTGTGAGTGCATTTTGAGGCAGGGCGAAACCGTATGTCAGGCCGCCGGCAGTTTGGGCAGTCGTGGCAGACCATGTGCTGAAGATGATGCCGGTTGTCGGGTCGGTGTAGGTTGTCGGGGTCGAGGCCTGAGCTGCAACTCCTTCAAAGACTAAGTGATGATGTTAGTGGAAGTCTTGGCTGGGAGGCTCGGTGACATACGCGGCGAAGCCGCCAAGAGGGCTGCCAGAGCACCGGTGCGACCGAAGAACTTCATGGTGCCGGACGTCAACGTCAAAAAAGGTCTAACAACCAAAACAATAATTGACTCTCTGCGACTCGCAGATGGGAGAGGCAATATTTAAAGGGGCGACATCTTCTCGAAATCTGCCAAGCCTCCTCCCCTGCCCATCATATCACCTTGCCTCCCTCTTGTCCTATGCGACTTTCTTCTTTCAGCCAGATGAGATGTCCAAAAGTTGGCGCTGATGCCACATGACCACAGAATCCCGCAAGCTGGCTCGCCCATTCAGGGTTGATTTGATTGTGGATGGATTACATGGTATGCGAATCCGCCGATAGGAGGAAATGTTTGTCTGGTCGATGGAGGGAGTGCGGTCAAGGACGTGGTGGTGGGGTTGAAAGTCTGCCAACGGAATGTAACATTGCCGATTGCCTTTGTTGGTCAAGCCTCATGACCGGGGGGGATCCAGGATATCTAATCTACCAGAGGCATGAGGAGAAACAGCAAATCAGATGAAGGGGGATGGCATTAGACGCGGGACGGGAGTTTGCACATGAGACGAACTAGAGCTGATAAAAAAGAAACATGCGCAGCAAGGAGAACTCTTGCATCTGGGTTTTCTGAACACTGCTCGGGACTCTGGACTCGGAACGGCATAGTACCCAAAGCTCTGGATCGCAAGATGCAATGTCTCGGGACTGTTGGAGTGAGGTTGAAAAAGGCGTGCAGCGCATGGCCGCCATGTCCAGGAACGGGAACGCGGAGGCAGACGAAGACGCTACCCCACGTTGCGCGCCGGCAATTCGAGCCGCGCTTCCCAATCGAACCGGGGCCCTGTGCCGTCAGCTGGGGTCCCTTGGGCTGCACGCCAGGAGCTGGATGCAACCTCGACAGCTTTCAACCATTCTCAATCATGAGCGCGAGGTCTCCGATGCGTTCGTTTGTCTGCCGGGCCCCTGCAGTGGATGTGAAGGCGTGTTCCGGGCCAAGACTCCAAGCGTCAAGACAAACGCCGGGTAGCTTGTGATAGATTGCGGGGGGGCATTCAGAAGAAAGCGTGTTTGCGAAAACCCAGGGGTTTGGGCGGCGTAGTGTCTGGTATTGAGAGTCAAGTCTCGGCCACGCCCGTCGAGGGGGAAAGCCAACCAGGAGTCGAGCGAATTATCGTTGGAGCATTATTCAGCTCGAAGTCTTTGTCGTTGGATATGCCGGGCGTGGTTTGTGGCAATCCTGGCTGGGCAGGTCGGTGAAGCGCCGGTTGAATGGGTGTGTTGGTGCCCAGAAAGGAGACATCAAGGCACGGAACGCGGGTATTCTGGGCGCAGAGTGTCTTCATCTCGGCTGGCCGCGATGCGACGTTGCGGTACTGCCTCGACCGAAGCCAAGCACGCAAGGCGGGTGGTGATTGGAGAGACCAAGCCTCGACGGCCTCGTGGAGGTGACACACGCCCAACTTGTAGATTGCTCGGTGCCTGGGAAGATGACAAACGGATGACACCAGACACCCTGCCGGCGCGGCAGGGCGGGTGCTTGCTGGTGAGCCGCAATAAGCAAGCGGGAGTGAGTTCCGAGGCTGGAATTGTCTTGCTTGGGTATTCGTGACGAGAGAGGAGGATCTTTTGTCTTTGGTTTGTTGGGTCGAGACAGGGCGAAAGGGAGCAGAGGCCAATGATGGCCGGTCCGCTTATTGGATTCCGGGCCTGGTGAAGGCTCCCGTGGGATCGGCCATCGTTAGTCGTCGACCTGATCTCTTGGTCCGAGTCGGTAGGGGCGACCGCCGATGCGGCAATCGAAGGCTGTTCCTTGACTCGGAGTTCCTAGGCAGTAGCCAAGAGTGAGGATGCCGAGATCCGATTCTAATGATTGTCGGTAATTCATGTGTTGGAGGACAAACAAGGCGGTGATTGTTATGATGGAGGGAAGTTGAAGTTTGGCAGAAGTTTGGCACAGGAGAGGTCGTGAAATAGGGAAGGCGAGGTGCTGTATTTCAACCGCTGGTAGGTGCTTTCCCCCGCAAGCTTTCCTTCCTTTAGCGGAACATGAGCCGAACCGTCCGTCCTCTGTCCGACCTGAACGCCACCCACTAAAACAAACATCATCATAAATTATTGAGTGAGAGTGGTTTATTGTTCTTACGACTTTGAACACATCATGCACATTAAGCACAAAAACAAAAAGGATGATCAGTGGGAGGCTTGAACTCCCGGCCTTGGCATTACCGAACATCTCACATGAGATATTAGTACCACGCTCTAACCAACTGAGCTAACCGACCAGATGGGATGCCGTGATTGGCTGATGGCTAGCAATGCGGAAAGCTGGCTCATGTACCCTTCACACACGTCTAGTCACACTTTATGTGATTCCTTCCTTATTCAATGTCCACAGTTACTGGAGAGAAAACGGAGTGGAATTTCAAAGCTGATGTATGTATCGAACGAAAATGGAATTGTTATAGTAATACCTAAAGAGTGGGTGTGAGAAGACAAAGTAAATGCACCCAAGTGCTATGTGTCGCTGATGCCCGCTATGCCAAACTCCGTGATGATGCACGCGGTCTCCGAGGAAAGCCACCTGAAATGGACAAGAAACGCCGACTATATCCCTTTTACCTCCCTCTTCTTCCGAGTTCAGCCCCGTCTAAGAGTCGAAAATCGCCCCGAAGGCCGGAATACCCCTGCTCTCAAGCCCGTACACAACTTTCCTCGTCACCTTTTGGTTAGAAATGATGACCACCGCCTCACAAGGTCCCATCTTCTTGCCACCGGCGTTCTCAATCTGAGAAATGCCCGCTTGGCGCCGGCTGCTCTCCCAGATGCGGTACGTAATCGCAACCAGGTCGGGACGGCCCGTCTTCTTGGTGTCGATGATGACGGCGTTCGGGTCGGCCTTGTAAATGGTGTCGATCACCGCCTGCCCGTACGTCTCGAGGGGTCGCTGCGTGGACCAGATGATGCGCACCGGGTGGTCGGGTTTCTGCACGAACAGGCTCAGACACGGCCCGATGCCGGAGCCGGTGGCGATCACGATGCAGGGCTCAAAGAGCCCGGCCACGCGGAGGACGCCGTACTGCGGGACGCCGCGGGTCCAGATCTTCTTGGGCGGGTTCTTGATGATCTTGTCCGTCCAGTCGCCGGCGTTCGACACGAGCACCGAGAAGCCCTTCTTGCCGGCGTTGCTGAGCCCCTTTGTTGCCTGGCCCTTCTCGGCGTCGGCGGCGGTCGGGGCGGCGGGGTTCGGGATCACGGCGAAGGCGTGCGTCTCGCGGAGCGGCGCGTCGGTGAGGCGGACGGCCTGGCCGTAGTGCACGTCGGCGTAGTCGAAGTTGAGCTTGACGACGTGGGCGGACATGGCCTCGGCCTCGACATCGCGCAGGCGCAGGCGCGTCCAGGGGTAGGCGACCAGCGCGGTGATGACGATGAGCATCCAGAAGGACGGGGTCATGACGACGGAGGCGGCGTAGGGGATGTTGGCAGCGTCGGCGTGGTCCTCGGCGAGCATCATGACGAGGGCCCAGAAGAGGAGGACGACGGACCACCCGAGGAAGCGGTGGGTGCCCTCGAACCAGTTGTGCAGCAGGACGCGCGCGCGCGGGTGGGCGAAGGCGATGATGAGGAAGAGGAGGAGGCCGATGAGGTAGCTGTCGAGGAGGATGTAGGCGCGCAGGGCGGTGCTGGGGCGGTCCATCTCGGCGGTGAGGACGACGAGGAAGAGGACGAACCAGAAGAAGGAGGCGACGCCGCAGCCGGAGTGGATGCCGCCGTAGGAGTAGACCTTTGCGAAGGCGCGGCGGACGGAGAGGGGTGCCTTGGCGGGGAAGAGGACGAAGACCTTGAACATGGCGTTGACGGTGTGTTCGTTGCGGATGAAGAGGGCCGCGAGGATGTTGGCGGAGACGGCGGTGGCGCAGGTCTGGGGAGTGAGGGCGGCGCCGGTGAGGACGGAGTTGAGGATGACGAAGATGAGGCACGCGATGTTGGCGAGGAAGGCGAGGGTGAAGATGCGGCGGTAGACGGAGCCAAAGTTCCAGCGCAGATACCGGTAGGCCCGGTTGCCTTTCTTGTCTGGCACGGTGATCTCGTCTTCGTCATCGTCGGAATCGTGAGCTGAAGCGACGGACGTCGAGGCTTCGTGGGCAGGCTCTGGAACAACGAGGGTGTGCGTTGAAGAGTTGCGGCTGCTCATCGGAAAGAAGGCCCTCGCAGGTGGTGTAAGAGAGAGCTCAGGGTTGACATGGTGCACTTCTTCGACTGGAAGAGTGACAGAGGAGGCCATGGCAGAATGGGAAGACATTGTCGGCGAGGGTAAGGGAAGAACTGGTGGTTCTGTCAGTACAGTGACTCAAGCGGCCTCGGCGGCCTCATCATGATAAGACGACTTACAAGCAGGACAGCTCAAAGTCAACGAAAGAGGACGATGAGAAGAGATCGGAACAGGAGATGACAGAGAGATAGGAGCTAAGGAAATAAGCCAAAGATATAGAGAAGACAAAAGAAATAAGGAAATAAGAGAAAAAAGGAAAAGAGATAGGAAAAAGAGACTAGGAAATGGTATTCTTGGATTTTTTCTGATTCTGGTGTGATGGGGAAAAGAAGATCACCAAGGGAGAGGGCCCCGATGGCCTGATATAAACCCCCTTCATGATGCTAAAGGGCGAATGCCTTCATGACCCGTCACATGTGGTGCCCACCGGTAGATGCCATAGGTGAGCGCCACGCCTGAAGAATAGTCTCCGTAGCCAAAATAGAATCCGGCGACGTTGGGCGCCATCATCCCAGGCACGAGGAACCCCCGGCCTTGCCCCGGTGCCCATCGACAGTTCAGCTAGACCTGGACGAGGGAGGTCGAAAAGCCATGGAGGCAGTCTAGTCACGTGGCGTGGTGGGAGAAAAGAAGGTACGGCCTCGAAAGGCACGGTTGCGTCGACGGCTGAAAGGTCCCGTCGGAATGGGTGCGGCCAAGCCGGTAGTCTCACAAAAATAGAGGGGAGGTGGTTGGGTGTGAGATGGATGGGATGGGGGTGGGAGGTTCAGTTCAGAAAGTTGGAGGGAGTGCGCTTGAAAGGGGATTGGCTGCCGAGACCAGGGTGTGGTGTTCGTCCCATGCAGTGTGCTTTTTCCTCCAGCAGAACCAGACGCGGCCATGGCCGGGCCAACGTGGCGCGCCAGAGGTTATCTTGGCCCTGCATCGTGGTGTGCAGAAGTCGATCAGGAACCATGGCTTGCGTGGCTTGGCTGTTGAAAGAAAGAAGAGCACATGCAGGCTGGATGTTGGGTGCGCGTGTGTGTGTTAGTGCGCAGCCAACCCAGCTCTCTGGAGACGGATTCTTCCGATCGAGCAAGCGCACGGCGTCTTGATGGTTTCTTTACGCCTCAGATCCGTGAGGTGGATTGGTCAGGATGTGGATTCGTAATTGCTTTTTTTGACCGAATAGCTCGGATCGGAGTCAAAGATGCGATCCCGGGGCTGAATATTGTTGCTTCTTGGCCGAGACGGGCAGCCTCGAAAAGGGCATTGCTCGCGGTGCCAAAGCACATTTTCATTACAGGGTATCTTGCCTGCGAGTGAGTACATCAGAGCGGCTGGGACCTGAGCAAGAAAAGAAAATGGAAAAGATGGATACCGTGAGACATCGCCTTTCAGATCCGGTCCTTCGGACACATTGAGACAGTGCTGTTGGTGAGGCGGATTGACAGCCAGCTAAACCGGCTCAATCCCCGTGGTAATAGCCTCGATAAGGTGAACTCGTCTGTCTCTCCCAGACATGTCACCGTAGTGCCTGGTTTACTAACGGAGACATTGGGGTGGATCCCTATCATTTTCCCGTCTCCCGCCCTTGACGTGCTAAGCGTGGAGCGCCCATGGGCAAACACCGAAGTGAAGTGGCAGAGACCGAGCAGCAGCCTTCTGGCATGGAGAGAGCGCGCTAGGTCGCTTCTCGAAGTTGTGGCTGGATGGCTTCATGCGCGTGCTCGGCGCAGACTGGGCGGCGCTGGCGTATCTCGAACCCCCTCGATAGCATCGGGGGGATACGATGGGATGATGTTATGGGAGACTATGGGGAACACTGCTGCTGGTCGTGCGATTGAGATGTGATAGGTTGCCCGGAATGCTCATATCTCGAACCTCGCAGTGGTAGTCGTATGTGGCCTGTCAAGCTGAATGTCTGAAACACCCAGCATCGAGGGAGAGCAGAAGAGGAGCTCTTTTGCTGCCTGACGATGACGACTGCGGATCTAGACGTCTAGCTGGTAAGACACAAGACGTTGTCCCGGATGCTGCCTTGATGGGCTTCCAAAAAATGGACCTGGTGATGGGGTCGTGAAAACATGCGCCGAGCTAACGCAAGTCCAGGGTAGTGATGGTAAGAGAGAACGATGGAGATATTGTGGGCATGAAGAAGCATGTGGCAAAGCGGAAGCCAGTCAGCCTCTTGCGGGGAGACTTCTTCTCCTCCACGAGTGAGGCGCTTTCAAGCTTCCGCCAGGTTACGTGACATCGTCTGGCACACCCCGCGGCGCCTTTGTCCTCCCAACCCGAGGGTTGGTTGCTGGCGCCACGGCCGAGCTGGAGGGCCAATCGACGCCGGTCGCTCCATGATCTAGGACATGCGCTACCGGCACTAGCGCAGGAAGAAGAGACATAAACAGAAACATGAGATAGCCACATAGCTTAAGAATCCATCTCGTGTGTGTGTGCGTGTGTGTCGGGAGACATCCACAGAAAGAGAGACACTTGCGGGAGCTGTCAAAAAAATAGAAAAATAAAAAGGGCCCGGGCCAGGAATGCCAACGCCAGCCAGGTCTCAAGGGATTACCGAGGACTCGCGAACCTGTCACTTGGCGTCTAGGGATGGTGGGCTTGACGGCTAGGGCCAGCACACGGTATGCTCCGTTCTTCACGCAAGACATGTCGGCGATATTATCGACGACCCCCCCGGTCGTAAACTGGTTTAGGGTCCTGCTGCCTACGATGTTTCGAGGCCGGGGAAACCTGGGAGTTGGGGCCGCGGCGCTTGTTGCTGTAGGGCGAACGGGCGACCGCTTGGCCGGGACACAATAATTTGCTGCAACCGAGGAACGTTGTGGATTCCGCGCGGAGGCTGCTCCGGGCGATCAGCGATGATCAATGACCTGACAATCGGGACAGAGTCTCAGGGTCTCGAATTTTCGAGGCGTGAAGACGGGGCTGTCGCCTGCGTTGTGCTCTTGGGGACTTTGGGGACCCCGTCTCTTGCGTCCCTGATGATGATCTGTCGATCCTGTCATGCTCCCTTGGATGTTGACCGTTGTTAGGGAGAGAGGGTGACAAGACGGGAGGGGACGGGAGGATTGAGGAAGGGGGAAAGCAGGAAAAATATACCTATTTCGGGCAGAATCTCCAAATTTATCTTTGTCTTTAACGACATGATTGGTTGAAGTCGTCAATGTGGTTGCAGCACCAGTCGTTTTACTGCAGAGTCCGAGATCCTGCTGCTATTTTTCTCCAGCACTGGGCAGTCGTTCGCCAACGGCACACACGAAACATGATCGCCGTCGATATAAAGTTGTAACCTGTTTAATTAAATGACGGTTGTGCATTTCTGCGCTGAAAATACTCAGGAGAGATTGCGAACCGAGGCTGACCGACCCGTCGTTCAAGACGTCAGACACAACGGCGTATCATTGAAGACGGGAATATCTTGCGACCGGTTCAATGCACATCTTTCCGTGCCTCGGAAAAAAACAAAGTGGTCAGATATCACGCCATTCCGATCGATCAAACTTCCCATCTGCATCGTGCTGTGTCTGGAAGAAGGAATTATTTTTACTGTAATTTCATCATGAGAAGACAAACCATCCCCTGAATTCCCCCACCAACCCCGCTTCGCATTTCTTCTCCTCCGCCTTACCCTTCTCTCTCTGTGTGTCCTTGTCTCTCTGTCATATGCTCATGAATGTTCATCCCAGGATCATTAAGATTATGTACATTTCAGACCTGCATCACTTAGACAATGCTGTCCGTCTCATAATAAGGATCGTCGGGCAAGTAGGGGAACTTGCGAACGACGACATCGCCCTTGTACTCCCACAGGTCCACCTGGGTCGGCTCGTAATCCAAGCCACAAGCATCGGTCTCGGCTCCGAAGGTCAGCACGTCTGTGGTGTTGCCGTCGTGGTAGTTGATGCGGACCATGTTGACCGTCTCCACGTTGGGGCCGACCTCGAAGTAGTTGGCCGGCATGAACTGGATGCCAGAGTGCGCCGTGGTGAAGACAGTGGTGGGTAGGTCGCCGGTGTGCGGGACGTGGTGCATGCCGAGGTTGAGCCACAGCACCAGGTCCGTCTGGTTCAGGCTCTCGCCGTCAAAGAAGTCGTTGAAGTTGACGGGCGGGTTCTCGACGTCCTGGTTGTTGTACGGGTGGCTGCTGCGGGGCTCCGTGTCCTTGCGGACGGAGACCATGATGTCCTGCTCAGCCCACCGGGCCGCGTTCTTGAGGATGTTGGAATCCTTCACCGTCAGGTGCGCGAGGCCGGTGTACGGCAGGATGCGGTAGGCGCGGTACTCGCCGTGCCTGTTCTTGACCTCCTGGTTGAGGACAAAGAGCTGGTCCTGGTTGTTGTAGCTCCAGTCGAAGCGGCCTTGGTCCTCGTTCTCGATGAACTCGCGCTCGACCTTCATGGTGTTGAGGGCCTTGCCCTTGGACCACGGGTAGACCTGGGTGGTGGGCACCTGGTGCATGCGCTGGACGCTGTTCTCCGTGCCAAAGATGTCGAAGTCGGCCTTGAAGTTGAGGACGTGGTCGTGCATGGAGCCGGAGAGGTTGTCGTGGATCTTGAAGCCGTATCCCTCGTTCTTGGCGTAGAAGGCAGCCTGGATGTAGCCGGACGCGCGGACCTCGACCGCGACGGATCCGTCCAGGAAGAAGGAGTAGCTGAACATGTAGTCGTAGTTTCCGACAGTGGAGACAGAGCGAACGGTGAAGTAGACGTTCTTGGTGGCGGTGACGTACTCCTGCGAGCTGTGGCGAGCCATCGGGTAGTCGGCGTCGTACTCGAAGAGGCAAATGCTGTTCAAGTGGGTGTGGGTTGTCTCGGAGACGTAGAAGGAGGAGTTCAGGTAGGTGGCGTATGACGGACAGTCGTATCCCTTGAGAAGCTCAAAGGCGAAGGGGCCAAATCCATAGTAGGTGTCGAGGTACGCAACGTGAGACTGGGTAGGGTCACTGCCGGCGTAGTGAGCCAAGGCCTCCTGAAGGCCAAGCTCGTAGAGGATTCTCTGGCCCTTGTAACGGATGTCGTAGAGGGCCATGCCGGTGTCGCGCGTGAAGCCAACGTAGAAGCTCCAGCCCATCCACTCGACATACTTCCTGTCGGGGTCCACGGAGTATCTAGCACCCTGGGGAGCGACTGAGGTGGGAGGAGCGTTGGTGTCAAGGGGGAGAATCTCGCCCTGTTGGTCAGTCGCAGACCAGTCTCCAGCCCAGTTACCGCCAAGCTTCTCGACCTGTCCGCTCCAGTAGGCGTTGCGGAACTCCTCAGTAGTCTCGTAGAAGATGCCGTTGTAGTACCATCCCTCGACGGTCCATTGAGAAGGGTCACGGCCGGTGACGTCTGACATGAAGAAGAGACCCATGGGCATCATGGACTCGACGTCGAAGATTGTGTCGGGGATGCTCCAGAACGTGTCCCAGCGCTGAACGCGGCCATCATCCTGGTAGTAAGGGTCAATGCCCCAGATGGTGAGAGTGTCATTGTCGAGGCCGAGAGCAGTGGCGTTCCACAAGTCCAGGGTGATGTCTGCGACAGTCTTACTGACTTCATTGAGCCACTCTTGGGCGAGATCGTCGTCGGCATCGAGGTTGCGGACACGGCCACTGGTCTTGCGTGTGTACGGGTAGTCAAGGCGCTCCCACGTGGTGGTGCCGTTGGTGACGGGAAGAGGGCCGACGATGATGTCCTGGTACTCAGGGTCCTCGGAAGCGCTGAAGTCGATCAAGACGTGGGCGTAGCGGGCCGGGGCAGGAGCACTGCCGTCGATGTATGCCAGGGCTTCGGACTTGTTGGGGGCCATGAGCTCCACGAGAACACTACCGTTGTTAGTCTGCGTTCCGGGCAGCTGGGATCCGGTTCACTTACATGGTGTTGTCCCATGAGGTAGCGTTCTCACTCTGTGTGAGGTTCAACTCCGTTTGAGCGAAGAGCCACTCCGTAACGCCGGCTGCCTCTGGGCCGGTCAAGCCACTCCAGATGTTCTCCTTCGGGGCGTCAACATCGTTGGGGTCGTGGACAACGCAGTCTGCTGGCTCGGAGCTGTTGCTGAGCTGGCGTTTGCTCATAGCATGGGCGAGGGCCTTGCGGCCATGGCCTTTGGCACGCTGCTGAGCCCATGGGGCCTTGGGGAGGCCATTGACTTGAGGGATGATGTCAGAGCCGAGCAGAAGCAAGGCTCCCAGACCGAGGGTGCGGGTGAGCGAGGAGAAGCCCATCTTGTCTGAATGCAGTTGTCTTGTCAGGCAGGATGGAATACCCAAAGAGGCGCTTGAAGCTCCGAGAAACCCTTCATGTTCATGAGACTGCTGCTGGCCTTTATGTACGAAACTCTCTCTGGAGTCCGTCGGCGAGACATCCAGCGATGATGTCGCAATGTTGGACAGCCCCGACACCGGTGATGGAGTCGTATCAATGACAATCGGGAATACCTCCATCAGACTATCGACTGACAGCGGTTTCCCATGTCCCGGCCAACATCCATACCCTGATCTCGACTAACCTTGAGTGGCAGGCCGAGCCGCCAACCAGCGGGAGCCTCATCTGCAGAACTCGGTTCAAGACAAGGCCGTTCCGACAGACGTTGAGATGCAAGCTACGTGACCGAGTTTGCTATCATGCAAGAACCTTTGCGATGCACCCCACCTACAGGCGGGATGATCGCACAGAGTTGCCGGATTCAGCCCCGGCCCGTGGTAGACAAGCCGGGGGATGCTGATATCGCGGGCCGCGGCCAGCGAAATGTTCGGTCGCAGTTCATCTCAAGAAACGGCTGCGAGATGATGATGTGCTGCAAAAGATGCTTGATCAGCCAGTCTTGGCCGTTGGTTTGCCTGCCACCAGCTCGGCTGTCGAGATCACCAGGGTGCGTTGTTGCGGAGCATCGATTGATAAGACCAAGGCCGAACTTGGATAGTAGGTCCGAGACGAAACATTCGACCAATTGACTGAATTCTTCATGCAGGCCTTGAAGAAACGGATTATCGGTTCGTTATCTTGGGGCCCAGTCGGACGGGTTCTCTACCGGGGCCGGTCCTGGTTCATCGGGTGGATGGACGGCTCCAGCATTGCCGGGCATGCGGAGAGGCTGGGCATGTGGGGTCAGAAGAAGTCTGTGAGCTTGATGCGGGGAGGATGATAGTAGAAGGGATGAAAGAATATGGAAGTAATAACAGAGACGGAAAACGACGACGATAGAGGACAATAACATTAATACTAGTGAAACAGTATTAGCCCACGGGAAAAGCAGTCGCTGTAGCACTGGCAAATACGGCGGTCTCTTCGAGAAACAGCATTGATGCCGTGGCTTGCGGATGCAATTCCTGACTGGAGCCTTCGCTTCAACCCCACGTGGTTGGCGGCGGCCATAGATCCCATAACGGCCGAAGCCGTTGGCGTGCCTCTCACGCGATAGGTAAGGTTATCCTTGAGATGAAGCATACGTAATGCTGGAGAGACTAAGTTGACGTCGTAGTCCGCTTATCTCCCGTTCTTATCTCGGACTACCTAGCCAACCGGCAAGCCAGGCATGCCAGATGAGAGCTCGAACACGTCGTCCGCCGAAATTCGCGCGGGGCGGGGGCACGAATAGAAAGGTGCGATATCTTTCATAGTTCCACCTGTCAATAAGTCTAGTTTACTTTAGCGGTTCGGACAGTTGAGTCAGGACTTGCCAGATGAACTTCAATGAAGAAATCCGAAGAATAAGGAAGTGCCGTGGATTCGGGGGCGACCGCGATCCCAGCCCCACTTCCCACTTCCCGGCCGGATCCCGGGTTATGGATCATGATAAGCTCGCATAGGTGCTGATAGGTAAACAATAAGGCTCTCGCTGCCGAACATGCAATTCAACTGCTAGCCATGCTGATTTGAGAGCTCGATGTGGAAACAAGCTTCGCCTATCGCAGCCCATGTCAGTAGTTGTGCGGGGTTTTCGGCCAACTTTGACTCCCATGCCCGGCGGTCTGTCGTGACGTCGACGTGGGGTTCATCCTTGGGTTTGAGAGCTCGCATGGTCTTTCTATGCAAGAGAACGACCAACGGCCAGACAAAAATGACGTTTCCGAATGTGGCAGTTGGATTGACCAATTTTGAGCCCCAACGTCGTCGGTGGGAAGAGACTTGCTCCGAAGTCGGTAGCAGCCCTCCATGTTGTCAACCGTGGTGACAGGATCGAGTCTTTCTGGTCGAAAGATGATTTCCCTTCAAGGTTCCAACTGCCACTGGTCTTTCACATGTTTTGATTTCGTAGTGGCGTCTAGGAGAACTCCATTTCGTCGAGGGGAAGGGGTCACTTGTCTGCATCGGTCCAATATCGCATGTAGGCGACCGGTCTTCAACAGCAACATGACGAAAAGACTGCGTTATCTGCCACTGTCGAGACATATCAGTAGATAGATCTAGATAGTCGGGGCAAGACGAACAACACCTGCGACGGTTGCCATTATCCTGAGTGATGCCTCTTTGCGTCGGAAGATAACTTAGATAAGCCGGGCAGTCTTACTCTCGGGCGTGTAGCTCACAAGTCTTTCGCTTTGGGAGCAACGAACGTTCAAGACATCAATCACCTCTGGTTCTTCTCAGGGATATATATAAACTGTCTCTCTATTAGCATTTCACACAGAGGCATTCCCTGATCTCACGTTTCGAGATGCAGTTTGGCGGGCGCAATGGCGCACTATATGGACGGCCACCCATCCTGCCAGGCCAATGAACAGGAGGCATGTTGCCATCGTGGATCAATCTCCCCAGTCCGCACGCAGGATGTCTCCCAAATAGGGGGGCTCTGCGGGCGTCTCCTGCCATTCTCCATGGATGATTTGTTAACGCCCAATGTGACAGCGATCCCGAACGCCCGCAAAGCTGCACGTCAACCAGTGAGACGGAGACAGGATATATAGCGTTGCCCTGATTCTTGTGGGTGAAGCCACAGCCAGTCGTGGCCCGGAGGGTTACTGGGGTTACAACACAGGCCGTCAAATAATGAATGTCACACGATGTTGTGGATTTACTACAGGCTCAGTATACTGCTTCAACGAACACAATTGGACTTATCCTACGAGGCCATCTGTTTTCCCTAGCTAGAACATCTTCTTTTCTCATATGCTCGCCATCAAAAGGTATTCGTCGACGTTATCGCTGCTATTCATTATTATTGCTATCTCTAAACGCCTCTATCGGTCTTCCTATACTCATTTCTCCTCTCATTATAGTCATCGTTACTACCGTTCTGGTCGAACTAAAGCTTCAAATCCATTATGCATAGAAAATATAGCGGCGTAGACATATGAAATTGAGCCGGTCTCCACCCCACACTCAGACAGACCGATTACGCTGATTTATCAGTACCTTAGCACTACTCATGTTTATGCCGAGATGCCAGATAAAAGACAGCGATTGCCACGAAAATGAGAACAAATCCCAACCCAATTCCAACTCCCCATGCTGCTTGCGCATCTTCCTTGAGCGCATCCGTGCCTTTGAACAGAAGGATCCAACCAGCTTCTTTCTTACTAAGCTCCGTTGACGCACAGTAGCAGCTGTCAAAGAAACCAATGAGCTCCCATATGGAGATCAGCAGAAGCCATATGGTGTTAGCCACAAGCAAGAACCATCCTAGTAACCGAAAGAAGACCGCAAAAGCTCCGCTGATATGTGCTCCTGGCCCAATCTCATTTTCCCTCCCATTCTCTCGTCGTGGCTCCGCCAAACGTCTCCTCTCGTATTCTCGCATGGTGACGTGTGAAAGTGCTGCAGAAAGAAGTAAAAATATGCACGCTGCAGTACATAGGACGCCATAGATGAGGTAGCTCCCCGACCTGCAACCCAGACCCTTGACGACGGTCTCAAAGGCCAGGATGAATGCAAGCATCGTGGTACCCCATTGGATCAGAACACCCATGAGTATCGAAACAGCGACATTTTTCCAAAAGATAGGCTTTGCGTCAGAGAGCTCATCCAAACTCGAATACTCATATAAATGACTTTGAGGACCATTAATGCCGTTTTGACCTGTGAGACTGGCTTGAGATCCTCCGGGAGATGGCTGTGAATTGACTTGAGCTCCGGCAGTCTGCTGTGCACCGAGCGGATTCAAATCGTGCGAACTAATGGCCTCGTCAAATGTGACCAGGAGATTGTTGGCGAAGTTCATCCAGGTCAGGACCCGTGCATAATTGAACGCTGGTCCTTCTTGCTTCTGGAATCCGGCGACATCGAATATCCCTAGTATTCTCGGGGTAGGCGAACTTCTTGTATTCGGACTTGACGTATTCTGAGCATTAGCGGATCCCGATGATGTATTAGCAAGAAATCCATCTGCGACTTCAATACCAGGACGATAGCTATTGCCAACGCTTCTAGTACTGAGTACCGGTTTCATGGTGCCCGCTTTGTTCTGTGTGCCCACAAGGATCCAGCCCAAGATGACGGGAACCTTGATCATTTCACAATTAGCATTGACTCTGCCTAACTCTCAGTTTTCTTGCAGGTAAAGAGAATTACATACCAACCAGATCCAAAGGGATCCCGAGGAAAGGACAAGAGCTTCCTCTGTGTCGCCAACTTTCGTTTTCAAGGATCCTACCGCTGTGAGAATCCAGGCTATGATTGCTACTGATAATTGAGCCACGAGTGACAGGGTCACCCCTCTACGAGTCGACTCTAGCTGATCTCCAGCATCTTTCCACCATTTCTCATGTTGGTTTAGAAAGAGCTGACTCGCCAGTGATTGCTTTCTCCCTACAAGACGAGTTGGAGCTTGTTGCGCAGCTTCGGCAATGATAACAGCAGCTTTTGCTCTTCCTGACATGTCCGGCCTTTGATGTCGATGTCTCCTGAATGACTTTCGAATCCAAGTCTTGTTCAGAATCGTGATCATAAGGGAAACCGTCATTAGCATGGGGCTTCCAAGCCCAACGCAAACACTCAAAATGTCAGACCCTGTGCCCCCGGTCTCATACGGCAGCTGCGCAGTGAGGGCTAGCCATGGTAGAAGATAGCTCGTTGACCCGGCGGCGATGCGATTGAAGTTCGTGGCCTGAGATCAAGTAACGTTGGCGGTTGTCTCACAGTAAGTATATCAGACGTGACGTTGAAGCTTACCATTTTGATGTGTTCGCGACTGCAATATTCCCTGCAAAGAGTAACACTGACACCCCAAGAATCATTGATAATTCTTTGATTCTCTTCTATGTTCAATAGCCTGCTCCCATGTATGTCCATGATTAGACCTTCAGCAATACTCTCTTGGCTAGTCGCATTGTTCTTCATCCATTCATCGTGAATCTTGTGAGTGCATTTAGAGTACCAATTATCAGCATCGCTAGTAGCTTTGGTTGGTAGAATCTTATCATCCAGAAAGTTTCCGATATCTTTGAAGTAACGTGTTGCGTTCTGGTCGGGTGAAGACATGGCTTTGTGCTGGTCTATATTACACGTGTGCGACGGTATGAAGGGTCGGGTTTCGACTGTTGCTGGAAGCTGGAGGAGTGAGCGGCCCAGCAGAGCTGCGCAAATTCAAAAGTCAAAATTGTATTCGTTTACATAGTTTGTCAAACCATGGGGGATGGACTAGTTGGGCGCGACCATTTGTAATTTTTGCCAATGGCATCCGCATCAGGCTGGGTGGCGGCCCCCCTCTTGTCAGCCCAGCACTGCCCAATACAATTCAAAGATAATACGAGATCTGGCTTACGGAGTGTGGGTGAGAGTTTTCTGCAAGGGAGGTGCGGCATAATTGATTGGAGGACTGTTTGTTGATAAGAGGTGAGAAAACTAGGTAAGGCTCCCACTGTGTAACCCACCAAGTCTCGAAGTTGCCACAAGGCTCCCCCAGCGGCCGCGCCGCTAAACAGGATACCGAGGTCATAAGCTCGCTACTTTCAAGTGCCTGGATACTTCTATATCATGTGACTCTCGATCGTGAATGACCAGAACTTGCTGGGAAATAATTTGTACATATGCCTGAAACCTTTCAGCGACAGTCGTGAGTTGGTACTCGCAACACTTTCCTTCGTCTCAAGGCTCAATTAGCGCAGGGATCTGTCGTCAACCTAGCCGCATGATATGGACGCAGTCATCAAATAGCTCGACGCTTGATTTCACGTCAAGGAGCACAAATGTGCTTTTTATACCCCGATGTATGGGGTGGCAGTTAGAACAGGTTAGGTGCCTCAGGCGACGTTCTTTTTATTATTTCTTTCGTCTTCGAGAGATGCATCAATAGTAAGGCAAAAATTCCCGCAGGAGTTCCAACATATGTAAATAGATACATGTAATGCCGATGGCCCATGGGAAATCAAGTCCAGGTAAAGCTCCATTTCCATTAGCCTACATGTACAAGCAAGCAACCACCACTTAGGCGGAGTTGATGCGTCTGTTTTCCCGCGCCGTGACCTCAAAGTGGTAGTTGAATTCAGTCCATGATATTTACAAGGTGACCTCTGGGACTAATAAGAAGCTATCATACTTTCCGCCCACATGTAAAACGCACGTCTCGGGGCCAGCCGTCACCTTCTTGTGGTAAGGCGGATTCCGTATGATTTCTTGGCCGGATATTACTAGACGGATAGACTCTCCGGCCGAAAAGAATGTACTGCTTGCATACAGTGCGATGTCGACTTGGACAATTTCGCCTGGTCGAAGGGGCTGGTTCGAAGTCCCAGTGCTGAAGGGTAGCCACGGCTTTGAAAGCATTTCATCCAGCTCACGACGTGAAGCTCGGCAAAATCCTCGCGTAACCCAGTCGTCAGTGAACCCAACAGACCCATGGAAGCGAACCGGTTTTCCTTTTACATCGTGCTTGTCAACGGCGGCGAAGAGGAAGAGGTCACTAGGCACAGGACTCTGTCCGGGCTTCCCGCGAACCTCGACCCAGAGTCGAAGCTTGATCTCTCCTGTTAACTCCGTGTCTTGGTCAAACCGGAAGTCAAAACTGACTTGACCGTTGGTACACTCATAACACAGCTCGGTTGACTTCTCTGAGTGTGACCGCGACAGACCGGAAGGGCCAAGATACAGCTTAGACGAAGTGACCCCCGGTAATGGCCAAGCCTGCTCACCCCGCCGCTCATGAATGACGTCACGGCTTGACCGTACCTCAAGCATCACGGGTGGATGGGATAGAAAGCCGTTGTTACTCTCGCCCTTGACGAAACAGTCCATGAATTGCTTTGTCAGACGCTGAACTTCGGGCGAGTAGAAGACGTCCCACTTGCCCCCACGATGCGTGTAGATCCATTTGTGGCGTGATCGAGCCCGAGTGAATGCCCGGAAGGAGCCTTGTGTGTGAAGACAATGATCCGAGAACGACCCACATACTAGCATGGGAAGCTCGATGTTATCCACTGGAGCAGCTTTCTCCCGCCAGTATGAATTCATGAATGGATGCTTTTCGAGCATCCCCGCAACACTTGCGTCGTTGTCATTGATGAAGTCGGCCGCAGAGCCGGTAAGGGCAGGTTTGACCTCTGTGTGCCACCAAAATGTGAGGAAGCCTGCATCTTCAATGCCTCCTGGGCAGATCGAGTCTCGATAAGGATCGCTGAGCCCCTCCCATGGCACGATGCATTTCAAAGCGGGTGGCGGACCTCCATAGTGACGGCAAGAAGCAACGTGAAACTGAGAGATGGCCAGGAAACTGACGCCGTTGAGACCGACGGCACCATTGCACCATGGCTGTCGCGCCACCCATTCAGTTGCTTCATAGTATGCCTTGGACTGGTCGTCTGACATAACAGTGGCCTTCCCCTCGCTGCCACCGAAGCCGGGGAGGTTGAGATTGACAACAGCGTAGCCAGCTCCAACCCAAAAGTTTCGATCAGGAGATTCCCAACTAGTGATATTCGAGAACTGTAGGCGGCCCCCGGCCTGGGGAATCAGTCGATACTGCTGCGGCGGGCCGCCAAGAGGCGTTTTCCGCAAAGCTGGAAGCTTATGGTTGTCATATGGATGGGCGCACATAACGACTGGAAGCTTACGGCCGTCGGCCTCTGCCCGGTGTGATCTAAATACATTGGCAAGAAGCTTCGTGCCGTCGGTAAGCATGACTGCGACGTCATACTCGCATAGGATATCGGGATCTGCAGGCACAAGGGTGCATTGCGGCTTGAAAATTTGGTATGTAGTGACAGCCCGGGACAGCAGCGGGCGCAGAGAGTGCCACAAATTAGAGACTTGCTCCAGCTCATTCATACTGGGCGTGCGGATTGGGTCGAAGCCAGATGCAGGGGCAGGTGTACGGGGGGGGGGGGATTCCCACCACCTAGCTTGAGACCACTGCCTTCTTATGTATTGCAAGATAGACATGTCATTACATCACCCCTAAAAAAATTCAAGTTGAATGCTAATATCAGATGGACGCTCTGTGTCGTTGGCCAAAGAAAGAGGATCGCACACTGTCGTCGGTATCAATAACACTCCGACGGCGGTTGGTAGCCACCCGACTAGGCCGATATTCATCCAATATCGGCACGTCGGCATTTCACGGTCCCGCGGTACAATTACTGCGTGGACAGCTCTTGGTGGCGTCGCAAATACCAGCCAGTCTTCTGCGGGTGGCGTCAAGTTTGACAAGCATCGGCTCCCACATCGTCGGAGATCCGGAAGAGGCAACACCGCCGACAATCCTACGCTGATTGCACAATACGTCTCGCCGATCAACCGTGCAGGTTGTAAGCGGGACCCTGACAGCCCAAATGATTCAAACATGCTTGTTTGGGTAGTGGAAATTTTGAATAGAAAACCTGCTACGGCAGTGGAAATTACAATCCTCGAGTTGACGTGATTCGCCAGGGTCTATTTAGGAGGGAAGCTTCCATGCAGCATGCTGGGGCATTATACCACTAAGTACTTGCTGAAGGAATGGCTGACCGGTGAGCAGTGAAGATATAACTTAGTTGGGCATAAGTTCAAGTTAGGAATGACGTGTTGGTGCAAAAAGACCTTGGATAAAGTGTATGGACAGTAGAATATGCGGTACCATATGTACGCAGCCAATAAAGGTAGATAAGAATAGGGATATGTGCTTGGCTAGTGCTGTGTAATTTATTCAGAAGACTCTGAGGACAAAGGAAGACTTAGATCTTGCCAATTCCAGCCTTACTAGTCACTATGGACTTGACGTTGCTAGCCTGGATGGGGGTGATAAGGTTGGCCTTGCTCTTACCCAAGGCGCTCAGAGCCGCGGTGCTCTTGAGGCTGGGCCAAGCGCCACTGCCGGACAGAGAGTACGGTTGGCAACACAGTTGCGGCCAAGCGACGAGCTGCGGGTGGAGATGGAACCAGAGTCAGGGACGTCAAAGATGTTCGCACCGCTGGAGCTCGAGCCGGGATCGGCAGCCACGCGGCCATCTCGCCGAGGCTGTTGATGACGCAGTACAGGTTGAAGCCGGTGACGGCGTACGAGACGAAGGCCGACAGCGGCCCCGCGAGCGAGAGCACCTGGCCGCTGCTGACGAACAGCCCCGTGCCGATGGCGCCCGAGAGCGCGAGGAACTGCACGTGCCGCGACTTGAGCTTCCGGTCGAGGGTGCCGATGTGCTGCAGCTCCTGCTCCTGCTTGAGGTGGTCGTCGGCCGGGTCGCCGCCGCCGTACCGGGCTCGATGTCGACGGCGTCGGGATGCCTCGTGGCGGAGCCGGGTGGTAACCTTCTCCGCTTTTCTTTTTCCTCCATCGTTTTTCACCGTTGTCTTTGTTGAGAGATGGTTCCTTTGTGGGAAGGTTCGGAACTCTGGCGAATGGTTGTCTCGAGTGTGGCGCGTCGCGTCGAGGAATAAAAAAAAGCAAAGGCCTACACCAAAGACATTCCCTTCGAGAACCGTACTAAAGTCAGACAGGAGTTTCGCGACGAGAGGGAGCGACGTCCGTCATTAAGTAACCTAACGGGCGGGAAAGAGACGTTACACCCACGTTTCCCCCATGATTATCGCTGTCGCTTTTCCGGTACATGGCTGGGTGTGTGTTCTTCGACCTCCCCGAATCAGGAGCTTGGCCTGCAGATCGCTGCAGTCCTGATCCTGCAGCAAACGGCACATGGCCAGACCGAGGTGCGGGGTTGATAAGAGCCGTCTGTTGGGGAACGTTGCCATTTTGGACGACAGAAAGACAGTCGAGTGCGACGATCCTCGCACAATGTTACGCGGCATCGAAGAAGTTTGATGACTTTTCAGATTCACTTTGGTGAGAGGACGGCAACTGTTGCCAAACACGGGATCGCGATGCGTCTGACCAAGGAATGGCTTGATATTTCAGTTCACCAGGAGACGTCCCCGTATAAGACCTCCCGCCCCGTCATGCTAGACGCGTCAGGCACCCTCCGCTCGCGATACCCGCTGTACCACTTCAACAACTCAGGGATCGTGTCGAAAACTGCGAGGTCCATCGGGTCCACCGACATATATCTCCAAGCCCAGGGCTCAGGGGAGCCGCCGGCCTGGTCCGGCTGGTAAGTCCTCCGCCGGCAGTAGACAATGTAGAAGTAACACTCGTAGCCGCTCCCGGTGTCCCATCCAGCGGCGCACTCCCAGTCCCCGTCCACCGTCTGGTTGAGCTGCTCGGGCGTATTCACCATCTTCTCGGCATACTCGGGAAGGTGCGGTCCGAGCCAGAAGTAGGCCTGGTATCTCTCCCTGATCTTCGGTAGCCCCGGCCCGCACAGAGTGTTGACCTGCTACGCTAAGATGCGGAACTCCTCAGGGAACGTGATAGTCTCCCGAACCTCCTCGAGGCACGTCCTCTTCAAGGCCCGCTCTACGAGCGAGAAGTATTCCTCGCAGGAAGCTTTCTGTTCCTCGGAAGGGCACCCGCCTGTCCCGTCCATGTCATACACGGTGCAGAGCTCGTCCCAGCGGGTGAGGACCTCGCCCGGCGTCGTGACGAATGTGCCGAGACGGCTGTCAAAGATGGGACGTAGGCTCTGGATCCGCAGATCGTTGACGTCCTCGTCGTCGCCGAAGTCGCCCTCTTCGGGCTCTGCGTCGGCGACCAGAGATACTGGGACAATGTTAGGAGGGCCGGCCCGGCACGAGACGCAGATGTGTAGCAGTTGCAGATGGAGATGGACGCACCGTAAACCTCGACGACACGGCGGTTGTGCTCCGAGATGTGCGAGCGGTACGCCTTGACGGCGGCCTCGATCTCGTCGGGAGTGGAATACATGGTCGCGGCTCGGAGTGAGCTTGTTGCAAGGACGGACGCAGAAGTGTGGTGTTGGGACTCGCTCCGAGGGCGTCTGGCGCGTTTTTTTTTCACGATGCAGTCAACCTTAGGTACCCCCCCCCCCCCCCCTTGCTAACCTAACGGAGGGTATAGCCCGGCCCCACCTAATATATCTCTACTAGGTATCTATAACCCTATACTATATAGGTATATATACTACGCCTCTGAATACTCTTATACCTATACTAATATATATTATAAGGCTAGCTACTACCTTCTTATAGTAAAGCAGATTATAAATAATTTCTTAGCTAGATATTATAAGATTAATAGACTTTTCAGCTGAAAAGAATATCCTGTTTATATAAAGTGTAGTTGAATAGACTCTCTCACCTTGCAGTGGTCGATCCAAAGACCATCCACTCCCTCAATGCTCATGCCATCACCACCCCAGACGTACTGCGGGTTAAGGTCCTGAAGTTGTTGTGAGTTATCAGCCCGTGCCATTTGGTTTGATCTAGCTTATGGTGATGTGAATGTTTTGAATGCTTTGCAAAATTAGCCAATGAATAACAGGTGCTTGGGGTCCTGTCCACGTACATAACATTCTTGGTACCCTGGGGAATCTTCAAGTCCTTGCCCTGAATGATGCCCTTGCTGCCGACACCTACAATACTCTTGTTGCTGCCAACAGTGAGTTGGGTCTTCGCAGCCTTGTCGTATTTGACGTCGACCTCGCTCTCGTTGGCATCGCAAGAATCTTTGCCGATGGTGTCTTGTCCACCGTTGCTGGCGTTGCAACCAGACTTGGCACGGCATCCCTTCTCGGACACGGTACCCTCGCTACCAATGTAGTTGAAGGTCTTGTCGATCAAGATGACACGCGGGGTGCTGTCAGACAGCCAGGTCTTGAGTCTAGAAATCGCAGTATTAGCGCGTGCATGTCTGACGGTCACGACTTAGGGATAAGAGGGTTGAGTGAAAGAAACTGACTGTGCAATGTCAGAAGGCGCCGCAGCTTTGGCAGAACCTCTGCCAGTGACACCGGTCGCGAAACCATAGGCCGTACCAACGACCTGCGCGGCGGCCAGAGAAGGGGAAAGCGCCACAAGGGCTGCCAGAAGAGTGGAGGAGTACATGACGGAGAAGGGGAAATTGAAATCGAAAACGAGTGAAAGAAAAAGAATGTATGATTAGCGAATACCGACATGGCTCAGGGTTCGATAGACGGAGCTTCTTTATGGTTTCCATCTTGGGCAGTCTATTGAGAGTCTGGGGTCAGTAGAGCTTAACCCACCCTACTGGTACGGAGTTCTCAGTTGATAGGTGGATTCGAGGTGGGAATCATGTAGATGAATGTCTGACCTACTGGGGACTGGCTGCCGTACCACAAAAGACCCAACTGCGCGATGTGCTCCCTGTATACGATCGTACGCTGCCGTATTGGGAATCCTAATATGGATATATACGCCTAATACGGGATAGCCAATCCGTTACGCCGCCCTAAGGCGTTCGTCTCAAGTCGCAAAGCACCACTTGGCCAATACACACGGATCCCTGGATGCTACCATAAGGATCACCTACCGGGGAAGATTTGCCAAAGGGGGCATGGCACGCTGCTCGAAACAAAGATTAAAGGGCCTTTGTACCACGTTTCATCGGCGCGCAAACGGGGAGTCTGGAATACATTTCCCGCCTTGATAGTAATTTACTGGCTTGTATTTAGCGCAGGCTGAGTATGCAGAAGACATAAACCTTCCTTTGCTCCTCAAACAGAAAATTAAAATTGTCGAGTACGCTGGTATCCATGTACACACGTTGCAACCAATGGAGGGACAGCGGATGGTAACAAACAGAGCTCCGTAGACTGGTTGCCCTAGATAGCCTCACTTCACGCAAGCATGATGAGTGAACTCAATTGCAGCCTGACCGTCGAATCCGCCGGGATTGAAATCGAGAGTAAATGACTCTTTAATCTTGAACGATGAACATCATACTGCAGAAATTGCCAGCCGTGACAAGAACTCGGAATGTTTTAACTCATTAAGTCTCCGCGAGTCCATCCTGGCACCCTTGCAAATGTCTCCACCAGAGCCATGCCGCGGTCAGGAAGAGAAAGGATAAGGGTCCGCAAGAGGAACTCGGAAGGATTGAAAGACTTAGTCTCCGAGAGAGGGACTCGGACCAAATAGTCACTTGAATCGCATTAGAGAGGGGTGCCGAGATGGAGATTTTGCCGCTACGCAGGTTGGCTCCCCTAAGTGGATTTCTTATTTCGGACAGGCTATTACAACGTATCCAAATCACCATTGCATGGATTTCAGTGAATGAATTGGGAACCTATGGGACTCAGTAGACATGAGACAAGTGGCATAGCTATTGCCTCGATTATTCGCAGCGGGATTGCCAGTTAATAGTGGAGGAAAAAGACCATTATGCAGACGACACCCTCAGAAGAATTCCTGGCTCAGGGGATGACGCTGTACATCAGGCATACCGCCTACCAAGCATCGATCGAATGATGCGCAAGCTGTTTCTGTCATTAAACTGGCCGTGCAACCTTGCTGGTGATGTGGATAAAGGAAAGGGGCAGGCGCCGGAACAACGGACGGCGGAACAGCATAGCAGTCTTCCCGACCAGACCAGAGGCCAGGGCGCACTTTACCATCCAGAAGAGAAATGAAGTATAGATGAGATAAGGGGGGCGACTCAGTCCTGTGACTGTCAGACTGTGGGACTTAAGTCCGTGTAGACGGCGCCTCTGTGAAATTCAATAAAATCTTTTCATTCTTAACGGACCCATCAGACTCGTCTGGAGATGGTTGAAGACGCAGGAGCATCAAGTAATGTCTAGATGGCATCCCATGAACACTTTTCTGCGCTGGCTTTATCGAAAGCAATCCGTGGCGGGGTTTGATTGGCATTCATGACCTGCATGCTGTGTGCATTTGATTCTCCTTGGCCAGGACCCAGGCGCTGGTCTCGAAGTGTTCTTCCCAGTAAACGACCTCAGATACTTCTCATTCTATCGCTCTATTGCAAGCGTAAAATAGGATTTCAAACATATAATGTATTAATTCAACTTGTATTATCTCAACAGGAGATGGCACTGCCCTACAGGAAGAGTCAGGCATATCCATAGGCGGAGGCCAGCACAGATCAGGCAAAGAGCTGTTGGAGATAAAAAAGCAAAAGCCACGTGAGACGCCTAAGAATATTGGTTAATGGTTGGATACACAAAGCTGAAAGCCATGAGACGAGCATTCGATGCCTTATGCAGATCGCTTACTGAGTAGACAGGCCCAGGCCGTAGGTTCATCATCAGCGCATTCCACACCGGTATCCCGCGCCGGGCCGCCGTGCGATAAGCCCCGATCGGCGCCGCTCCCGAAGTGGGGAATCGGCTTCCGTTTGCAATCCTGCATCGGACTTTCAGGCATAAAAGTGCGACTGATCCCCCGTGCTCTCCTCGTCTTTGACCACGGCCTGTTTTCTGACGGATACCTAGGGCCATCTGCCGTTTTTGTTCCGAATTGAAATCTTAAACAAATTCAGCCGCGGGCACAAGCTTCTACATGAACTCGCACTAATATCTGACATGCGCCGGCTGCGGGGTCTGAAAGTTAATTCAACCGATGAACTGTGCCGGTTACCATGTCGTGACGTCCCCTGAAAACGGCATTTGGAGCCCAAATTTCCCCTCCCGCGGAGAACATCCGTTCTCCTAGGGAGAGGGGTGCCGCGGAAGACTTTGAGACATCGTCTATCACCCCTCTGAGTCACCCCTCATGCAGGGCGCCGATAAGAGCTCTCACGTCATTTCCCTGCCACATTAGCTACCCCTCCTCTCCCTTCCGAATCGCAGCTTGCATCTTTCCCAGCATCAACCACCAAAGTCCATCATCCGGCCGGACCAATAGCCAAGGGGGAGCCTCGTCCATCTGTCCATGCGGTAGAAAGACTGTCGGGAAACTCTGCTACACTAACCACTGCTCGACCTGGTGGTCTTTCTTCCGCGAGCATGGATCCCGCAAAGCTGACTGGCCAGGCTCTCCTCAGCCACACCATCCAGACGACCCCCATCATTGACAATCACGCTCATCCTCTGCTAGATCTCGAGGCCATTGGCCGCTACCCTCTTTTGTCAATTACTACCGAAGCTCACGGAGACGCAATCCATGCCTCATTGACCAGTCTCGCGCACCTGCGCGCAGTCAAGCAGCTGGCCAAGGTGCTCCGTTGCGAGCCTAGCTGGGAGGCGGTGGTGAATGCCATTGAAGCGAAGCGCATTGAGGACTATGATGCATGGGTTGAGGAATGTCTCAATGGCATCGAGTCCGTCCTCGTCGATGACGGGCTGGACGGCGAGAATGCAGTCTACCCTTACACGTACTTCAGCAGTCTCACTCGGAGTCCTGCTAAGAGAATCGTGCGAATTGAAAAGATCGCTGCTGACATCTTCAACGAGCATCTGCCATCTGACGAAGGCACAACTCGCACGACGGAGGACTCCAACGCCGTGTTCGACAAGGCGCTGAAGGCGTTCGATAACAGCATCCTGGAAGCTATCGCCGACCCAGAGGTCGTCGGCTTCAAGTCCGTCATCTGCTACCGCACCGGTCTCGCAATTCCCAGAAAGCCAGATGCTGCCTTCGCCCGCAAGGCCTTCGAGGGCATCTATGCGACTCACACCCAGGGGACGGACACCGCCTTCACTCGGGTCAACCACCCCGGCCTCAATGAGTACCTGGTCCACCGGCTGGCATGTCTCATCAGGAACACCGAAGGCTCGGGTAAGAAACCCATCCAATTCCACACGGGATTGGGCGACAACGACATCACTCTCACTTCGGCCTCTCCTGCGCATCTTCAGGAATTCATCCGGCAGTACCCCACGGTGCCGATTGTCCTGCTCCACGCAAGCTACCCGTACACGAGAGAAGCCGGATACCTAGCTTGCGTTTACGCCAACGTCTACGCAGATATCGGCGAAATCTTCCCGTTTCTCAGTCGTGATGGGCAGGAAACTGCACTCCGTCAAATACTAGAGCTGTGCCCCTGGTCCAAGATCATTTGGAGCACTGACGGACACTGGTTTCCCGAGACCTACCTCTTGGCCGTGTTGCAAGTCAAAGAGGTGATGGAGAAGGTCAGTACCAACTACACGCCACTACGTAAGAAGAAATATATGCTGACTTGCCCCAGGTCTTGTGCGAGTACGCTCGAAAGGGTCACATGACTTGGCGAGAGGCGACCCAGCTGGTGAAAGACGTTCTCTTCAACAACTCAAACCACATCTACCACCTGGGATTCTCCTTCAGCCCTGAAGAAAGCCACATGAATCCTCGACGACTGTCTGGTAGGAGTGACCTGGATATCCTGGAGGCATTCCTGGATGGCAAGAAGCCACCGCAGTACCTTCGTATATACTGGAACGACATGACAGCTACCCCACGCGTTCGGGCCGTGCCCATGCGAAAGGTCCTATCGGTGATGAATGAAGATGGGGATTTCTCAATTAGCATTACCAAGGCCAGTCTCGGTCTGCTCCAGAACGACATGGTCGTCGCAGGAGCTTCCGGCACGGGAGAATATCGGCTGCATCCAGACTTCACATCTCTCCAGGAGGGTCCCCGTGATGGCCACATCAGTGTGTTCGGAGACTTTAGAGAGCAGGATGGTTCGGTCGTATCCTTGTGCCCGAGGTCATTGCTCCAACGAGTGGTCGAGAATGCGGCACGCCGCGGTCTAACCTTCCATGTCGGATTCGAGATCGAGCTGCTTCTTCTTGAGCGGATTGATGGACCCGAGAAGTATCGAACATTGAGGAACGACGGACATGCCTGGTCAACCTCCAGAATGATGGACCACTCCGTCTTTGTCAAGGTTATCGAGCGCGCGGTCGCCGAGCTGGACTCAAAAGGAATCTATATCGAGCAAATCCACCCTGAAAGCGCCGCCGGTCAGTTCGAAGTCGTTCTTCCGCGGGCTCCTCCCCTGGAAGCCGTGGACACCCTCCTTTATGTCCGCGAGGTGATCTCTGGCATCGCCCAGTCAGAGGGCTACAGGATGTCCCTCCATCCAAAGCCTTACCCGAAGTCCTGTGGTACCGCGGCACATGTCCACATGTCCATCACCTCCCCCAACGGCTCAAAGCCAGAGACCTACGGACCCTTCTACGCCGGCATCCTCAAGCACCTCCGCGCCATCGCCGCACTTACTTACAGCAATCCCGTCAGCTACGAACGCGTCCAGGACGGCTGCTGGGCCGGTGGTCGCTGGGTGACCTGGGGCACGCAGAACAGAGAAACACCGCTACGCAAGTGCGAGGACAGCCACTGGGAGGTCAAGTGCCTGGACGGACTCGCTAACCCATACCTTGCGATTGCTGCCCTCTTGGGCGCTGGCGCGTACGGAGTCATGAAGGGCGAGAAGCTAACCTGGGGCGACTGCGAGGTCGACCCTGCCTCCCTGACGAAGAACGATCGCAAGGAGCTGGGCGTGGAGCAGATGCTTCCGGCCGGGCTCCCTGAAGCTCTCAAGGAGTTGAAGGGTGACGAGGTCATGAATGAGCTCCTCGGTGAAGAGCTCATTGAGAGATATGCAACAGTCAAGGAAGAAGAGATGAAGTTCCTGGAGTCTCTCAGCGTCGATGAAAGACGCTTGTGGATTCTGGAGAGATACTAAGTGGGTGGCAAAAATGATGTCAAAACGGCGACAATTCAAACCGGGTGAAAACATCACAGTGCTGAAAAGAATAAATCCAATTCAGAGGTCGTCTCTACTTGCTCTCTTTAATGATTGTCTGCATAGCCTTGACGTATTCGTCGACTTCTTTCGCGCCGATGAGTGTGAGGTCTCTTCTCCTGCCTTCGAATACAATGTGTGGAACAGCATCCACTCCATCCATGGCAGCCGTGCGGATCATGTTCCTTGTGTCAATCTTGTTTTCCGTCTCGTCTTCAACAACCGCCTTCGCTTCTGCCTCCGGAATGCCCGCCTCAACGCAGGCTTCAATCAGCACCTCCTTCGCACCTTGATCCTTCTCCTGTTCAAAGTACCGACTGTATAGGGCTTCCACCAATCGGTTGGCAGTATCGGCATCTTTGGCCTCCTGGAAGTGCTGGATCACACGGTGCGCATTGAACGTGTTCGACATTGTCCCACCCCAGGAGAAAGGAATGCCAACGGCTGTTCCAAGCTCGGACATCGTGGCCTCATAGACTGACTGCTTAATGTTGGAAGCATCGTGTTTGGTAGTCACGTACCACTGGCGCTTGTCCTGGGGCTCAGTCGGGAAGTCCGGGTAGAGTTGGTAGGGGCGGAAGACGAGCGTGAAGGAGACGTCGCCAGCTGCGGAGGAGGTGGCGATCTCCTCGAGAGCTTTACCCAGCCTGGTTGAGTTGATCTGTCAGTATGGTTTATGTAGCTCAAAGCACCAGTCACCGAACGGTTGCCAGGCGGGCACTGCTCGTCAGTTGTTTCGGTTGTTTGCTCTTGTCCACGCCAGCACACCTATTGCCACCCTCCTTGCACTCCTCCACAGACATAAATCTAGTTCACCAGGTGCTCGAATCTTGTTCTACTGTAATAAACGCCATGTTTTCACCTTTTCTTTGCGATATATGTCCTTCGATAAGAATCCGTTAGCAGACACGCTCGAACGCGTAGACTTGATTCACGTCGCCAACTCACCAAGGACATATGGTGTCGAAGGTGAAGGTTATCTGGGACTTGTACATGTTAAAGAATTTTCTAATAGACGGTTGGTAGTGAGGTTGAATTTAGCTGAGCTTCAGCCCAGTTCGAAATCTCAGTGGATGATCGGTTTCGGTCCATGACAAATGCCGCGGGCTGGCTAACATGTCATGACCCCGCACTCCGACGAAGATCACCTTCACGTGGTCGATTACATCAAGACTAACAGACCAACACCATGTATCTGGGGCGGGATAAATGTGGCCAGATGAAGCCTGTTGGACCATTGTTATTCTTGAGAACTACTTTTTTATTTTCTTAAGTAAACCCTATTCATGCCTGTTTTTGACCCCATAGCCCGTTCTCAGCCCTTCTCAGCCCCCGGTGTTTGAGTCCCCGAACATTATTCTGGAGACCGTCCTCGGATCTGATTCGCTAACCGCAAGGATTCGATTTCCCTTAAGCTATATTCGCGGCGCTGTATGCTGTATTAACACATGATTAAATCGATTGATGCTTCACAATAAAATCCGCCGACTTCGGGCACTTTCAACCCAAGATTGATGATTGCTCCGTGCGTAGACTGGGAAGGAAGCTCGAAGAGAGGGATTTACCCCCATTAATTTCCTAGTCAAGGCCTTTTGCCCGGAACAGTGGGTCACCAGGCCACTGGGAAGTAAAGTCGAAGCGAGGAAACTATTTGCACTAGAATTGAACTGGGTTAAGTCGATCGACGATAAGAGCCACGATAGTTACGATGGGGCATCACGATAGAGGACTACAAAAGCCTTTGGTTCTCTTTCATACCGTCCTGCGGGCTTTGTCGAATCATTTTCATGAATCAGGCGTAATCTCCAGTGTGTAAGCTTTCATCTCTCACAGACATCATCTATTAACAAACACGTAGGGCAGCCGCTGGATCAGTGTTATACTCAAGCAACCTTACCCAGATAGCCCATAACCCCTACACTCCAATACCATGGGTGCCAGCACCATCTTCATCAATGGCCGTATTCTTGCCAAAGCCGGAACTGGCCTTGAAGCCCAGCCCACTTTCGCGGATAGCATGCTTGTCCAAGATGGTAAAGTCATCGCCATCGGCCCTCAAAGTGAGGTGCTCCCCAAAGACGCTTCGGGTTTCGATGTCAGAAATCTTCAGCAGCGTACGGTGCTTCCTGGATTCATTGATGGACATATGCACCTCCTGCTATTGGGCCAGTCACTACGAAAACTCGACCTGGTTCGTTGCAAAACAATAGACGACATCCAGTCAACTATCAAAGCTTATGCGGCAGCTAATCCAGACGTGCCAACAATTCTCTGCAAAAACTGGATGCACTCCATGACACCAGGCGGGGTGAGCGCCGCACTGCTGGACGATATCGACTCACGACCCATCTTCATCGACGCGAGCTCTCAGCACTCTTGCTGGTGCAACTCTGCGGCGCTGGAGAAATTGGGAGCGGCAGAGATGGCGAATCCCCCCGGCGGGAGCATTCATCGAGATGCACAGGGCAGGCCTACCGGAGTCCTCGACGAGGGTGCGATGATGTCTGTCATTTGGCCGTTCCAAGCCGCATCAGCCCCTAATCACGAACGCATTCAGGCAATCAGGGCAGCCATCAAAAAGTATAACGCCGCCGGTTATACTGGTGTGGTGGAGATGGCTATGGATGAAGAGGCCTGGGATGCGCTCGTCACCTTGAAAGAAGAAGAGCCGGATCTTTCTATTCGGGTTGCGTCGTACTGGTTGATAAAGCCGACTGCAGATACCGAAGCCAACTCAAAGCAAGTAAAACGTGCCATTGAGCTGAGCAGGACATTCAACTCCAGCAACGACCCGGACCTCCGTATCGTCGGCGTCAAGGTGATTTGCGACGGTATCATCGACGCGTGCACGGCATATCTCTCAGAACCATACGCGCCAGCAGGCCTTCCACCACCAATCTGGGAACCGGAACATGTGGAGGCTGTCGTCAAGGAGGCAGATGCTGGAGGACTCCAAGTCGCGCTGCATGCAATCGGCGACGCGGCCATCAGAATGGCCATCGATGCAATTGAGAAGAATGGGACCCCAGGACGGCGACATAGGATCGAGCACTTGGAACTTGCATCGCCAGAAGACGCTCAGCGACTGGGCAAGTTGGGCTTAACGGCGTCTATCCACCCGGTGCACGCCGACCCTTCGATTCTGACGGAGTGGCCGAGGCTTCTAGGCGAAGATCGCTGTAAACGGGCCTTTGCGTACCGTGAATTCGCTGACGCGGGGGCTCTGATGGCGATTGGTAGCGATAGTCCTACATCGCCGTGGGCGCCGATGCATAATCTCTATGTTGCGTCTACCAGACGCTCGTCGCGGGACCCGAGCTATCCTAAGGTGGTTAACGAGCACTTCAAGCTGGGGTTATGCGAATCAGTGGTTGCTGCGACTTGGGGCGCTGCTTGTAGCGTGTTTGCCGAGGACAGAGTCGGTAGCTTGGCTGTGGGTAAGCTTGCGGACTTCATTGTCGTGGACATGGAGTGGGATGCCGCTCGCCTGTTGAATGCGAAAGTTGAAGAGACTTGGTTTGGAGGAAACAAAGTCTGGGATTATAAGAATGAAAGTTGAGAAGTCGTGGGAAGAAGATCATTCAGAACTCTGGGCTGCTTCGAATGAAAGGAAAGGAGTGCCGCTGTTGTGACTGTATCCATCAACATGGAAGACGAGTTTTGTTCAGCGGCTGCACATCGCATCTACAGCGCTCTGTTGCTACAGGGCATCACACTTCGCTGGTTAGGTGTCGAAAGACTGGAGTTTAGCCTGCTCATGCCCAGGTATGTGCAACAAATGTTCAACTGTATTACCCCTCGGACGCTATTGCAAGCCATGCGAAAACAACATAATTGGTTCCGGCCCCGAATGACGCGATGTAAGGGTCGGTAGTCGTGCAAGCTGGGCCCGATCATTATTAATGAGCTGATGGCCGAACACCCCGCCAGCCCGCAAACTCTCTCGGAAGCCCTCACCTTACGTAAATGTCTCATCGGTCTCCGAGCTCTCTCTGTCACACTCTCATTCGCAGGCGATCTCCGTCTCACTCACTCCTTGAATCGGTTTCACTGCAATTATCTTGGATGAAGCCTAGAGAAGAACGGCCCAGCTTGTTCTTCGTCGTAGTCTCCATTTCGTGATCCCCAATACATCGACTATGATAAGGAATCGAATTGCTGTATCGATCCTCTTCAAAAGACCCACCCCGGCGGCCTCAGCTCCATTCTACTGCGTGAGGAGCTTCAGTCACAGCCCAACCATCATGTCTCGGAATGGTGACCGCGAAGGCAGCAGTGAGTAACAATCCAGCTCTTCTATCAAGAGCTTGTTCTTCCCCTCAGTTTGCTAACATCTCGCAGAAAAGCCCCTCAACTTCGGCATAGTCGTCTTCCCGGCTTTCCAAGCCCTTGACGTGTTTGGGCCCCTGGACGCGCTGAACCTCTTATCGCGCTCGTACGAAATGAACCTGTCCGTCATCGCGGAGACGCTGGACCCCGTCTCGACGAAGCAGATCCCAGGCGCACAGCAACAGCCCGGCGCCATCCCCGCCACCGGTCCCGCGGTCCCGGCGGCCAACTCCGATTTCGGCCAGACCATCTTACCCACGCACACCTTCAAGACGGCCCCGCCACTAGACGTGCTCATCGTCCCCGGAGGTCAAGGCACGCGGTACGCCGGCATCCGGGCTTCCATCGACTTTATCAAGGAGCGGTTTCCCGAGTTGCAGTACTTGATTACAGTGTGCACTGGCGCAGGCGTCGCGGCGCGTGCGGGGGTGCTGGACGGGAAGAGGGCAACGACGAATAAGCTGTCATGGGAGCAGACTATTGCGCTGCGGCCTGAGGTGGATTGGGTACACAAGGCGCGGTGGGTGGAAGATGGTAAAGTTTGGACTTCGTCCGGCATCAGCGCGGGTATTGATGTCACGTTTGCGTGGATTGCTGCAGTGTACGGGAAGGATCTCGCGAAGAATATCGCGGATAGAATGGAGTACACGCCCGTTGAGGACTCAAGCTGGGATCCGTTTGCAGATCGTTGGGATTCTAAGAAGGCGTAGTTAATATTGCTATTTTATTATTAATGCTCGCGCATACTAGTTTCCTACACCTCACGAAATGACAACAAGACGAGGGCTTGTCTCGCACTAGCAAAATGTGTCTACCATGCGATGAGTTACATGTTGATTTATCTTCTTCTTCGACAGTTCGTGAACATCCGAAACGAGATCAACGTGAATATACAACTCCTCAAATGTCAGCACTAAAGTTCTCGCAATGGGGCATCCAGCCAGGTAACTGGTAGCATCTAACCTCCCAGCTGCCTTGCCGCCATTGACTTCGAGTATAAGGTTTCTCAATCTATTATGTACTCAACGTCAGCCGCCTGCACACTGATGTGGCCCGGACCGCGAAGAATAACCCCTAGCCCAATCCGAAAATAGTGCCCTTCCAGTCCCGTCGGCGCCAGTATCATAGCCCAGTGTACCTGATGCAACGGTTTACTGCGTCAGTAAACACTGAAATATAAGGGTGAAACTTGAACCTACATGATCACTCAAACTGAGATTGACGGCGCTCGGTATGAAGGACTGCAGCTGTGGTCTAAACGGACACTATCAGCAAATGAGAAACAATGAACCAATGCTATCCAGACTTACGCGAACTCTGCCGCACCAGTGGATTTTAACTGACCCCAAGATGTTTCACTTAGGAGAGCTATTGAGACAGCACCGGAATAACTTCCATCCATGGCAGCTACGCCAATAATTTCAGGCATACCCTGTTGACTTTGAATCGATTGACAAGGCAGACGTCTCGTGAAATGAAGCCACGACAAGACTGCGGCCAAAGCAGGGTTGTCTTTTGTGTCTTGCTCGTCAAGCTCCAAGGTACCACCTATGTTCGCTGACGCAATGGGGCCGAGAATGTGGAGGGCGCTGGACTCCTCGTCGAAACAAATTCTTGGACGCGAAATATTCATGGATATGCCGATTTGAACTGTCATAAATACCTTGGATCCTTCTTTGGAGGCCCATGACCACGTTGGCCAATTGAACGTCTGTTCAGTCTGTGCACATTCCATCATCCAAAGCAAGTGTCCCGGAAGGTCCGAACCAAAGATACCAATATAATACCGGTCTTGGGAGCGTTCTTGGTAAGCGTTCGCAAGTCCCTGTAAAGCCGGTAGCCGATCGGTCCGCATGGTCAGGTTTTGGCTGGAATAGTGCTGTAGTATACTGTCCCAGTCGTCATAGCATTCCAAATCGGCGTCGCTTCTTTCTGTACATTGAAGCTTCTTGCACTTCCAACACATGCCTCCAGGCATGTAGTGAACAGTCCTTCGTGCGAGATGGTTTTCTTGCAAAGCCCAGCCACGCTTATGCAATGGCCCCCATGCAGGTTTCTCCACGTAAGGATTGCGAATCGAAATGCAAACCGTGGCACCATCGGTTCCCGAGGATGAATCGTATGGGATTTCGACAGCGACAGGACGTCGCTGCTTTGAGGAAAAGCAACCTTTACTTGGGTCAGAGGCGCCAGATGCGGCAATGACAAGGTAGGCAGTCTCATAGACAGCAGACATTCGGCTGGATTCTGCAGCCCAGTCTGACTTATCATCCTGAATTATGCAGAGTGAGTCGATCCAAAGGTACCGGACGCCAGTTTCGCGAGTGATTTCGATGGCGTCCTTGAACGTTTGAGGCAAACTGCCCCATTTGATGCTCTTGACATGCTGATCGTAATTGTCTTTCGTCGTTTTGACGTTGTGCTCACCAGTGCCCCAGCAGTAACTTAGAGCGCAGAAATTGCCTTTGCGTCCACAACTTTCTAGAAGTCGGATGTGATTATTGCGCACATCACCAACGTCAAGCACACGCGTGGGCAAACAAGGGCCGTTGATATCGTCCACGAAGGCCCCGGATATGGTATGACGGCATTCTGGATGCCGATCAAGGCACAAGCTGATCCAAGATCGAATGAGGTTAAATGCTTCCGGGCAGCAATCGCTCGACAGTTCGGGCACATTTGTAACTTCTCCAGCGATGGCGACAGGACTGTCTCGAGGTTCCTTAGTTATGGACGTTGAAACACTCGCAGTAACATTACTCACCATGGCAAGTCCAGACAGAGAACTCTGCGCTTAGGTACTGAGTAGGACTGATTTTCACCTTACTGAGCCTGCCAGAGAGCATACGGGCAACATCACCAAGCTCATCTGGATAGTTCCAAAAGTACATTTTAAACCCGGTAATACACCCACGGAGCCAAAAAGTGTCGTAAAAACGATGATGGTCAGCAACCATTTGACAAAGGCGACAGCCTGGCGACGCAGGCCACAGGGGCTCGGCCGACGATTCTGACTCGTCGGCTGAAGTCATGTCTGAAGAAGCTTCTAATGACGAAATGCTCGATTCGTACTCTTCAGTCGTCTCAGAGACGCTGTCGAAAAGGAAGACGTTTGACCGACGGGACACCGCCGCGGCAAAGCCGAGACAGTATTGACACAGATTCGCGTCGGAGGCAGGAATGACCTCCATTTCCGGTTTCCTTTTGGCGCTATATTGTTGGAGGTTTGCAGAGTTTGTAGGGATGGGAAGAGTGATCGTGTACGAACAAGCCACGTTGAATAAGTGTTTTGCCGTTTGACGGTACTGTTGCGTCAGGCTGAAAGAGGACCTCATGTTCTTATCTGACGCTTCTACCCCTCTTTTTCTCGCCCAAGCGGCCCAATAGCTTTTCTGGGTAGGGAGCACCGCATGCTGACCCTCCATTTGGCAGACTGGGCCAGCCTGATCGAGCGGCAGCGACAGTGGTGCCGGGTCCACAGGTCGAACCAACCATGAACAATCAGACCAGGGCGAATTGATCAGAGATACGACCAAAATACTTGTACGAAGCCACCACTGCAAATCCATGTTCATAGAAACATCACTGTCTGACAATCGAGTCTTGCCTATCTGCTTTGTGACTTGTTTCCCATATTTACATGGGCTACCTCGAGGGTAAAAACTCAATGGTGCCTCACACGTGCGAAATCATGAAACGAAATGGCGATGGATGTCTCTTTGTCTGCTACTATGACTCATCATGTTATCAACTATCTTAAACACATGCATACCCCAAACTATAAAATCGACTGTAGACTATGTCCCCGACAAACCAAACTATTCTGATCAGAACTACTTATTACAGGATATACCATCGCCTTACTCAAACAGGGGTATTTCATCCTCACGAACCACACCTTGACTGTTCGTGGATAACTACTTTACGTTGTTATGGGTTTCGTGGAACAGATCGATTGCGGTTGTCTGGGTCTGGTTGCCTAAAGGTCTTATCCACATGTAGAAGCTTGCTCGGTTCAGTGACCCTTAGCATCCACTCAAAGACTCGCAGACGCATTTCTGAGGGCTTCAGTCCCGTCGTTCTCCTGCCAGAGACTATTCGTTGATTCAGCTGTCTGAAATTGGAATGGCAGCGGAGCGAGCTTAATCACTATATCAAACATTGTGTTGGGTCCGGTGTGTATGTGGTCTGTGTCTTGTCGAAAAGCGTCTCGGAATAGGTACTGTAGGTTGGCTTTTTTTCGAAGTATTCTGATCAAACAGAGAGTTCCGGGCGGCACGGTGCAAGAGCAAAGGCTGGAGTGGTTTTTATCACTGTATGTCGCTCAGCATGAACGCCGCGTCGCCGAAAGATTCAACATACGATTCGTTATTTTCTTTCAGTGGCTACTAGGTATCTTCATCCTGCATAACAGCAAAACCATCCAAATGTCAAACGCCCAACACGATCAGAAATCCAAGGGATCAGCTTGCTGTCCGCGGGGGCGAGTATCCACCATCAAGCTCAATCAGTGGGGTTGTCGCAGGGAGCTCGGATGGATGTCTTGAGTGTCCAGGCGGCAAAATTCCCTGCGAATGCAATTCCTTTATATCGACGCTGTGTAGCTCGGCCATGTTGACCGAGTTGCTGGCGCCCCCAGACTTGGCAGCCTTCCTCCTCCTGAGCCAGATGAACCAAGCCAGCCCTAGGATCATTACCGCAGCAACGATTCCGCCAACGGCGCCTCCAATTGTTCCAGCATTGCTTGAAGCATTACCGCTCCCTGTGGCAGATGTAGATGCAGAGAGAGCCTGAGTTGTTGTCGTGGTTGCTGATGCTGTGGTTGCTGACGTTTTGGCAACAACTTGTCCGTCCACAATACGCACTCCCAGCCCAGCTTCGCAGCATGATCGCGCCTGTTCATAATGACCACAACAGTACGTCACCTCATCCCCTTCCTTGACTTCGCAGGCTGTCACTGGCTGATCCATTTCGTTCATCGGAAGGTTATCAGTGCCTATCACAAGAACAACGGGTTACTAATGCTCAGTGTTGCAAAGTACGACTCTTCCAAAGTCCTACCCTCGAAATGGTTCCGCGAGGCTCAGGGAAACAGTGTTACTTACCAATTTCATTTGGGGAAATGCAAAGCTGCAAACATCCTGGGGATTCCCAGGTCGAATCCGTACAGCTCCCCCGCCAAAGTACGTTGCTAGAAGGCTCCCAACAAAGCCCAGACTCTTGGCATCTTTCCTGGTTTTGTGTATTGCAGCACATGCTAACCCCATCCTTTTCGCAAATATCGTACTCATTGTCGCCAATGTTGGTGAGGCTATGGCGATCGGTGCCATTGGGAACGAAGCATGAGCCCTTGGCATTTGTGACTGTTGCAAAGAAAGCGAAGAAGACGATATTCGGAATCATTATAAAATGATGCACGTCTTCAAAGCGCATTCCAAAAAACTTCGAAGCAGCTAATACTTCGGAATGGGAAAATAGGAGTAAATCCAAGCAGTGAGCCTGACCCTAAGGTAGTTGAGGGGAAGAGGAGTTGGAAATTCGCGGGCCAACCATCTGTGTGCGTGGACTGGTAGTACAAATACAAGCCTAAGGTCCCACAATAGGCAGTGATTGAAGTGATATCCTCCTCCTTTCACAAACAAAAATGTCGCCAAGTCCTGCAGGCCAGAATCATGATGTCGATCTCGGAATTCTTGGCAGCCAGAAAAAGAGATAATCCACCACTCTCGAGGGATGAAGACCCAGAACGGAGATTTGATAGGATGGAAGTTGGTCGTTGGAGGCATCCTCGCACCCACAAGGGGAAATCAGGCGACGAATCGGGACGCTTGCTTACACAAGGCTCGCAGCCTGGTCTTGGATTTTCGTTCTAAATCAAGCTTAATCACGGTGGCTGAGGCACACCCTGGTCGCATGGTGTGTTCTCTGTCCCGCTTCCTTGCAGGCTGACCGCTTAGCTCTCCATTATTACATTTGAATAATGAAGCCTGGTTATTGAATCATACTAACCGCAACAAACTTTGACCATTGACAAATGCTTGGCATGGCAACTGCGTAGTTTTCTCTCTACCCCACAAAATTCCATCTTTGACCTCTTTTCCCCAGCCCCTTGCCATTCCGATGCGTCGAAAGGTCCCTGAGTCTCGGTCTTGTAACTCAATTAGCAAAACATACAGGCTACCCTCATCACCTTTCCTTTCTCTTGCTGGCATACAGAATAAGGTTGACGTGGAGTTTTGCTGGTCAAAATTTGAATGATAAGTGTCCAGCATTACGTGAGGCTGGGGTTCTCGGGCCATAGAATCAGACAGAATGCTGACATTTGTGCCGTTGACGACCATTTCCCAGTCCGCCGTGGTGCATGTAGGAGAAGATCGATAAGGTATTAGCTTCAGTGTCTTCAATTCTCCCCATACTCTCAGCCAGCCGCCTCTGATGAAGCCTGTTGTATCTGGTGTACCATAGTCGAGGTCGTAGTCTTCGACCGTAATCATCACATCTGTCTCCGGTACGTCAGGAAGTCCGGGATTAACATTGCCGGATGTCGATGCCCAAGACCAGCTCGGCGCTGTGTATGTAACCGGTTTGCGATCGCAAGTATCCAACGAGCCTGCATGAGACCGGTCCTCGATATCGAAGCGGTGTGTGGATACAGATACCGACCAAAGCAGCTCCCGATCTAGGTATTTGCGCCACATTCCGGCAACATACTCGTCTTCTAGGGTTTTCATGGCTTTCTTCGCGATTGCAGAAAGAGCAACGAGCTTGTCTTGCTGAAAGGTGAGCTTGCAGGATGTGTATGCCTTCACTACCTCAGCCCAATAGAGGTAGACGTTGAGACTGTTCTCGGGAGCGGATTGGTGGGGGAGCCCGAATCCTTCCAAACTAGTCAAGCTTGGCCGGAGGTTAACAGGCAAGTCCTCGGGATAAATCTCAGCGGCCTCCGTGCAAAGACACTCCCAAGCTACTTGGCGTTCCCCGAAGTGTAGTATTCGAGGCGACAACAGCCTTTCCTGTAAGACCCATGCTCTTTCGTTGATTGGAGCCCGAGATACTTCGTTATCCCAGAACCTGTAGTCTACTACAAGGTGCCGGACAAGTTGATCATCAAGGGGTAAGTCAGCCATCTGAGATTTCAACCTTGTGCTGTTTCGACTGTGAAACATTGAGCTGTGCCCATTTGGGGCGTGTGTTGCTGATATGTTGCAATATGACCTACTATAAACTTCCCCCATCCGCGTTGATTCAAATTTCCAATCAGCAAGTCCGTCACCTTCCTGGATAATGCACAATGAGTCGATCCAAAGGTATCGAACCCCCAGTTGCCGAGTGACCCATACTGCGTCTTGATATAGCACTGGCAAGTCTCCCAGTGGGAACTCTCTGGTCAAAGACTCGTAGTTCTCTGTAGTCAGACGCATACAGTCTACTGATCCCCAGCAATGACTTAAAGTCATGTACGGACCGTGAGGCTTAGAAATGTTCGTATCGGTGATCCAGCATTGTACGCTTGAGTCCCTTTGAGAACCGCAGTCGAGAAGACGAGTCGGATACCACTGAGTGTCTGCTGGACTTGTCTTGGAGCACAGTTCGTGGGTTTGAATGCATGTATGGATCCATCCTTTTGCAGTGACAATAGTTTCGGGGGATTTGGGGCTCTCAGAGTGGAAATCAACAGAAGGATTGAATGCTGGGGTATCTATCTTGTCATCAGCGACGCTCGCACAAACATCACTTCCATGACAGTAGCACACCGTGGAATGGATTCAACAACAATGCCAGACGCCAGTACCCTCTACTCTGTGGTAGCAAATGTGGGCTAACGAGTGCCGCGTCGAAGGCAACCTGCCACAGGAAGCAGTTGGGGTGGCCGAATTGCGCCCCATCGCATATGGAAATAACTGTGATGGGACTGATGATATCACTTGTCTCGGCTTTTTCTGAAGGCAGATTTGGTACAACGGTATTGTCAGGTTGGCCATCGGAAACCGCCGCTACCAGCTGCATTTCCTCGGGATCTAGCACGGCCCACAAGCGGTTGCAAGCATAGCATCCGGCATCGACGGACCTCTTTAGGCTTCTACAGCTCAGGTGGTGAGGGCTTCCTCGCGCTTTTGAATTGGGACAGGTGTACAATTCTGGCTTCGCAAGACAATCTCGACAGACCGGACAGACAAGACTCATTGCGTCGACGTTTGAAGTCTTTCGCTACGGAAAGCAAGACTGATAAAGAGTGGTACAGCGTGAAGAGTGACGAATGGCAATCACAGATGAAAGAAGAGGGGTTCAGACTCATATTGACCAATTGATAGGACCATCAGAATTTTATTGGCTGGAAATTACCGAGGATGCTGCAGGTCGAGACATGTTGGCCCTGATCACTGGGCGAATAAAACGTATCGTTGGTGCATGGTGATCCTCTTTCCCACCAACCACTACCATTGAACCCTGATAATAGTTACCATTAGTGATGTCCTAATTAGTTGAATCCCGAACTGCCTGAAAGGACACATGAAGGTTTACACACACTTTTGATTTCAATATCAGCGTGCTTGAAGGTCTAACAAGTCAGTACTTTCTGTGTGCTTCACAATTTATTCCCCATATTCACATGGATCGCCTTGATTTGCGAGTATGCCTCAAGGCCAGCTTCACCAAGCTCCCTTCCAATACCGCTCTGCTTCACACCTCCAAAGGGCACCCTAGGATCACAATCCTGACTGCTGTTGACCCACACCATACCGGATTCGATCTCAGAGGCGACTCTGTGTGCCTTCTCAAGGTTCGTCGTGAACACCGCGGCCCCAAGACCATATACGCTGTCATTAGCAGTAGAAATCGCCTCTGCTTCCTCTGTAAACTTCTGAATCACGACCACAGGGCCGAAAATCTCCTCCTTCCAGATCCTCATATCACTCTTCACGTCTGTGAACACGGTTGGGGCAACGTAGTAGCCCTTAGGAAGATGCGCCGGTCTCTCTCCTCCAGTCTTGATCGTCGCGCCCTCCTCTCGGCCGATTTTGATGTAGGAAAGGATGCGCTCGTGCTGCTGCTTCGAAACTTGAGGGCCCTGGTATGTTGTCTCATCCCATTGGTGGCCGACCTTGCTGGTCTTCTCGACCTCCTCAACGAACTTTGCAACAAACGTATCATAGACGTCTTGCTGAACCAGGATCCTGGAGGTAGCAGTGCAAATTTGGCCCTGGTTGGACATGATTCCCAGATGGGACCACTTCACAGCTTGCTCCATATCGGCATCGTTGAAAACCAACAACGGAGACTTTCCGCCCGTCTCCAAAGTGATGTTTTTCAGTGTCGCTGCTGCCATCTTCATGATGTTTGTTGCTGTTCCCGTTGATCCTGTGAAGGCGACCTTATCGACCAGGGGGTGCTGGACAAGGGCCGCGCCGGCATCCTTGCCGAGACCGTTGACGAAATTCACCACTCCCGGGGGAAATCCCGCTTCTTTAATGAGACGGCCGAGGATGAGGATACTCAGAGGGGTTTGTTCAGCTGCCTTGAGAACGACCGTGTTACCACATGCCAGCGCCGGGCCCAACTTCCATCTGAGAGTTGTCAGTCTTGGGAGTATTGTCGCAAGCGAGTCTTGACTTACGTCGCCATGGAAAGCGGATAGTTCCATGGAATGATCTGGCCGACAACTCCAACCGGCTGTCGAACTGTATACGCAAACTTGTTTGGCACGCTGATGGTCTGGCCAAAGATCTTGTCACACCACCCGCTGTAGTAACGGATAACACCGACAGCTTCAACGAGGTCGTTGGTCAGAGCCTCGGTGTATGTCTTGCCTGTGGTATGTTTTGATTAGAATATGGTGACCAAGGGGTTCTTCCTAGTGTCGTTTTGACTCACCATTGTCCCACGCGTCGACTGTCGCGAAAATCTCCTTGTTCTCCTCGACTAGGTCGGCCAGGCGTGCCATCAGAATGCCTCTGTCTGAGGCAGGTAACTCTTTCCACGATGGGTTCTTGAGTGCTGCCGCAGCGGCTTTCACGGCCTTATCGACATCATCCGCAGAGGCGGCGTGGACTGATGCGATGACCTCCTCTGTTCTGAAGTAGAGTGTGAGTTTGATATCTTTCAAAATTCCCTGGAGGTTGATTGTTGCACTTACGCTGGGTCAATGGCGTCAATTTTCTGGCCGTTCGAAGATGGCACGAATTCGTTGTTGATAAAAAGGCCTGTTGGCTGGCTCCACTTGCGGCCGTTGGGAGCCGTGAGCTCGACATAGAGATCTCCCATTTTTGCAGCTGGTGGGAAATGAGGGGATTGGTTTTCCTGCGTATCGTCGGCGCTTTTGCTCTGAGGTATCGATCTCTTGGGAAATATCAAGGAAAAGCAGACGTGGTTGAGATAAAGGACCTGCGAAGCTAACTTTGAGACATTCAAGGCAAGACAAGCTCTTCATTTCAGATATGATGTGGTAAGATCTAGGCTACGATTTATCTTATCGACGACCGAACTCGGCCTCAGCAGATGTCCTTTACCCCGACTTGTGACGCACTATCAAGTCAGCTTCGGCGTGGCCTGCCGGGGTGTTGAGAGCAGCATACAACACACTGCCCCTCCCCCGCAGTGGAGAGCTCGCATCAATTCAGATTCCAGTGAAAGCTTGACGTGTGCATGAATAATCCCTAGTCTGCAAGATTCACCTGCCATATCTGTATTGTCTGTACTTCTCCGATTGTCTTCCTCATCCCAATCTGTAAACCCGTCTTGGATACCAAACTCGTCGCGGACACCTTCCTAATAGATGCCTCCATGATGGCGAGGGGCAACAAGCAGCTCCAAGTTGGGATGAGGGGCATTAACCCCACCATCATTGGCGATAAGGGGGTTGATAGCTGGCGGGGTCCCTGAATTACCCCTCCATTTGCGGACTGGGCAGCTTCAAGTAATGAGAAATCAGAGCCTGTAGTCCAGCTGAATTGTGATGGTGTCACACTTGATTATTTGCGCCGCTTGAGTGTTTTGTGTGTGATGTGAGAATGACTTGATTTTTATCTATCTACAAGCTTTAGATTTGTACAGCAAATGACGATGTTCAGAGGTTGCTTTGCTGTACCTCGGCCTCGCGCTCCACCGCCTTAGGAATTTCGTCTAGCAGACTCTCGCCCGTGGGCGCCCATCCGAGCAACTCCTTGCCCCTGACCGCCTCGCTACGCGCGTTGGTTCCAAAGAGTACAGCTCCATGGGGGAGCAGAGTGTTTGCGTCTTCGGGGCCGAGGATCTCAACGTCGTCTGAGGGGATGAGGCCCTTCTTCGCGGCGGCCGTGGCGACAAGCTTTGAGATCTCGCCGAATGACTGGACACAAACACAATTAGCAAGAGCACTTGAAGAAAGAGGATAACAGGACTTACAATCTCGCCCAAACCGGTCAGATACAGGCCGTTCTCATTCCAAACCTGCGCATCGGTCTTGCCCTCAACAGCCTTCTCGACCAACTTCACGAACAGCTGGCTGACGTCCTCGACGTGCACATTGCCCCAGCGGCTCAGGCCCTTGCCGACCTGGATGCCTCGCCTGCGCTCCAGCGTTGCCTTGGCCAACGCTGGGACTTGGACGCTGCGCTTGTTGCCGGGGCCGAGACCTTGGCCGTAAATAATGGGCGGGAAGACCAGCGCAGTGTTGATCTTCGATTCTTCGGCCGCAACCTTGAGGATGTAGTTGTCGACGGCGCGACTCGGGTGGCGCTGGATGATGGAGCGGATGTCGGCGATGCCAGTGAGATCGTTGAAGACGAGGTCGCTTCCGTCGCCCGGGGCGCGGTTCTTGTCTGCCAGCTCGGCCGCGGCGAGAGCGCTGGCACCAGAAACTTGGATCCAGTGTGCTACGCAAGTATGTGAATCAGCACAAGTTAAAATTGATCGCAATCAGCAGCGAATGGGACAAGAACACTGGAAAATTGCTTACATGGCTTCTGATTAGAGGCGAGGGCCTTGTGAATAGTCTCGACGCTCTTCAGGTGACCTGTTGAGGCCAGGTCTGGAAGCCATCGTTAGCAATGCGACCAACGCATTAGAGGCATGGCCTGCAAAAACTCACGAAGAATAACATCAGCGTTAGAGGCTTCGCGAGCCAAAATGTCGGCGCTGTCCAAGTCTCCCTCTACAACCTCTACGTCCTTGAATGTGCCGGTAATAATCTTGCCCTTTGCGCTGTCACGCACCAGTGCTCTGATGGCATACTCCGGATGCGACTTGGTCAACAGCGACAGGACAGTGCCGCCAATATAGCCTGTGGCTCCGGTCCTGATCCTCTGGTTAGCGCTAAGTTGCACTTACACGGGGCTTTGAGTCAGTCTGTCAGTGATTCCTCGAGGGCGGACTTACAGGAAGATCTTTGCCATGGCGTCGTTTTCGTAGCAGACGGGTTCAAAAACTTGAGTAGCGAACAAAAATTGAGGGTTAAAGCGCATGAGGAGAGATTGAGTTATGTACCTTGCTTGAAGCTCTGTGTCATGGCATGTGCAATTGGATATATATGGCGTCGACGAGCACCTCGGGCTCGCCTTCCAAACATGGGGTAGTACAGGGGGTCCAGATTACCAATGCAGTAGCTGTCTACGCGCCCTGTCGAATTACACAATCCACTACTTCATTGCGTCACGGTGAACATCGCTGTTTTCACACCAATTGTTCACGATAATTCTGCTCAGCTGGTCCACTTTAACATCTTCTAATGCTATTTAATATTTCGAGAACAATCCATCACGATTGTGATTATTTCAGCGCCAAGTTTTCGACCGACATGTCCATCTCACGATCCCACGCGAGGGCCTGCCGAGACTATGATAGCCGCTTGAACACGCTCTCCAGCACTTCGAGGAAAATATCGGCTATTTGTGGAATTAGCTCGGTGCTCCCCGATTGAACTTTGGTCAGCAATCTTACCATGATTCTTCTGGAAAACCAGCATTGGTCTCAAGCGAATAGCGGCGTCACCGCTGCCGCCCATGTTAACACCTTTAGCCTTGGCCAGCGCCAGTACCTCTTCTCTCCTTGGCGCATCCCAAGCGATGAAGGTACCGCGGTCTTTACCGCGGAGGTTCTGGACGTGTTGCGGGTATTTGCTCGCCAGCTTCTCCAACTCGCCAAACAGATACCCTCCCACCTTTGCGGTATGCTCAACCAGGCCATTCTTCTGGATTACTCCATAGATAGCCTTGAATAACAGCGCTCGGACAGGGTCGCCCATCCAAGTGTTGAATTGGCGGTAAGGCTTATCCGGCCTCAACCCAGCATCACCAAAGTAGAATCCTGCAGCCTGAGCCTTCTTGGAGAAGGTCACCATATCCGGCGGCGAAGACAAGTTCCAGTGCTCATGAGCCCAGAACTTTCCAGTCGCCCCAACACCAGTCTGCACCTCATCGACAATCATCAAAACGCCCTTGCGCTTCGTGAGCTCTCTGAGACCTTGGAAGAAGGTTGGAGAGGCGTGGTTGTCACCGCCCTCGGATTGAACAGGTTCAACAACGACAGCAGCAACGGTCTGCCGGGCCTCTTCCAACAATCGCTCTGTTTCTTCAAGGCATCTCTTTTCTTCAGCTGCGTTCTCTGCAGCAAACTCGTCCAAAGGATACTTCAACTGAGGGAAGGGAGCCACAGGCCAATCGAAGGCTGGCACGTCAAGCTTGTGGATAGGCTTGCTTCGCGTCGTCGACAAACTGCCAAATAAGCGACCGTGGAAGCCCTTTTGGAATGACATGATGGAGTAGTTCTTGGCACCAGGTGCTTGGTTCACCATGACGGACTCCAGCTCAGCAACACTAAAGTCGGCTCCACCACGCTCTTGTGTTCCTTTCCAAATGCAGGCCGCCTTGTACGCTGTCTCGTTCGCATCGGAGCCGGTTGTGGCAGTAAATACCTGGTTGAGACCTTTGGGGGCGGCTTTCAGAATGCCGGTCTCTAGCAGTTCCGCATAGTCCGTTGAGGGAAAGCTTCCAAGTGCTGGCCTACTGGCGATTGCTCGGATCATCGCAGGGCTGGTCGACGCCTTGTTGAGTTCTGGGTTGTTGTAGCCGAGGGGAATCGAAGCGATCTGTGCGAAACTGTAGAACAACTCTGGTCAGAATTAGACTTCTGGTCAACAAGGTAGGCAGACTTACACATCGAGGAACTGATTCCCATCGGCATCCACGAGACTTCAATTGATTCAGTTCAGCGGGATTTCATCCAAGGAATATATGTAACTGGCTTACTAGTTTCCAATAGACTTCTCATAGTCGACAAGTGTGTTTGCGCTGCGAGTGTCAAAAACCTGTTCCAGCTTCGCGAGTCCTTCCTTCACTTTGGGCCCCGGCACCGACGAAGAGACAACTCTTGGTCCGGAGGGTTCGCCTTGGAAGGCAGCGGGAGCTTGGTTGTAGACCGCGGCAGAAAACCAGCGACCACTGCTTTTCTGCTGAGGGCAACGCCGTGTGGCAGCTGCCAGGGTAAAAGGGCGGGAATGTCGGAGACTGGCCATCATGACTCTGCGGTTGAAGTCGAATATCCAACACCAACCCAGCAAATCAGGAGCCCCTAAAATCCTGATCTCTGGGTTCAAGAAGGCTTTTGAGCCAACTGTGGACTTACACAAGCTGTCCTAGAACACAGCTCGTCGCGCAAGCATGCCCATCAACTGGTGGGTCTTCTCGGTACTTGCTTCTTCCCGTTTTTGGATGCAAAAGAAGGCGCATAACTTCCACGGTATGCCCGATCAGCTTTGAAGCCATCCCATGACTAAAATCCTGGGGAAATCGATGGTCGGGTCGCCGTTCCGGCATCATCCTAGGCCGAGAAAGTCCGGTCCGGCCCCATCAATTGGCTTCCCCACATCCGCTAGCGCCGATAAGTACGTCGCGGAAACCTTCCTCGTTTTGAAAAGCAGGGGAAAAGGAGCCAAATCTGGTATCTTGACTCTTCTCACTTCACACAACTGCCCCGTGATCGCTGCAACACGCTCTTGGCTTGTCTCCAGAAAGCGTCTCCGCCAATATCGAAACCCCGCGATACGACGACATATTGACTCCGCCATTTTCCCCGCTGACTTTCCTTTAAGTGACGACAAGAAGCCTTGGAATCAGGCCAGTCGGGAATACAAGCCTGAAATGCTCCTCGCCTCTACCTCCTGAGAACAGCCAGCACGCAATACGACAATCAACTGCTTCTGTCTCTCGCTTTGCCCTGCCTTGCCTCATCGACAATGCCTGCCACGACCAGAAGCAGAGGGCCCAGTAATTCCGCCGCGGCCACCCGGAAGAGTCAGCAGAGCCAGAAGCCTTCTCGGGGAAAGCCACAGTCAACAGCAGCAAGCAACAACGCAAAGAGGGTCCCGCGGTCGAGGACGTTTACTGGTTGCCGTACCTGCAGAAGCCGACACCTCAAGTGCGACGAGGCCCGCCCGATATGTTCCTCCTGCCGCCGTCTGAATCTCGTCTGCGAAGGCTACGACGGCCAGCTATTGTGGGTTCCGGATCCGCTATGCTCGGCCTCGGGCGACCAGAAGCATGCCTCCTCTTCGCATCGTGGCACGTCGTACCGATACCCGCTCTTCACCGAGGATGAACGGAACTCTATGGCCGTCGAGATTGTCGAGAGCATGGGCGATCGCTCGGCTGGCGACATTGTTCTCGACCTCGACGAGAAGAGCGTTCACGGCGTGGACGAGGTGTGCTTGGACGGTCCCTTTGGTGTATTCAGGGCGTTCGAAGGCGATTCAATCACGAATTTAGACGCGTCCTCTTCCCCTCTGCTGCAACAATCGGAGAGTTCCCCTACTTCGTCACCAGTCGAGGCCTTGCCCGACCTTGTCGGCGGCGAGCTGTTAGATGATGACGTGGAAGAAGTCGTGATTGAGCCATGGTCCGTTCACGACGACCATCTCGCGATAGAACCGTCGTTTCTGCCTGGGCATTTTGACGCTTTCGGAACAGACGCCATGATGAACCTCGGACAACCATGGATGCATGGTGAAGGCACAGGAAGCCTCGGCCATATGATGTCAATGGACGGTTCCTTTTCAGCATTGGACTTGCTTTTCTCTCCTACCTCACCGCGGACTCCTGCTATGGCCCCCGCAGACCAAGCCCAAAGTCATCACACAGAACACCAACAACAACCAAACCAACTACAATTACCAGATCAACAGCAGCAAAACACTGACCACGCGCAAGAAGACACCAACAACGTCACCAGCCCACCATCGGACATGAACTTACCAATACCGCGCAAGGTTTCCACGCCCTTCACTAACAACCTACCCGGCGTTACACCATGCCTACCAACACATGCGGCCTCCCTCTTGCGATACTACAAGTCCATCGACTCGTTATCATCCGTGAAGGGCATGAGGATATCACCATGGCAGCTTTGGCTTCTGCCTTGCGCATTAGAAACCTTTGCCGAGCTTTCTCTTTGGAACACCACCACCCACACCAGACATAGCATTCTCTGTACATTATTGGCCAGGAGCGCCTTTCACTTGCACAGGTCGCTCAAGGCGGATGAGAAGGCAGCATCACAGTGGTTGGAGGTCGGTCTGGACTACCAGAAGAGCGCACAATCGCACCTGAAGATGGCGTTACAAAGCGAGTCCGACGAACCCAGTCAAGCTAAGTACAATGAGATTCTCATGGCCATCCTTGCCACGGCCATGGTTTCGGTCAGTATTTCATCCGCACCCTCATCAATCGACCTGATATTCTAACGATTGCGTAGGTACTCTACAACGGCTCACGCGCGGTCAAAATCTTTCTCCTCGACGCCGAACGCCTCATCCGTCTCCGAGGCCTGTCGATGCCCAGATCCTTCAACATTCGTGTTCTTCATCACGTCTACACACACTTGCGTGTCATCGCAGAAAGTACCGATATATCTATCGACAACGCTCCGAAGACAGGCCAAGCCCTATCAGCACAGGCCCAGGCACAAGCGGCAACCGAAATGGCCGTCTCGCTCCGCAAATTTCGCATTGCAGAAGACTCTCTCGGCGCCGACCTTGACATCTCTCGCGAGAAGCCTGCCGAGGTTGGATACGCCGACATTCACCTCGACATCTCAGGCCACTGGCCTGTCACGATGTACCCTGATATTTATGGCGTGCCCGAGTCTCTGATGACTCTACTGTCTCAGACTATCAGCTTCGCCAACGAGAAGGCCAAGTTGGAGGCCATCGCACTGTACGACCCCCGTGTCTCTGCAGGCCTGTCGAGACATGTCAAGATGCTGGAGCAACACATCTGGTCGTGGTCACTTGACTCTTCCGATAATCAAAGCGGACCCAGCAGACCTCGGGAGCTCATGAACAGGGACGCCAGGCTCGTCGATCACCCAATCATCAAGTCCTTGACACTAGCAATGCACCAGGCGTTGATAATCTACTTCTACCGCAGGGTGTACAACATGAGTGCCATGGTCATCCAAGATGCCGTGCGCAAGACTCTGGATTATATACAGCCCTGTCTAGAGGAGACTGCAGACGACCATGACTTTGCTACCAGCATTGGGTGGGCTGGGTTCATTGCCGCCTGTGAAGCCACGACTCCTGATCTCCAGGAGCGAGGAAAGCTGATTTTGGAGTCTATTGATACCCAAGGTGTCATTTTTGGGGCGGATAAGCCGAGCGTGTTGGCTCAAAGCGTTTGGGATAAGAGAAAGGAGACAGGGGACTGGACTTTGAGCTGGCCAGATTTGATGCAAAGCAGTATGACAAGATAATACGAAATGAATTTGATGCTGGCGAATTTGCTTGAAGATAAGCCTTTTCCTCGACTGGCGGCTTCATGCCGCGCTCCATGTTTCATGGGTCCGGAGGTACAGGTGACGACGCAGAGTGGATGACCATCACACCATGGGGTAATTGCACTGGCACTGTCAACGCAGTCCACTGCGAGAAATCATACAAGCGTAGTGCATTTTTTTATCCATTTCAGTGTTTCCGCGGCATCGCGCTGATATTGTTGAATGGATCCGGTCTTGTTTCGGCTTCCGCGGAGGACCGGAGCGGAACGGGCGGATTGATGCACTCGCCGACGCCCCGGTTTCTGATCCATTGCCGGTCCGTCTCGGTCGGTCCTTAAATACCAATACCTGCCCATTCATCCCATCAGGAAATAGCTCCGTGAACACCCGTTTTTTTTTACGTCTGTCAGCATTCCATCGTCATATCCGGTGCTCCAAAAAAGCCCGAATTGGTTGCCAACACTAAAGTCTTGAACGCGTCCCAAAATGGCATCCGACTCCGACTATTCGCCAGCGCAGCTACTTGAGCACGCCCAGACTGATGTACGGCTCCCCGTAGCAGAGCCATTCCTCTCGACTGTTCTCGCCCGCCCCCCTTTCATAAATGTCGCCGGCACGTTCAATACCAGAGACGTTGGATTAGTTCCGGGTAGCCCTATTCGGAAAGGTTATGTGTTTCGCTCTGGGGCTCTTGAAACTCTCGACGATGTCGGCAAGCAGCAGATAGCAGATCAACTCGGCATCAAGAGAATATTCGATTTGAGAACGAGCCGTGAGCGGGAAAAGTATCCGGAACCAGAGGTCCCTGGTGTTGACATAATGTGGATCCCAAGTTCATACAGCAACACTGTCGATATCGACGACTTTGTTAGTGGGGGTGGCGAAGAAGGCTACTGCAAGATGTACATGGGCATCATGGAAATTTACGCGCCAACCATGAAGACCGTTCTGGAACACGTCAGAGATCGGCCACAAGAACCATTTCTTTTCCACTGCGCGCGTGAGTTGCCACCCCTGATGTCTCGGCGTGATCTTCAGTTGTCACTGACCAATACCCACTCCAAAGTTGGCCGGGATAGGACTGGCATTCTTGCAGGCTTCCTATTATCCCTCGCCGGCGCTAATGCAGACACAATTGCCCTGGACTACATGCTCTCCAGAATCGGTTCGGATCGCGTCCGTGAGCTATTGCTTCAGCGGGCAATAGAAGACAACAATTGCGACTTTGATGTTCCTGTTTTTCACAACCTTTGCAGTCTCCGATTGTCGACCTGGCAACTATTCATGAAGCAGGTGGAAGCCACCTACGGAGGTTTTGAGAAGTACGCCAGGGTCAGACTTGGATTTTCTCAGGAGGAAATGGAACGAATCGTTGGCCACTTGAGAGCATAGACAGTGGTCTATACCAGCCTCGGTTGTGTGATTGGTTTGCTTGGAGTTCTTCAGTCATAGACAGTCCATATTATCAAAGCCTGCATCTCAAAGCTAGCTGTAAAATATCGTCGTGTTTGTAGTAGATTTTGGAATCAAGGACCATCGCGTCCGTTCATTACCAGGTGCGGGCGGCTCCTACTGCGATGCGCGCAGGTAAAACCCGAGATATACGACGACCTCGGATGGATTGCCGGCTCAATACCCACCAAACTAGGCCTACATTGAGGATTACGAAGCTGGAAAATGTCTGAGCGCAACCCCATCAAAGAACGTTGCTCCGGACGATATACCTTCTAGAGTAAATCTATCCTGTAGTGTGGCTCTTTGCACATGTGTCACATGTTTGAAGCCTGGCATCGAGTTTCAGGATGTTGATCCCGCCAGTATTGCATTTGAACAAACGTGAGCTTGTGAATTGGTAAGATAATCAGATCCGGCTTTTCGACCACATCGGGGCAATGCATGCGCCGGTGCTAGCTGGCCATCTGTAGAATATGGAGTCTCTAAGCCTCGTACTTGCAACGCGCAACTCTAGAGACCTAGAATAATGTCACACATTGATCTATAGGAGGTTTTATTGCTAGGTAGACACATACATCGTACCTCATAATACTCGCTCTGCTGTTTCACCAACATTCGCTTGAGTAGACCTCAAATTTCCACGTCCTGCAGCAGCGCTGCTGCTTCATACAACCCACTTACAAGCGAGATTCTTTGAGCAACAAGATGCGAAGCCGCATGCGTCAGTCAACATATAAATGCTTTATTTTCTTCGCAATATGATAGTACATTCTGAAGGTGTGTTTGTGCATCACTTCACTTCTTACGTTCGCTCCATCACAGTCTTTACTATTTGGGTCTTGTGCCCATCCACTCTTTTCGTCTGAATTTCTTCTACCTCACTTCCTGCGTCATGCTGCAATTTCTCCCATTCCTCGGCCTGTTCGCTAGTGTCGTGGTGGGTCACGGTGTCGTTGACAGCTTCAAGACCGACGGCGTGGAGCACCCTGGCTACCAGCTCAGCTACTACTATGACAAGAAGAATGGCAAGGAGCTTCCTGAGCTAGCTGCCTGGTCTGCCGAGAATCTTGACAGTGGTTTTGTCGCGCCCGAGAACTACACGTCTCCCGATATTGTTTGCCAGAAGAATGGTGCCTCAGCCAACTCCACTGTCAAGGTGTCTGCTGGCGGAACCGTCGAGTTTCACTGGACACGATGGGCTCACTTCGGGCCTATGATGACCTATGTTGCCAGGTGTCCAGGCGATGACTGCATCAATGTTGACAAGACAGCACTCGAGTTTGTGAAGATAGACGAGGCTGGCATCAACTTCGATACGCAGGAATGGGCTGCTAGGGCGATGGTCAACAACAACAACACCTGGGTCACCACCGTTCCGAAATCTCTTGCACCTGGCAGCTGTCTTTCGTCACGAGACTATCGCTGTTCACGGCTCTTTCCGAGAAGGCGGTGCTCAAAACTATCCTCAATGCTTCAACATTGAGGTCACCGGCTCCGGTACAGCAGAGCCAAAGGGTGTTCGAGCGCAAGAATTGTACACTCCCACTGATCCCGGTATTTTATTCAACCCGTACAAAACTCCGATCAAAAGCTACACCATTCCCGGCCCTGCTCTCTTCAAGGACGGAGAGGCAGCAACCAACACCAGCAGTGCCCTGACCACGCCGTCCCCTCAACCACTGGTAAACAACAATACAGCAAGTCGCCCTTTCTCCAACTCGACAGTACATATTCCCATTGCATCTACCACACCGCCGGATTCTACCGGTACTATTTCCACCACCGTTCCCACAACCAGCCCTATCGCGCGTCCCACCGAGACTGCAATCGCGCCTAGCGTGGCCAGCCTCACTGCTACGCTCAAGACCGGCCCCACAGTCCAGACAACCCAGCCTGTGTCATCTTCAGCCTGTCTTCCCTCGGGATCGGAGTTCGTGACCTCCAAGGCAGACACAGACACAGTTATGAATGACGGAGACACGCTGCCTCAGACGTTTACCCTTGAAACTTTCATCGAGTGGCTCCGTGAGAATTCGTCCAAGAATACGCGGCGTCATCCTCGTGAGCTTCTTGAACAACTTCGTCGATAGAAGACCTACCTCCACCTTCGCTTCATGACTGGCATCTTAGACTTTTGTAGGACTATTGTCGAACAAAGAATGAAGACTATTAGAATCACGGCAATTGCATTCGGGCATCAGCTAGCATTTCAATCAATACACTCTTTGCTGCTTTAGCGACTCACGTGAAACGAGAAACTTGTAGATATAATCGAGTTGCATTGTGAATGAATTGTATCTGATTTTCATGGAATATTCTCCGACATGCTTACTATTCATGGGGTGTAAAGGACTGTTAGCCAGTGACTCAAAAGCACATCATTTCCCGAGAAGACTGAAAAGGAAACCTCTCATTCATAATCCAATGGAAGGAGTTTCTTGCTCATGGCATGTCACAAAACCAAGCGACAGCTAAGTTAAAAATGGTATACAATATCTAATCATTGGAGGAACACGATGAAAAGAAAAGAAATCAAAACTTACTCCCGGTTCATCGGCTCACTGAAAGACTGATCAATCTCTATTTTCGCGTGCTTTGTTTTTCTTGTCTCTTGCAAAAGACAGGCTCGCGCAATGCAGCTGGACTATTATTGCTTATAGGCTTTCCATTCAGGACCGAGATCATAGTGATGGATTGACCAAAGTCCCAGGCTGCTCTATCCAATGCAGTTAGCGCGAGTTTTGGCCTCACCCAAGTCGCTTTTCATACGAAATTAGACCAACCAGTCACACGGCAATGCAACCTCAGCGAGCCTATGCTTGGATACGAGCTTACGTGATGACTCACGTTGCATACCGCATAAGTTAACATTTGAGGCCGCCGCCGATGTTCCTGGGAGCTTGGAGGTTGAAGACCCCAAAGTATATAGCATCAGTTCCGGGCTTCTTCCATTCTTGAGTTCCATCCATCGAATTTCCAACCATGGCAGACTCTCCGAATGTCCTGGCGCCAGCACTGGCAGCCATGAATCTAGACACCCACAACCCTAAACTCATCTCGGCAGCCCAACGCGCCTTGAGTAACCACCTCATCCTCTCGGAAATATTCGACTACATCAGCATGGACTGGCAGGGCTGTTGGAAGGACCGTCCTGCGGAGGCCTTGCGCGAGGATCATGGCGCGGCTACAGGTCCCACAGAATCTAGAGGCATCGAGTTTTGCGATGGGAGCAACGAGTGCGAAGAACTTGACAACAAGGACGACGATGATGACGAAGAAGACTGGAGTATTCATCACTACTGCCGCGGCGGGGTTCTCCTACGATGCATGCTGGTGAACAAGCTATGGTTCGAGTTCGCGACACCGGTTCTGTGGAAAGAGCCGACGGAGATGGTCTCGTATCCGTCGTACAAGACCGCCATTGTGGCCATACTGAGTGCCATTGAGCCCGCACGGCGGCAACTGTATGCCAGCCACGTTGAGACAGGCTTCAACGAGGGCCGCGACAACGAGGACCTCACAGAACTGGAATTCCCACGGCTGAGAGAAATGCAGCTGAGAACAGACTACGAAATCAATTTACCTAAGATCAATGGGCATGGAGTCAAAACGCTGACCGTGGATCCTCGATATGAGCCCTGCTATCCTGAGGTCTATACTCTAACTCAGGACCGCATGAACGAGTTGCTGGATCAAGTCGCAGTAAATTTAATTATTCCCCCGGTTTTCTGGGCAATCTCGTGCTGAAAAGTTGCAGGAGAGGTTCCCAAATTTGGAGAGACTTGCCTTTCTTGATTGCGCACTAGCGTATCCCGGCACGCAGAAGAGGTTTCAGAAGCGAATGCCTCAGCTTATCGATTTCAGTGGTCCTGTTGCTGAGCAAAGCCACATTGACTGGGGAAATTGGGGATGATGATCTGAAGATATCTTCTTATCCTAGCATCCAATGTACGATGGTACCATATCTCCGTCCACTTCTTCAATGAAGCGAGGTGTCTATAGATAATAGATCTAGCTAACGATCGATGCATTAGGAGGAATAAATACGTAGCTCTAGGCCTAAAAGATAATACTGGGAACACTTAGTGTCGGGCTCGCTCTCAACCCTGTACCAGCCTGTCTCGTGAAGATATGGATGACTTTCAATCTCTCAACGGTCCTGGAGGGGCTGATGTATAACTTCGTGAGATCTTCGCCGTAGGCGCAGGGCTGAGGGATTTCCCCAACCCTTCATCCAGGCTGGTAGGATACTGTGACATGACAACACTAAGCGGAATCCCTGGTTTCTCAGCAACATGTTTTCCTCTGCCCATCTCCAGAGTTGAACTAGAAGAATGTTGTGGCACTTGACGCCGATGCCGAACTAAAATTTGGCCAAGATTGGCAAGCCCAGAAGATCCGAGTGCCTCTGTAGCTTCCTCCTGTTCAGGAGCATGTTTCATACTTTGCGAAGGCGTTCTGTTTCCGCGTTGACTTGCGAGAGCATTCAGCCTCTGGTCTTCTCCAAGAGGGTAGTTCTTCAGCCACAGAACCCAGGCCGTAAAAAGCACAAATGTCAGGGGGACTGCGGTGGCCCAAAACCTCCAAAGATGAGGGCTGACTGTTGATTCGCCGGTTTCGGAAGACCAGTTGAATAAATCCATCGAGAAAAGAGCCTAGACCATTCTCAGTGTTCTTGATACCATATGGTGTTCAAGGCATTAGCACTACTTACGGCAATAAACGTCCCAGGCAAGAACATAATGGTCAGAGCGGCGAGAGTGAACATTGCAAAGCTGTCCTTTTTAGTCGCAATCGCGATTTCAAGGGACACCTCTGCCATATCATAGTTGTTCTTGTTGTCCCACTGTGCGATAAGATTATAAACCTAGGGCCTTTAATAAGCGATGGCTTTCTAGTTCTTAAAGTCTTGTTAACTTACAATCTGGAGTTGGCTGGATGCTATCTTGACCTCTCTTTGTATTTCAAGTAACAGGCCTTTTTGGGTTGCTTGAAGAATCTGTACACGGTCTTTGAGTCGATGCGCGGAAGCCTCCATGGCTTTGGAATCTTGGGCTTCTAGTTGGTCGAAACACTTTTGCTGCTTTTCCATCCTAGTCATAATCTCTAGTGCTCTATCACAGAGCATCATGTTTGCCTCGATACGTGCCTCCTGTGTCGGCAAGCTCGAGACAGCGTTATTCAACACCCTGGTCATCTGCTCGAAGCTTTCTTGTGCTCCTGTGTTTGCTGTTTGGAAGTCCTTCCCATAGCAAGACGTTAGCGTTCATCTCAAATCTTTCCGGGTACTTTTGTCGTATGTGCAATGAACTTTGACTACTAACCTTGATCTTATCAAATACTCCTGATAAATGCGTCCGTTTCTCTAGGTCATGGAGTTCGTTCGCGGTCATTCTCACCGCATACAAACCACCGGCTGCAAGCAGCTCACAAAGAATGATTGGGAATAGCATCGGATGGTTCACATCATCTCCGGCATTACATATCTTGTGACTGAATGCCTTTCTCTCGTCGTCTCGCATACCATGAATGAAGACGTTAGTCGCCCGTACCTCACAGTCATAGTAGATCCCCATCGTCCAATCTTCGTTTTGAGACCGAGGTAATCTGAATGAGAATTCTTTGCTCGAATGACACAATTAGGCTGGTACCGACACCATGAATGAATGATGCACGTACTTGTGACGTTCTCCTCCTCCCTGTCTAGATGCTCGATGAACATTGGAATGCCTATTCCACTGATCAAAACCTGTATTACCTCTGAAAATTTTATAAAACTGAACTTACCTTCCTGGAGCCGGTTCAATACTTCATGTGGCATTCTCAGACATGTGAAAACTTCCGATAGCAGATTTTCATCATTGAAACTGAAGGCTCCAGTTTCTCGAGTCTGGCCGCAGACGCTAATGCGACCTATAGTAAGCGATGGCAGATCAGGAGAATATGTCGTCGTCGGTGGCATGGTCTTACAGGAGATTCAACAAGGGTTGATAGATCGGCGGCGTTTCAGATGGTTCCAGCGTTTTGAGCCAAGCTCTCAAGCTTTGATCGCTATCCTTCCGGACCAACAAATCATTTGCATCTTCGTGAAGCAACTTCAACTTTGAATATGTTCGTTAGAAATCTTTTGAAGCAACCTTCTAAGCTGAGAAAGTTACTTACTGGTCCCGAGAGGTGGAGTACGAAATTCTCGGTTTTCTCGAAACTCAAACGGGATCCCGAGGGCGCATTAACACCTGTCGGCAGCTCAAATTGTGATTGACGCAGAATGTGACGAAAAACCATTGGAAGAAGACCGTGTAGGATTTGAAAGCAATCTCTTATCTGCAAATAAAGCCGCGTCTGTTTTTTGCGGTCTGAAGCTGCCGTCCATAAGCGCAACCAGCCTGGTCTTCGCCGCCGTTTGAAGACGTCGCAGAGTTCGCCTAGTGTCACGTTCATAGTCGCAATCGTCTGAGTCACGTCATGACGAATCTCCTGGGGAAATATGGTTATGTCTAGTTTCAGGGACGCCACCTTGAACTTGTGGGTTGTACTTCGAAAATCTTGGTCAAAGTCTGTTGCGCTCTGATCCGAACGAACGGTATTTCTGAGAGACTCTTGAAGACGCTGGGATGCATCCAGGAAGTCAATGAGGGTTGGAGAAACAATACCTACTGGCTCCATCGTGATGTTTAGCTGGACGCAGTCTAAATAATACTACACCAGACAACAAAAGCGTAATGAATGCAAGAGGAGCCACAGAGTCAAAATGTATTGAGTGAGTGAAACGATTGAAGCTTTTCATAATCAAATCTCTTGAGGGGGACCATCTTCGGGGTATACCACGGATAATCGATATGCAATGATGCCCAACCCAGAACGTACCTACTTAGGCTCATATGCAAGCGCATGTACAAATATGCAGACTTGAGATACACTAGCTAGATCAGGCAACATGCTGATGCATTCCGTCAGACTGACATGTTGGAGACTTGATTTTCTTGGCCGTGCATTTTGTTGATCTTTAAAATCCAGGTGATTTGCTCACGTGAGTCTTTTGCCCAGAGGATTAGCGTTATGCTTTTCGGTAGGTGGCTTGTAGCGCTCAGCTTGCACGTAGCCAGCCGCAGGCCTAATAGCAAATGCGCTTACCGCAGTCAGATTGTAAGTTATCCAAGTTCGAGTGCCTTATCAGTCCTGTTACAGCTCTAAAACATAACCCAGGAGAGAACAACAACCAATGCAGTCTCTAAGCACACTTGGGCATCTGCTACCAGACTCTTTCGTTGCATAGAGAATAAGACGCCAAAGAGAAGCTAAATCTATTTGCCACTCAAGTAAAAGGCAGTAGTACCATTCTGTCGCTAAGGTACTAATAATACGTACCTTAGGTAATGTGTGGAAGGTTTCTTGCATCTAATATTTGCCGACGAAGCCCGAAGTTGCCTCGATAGTTGGCATTTGCACCCTCATCCCAAATCCTGCCTTTCTGGCTTTCGACCGTAAACCATATGGCTGCAATATGGATCCTTGTTGTTAGCAGAATGCACGGCTTTGGCCTGGATGGGTCCAAGCTGGGTTCGAGGTGGGTGACTTGCTAGTTAAAATAGGGCAGCGATCCCGGCTGCTCCAACGCCTTCCGCATGCTTTCGATGAACACAAGCAATCTTGGGTAACTCCATCCCAGGATTTCACTGATCGGTCGGAGCGCCCAGCCTTCAAGTCCTTGGTCAACATACCACGCCGCGTAGTACCCGACCTCCTTGAGCATCCTGTCTTTGGCCCACCCTCCAACCGGAATACTCCATCTTTTGTGTACGACATCGACAAATCCTGCCTTTTTCATGCACTCTACCATCATGATAGGATTCTTTCCGTCGTCCTGTGCTACGCGAAACGTTCGTCCTGTGATGTCACCAGCTTCCCAGAACAACGGAGCCCACTGCTTGAAGATGTGATTTGGGTCGTTCTCGATGGCTGGGTTAAGCGACCGGACCTGGCTGTCAGCCTCAAGACTTTCGAACCATCCTCCGGGCTTGAGATGTGTATATGCCTGGTCATAGAACCTTTGCCAGTCGTTGATACCACCGAATAGATTTCGTGCGTGGATGAAATCAAAGTAGTTTTGTCTGAAAGTCCACTTCAGCTGGGCATCATGGATCTGAAAAAAGCAATTCACTGGAACCCATTCCGGCTGTATGTTCGATATATCGGTTCCGATCACCTCAGAATTCGGGAACTCTTCTGCCATGTCGCTAAGGGCCGCAGCAAGCCTCCGATCAGCGGCTGTCCATGACATGAGATGATCAAATTAATAGTGAGACTCACATGGCCCAAACACCTGTTCCAGCACCAACGTCAAGAATCTTCTGCAAAAACAGGTTTCGATCAACGGTTCTCGTCCACTTCTGAGGGGTAGGCAGTAGAGAGGCTTCTTACTAAATGATCATCTTTGATGGGGGCGCCAAAGAGCTTATTTTTCATCAAAATGAGTAGATAGTGATGTCTTTTCAGCTTGCATTAGCCACTAGACAGGCATTCCATCAGGGTATTTGTAGAGGATCATACGTAATATCGAATCCTTCGATGTGAGCTTCATCGTTAGGAGCCCTGTCATGTTGCATGTGAGTTAAATTCATCACAGAAATTTTGCAGGCTAGTCATTACATACCAGTAGTCAGTTGTCTCGGAGATCTGGTAGGTTCGGCCGTGAATAGTCCGGAATTGATGAACCGAGTCGTTCAAAGACGCTGTCGACTCTCTCAGGCTGACCGTGTGTGGGAGTTGAGTGAGTTTTATAGAACTCAATCCTTTCTGCAACAGTAAATACTCACCTAGATGCTGATGAGTCCATGAATGAATCATGGTCATCGTCGTCATCAAAACCAACCACAACCATAGTATCCTAAGAGAGGGGGTTAGTTTATCGCGCTAAGCAGCTGCTGCAACTGTCCGACGAAGAGCGGGGCAGCACCCACAACATCCATGTCCTCTTCAGCTGCCATCATCGCGATGAGATCGCCTGATTGGCTCTACTGTTGGGCTAGTCGCCAATTGAAACGGCCCATTTGATATCTTCCAGATGGCACCTTGGACGATTGATTATTCTTCTCGCGCACCAACGAACAGTAAATGGCGTGTTGCTCGGAGAAACACAGATGAGAGGGAAGAGGGTGAGTGGGCGTTTTGAGGAAACGGGTGGGACTCAACCAAACTGCCACCTGAGTCTCCAAAGGAAGCAAACAACCAACGACCGCCCATGTTTCGAGCCCGTTCCTCCCTGGCACACGCTGATTTAATTGGCTGATTGACGGTGACAAGAAACGCTCTGCCGGGTATGACCAATCAAAAGTCGGTTCAACAGGGGTAGTGTGGACTCTGATATACGAGGAGCAACCAACACACCAACAGAGCTCAGGTGGGTGGCTGGTGAGCATCGTCCCAGTCGCTGAATCTTGGCTGCCATTGGCGTTTTTAAATGTGAATTTGGCTGCCATTCAATCTCCTTCGTATAATTCGATAAGATGATACCTCATGTCTACTTCACTCACCATACCAAGATAAATAAACGTCGCGAAGTGTCATTCTTAAAACAGCAGCAATTTATGCGCACCAACGACTGTGGAGCCTGCCTGCATTGGCGAGACGATAACGTATGTTGGATGCTGCTAAAGAGCGGCGCGGGGCCGGGTATCCGTCAGCAGATCCGAGGCCATCCAACGAGCGAGTCGACTTTTTGTCGCAGTAAACCACACTCGTGACTCGAAGTATGCTGAAAGCGGTGTGCATCGCAAGCCGCCTGCAGACGTGCAGTAAATATGGACACTGCATGGAACATCATCTATCATTTCTCACACCTTCAGGCCACTGGATGCAGTCATCATTTTGATTTCTCTAATCTTCCTACTAAAATTCTACAGCTTAGCCGGAAGCATGCACATCAGAATATACGTTCTTGTCACTGCCGTGACAGCTCTAGCCTTTATCGGTCGCCCAAAAGCTCATGGAGCATGAATCTAACTAGCTTCATTCGTTTCGGGAGGCTGAAAGAAACACTTCTAACAGTACTCGTTCCGATAAACGGCTATGTAATTTCACATGTTACGTCGACAATATTACCCATAGGAAAGGTATTTCTTGATACACAGACATAGGAGGTCCATGTGAGGTAGGTAGGATTACAATTCAAAAGCATTTGGAAACAATTAGCTAGGACAGGCAATGCGATTAATGATGATGTGATAAGGTAATCAAAGAGATTGTGTGGTAAACCACGGGCATACTGCATAGTGGCCCAGTTCCTAAACAACTAAACTGCCTTCGATGTAACACCACTCGTAAATCACAGTCCGTGTTTCCTACAGTCAGGTATCTATGAAACTTTGGCCATGGCGTATGGAAGGTTTCCAACACCATGGAACTTCGCTCATCATAAGCTGATGATCTTAGGCGGGGAAACCTATACACCCCGGATGGTCCGGCTTTGGAGGGAGATATTCGTATACAATCTGCTTTATTTTAGATTAGCTACCGAGAACAGTAAATTCAGGGTGGCCAACTGTAGTCCTTTACTCTCAAATTTGCAAGCAACCAGTTGACGGGTATGTTGCTTATCCTAGCAACTCAAGCAACTTGAAGATAGGAGCTATTCATCTTCTGTAGCGAACTCGCCTGTATTCAGCGTATGGACATAAATATCTAGAACTTGCTTGAAAGGACCTGTATACATTTTTCTCTCTGTTCTATTTCTTGCTGTCTGTGAGAGCATATCATTGACGCATTTCAACCTTACGACATCCGTGATGCAATCACCCGCGCTTTAGATCTACTCAACGTCCAGAGAAGAGATTTAACAGAACTTTATTGTATTTAAAAATCTAGTTCAGCTCATGCAACAACATCAACGCCAGCATCCTTCAACAACCCAGCCAACTCCTTTCGTGGCTCTCCTTCGAGGAGCGCAAACGGCTTGCGGAGACCACCAGTCTTCCACCCGCGGAGCTCCATACCAGTCTTCACTGCCGAAGCATAGTTGTGCGATTCCAAAAACTTGCAGATGGGGAAGATCTTGGCCCACAGCTCCCTACCCTTCCTCAGGTCCGCATCCTCGGCAACAGCCTGCCACAGCTGGCTTGACAGCTCGGGAATGATGTTGGTCGCGCCCCACACGGAGCCCTTGGCGCCGGCAGCGAGGCCGTAGAAGGTAAGCGTATCCCAGCCGTTGAAGGCGGTGATGCGGGAGTTGGTGGCAGTGCTGAAAATCAGCTCCGTGAGGGCGGGGCCGTTTCCAGAGGTATCCTTCAAATGCGTGACGCCAACTTCGGACAGGGAGGCGATCTCGGAGGGAGATAGTGTGACGCCGCTGGCGGAGGGGATGTTGTAGTAGACGATGGGGAGCTTTGATGCTTGGTGGATCTCGCTGAGGAGCTCGCGGAGCTGAGCCAGGTTCGGGGCGTCGTAGAACGGGGGAACGACCATAAGGGCAGTAGCACCGACGGAGGCGGCGTGGACGGCGTGGTCGACGGCACGGACGGTGGAGAGGTCGCCAATGCCGGCGACGACGGGCACGCGGCCGGCAGCGGACTTGACGGTCTGTTCGATCAGGATCTTGCGCTCGTCGGCGTCCAATGCGGTGAACTCGCCGGTGCTGCCTCCGGGGACAAGGCCATGGACACCTTTGGCGATGAGGCGCTGGATGTGTTCGTCGAGCAGCTTGGTGTCGATAGACTTCTGGTCGGGGGTGAACGGGGTAGCAAGGGCGACGAGAACGCCCTTCAGCTCTTGAGGCGCCATATTGGTTCTGGTGTTTTGTTCTATGTTATGAAAAGGTGGTAGACGACTGTGTCTTAGTTAAAAGAGTATCAGTTCAGCTTTGGGCTGGAAAATCCGTAAAGAGAAAGACACAGGAGTATTTGGATTGGAGCGTAGTATTGCGCAGAAGCCAATGTCATATATTGAGCTGATGAAGGGGGGTATCTAACAAGGACCTTTTGATCGTCGACAACTGTTGACAAAAGCCTTCGGGATGTCTTGCTCTTTGCAAAAGTCAGCTGCACCAGCTTACTAGCTCCCCTCAATGCAGTCGTCCGGCATCGCAGTGCATCCGAACTCGAGCAGACCTGCCTATCCTGCCGCATTTCCCGCTCGATCGAACTAAGAAATTGGGGTCCCAATGACGATAGAGGAGGGGTAGCTAGAGGCACACGAGACGGCGACGCGGGGCAGGTGGGTCCCGGGATCGGAGGCGCCTCCGCGATGATTATCTTCGATGACAGCGCGGGGTAGGCCCGGCGGCGATGTGGGTCCCCGTCGCGGAGACCTTCCCTTGGAAACCTGTCATACCAAAATCGCGAACCTTGTCTGCATATGACACAAAATAGTGGGAGCAATCGTATCCCATTTTTTTTTTTTGGCACAGGCTTCTGAATGTGAAAGTCAAAAATTGGTTTGTCGTGACTTGTGGTCTCCGGTGGCATCTCGGGAGCAATCCCGGCCTGTCATGCAGACCCCCAATGTCGAAGGTCTGGCGCGTTGCATGTAAAAGCCATCAGACAGGATTATTCGGCATGTGAGCCATTACCAAGGCAATAGAGACGAAGAATTGTGGACAATTCATCTGAGTAAATTATTGGGTGTATTTCGTGGTCCAAAGGTGCCCGTGTTCTTTCTTGTCACGGGGAATTCCATACATGGTTAAATTGGCATCTTGTCCTACATGATGTTCACAATTGAGCCTAATTGCGATCAACACTATTGCTCCTCGCTTAAATGTTATGACATCGGATGAAGAACTGTTATCGGTAAAAGTACAATCAGGAATGAATTATGAAGTAGTATCTATGCTGAACTCGCTACACCCAATGTGACCATCGCGCCTAAAGCTTTGCCAGAACACCACTGCCGTTCAAGTACGCCACATGACCTCTCGAAATCTCTTCTATAGTCCTTGTTCTGCGCGAAACAATGTCAGCAGGGCTACAGATGGAAAGGTGGAATTTTCTTACCCTGCGAGGGCCATCGCAATCTTGAGCTCGTACTGAAGAATCTTCAGCGCAAGTTCGCAACCCTCCTGGCCGTTGTAAGCCAGACCCCAAATGGGGATTCTTCCCACAAAGCAGTGAGACGCGCCAAGCGCGAGCGCCTTAAAGATATCGGTTCCGCGTCGGATACCGCCGTCGACGGCGATGGGAATCTTGCCAGCGGCCACAGGTGCGCAAATCCTCAAGGCATCGAGGGTTGCAGGAACGCCGTCCAGCTGTCGGCCTCCGTGGTTCGAGATGACAATGCCGTCAATACCGTATCGAATTGCCATTGCTACGTCGTCGGGGTTGTACACTGTTGACCCTTGCGATTAGCTTTTGTCATCGGTTGCCCTTCTATCGTCGAATACTCACCACCCTTCAACCAAATCTGGAGCTTGGTGTGCTGCTTCAACCACGGGATCGCGCTGTCCCAGTCAAGGGAAGGGTCTGAAACGGTTAGTAGTGGTTACCACGATTTCTTTTGGCACTTATCCTTACCAAAATCATGCTTGGAAACAGCCTGCTCATCTTTGATCGCGCCGCTCAACTCGCTCTTTCCATCAGACAAGAGATTCGGCCATTCAACGCCCTCCGGCAGGGTGAAGTTGTTTCGGTACTCGTTCAAACGGCGGCCGAGGAGTGGTGTATCGACAGAAAGGAAGATTGCCTTGTACCCGGAAGCTTTTGCAAGATGTCAGCACGTCACCGCCTCGCCTCCCACTCATTGGTGGGGGAGGATGTTAAACATACCCTCCGCTCTCTTCAGTATTTGGATTGTTGTCTCGCGGTCTCTAAGCACGCAAAGCTGCATGACGTAGGGGTTTCCCAGCCCTTGCGCGGCCACGTTTTCCATTGACTCCGTGGCATATGAAGACAGCGCCATGCAAATGTTCATCTTCGCCGCGGCGCGTGATGTCGCGACCTCGCCGTCTGGGTGCGCCAGCTTGTGCATCGCTGCGGGACTGAAACCGAGAGGAAATGAAACCTTTCGAACGGCTATCAGCACAGCTTTTTGTATAGTCTTGAACAGTGGGCGCAGAATAATACCTTGGTACCGAAAATCGTCGTGGAAAGGTCGATGTTGTCGACGTTGACGAGGATCCGAGGCAGGATCTTGTAACGGTTGTATGCCTCTTCGTTGTCCTTCAGGCTGTTGCATACAAATCATTGTCTGCTTCGCTTGAACAAACCTCCATCTCCAACTTACGTGACAAGATCCATGGCGCCTTCGTTGTAGTAGTCCCTGTACATCTTGGGCAGCTTCTTGCTTCCCAGCTCCATCAGGTCGCGGATGGTATGGACCTTGGGGTCCCATGTTGCGCCGCGGTTCGCCATTGTGGTGATGAGGTCGTGTAATCGATGAAGTGTACAGAGATGGAGAAATTGTCGAAGTAAAGTGCGTAGTGTTATTAAACAACTACAGTAGAATCCTGTGGTAGAAGAGGAGTATGCGAGGCAACCTCACGATGAGCAGCAGAGGAGCTCTAGAGCTTCAATAAATTTACTTTACCCCAATCCCCACGACCTCCTAGCCCAGACCATCCATCATTGACCTTCCTGCCTCGGTGGCGGTGTGTGTTCCGCATTCCCGAAATCGGGGTCCTGTTCCAGATCCCTCCCCCCTGCAGTTCACGCATGCAGGGTGTCATCAGTCGCGTGCCGCCTAAGAAACTCGGCCGAGCAGCTATCTTATTTTCAGCGAATAACGTGGCAGTCATTTCGACGTCTGGAGCTCGCCAAATGTGGCAAGTAGCTTTACAGATACCAGATCCAGGCTGCGTGGCTTATCTGAGACCCGTGGGGGTGGTGCCAGTTGGGTTGGGGTAGCTCGCGGACGCTTGCCCAAAGTACAACCAGGCATGTTGACTAGACCCTGCTTTAGAGGCGCATTGGATCGAGAGGGCCTATCAATGGCCGTCAGAATGAGCAAAAGATTCAGCAAGCTTCTCATCCCGACTGTAATTTTGGGAAAGCGAAAGGAGCTCAAGCTTAGGGCCTGCATGTGCATGAGAGCTGTTGTGGGGTGTAGTTGTGTGGTCCACTTTATTTCACGATGCTTCGAATTGAGAGTCGCAAGTCGAAGCGCCAAAGACATGAGACTAGCCTCGGCGAGACCTTACTCCCAAATTGATTCCAGTCTTGTATGTTAATACGTAATAAGCGATTCTATTTGGTCTGGTTGCTGGGCTTCCTGATTTGAGAGGCCAACGTACGCAACGGGCGGAAGAGCTTCCGACTTCTTGTCTGCCAATTGTCTGCATCTCTTACGATATATCACTTGCAACCGGGAGCTCTTCCGATGGTTTTTATGCCACGTAATTGTCGCGTTCAGACATGGCAATGTCCCTGAGAGCTTGACTAGCTACCCGGTTGGCTTCGTCGAAGCCCAGCACTTTCATCACCTTGTCCTCGTACTCCTAAAGATCTCTGCTTGCAACGCCAATCCTATGGGCCTCTTCTCAGCGAGCAGACAGGTCGATATTCCCGGTTCTACCGTCAAAAGTTTCGCGACGCGCGTGCCGGAGAGCCCGGTGAAGGATCGCGCGACGTAAAGCACCCAGCGCACCCTCCCGGAATGGATCACCACCAGTATCCTACGCCATAAGCAAACTATATTCAACTTCCTGAACTTGATCAGGAAATATTGAGGTCGGCTTGCTGCTTCGATCATGCTGGAACAGGGCAATCCTTTTGCCAATATGAAAGTACCAGGAGATGGCCTCAGATATCTCCATCCGGCGGAAATGGCTATGTCATCACGACTCAGGTCACGGGCAAAGTCTTCGAGGTGGCCAAGGGCATGATTATGCATAGCTACGGCGAATCTATGTGTACTGCCCCTGATAGCTCCCCGTTCAGTAAGTCATATTACGGTTTCACGGACCTCCCGTCGTCATCTCCAAGACCAACTCCTCTGGCCCCTACTATTTGCAGACTTTCCACCCATGATTCTCCTCGAAACCCACCTTCATCGGAAACATCGAGGTCTTCAGAGCCACCGAGCGAGCCCGCGACACCGCCACAATGCTCGCAGAACTAACCAAAGATCCCAAGGTCGACAAAGTTTTCGAAAATCGCGCCGGTGGACGGGAATACCGCCCTTAAAAGTATTCCAACGGCAACTTCCTCGGACCTACAGTCATGACCGGCCTTAACCCACGCTTGAAGTGTTACAGGGAGTAAACCTTTAGGCTTGTTCTGGTGGCTTTAGAATGCTGAAACATTGGCCGGGACTACTCAGCTCGCCAACGCGAGCCCCCTTCGGTGCCGTTCCCATGCTGTTTGCCAACTCTGGCGCATCTTCGACGTTCATTGTGAATGACAAGTAAAGTAGCAGAAGATAGGAAGCTAGAATACAGACAACATCAATTAACACACTGATAAGAACAAAAGCGTGCTAATAAACCCGGGCGTCGGCTGTTGAAACTCAGCATACGTCGCTGCTACTGTGCTGCCCCGGTCGATTTGTGGTATGCCACCTTTGCGGACTTCGGACTTTTCCTGCACAATGTCACCGAACGGCGTAAGTGACAGAACAACCAAGTGCGTTTTCAAAATTTCTTCGTATTGCGCGGTTGATCTGCCCCTCCTTGGCCTCTGTCGTCCTGGCCGCCGATTAATGAAGTTGACCTTCCTGCAGAGTTGTCGTCTAGACAGTCCATTCCAGTCATCGTACACCGCCTCATAGCCTGAGCAGAGGGCTTCAAGCTTTTCTTCTTGGCCCTCATCTGGAAACCCGCAGAAACTGGCTCGTCAATTTCGTTTCATGGCCGATCAACACAATTCCAAAAGCCTAGCTACAGTTTTGCCTACACATACGCACCATTCAATGAGCACAGAGTCTATCAAGTACCAAGTCGCAGTATGTATCATGCACATCAATTCTTTAGCAAGTCGTGCAGGATGCATCCGGGGAACCGAGCCCTTGGTTCTGGTTGACATGCGCAAACGCGGGGGAGCCCACGTTAGCCCCGTAAAAAGGGAAAGTTAACACGACGACACCTCTTGGTTGCTCTTATCAAGACTAGCCCTTAGAATTAGTTGCGTATCAATAGACTAGATTACAACCTTGTTGCTGCAGATAGCAAAGATATCCATGGATCCGGATTTAGCGCCAAGACCCCTTTTGCTGAATGGAAGATAGAGAGACACGCGTGTCGCCTGACAACTTCAGCTTGTTGCCATCACTAATACCAAGTTGGTCAAGAATCACACCATGGCTTTGACCAATGCAACTTCGTCTTTGGAAGGCTGGACAGCTACAGTCCAATACATTGAGAGTTGGGGGGAAACTTGACAAGATATAAAGGCTCAACATGCCCCTGAAGCCTTCTTGTCTTCTCTGTTACCCAGGCCTCAATTCAGCCCTGCTCATTCCTAGTCTCTCACAGTAATCAAGAACCACAATGTCAGAAACACCATCACACCCCTCAATGTCAGAGAAGAAAGCGGCCGTTTCTGACTCGGCTCTCGAGCCAGTTGAATCCGTCCTCGAGGGGCAGGGCGAACAACATGGCACAACGCAGAGAGGCCTCAAGTCGCGCCATGCCCAGATGATTGCCCTCGGCGGAACCATTGGCACAGGTCTCTTCGTCGGCATCGGCCAGGCTCTACACATGGGCGGCCCTCTCTTCGTCCTCGTCGCCTACATCTGCATCACCCTTCTGCTTTACGGCGTCGCCACTGCCACAGGAGAAATGTCCTCGTACCTCCCCGTGCCCGGTTCCTCTGTCGCCTACTACGGCAATCGCTACTTCTCCCGTTCCCTGGGCTTCACCCTCGGCTGGGTTCACTGGTACATCTTCTCCATCACCGTCCCCGCCGAGATCACCGCGACCTACATCGTCATAAACTACTGGTCGCCGCCCCTGCACATCGCCGTCTGGCTGACCATCATCGGCCTCGTCATGATCGGCCTCAACTGCTTCCCCGTCAAGGTCTACGGCGAGGCCGAGTTCTGGTTCGCGAGCATCAAGGTCTTCGGCATCATCGGCCTCCTCATGCTCTCCGTCGTCCTCTTCTTCGGCGGCGGGCCCTCCCACCAGCCGCTCTGGTTCTCAAACTGGTCTGACCCAGGGCCCGTCAAGGAGTACATCGTCACCGGTAACTCAGGCCGCCTCGTCGCCTTCCTCGCCACAATCACCTTCTCCGTCTACGCTTTCGCCTTCGCACCGGAGCTCCTCGTCGTCACGGGCGGCGAGATGGACAGCCCCCGCCGCAACATCCCCACCGCCACGCGCCGCTACTTCTACCGCCTCATAACCTTCTACATCCTCGGCGCCCTCGCCGTCGGCATCATCGTGAACTCGGAGAATCCCAACCTCCTAAGTGGAGGCAAGGGCGCCGGCGCCTCTCCCTGGGCCATCGGTATCCGCGACGCCGGCATCCGCGGGCTCGACTCCGTCGTCAACGTCGTCATTGTCCTCTCCGCCTGGTCCGCCGGCAACTCTTACCTTTACCTCGCCAGCCGCGCCCTCTACTCCATGGCCCTCGCCGGTAACGCCCCGCACATCTTCACGCGCTGCACAAAGTCCGGCGTGCCCTACTACGCCACCGCCGCGAGCGCATCCCTCTCTCTGCTCGCGTACCTCAACGTCGCCTCCACCGGCGCCACTGTGTTCAACTGGTTCGTCAACCTTATCAACACCGGCGCTTACCAGAGCTGGATCTGCTGCTGCGTCGTGTACCTGCGCTACCGCAAGGCGGCCGACGCGCAGGGGGTCGTGGACGTGCCCTTCCGCTCGCGCTTCCAGCCGTACTCGAGCATCGTTAGCATCTGCGGGTTCGGAGTGTTGCTCGTGGTGAACGGGTTTAAGGTGTTTCTGGACGGGCAGTGGGACACCTCGTCGTTCTTGACATCGTACATTGGAGTCGTCATCTTCTTTGCGTTGTATTTTGGGCATAAGTTCACCGTGGGCAGGGGCGACGCGTGGGTGCGGGATTCGATGGATGTGGATTTGGTGAGCGGGTTGGATGAGGTTCTGGCGCAGGAGACGCCTGCGCCGCCGAGGACGGAGTGGTATCAGAAATGGAGGTTGTTGTTCGAGTAGAAGGGGGGACGTAGAGGCATGTTGTGTATGCTACCACCGCCATGGAGGTAAGGTATCTAGGAAATTGAGAAAAAGGGGGTCGGATTCTATCCGTACACTTTCCCCCAGCTTCCGGGTCGGTTGAAACGGCCCGTAGACTTCTCATAACCTCCAAACTCACCGTGTGGTATCTCGATGTTCATTCGATGCCCTCTCCTATGGGGGCCTGACCTTAGATTACCCTATCTTCTGCTTATGACATTCCTCTTTTTCCCGTCCATCACTGGCATTTCTCCAGTCCTTGTTACCATGGATGAATCACGAGCACAGTTGCGATCACCTTCGCAAGTGCTGTCACGCTCCTGCTCTTCATCTGTCACACCATATTAGTTGTAATGGTGATTGCCTTCATGAGGTTGGATTATTCCATCTCGAAGGCCCCTAGATTACGTGACACATATCTCATAGCAGGTCCCTGTAGAAGTAAATAATAATTTATCCTACTACTTCTTTCCGAACACTTATAAATCCGTGTAGGTGGGAGCAGAACTATGTAAAGTACAGCATGGACTGGACGGGGCAACATGTGGACTGTTGACCATCAGAACGACATAAAAAAGGAAAACACTCACCATCTTGCCTTCGCCGGGCCAGGCATACGTTCAGGACTAGGTAGAAAGCGCTTGCCGTTGGTTTACGTTCAATGGCCGATCTAGTTATCACCACAAATCAAGTGAACTCCAGGCTAAGCAACGTTGAGCTGAACGCAAACAAATGTATTACTTTTATTTAATCAAACGTAATCTTAGTACCGGTATGCTTGGCCGCAGTACCCGTCAGTCTGGCAACCATGAGATCGTCCTGTGCCTTGAGCTCTCCCGCGGGCTTGGCAGGACGAGGCTTCCTCTCCCGCACCTCTCCCGCCGCATCACCGCCCTCCTCGCCCTGCTGCTGTTCCCTCCTGGGCGCGCCCTTGCCGAAGCGCTTCTTGTACCGCGTCTGATCGTCCTCGGCCAGCTCAATCTTGAGCGGACGGCCGAGGAGCTTGTTCACCCACCACTTCCTCATCTTGACCTTCTGCTCCTCGACCGGCTTCTTCTTCTGCTTCTTCTCCTCTTCCTCCTCGTCGTCATCGCTACCATCCTTCATCTCCTCGTCGCCCTCCTCGTCCTTGCTCTTCTCCTCGACAAAGTCCTCCTCCGTCTCAATCTCCTCTTTGATCTTGACGAATCCCTTGACAGCCCACCCCGCCGACTCGGGCTCTCTGAACTTGACCCATCCGTACCCCTTGCACTTGCCCGAGTCCTCAAACGTCGCGACCTTGACCCAGTCAATCTGCCCGCACTTCTCAAAGTGCTGCTGCACGTCCTCATCGGTCGTCTTGAAGCTCAAGTTGCCCACAAAGATCTTGCTGCTCGTCGGCACCTCCTCCTTAACCGCCGCCCCAGCCTTGCCACCCTCCGCCGCCGCCGTCTCCGCCTCCTTCTTCGGCCGCCCCTCAAACGACCGCGCGTCCTTGATCAGCAGCTTGCGGTGCCCCAGCTCCGCCTCCGTCAGCGCGATCGCCGCAACCTTGGGCGCCACGTCGTCAAAGTCGACGTACGCGAAGCCCTTGTTGTTCGGCTTCTCCCGGCCCGGCACCTTGGTCGTCGGCATGTGCAGCCGCGTGATGCTGCTCTCGGTGATCATCTCGCCCGAGTTGGCGATGAGCCACTTGCGCAGCTCGTCTGCCGTCACGAAGAAGGGCAGGTTGCCGACCCAGACGCCGTGCTCGGAGCGCTTCGCGGCCTCGGCCTTGTCTTCCTTATCCTTCTTCTTCTTGGCCTCGCGCTCGTCGTCGCTGTCGAGCTTGGGCGGCAGCTTCTTGCCCTTCTTGAGCGCGCGCTTGGCGCGCTTCGAGGGCGGCTCCGGGGCCTCGAGGTCGACTTCGATCTCCTCGGCGTTGGCGGAGGAGGACTTGCGCTTCTTGGAGGGCTTGTCGGGGGTGTCGTCATTGTCGGAAGAAGCAGCGGCGGCGGAGGCGGTAGCTTCGTCTTCGTCGTCGGTCTTCTTGGACTTGGAGGACTTTGACTTCTTCTTGGGCTCGGGGGAGGCGGCGTCGGCGACAGCGACCTCCTCTTCGACGACTTCCGCCTTGGCCTTTTTGGACTTCTTCTTGGGCTCAGGTGCGTCGACGGCTTCTTCGGTAACCTCTTCCTTGACCTTCTTGGACTTCTTCTTCTTCGGTTCCGGGGATGCGGCGGCGACGTCTTCGACGGCGACCTCGTCCTTGACCTCCTTGGTCTTGGACTTTGACCGCTTCTTGGATTCGGAAGTGGCCATTGTTAATGTTTTGTGAGGTGCCTGGAAGTCCCGGTGTGTTCGAGGAGCTTCAATGGCGATCGGTCTGTTGCAGGTCGCGCGACTGAGAATCTCGACCGTGGGGACCCTTTGCCAATGGACTGCCCCGAAATTTTTTTTATTCTTTTCGATTGAGACTGATAACCGATAAGGCGATAAGGTGTGGTAGCAAGGTGGCCCGTTCACCGAAACTGACCGCGTGGGTCCTGTGGTTGGCCGGGCGGATGTAGAGGTACCGGTGCAAGGTGCATGTACAAGTACCTACCTTTCCATCTTGCCGTGGCTGCAGAGAACTGACTCTGTTAAGTGGTTTAGTGCCAAGCCAGATCCAAGTAGCCTTGATGGCTGGTCGATTCCGCCCGAATCACGGCCTACAAGTTTTTTTTCCTTCTTCATTCCTGGGTGCAAAGCACTGAGTAAGCTCCGAGGGAATGGTTGCAATCGAGCGAAAGGAAGAAATGCTTACTGAGACCTGCGGGTTTAAGAGTTGAGACCATGTTGTCGTGGTCGTGGATGTCTGTCTCCCTTTGGCCTGGGCATGCTCACTCACACTGGTCTTGTTTTGATTCAGCTGCTGCTGCAGGTTATCAACCGCAATAACATGGCAGGGGTGTTTGATAGTACGCAGAGCGGAAGATGAGCATAAAAAAGAGACATCCCGAGGCAACAAAGCGCAATGTAACGTAAAAACGAGATGAGTTAAGTCAGAATTAAGCACTTGGCCCTCCAAGGTCGGTGAGAGGGCACCCACTTGGCAGCCGGGGGTTCCAGGTGTCCCTTTTCAGGGACAGGGACGGGATCCGAAGTGAGTTGAGTTGCTCGCCGTTTGCCGCTCGGAGGTCTCTGTCAGTTGACGGTGCAATGTAGCCGATTGGGAAAGGCATCCGGAGCAGACGGGCACACGTCGACAAGCCGGGCGGCGCTTCACGGCTTGCCAAGGCCGCGTCCCAGCCATCGCCATTGCAGTTGGCATCCGTAGGCCGACACGGCAGCAACTCCCCAGCTGAGGGGCACACCGTATCCGTACACGGCGGCGGGCAGGACGGCAGCTGAGAAAGAAGGCGGGAGAAGAAGAGTGACAGTCGAATGAAAAAGCGAAGAAAAAGCGCCTGTGCAGAGACAGGAACAGGCTAAGGCAGCTAGGAGCTGAACCCCACATCCAACACCACCATCAAGCCACCACTAAGGAGGCGCCAGCGCCGTCGCCTTTCCGTCATCCACTCACGTGCGGCCATTTTCTGACGAATGAGACCCGCCAGCCGCCTGGCGAAACCTCCAGCGCCAGCCAACCGCCGCCCCGGTTCCGCGGTACGTACCGTGGGTGACCTTCAAGGTCGGAGAAGTACCGCTACTTCTGCAGGCGTACACGATGTCCCTCTGCAGCGCTGCACCCTTGCCTTCCCTTCCCGCCCTTGCTGTTTCGGCATTGTAGGGCATCCATCGGGTTCATCAGTCACGCTCGCTGCAGTGGTGGCACTGGTGGATGCCCACCCCCCCTTGACCGCCTCTGCCTCTGTTTAATATTACAGGCGGCCTGCAGCAGCGTCCATCCACTGACACAGCTCCAGTGCAGATTCTGGGTGGATGCGTCCAACGGGATCCAGCCAACGCACGTTGCTTGGATGTGGATGGGTGTGGTTTTGGCAGGGGGTCCACAGGTCACCGTCACCACTTTACTACGGTACCTACCTAGCCTGCCCTGGGTACGGGTACGTTGGGCCCCCGTTTCTAGCCTAACAAGCACCATTGTGGAAGGCCAAGTCCGCTGTATTCTCACGCAAACCAACCGAGAACCCAGACGGAAAAAGGTAAAGGGCCCTTTTTTCCCACTCCTCCTCCTCCACCTTGCTCGCCCTCTTCCACTGCTTTGCTTTCGCTTCCGTTGCTCCATCTCCATCGCTCCCCTTGACACTCCTCCCAGGCCTTTGCCCCCCAAACAAATCCTCCTTCTTTCCCCTCACCATTCACAACCACAACAACATTCACACGACTTCATTCAATCGCCAGCACCACTTCGGATCGCTTTGCCCGTCTCGCCATATCGTCGCTTTCAATCAACAGAAGCTGGCATTCTAGACGTTCCTGGACTGTTGTCGTCGTCGCTTGTCTGGTCGCAACCGTCGTCGTCATCCAGACTCAAAAACCCACCGACACCCGACCGGCCCATCATTCGCACTCAATCCAAACATGAATGTGCTGCTCTCGCCACAACCGCCCCTATTCCAACATCCCCACGACGCAAACCGCATCTCTCCCTCTCGTTCTTGTCAGTATTTTCCCGCTGCGTTTGAGTGCTTTTCCCCCCCTTGCGCTTCAGAAACGGCCCAGGCTTCGCCGTGCATCCCGACCCGACGCTAACCCGAAAACAGTGAGCCCATTTCACAACATGGCCACCAGCCGCAAGCGCAAGGCCGACGAAGATGGCGACGAGATGTCCCTCTCCCCCAGAAGCTCCCCTTCCGCCTCGACTAGACAGCTCGCCCGACCGTCGAAAAAGGTCCGCTCCAACGAGCTCATCGGCCGCCCTCTCACGCTTCCCCGACTTCTCGAGACTTTGGATCCTACCCAGCTGCGCACCGTCCTCGAGCGCATTTGCGAGCGCCACCCGGAAATCGGCCACGAGGTTGTCACCGGCGCCCCCCGACCGACGGTTGATGCCGCCCACGGCGTTCTGCGGGAGTACCAGGAGAAGATGAAGGCCGCGATACCCTACGGCGAAACCAGCCCCGATTACACCTACTACCGTGTGAAGGCGCCACTCACAGCCCTCATCGACGCCCTCCTCGACTTCACTCCCCAGTATCTGCCCCCCAACGAGACCCAGACCACTGTCTCGTTGCAATATCTGGACGGCGCCACCAAGATCATCCACCAACTCCCCGACTGGGAGCCCCAACAGTACCGCCACCACAAGGAGAGCGCATACGACGAGATCTCCAAGGCCTGGGCCCTGGTCATCAACGAGGCCGCCAAGCGCGGAGGCGGCCTCCCCCTGCACACCGGTGGATGGGACGAGACCCTGGCGAAACACCACGAAATCTCTGGCGGACGTATGGGCACGGCAATGAACGCGATGGCGGCGGGAGTGAGCTGGATGGCCACCAACTCTACGAACGGAGGAGGACAGCCCGCAAACTCTGCGTCGGACCCGAACTCGATTCTCAACCAACTCATGTCTGGAACGTACGGAGCGCCTGTGCGTGTTGGGCCCTGGTAGAAGCGTGGAGGACGTAATTGGCGATGCATGACGGGCCACGACAAGACAGGATCGGCAGACGGTCGATCGCTTCACTGAACATATCACGACGACTATAACGACGGCTTCTTGGTCATTTTCGACTGCTCTTTTTTCTCTTTCCTCACTTCATTCAGCATGGGACGGCAAACGGCATAGACTTTTGGTTTCCGTGGACAAATTCATGTCAAAGGCTGGGGTTCGGCGGCGTTTTGTCATTTTCCTGATTGATGATATCCCTTTCCTATCGCATGCCGCGCAGTCGTTCCCACGCAAGGGACGTTGGTTCGTTCCATGACGGTACAACCTCTCCCTGCGAACACATTGGGTCTGACGAGGAAATCGAGTCGCACATTCCACGTGTAGGCAGTTTTGGTATTTGGAGGGTGTCACACAGCACAGGGGAGGAGGAAGCATTGGGGGTGGCAAGCAATCTACAAACCCTCCCATTTGGGGAGTATTCTGTCCAAACACACAAACACACACATAATTATCGCTCTCTCAATGGGGTCTGTCGCAATTTGGTGAGCCGTGTCAACAGCACCCAGTCACGGGGTGCAGTTCTTGAGTCGTGCAGAGCGGACCGTCTGTTTCATCGGCGTGAGCCAACTGCTGTATTTACCTGTTCATCGATTGAGGCATGCCAAGGCAGTATGAGAAATAAAGAGTATTAGCACAGCACATTGGGCCCTCCTAGCCAAACATGTGTCCCTGGCGCCGTGTGTCCGCCCGGTCTGCGTGTTGGCTAAAAGGACTGGACGCATCTGTTTCAACTGCCCACGGCATCGGTGAGACGAATCACACGATGGGCAGTCGTCCGTCCATCCACCCATCATTCTCTCGTGTACGGTGACTTTTGTGTAAACTGGGCCAAACTTTCCACCAAGCTACCTTGGTGGGTAGAACAAGGTAGCCCCATTACTCCACGTAGCAACCTTCTTTTTTCCACACCCTGTGCATCCGATAGTTTCTCACGACTTGGCTTTCTGGGGTTCTATGATGGTTTTTGTCCCTTCTTCTGACGCAAACCCCCTCCCTCCGTGCGTGCCTGATCATCATCAACTTGTGACTGGCGACCGGGTTTTGCCAGTTATTTGGTCTCTACATAGCAAGGGCCTTGAAGAAGGTTTCCGTGTCCCTTCGTTATTTTATTATCCCCCAATCGATCGGGCAGCTTCGTCCTGCCGAAGATGGAATGAAATAAGCAGCAAGCACAGCGTCACTTGACCCCGCGGTTCGTGCGCTGGACCCAGGCCTGAAACCCGTGTTGAATGCACGTCTCTCGCCCGTCGTGATGAGATTGGGTTGGCATTCGGGGAAGGCCACCGAGGAAAGGGCTTCTTTTTTTTTGCCCATCTTTTCACACACCTGGTTGTCCCCGATTACGAGATGAGGCGCCGCCCAACGACTTGCGTCCGTCCGGGCCGTCAAGGGTGCTCCAGGGAGGTTTTGGCGGGGTAGGTTTGTGGAGGTCCACCGGCCACGGGTGGCCTTGCCTTTCTCCAACCGTTCACTGTTCGGACGACAGGCGCCAGCGCCGCGGCGAACTCTCAGGTACCGTCAGCGGGTAAGAGTACCTGCCGCTTCAGCGCCCCGGGCCTGGGGGAAGCCTTATTGGTGTCCCGTCCCGCCAAGGTTGGTGGGGTCCAGGCCCCAGGCAGGGGCTTATCTAATCGTTTAGCTTGTGCTCTCTAGGCACCTTACGTCACGTGAAGACCCGGCCTCGACGCGTGAACTGAACGCGCCACCCATCTGCAGTCACAACAGCTCGAAGCTAGGCAGCGAGAGCAACCCATCAACCTCGCAACCCCTCTTCACGATCGCCAAAGGTCTCAATTGTCTGCCCTCGAGCTGCCCTCGCTACCGTATTTCTCGTTGCATGCATAGGGAGGAGAATCGAAGCACGCGTTCGACAAGATGCCCGCGTACGTTCATGTTGACGTCCCCTCCAAAGCGTGTCGCGATCACCAAACTGACATTCCCTGCACGCGCAGCCCGGGCGACCAGCACAGCACCTGGGAGAACCCCTTCGAGGAGCCCCAGAAGCGCATGAGCGAATACACGGCCCAGGAGATCGCCACCCTCCAGAGCCGCCTCGAGAAGCAGCTCGGCCCGGAGTACATCTCCGCCCGCGCCGGCCCCTCGGGCCAGAAGGTGCACTACATCGCCGCCGAGAAGTGCATCGCCCTCGCCAACGAGGTGTTCGGTTTCAACGGCTGGTCCTCGTCCATCCAGAACATCCAGGTCGACTTCGTTGACGAGCACCCGCAGACCATGAAGATCAGCCTCGGCCTGTCCGTCATCATGCGCGTCACGCTGCGCGACGGCACGTTCCACGAGGACATTGGCTACGGGCACATTGAGAACTGCAAGGGCAAGGCGGCGGCGTTCGAGAAGGCCAAGAAGGAGGGCACGACGGACGCGTTGAAGAGGGCGTTGAGGAACTTTGGCAACGTGCTGGGCAACTGCATATACGACAAGGACTACTTGTCCAAGGTGACCAAGATGAAGGTCGCGCCGACGAAGTTCAACGAGGGCGAGCTGCATAGGCACTCGGATTTTGCGGCCAAGAGAGAGGAGAAGGTTGCCCTGCCGCCACCGCCGCCGGTCGTTAAGCAGGAGACGACGGCGGATTCGCTCGAGGATCTTTTGGAAGGTAGGACATGTCCATTTTTACGATTCAGGACCAAGCACTGACACGTTCCAGACTTTGATGAGGCAGACTTCGCGGTCGTCGAGGGCGAGCATCCAGACGAAGTGGTTCTCCCACCAGCAGCAAACAACACCTCGAACAACAGAGCCGCCAGCGTCGCGCCAGCACCACCGGTACCTCAACACATGCAGACCTCCAACAACAGACCTCTAGGCAGGAGCACATCAGCAGGAAACCTGGGTCGAGCTCCCCAGACGCCAAACCAAGCCCACTCACGTCCACAACCGCAAGCAGCCTATGGGAACCGTCCCCAACCACCTAACCAACCACGCGCCCCCACGAATCCTACCGCCCCGTCAGCTCCCGCAGCTCCGCCGGCGAATGGCAACATGACGACCCCGGGCGGTGGCGGCGGCGCCAATCCCGCCGAGCCAATAGCCTTCTTCTCCGCACGTGCCGTACAGCAAATCCCCGATTCTGCTCTGCAGGGGACGAACACTGACGCTCCTCTCATGATGCCAGCCGGGCAACAAGCCTTCAATCCCAAGGCAGAGAGCCCATCCATACGCAAAACCCCCGGCATAGACCACAACTCCTCGAAGCCTCTTTCCCGCAACGGAACGCACGTCCCGCCCACCTCTACACAGCAAGCCGACACGCCAGCAAAGGGATCCGGATTCACGCCTGTTAGGCCCGCGGGTGCCGGCCCCGCGCCGAATCCGCAGTTCAGTCAGGCCCGGCGTATCGGTGCCCCCGGTGGCGCGGGTAGTCCCCTCGCCAACCGCGGCTCGTACCGGCCCCCGACGATGAAGAGGCCGCTTCAGCAGGATGGCGGGGCCGGACGCCCTGCTCTGGCGGATGTGTCGAATAACGGCGGGGTTAGCACGGCATCTGGCGGCGGGCCTGGGCTCGATCCTAAGCGGCAGAAGATGTCATAGAGGGCTTCGAAGGAGGGTAGTGATTAGATTTGGGGCTTTTGAGTTTTGATGTCTGGAGCTCAGGCGTCGGTTATAGGGGCATATCGCATGGAGTTATGGGACGGCCATGCTGTCGGTATAGGACTGTTAGGTTCAGCGGTAGAAAGATGTGGAATCATGAACTGTTTTCTTGGTCGATGATATGACGTAGTTCGTTTCGATGCTGTGCTGCGTTGATGGTGGACGGGATGACAGGTGGTTAGATATTGACGAGGGCATTGCACCTACAACCGGAAAGAGTTGAAGGACATGTGTGGGATGCCGACATGGCCATGGTCGCAGCCGTTCCCAGAGTCAAAGTCTGGGACGAGTTGTAGGACCAGGCCGTCGTGGTGCTTAGCGTATCTTCAAAACAGCCCCAGTTGGCTATATAATACAGATCTTGTGCCGGTGATTTGATCCTCTCTTGGCAGCAATGAGCGACACGGTATGGAAAATGACAATCCAGGAGCATCGTCGTCAGGGCCTGTTGTTAAACGGCGCATTCTTGTTCAGAATCTGATTGCCCGACGACGAGCGACGTTGCACACTTTCTGTCAACTATTAATGGCATCTCGTCTTTCCTGGGCTCTGTCCCTCTTGGGTGTTTGGCGGGTATTCCGGGTGTAGTACGTGTGTTGAGTCGGTTGTAAGTTGCCGTGGGACACGAACAGAAATACTACTTGATATCAGCATAGGTTTTACCTGTTTGGCGAAACCAGACTGAAGCAAAATCGAGGGAGGTTTTGGGTATCATGAATTGGGGTTGTCTTCTCACTTGCATAGCTACATGAATCGTTTAAATATTGTGATGGTGAAGGGTGTTTGATATTCAAGATTCGATGGGAGATACGCTCGTCTACTCACACAAGGTTAGGAAACAGGCAATTCAATGGGCGACCGTCACGGCCAAGAGACCGCTATGAGGGCATATAAAATACGGATTTTGGTCGTTTGAAAAGTTCCCTCGGGTCAATGCCTCCCATGCAGCTCGTTCTACAAGATGAATCAGTCCCGAATCAATTCTCAAGAAAGTCAATGTGTGTGCCCTGCGGGCCGGCGCTCTGCGCAGGACGCAAGGCAAGAACACGAGGCTTCAATTTCCATACTTCGGCTTGGTTTTGTCATTCATTATTATCCGCTGCCTATTTGTAAACAATACTTCCAACTTTCAAGATAGAGTGGTGCATGTTTGGGGCCGTTTGAGTTCTCGATCTTATTGTTGCGAGTGTGGGCGGGAGGCTGCAAATTCAGCATCAGAGATCCGTGGAGGCCCGCATTGTCTGCGAAAACGCTTCGACGGATTTCAGATGAGCCTTTATGGTTTTCGGTACGGTCTCGTGTGCATGTGTCTATAAAACAAGACACCTCGTGGTATTTCCTCGGGTTTTGACAAGCAGAATCATTAGCTGGTTCATCATCAATCTCTGGGTTCAACGCAAACAACTAGCGTCTCTTGAACCGTTGGCTGGTCTTGATGACCTGATATCTGCGAGCCTTGTCATTGATTTCGGGGCTGCCTTGTCATTGTCATGCGTTTCTTTCTGGAGTGTATACTGCTCACTGCCTGAGTGATACTCGGATGCTTCATGCTGAATTTATGTGGAGGGAAAGGCAATCTACCCCACGAACGGCTTGATGATGGCATTTCCAAGGATCGCGATGCTAGAAGGATATAATTTGAGGCCTCGACAGTCTTCATGATTAGAGGGGCCTTCTTATATAGCAGCAACTCAGAAAAGCGAGCATCTGGGAGACTTTCAGAGGCTGACTTGCGATGGTCAATGATCAAAGTGGCTACGTGCGTGATTGTTCTTAAGCTTCTGGGAGGGAACTTATTGATTACGTAGTATGGACGAGTTGTCGTCTTAAATGTATATAATATTGTTAAAGGGATAGTGTTATCTTTTCAACAATGTTCCTTTTCGTATCGTGAGCCTAGCTGCAGCTGCAAGCTTCTGGTACTGCTGATGACATAGCGGTCTTCGGTCAAGGTGAGACGATGCAACGCATTATTTCTGGGTCATCTCGCGCTTTCAGTGCCCTGTTCTTCCGTTTGGCTCTAGTTCCCCCCTATACAGTCGGCATACTCACTAGACGTTATAACAATGCGTGGGGTTTGAGGATTGATTGAAGTGAAGCTGGCAGCTGAGCAGCATTACTTTCCAGCTTACAGGTAGGGCTAGACCTTTTTCAGGTGATCATCATCAAGTTGAAGACGTATTGTGCTGTGGTTCTCCAATAGTAAAAAGAATATAATATGAGGTCTTTTATAGAATCTGAGGTAGATGTCCTGGAAGGTCGTTTTCTCCTCCGTGAAGAAGCAAGATCCAAGGAAACTACAGTCAGGATGAGTGAAGTCAAATTATAGACGCGCATCACTTTTGGATATGCACTCTGCCGTTAGTGAGCAATTTTCTTTAAAGGCTTTGTGTGCTTATGAGTGCTACAAAGACGCTTGGAAGGTTGAGATTCTAGAGACGTTCTAGCTAGCAGAGAGCCTGAGAGGTGCTGGAGGTTTGGGGTGCCGTCTCATCGGCGAGGGGTGCCAACGAATAGGCACCTTATGTGAGCAAGCTTTTCAACTCAACTTATGTCGATGGTATGGTGAGTTTTTCCGGATTTGATGATTTTCTTTTTGGACAGGACAAAATTTAGGTAGACTAATTTTGCTATTACTGAGCCTGGTGTTAGATAGGCACTCATGCTGTTGATGCCTCCACAAATCCCCGGTCATGAGAGCCGACACGGCGACCATGGTTCCGGCCCCACTCTAAATCCCGACCCGGGCGGGTTAGTCAGCAAGGATGCAGGCACCTAAAGAGCATAAAAACACGTTGGTTTCTCTTGCTTCAACAGACCTTCCCCTCTCGCCGTCTTGGCGCCTCGTGCAGTAATTCCCGCAAAGCAAAAGCAAGCGATGGCGAACTTCCAGCCCATCGATATGGCAATAGCCAACCCAAAGCCTCGTTTCGTTAAGGATCCGGAAGCGAATCGGAGCTCGAGGCAATATCTACTTCAAATGGCCAAGCACGATGGAAGCCATGACTATCCCTACTGCTGGGGATTTACCATCTTTCGCACCTCTTACGAGTCTGATGAGGCATTCGCGAAGGCCGTTGAGCGGCTCAACAACTACGCCAAACACTGGGCCTACCATGACCTCGCTCGTAGCAGAGGACGAGAGCCCAAAGACCCTCTGCCCAACCAGGATCTTTCAAGTCGGTATTACAGCGAAATTATAGAGGACCCGGGACTCGCTGGAGCAGATGTGGAGGAGGTTGGAAGACGGTTCGATGCCTGGGCCAAGGAACATCTCAACACTACCGACAAACGCCATGTTCCCAATGGCCGTTTTGAATTCTGCTTGATGCTTGACCAGCAGAGTATCGATGCGATTCTGGCCATGCCCGAGGATCGGGAAACTGTTACTGCCGACATGGATCCGCCCAGGAACCAGCGTTGGATCAAACTCGTCACTAGAGAGCAGTGGGCTGACCGTGGATGGCCGAAGCGCGGTAGACTATGGATTCGTGCGGGGATATATGAATTCTGGGGACTGTGGTTCCAGATAGAGGATCCGGATTTTGTCTACGAGGAAAGCGGATGGGCTGAAGACCTGTGGTCCGAGACTGACGGGGCTCTGAATTTCTGGGGTATTCCAGGCAAAGATTGGTAGTATTATCCTGGTGTAATAATGTGAATGGGACTACATCGCGTGGCACTCCAGGTTCAGAGCTCCTCCGTATCCTCCCAGTCATATGTTGGCCCGGACCAGTACGCGTTCCCAGACACCAAACTGCTCGTGCACTCCGAATACTCGCTCCCAAGTGATGGGTTAGCGGCGACAAACAGTGCAATGTTGATGTCCGATGACAAGCAGATCGTAGCGCAGCTATCACCCTCCGCGGACACATGCCATCTTCCACATTTCATCGTTGTTCCCTCCGCAATGGTTGCAAGCGTTTGAGGAACGAAGGGGAGGACAGAGACCTCTCCTGACGACCAGTATAAGTCGGAGGGGAGCTTGGTTTGAGGCATCTTGTCAACCACATGTTCACTAGCCCAAACTCCGTCAAGTTGCAACCTCACATGTCCACAGCTTGTTGCAACGTCTGTATAAACTAGCACGTGGTCTCTAGCAACACCAGCTTTCGGCAAACTCACATCCCATCATACTGCTTAACGCCCTCCAAAGCCTTCAAATATCCCAAGCGGTCGACGACATAGAACTCAGAGTCCATCGCACCCAAGTTGACAAACTCTTCGTCCAAGCTTCCTGCCTTGATGGAAAGAACAGAGGTGGACGCGTCGGGAACACCGTGGGTGGATGCGCCACAGTTATCGCAGAAGTGGCTGTGGTACAGCTTGCCAGAGTCGCCAAGATGAGGATAGGATCTGGTGATGCCTGCAATTGCATGTCAGATGAATGCAATGAGAAATTAGCAAGGAGGCGGGTCCTCGGACACACTCTTACCTTGGGTTATCGTGAAGGCGCCGCGGGGGATGATGATGTTGACGCTGAAGGCGCTTGCAGTCCGCTTTTGACCTCGTGTCAGACAATAATGTTACGTCGATGTCCAAAGGTAATCTTACTTTCTGGCAAGGTTTGCAATGACAGACGGCTTTGGTAGCATTGTTCACTGACGTGATAAGCTTTGAAATGAGGGTGGCGTTCTCAGGCTGAACTCACATTCCGCAGTGTACCTCACGGCGCCACAAATACATCCTCCAGTGACAGCCATAGTCCTTCTAGACGCTTGAGTTAGGAGACAAAAGGGTGTGGAAGTTTGAAGTGTGTGGGTCTGGGCTCAAAAGGTAGAAGAAGAAGGTGGTTGAATTATATTTGCTGCAGGTGAACAAAGTTGGGATAAGCGACAAAGGACTCACGAAGGTCTTTAAACTTCTCTTTCTCTTTCTCAGAGCAGCAATCTAGTATTTAATTTATAGTCCAAGTGTGGATATTCCTGGTCTTTGTTGCATTTTTAATGGATTTAGTGTTTGTAATATCTACACGCTGATGTGGGCTCGGGGTTTATTTTGATGAGCGAAGTCCATTGGATGATAAACACTTTGTCAGTTTCAACTCGTCTCTAACAAAAATGATGCGCTTCTCTCGGCTTTTCTGGCTTAAATTCTTGAACGTTTCTGTTGTAATATTGTCAAAGTGAAAAGCAAAAAGCACGGCACCAGACTTTCTGTCATCTTTTCCCCAGCCTGTGTCACCACAACGCGTCCATAAGGTCTCGACTTCCGGTAGCTTTTAGCGGCCACAGCCCGCGTAAATGCATCATACATACTCGACAGCATAGTCGTTCAGTCCAATAGAAAGAGCCGTTATCAGCCCGGCGGGTAGTCCTGGCTGGTTACTTATGCAAGGCATATCCAACAGTTGAAACCTGCTCATTCCTTCGCCCTGCGCAATCTTTCTCCTCCCCGTTCCTCCCACATTTCTCTGAGTACTGAAACAAGCTCATCTGTAGTGATGCGCATGGAACCCGCAGCTTCTTTCCTCCCAAACTTGCCCTGTTGCATGTACACACTGCAGATAATCCTTCTGGCCAATGTCTCGACGTCACGGCCACTGGCCCATCCCGTTGTGAGACTGAGGCATTTGAACAGCTCATCGACAATCAGCGGACCCCCATCGCGCGAGTGATCTCTTTCCACGATGACGATCTTGACCTTCTGAAGCTGATTCTTGAGATACTGAAGACATGCGTGTGGGGCCATGGGCTCAAATGTGATATGCTCTGGGAATCTGCTACGCAAACCCGGGTTGGTTTGCAGTAAACAATCCATCTCGCGGGTGTACCCGGCCAAGATTATGACCATGTTGTTTCTGTACCGCGGCTGTGTCATGGCATCGACTAGCTCTCCGACGGCTTCCATGTGGAAGCTGGAGCCACCTCTGCTGCTGGCACCCGTGGCTAAACGGTAGGCTTCGTCGATGAATAACACTTTTCCCAGGCCGGTCTCAAGCGTATTCAGAACTTTGGGACCCGTTTGCCCCAGATACTCTCCAACAATATCGGTGACCGAGCAAGTCACAACCTCGTCTGTCGAGAGCAGGCCCATATCGCAGTATAGGCGTCCAATCTTTCGAGCCGTCGATGTTTTACCAGTGCCTGGTGGACCCTTGAAGATGAAGGCCCACGGGATGTGAGGCCTAGGATCAATGTCATGCAGCCGCATGCCGTCAACTAGGAGCTGGTACCCTTTGAGTTTTTCGACGATCTTTCTGAACCCGACGAAATCTTCAAAGAGGGCTGCTCTGTTTTCCTCGGCTCGTGAAGCCCGATTCCATTGTGGGTCAATATCGGTAGGCTCGATGACAGCTTGCACTGATGCTTGCCCGTGAGGGAGTCCGGATCTGATTCTCGCACTGAGGCGGATCTTTGCCTGATTGAGCAGGTTCTCGACATCTCCCGCATTTCCGAAATTTGGGTTGATGCGCATGCGGCTGAAAAATTGCCGAGACACCGCCCTTGCGTCCTGTGTCATATCGAGATCACACTGCTCGGCTTTCAGATCCATGATCTGGCACAGTTCGTCTTCACTATACGGCTCAAAGCGTAACGCCGTTTCATTGGGAAAACGTCTCCGAAGACCAGGGTTGCTATTGTTGAACAGCTCACCCATCTCATGGTCGTATCCGACCAATATGATGCATCTGTCCTCCGGGTCTGCGGATACGTTCGCAACAATAGTGTCGAGCACAGCGTTGCGATAGCGATCAGTCTTGTGGCTGCCGCCTCTTACTCCGGGATACAGCATGTGTGCGTCGTCGATGATTAGTACGTTTCCCTTGGCTTGTTGTAGAATCTGCTCAGTGGTCTGCTCGCAGTCATCGACAAGAAACTGAGGTGGATTTCGTACCATGACCTCCCCAGTAACAAGACCGAGGTCAATGAGGATTTGACCGTATAATTTAGCGACTGTCGTTTTCCCTACTCCAGGGGGGCCGAGGAAGACTCTATTCAAGCCTACCTTTAGCGGCTTCGCCCCCAGAAGCTCACGTTGATAGTTCATGTGAGCAAAGTCGATGATATCGCCACACTCGCTCTTGACTGTTTTGAGTCCTATCATGCTTTGTAGCTTCTTCCATGAAGCACTGTGGGATTTTGCATCTTTAGGCTCCGGTCCTAGGAGATCTTCTGGCATGAAGACCGGACCTTGGTCATCGATTGAATCAAGAGCTTTGGGTTCGTCGCTGACGTGTGTCTCGTTGTTTCTTTGCTGACACGATGCCTGGGACTCGGAAACCGAAGAATTGCCGAACCACCGCATGTATTTTCCTTGAAGTCGAAGTGCCCGCCTTTTGCACGCCTGGTTCAGTTCCCACTGCAACCGATGAACGTTCGAGAACCATTCGGACTGTCGTTCTCGTGCCACTCGATGCGCGAAGGTGCGCACACTACCATCCTTAAACCCACCCTTTACTGAATACCCCACTTTCTGCATCATACGCACCGAAAGTTGCTGTAGCTCATCATCGTCATGGTTTGAGACAGTCAATGGGGCCGGCAACTCCTGTAAAGCCTCCTCACTATCCTCGATAGCGTCTAGAAGGGACTTCGACCTGGAGGAGATAATCACAACAGACTCCTCCGTATTTTCGATGGCGTTGCTAACAACCCGTGGATAATCGGAGTAATCTGAGTCATCGCCAGAAATGTCGTAGAAAATGACCTGCCCATTGTCAGTTTTGAGCTATGAGTCTCTGCAGTCGTAACCTACTGCCGGGTTGTTTCGTGGGGCCATATACGAATGGTAGTCGACATCATCGTAATCGTCATCGCTATCTCGATTATGAAACTGCGACGTCCTGGAAAATGTGCGATCGGCCACAGCCCCAATGGAAAAGAGGAACTGCGCGTAAAGTTGTGCAATGGACTTCTTGCCTTCCATAGTAGGTCAGTTTTATTGCCGGCTTCTTTGATCCAGGAAGACTTGCCTGTTCCATCTTTCCCATGGAGAACTAGATGAAGTCGCAACTTCTCATTCCCAGCGTGGGCTTGCTTGCCGGCCTCGACCTTGGCCTTGACAGCAAGAAAATGGGCTTTCACGTTTTCAAGACCAACCATAGTCATGAGTTGATCAAGGTATACGTTCCTTTCGTTGCCCTCTCGCTTCTGTCTCAGCCATTCCAGTCTTGATAATGAATTGTCGTCAACATTCTCTGGCTTCATGCTGCTGACAACAAATTCAGCCCAAGGAGGCTCATCTGCGGGCCATGAAGGCACATCTTCAGTCCGATTACAATCTGGGTAATCTTTGGAACCTTCTTGGAAGTCATTGCTACGGTGGCTCCAATCTGTCTCCTGCTGGTCCCACGCTATCTCCTGCTGGCCCCACGCTGTCTCCTGCTTCTGATCCGATGCCTCCATCGTGACAATTTCAGGCGAACTGTCGGAAGCGTTCTCCTTATCGCTTTGAACTTCCGTGTCAGTCACTGGCACTTCCGTATTTTCTTTCTGCTCTTCGTTGTTGGGGAACATCATGTTGGACTTCAAAGGGGTAGACGAGGACGAGGTGAAAGTGATGGAAGTGGTGGAAGTGGTGGATTGTCCTAATGAATGGGGTTTATCGACTTATATATGGTCAGCAGAGGGAATACTTTTCAACCTGATGAGTCGTCGTACCTTGATTCACAACCCTGCTGGTCCGCCAGTGCAAGCACAGGACTCAATATGTGAGGACATCAAGGCAGCCAGCGGAACTTCCGTCGAAACCCCTACAAACCAGAATTGGCATAGTACCTGCATAATAAGTCACGCTGATTAGTCGGACAAGTCTGAGCAGATATCGCATAACGGTTCACCACATTGTGCAACGTGCTATGCATCCAAATCCCGACGCAATCCGACATGGCAACCACAAGAGGTATTTTCTAATTCTTCACGACGTGTTCAAACATGGAAACACCAGAGACTCCATGGGATAAGGCCCTATAATAGACCACAAGGGATAGGTAGAGTCAGGGCAGCCCTTCACTCCCATGAAAGCTGAAATGACATGTTGATATGTTGTGGAAGTTTCATAGCCCACCCTATAAGAGGGCCCACAGTGGATAAATCCAGCAAGAGCACTTCGGGTGACATGTTGATATAACGCCAGGAAACTGTGCGGTTGTCTCCGAATAACCCGAACGTCAAATAACGTTGGCGACAGCTACGTCCTATTTTATACCTTGTTCGCCCGTCTCACCTTGAGGTTTCTGGTTTATCAAGATAAGGGATGCCTCTATGGGAGGCATTTTACTGCCAGCTACTCCGGAAACAGCTTCAATAGAACTATAGAATTGAATTTATCGCCTTTTGCTCATACGAGGAACGTTTTGTTCGTTCATTAGTCTGGAGTATGTATCTTGACTCAAACTCAAACCCAAAGGGTTTAGGATGATCGTGCGACTTTCTCCGCTGGCTTCTGCGCATAAATCACCCACCTACTTGTGATTAGCATCATAGACTCAGCACATAAGCCAAGTTGTTGGCTAGACAGATATCTTGGGCAGGATGGGAAAAATGAGCAAGGTAAAATCTCGGACTTACAGCGGGCAGTAATGGTGGATACTCCTGTCTTTCATGTCCTTGCGCACTTCAGATAGAAGAATCTGCACCTCTGCGTAGCTCCAGTTGAGAGCCCTAGTCAACGCTGCGATGGTCCAGGCCTCGAGGCCCTCCAGAGCATTAGCATAAGCCCATTCTCCTAGCTCTTTGTAATGCGGGTCTTTGGCCCACGGTCCAATCGGCCACTTGAACGGGACAATCTTCACATCAACAAAGCCAGCCTCCTTGAGCATGGGCACAAGACTTGGGACGTGAATGAATGGACGCCCAAGGATCTTGCAACATTCGTCAAGCTTGTCCGCCCACTTCCACATCGCATGCTCGGGAGTTATTGATTCGTCGTCAGATTGGGTACGCGCGTGACCTTCGAACAATTCGATGTAGCCACCGGATGCGAGGCCACTAGAGAGAATAGATCAATCATAGAACCTGTTAAGCTGTCTCAAAGGCACTAACTTGTAAACTTTCTCGAGAAATGCAGGCCAGTCTGAGATGCTGGATGTCATGCCACGAATATGGACGTAGTCAAAAGGTTGACTGTAGGCCCACGGCTGCTCAATGTCGTCGACTTCGAATTTGACATTCGGTGGGAAACTGACAACATGTAAGCAGACGAACTCTATCGAAATAAGAATCAGACAATACAATTGATTTTGTACAGGAGTAAGGTCAACCCCAAGGACCTAGGTATCATTAGCATTCAGTCCTTCGACAAAGAGTTCAACATATAGGCCAACTTACTTCAGCCTCGGGGTGCTCATCAGCAAATTCAATGGCCCAAAGGCCAGTGCCGGTTCCAATGTCAAGGGCGCGCTTCACGCTTGAATCTTTCTCGGTTGGGGGAGCAAGACCAAGCTTGTAATCCAGAGTTAAAAGATAGAGGTTATGTTGCAAGTCTAGGTCATGGGTAAGAAAGCTTGTCGCAAATTTGATTGCGTGAAGACACAACTAACCTAGTCTTTCATTCTCTCTCTCATCATTGGGGAAAAGATATTCTGATTCATATTAGGAATGCTATCTCCACGGGGGCACGGAAGTTAGGGGAGCCTACTCCCGTCCTTATACTTGTGATAAGTTCTTCCGTTTTCCAGACGATGTTGGAGAATTGAACTGGCTAAGCTAGTACTGGACGATGCCACAGACTGAGGAGCGTTAGAAGAGTCTTTTGATTATCCAACAACACGACGTAAGGGGGATTATTTACTGATGTTCTGTCCGAGGCATCGTCGTTCAGGACCTACGGCGCAGTGTCAGCGCTATGTTTAATGCTCATCTGTCCGGGATCCCTTACGTCGTCGTTTCGAGGTTCAGCTTCGAGAGCGGGACCAATAGGCGCGGAGGTCCCGTCATCCTTCGCGGTGGTCTGATTGTCGGTCATTGCGGAACGAAATCAAGAATGTAGATCAACTGAATACTCTGTTACCAGGCGAGGAACGCAGGCTATTTGTATCTACACCGGAAGACGGAAGCCTACCCCTCTTCTTGGCTGATTGGTGACAGGGGGCAATTCGCTTGTTTGTCGTTGTTGGTCCCAACAACGAAAGGAGTTGTCGTATCTGCACTGGAGTGGAACAAAGTGGCTGTTGGTGCAGCCATCCAGGCTGCCTAGGTGCCATTCGGACCAACGGATATACGATTGAGCGTTGACGAGACGCCAATAAGGTAACAGAAGCTATATTGCCTAAAAGCTCTTGCGATCATCCATGCATCTACCTTCTGCTCGTCGCCAATGCTCACAGTTTCAGGTCTTGAAGAATATATCTATCACATACCAGCGTAGAATGTACCATAATGCATCTTACCAGAGCTTTTTGAATGGAACAATAACTTCAACAAGCTAAGTGCTCATTCACACGTGGGCCTATGCTGCTGCAAATCTGATAGAGTTTGGTATCGTCAATGATTGAGGGGGGCTAGCCGCGGTCCGCTTGTCGCCAAAGAAGTTCATATCGGTAATGGAAGAGAGACACGGAGCCTTATTATGGGCTAAATGAAGACTTAGGAGTGACATTCTGAGGCACCTTATGCACTCTCTTTATTCAGAGGATTGACGAGAAACTCTCGCATCTATTCAATTCCGTCCAACCTTACCTGCTCGTCGACCCCATATTGCGGTGCCCCCAATCATATGTTTTTGAAGTCAGATGCTCTTCCCCCAGCGTCATGTCGACTACATGTCGCGAGCTCTAATAACAACCGACATAGAAGCACTCGTCGGCAGAAAGTCGAAGTTGCGAATAAGCTAGGATTTAGAATGTTAGGTGACTATACTTCGAATGATTTTCCAGGATCATTAAGAAACTCACTGTGACAAAGATCTTGTTCAGCTCTATCATGGCCACCGCCTTGCCCGCACACTGCCACCTACCAGCACCAAAAACCAGCTCGGTCCGTTTCTTCCACTCTTTAACCGTGACCGCATCGGCTTCGAGCCACCTCTGGGGTCGGAATATATGGGCGTCCTCTCCGAATAGCTGTGTATCATGCGTCACTGACCACGTGTCATGCGCGACTCTTGTTCCCGGAGGCAAAAAGGTACCCTCGTGTACGTCGCCTTCAGGCCCGACCTGTTTCATCAGCAACCCAGTGAATGGTGGATGAACACGGAGGGACTCGTAAATGACTGCCTAAGAAGATCAATCTTAGCATGAAGCCGAGGAGCTTGGTCGCATTTACCAGCTTGTCATATGTGGCCTTACCTGAAGAAAGGGTAGTTTCAGGGCCTCTGTGTTAGTGATAGGCTCAGAAATTGTCCCGTCTGAAATCGCCGTCATAACTTCCTCTTCAAGCCTTTTGAAAGTAGAGGGATTGCTCAGCAGGTACTGCATTGTCCACTTGATGGCCTTTGCGGCTGTGTCTGAACCAGCAACCATGGGAAACATGATTTCAGACTGCGCGGAACGTTGGTCAAGCCCACGCCGAATAAAAGACCCCTACAACTTGTAAGCGATCTATGATGAATTCCAATCACTTGTTGATTTGGCTTACAAGTAGGTCGGGCTCGTCCTTTGCATCCGGAGCGAAGCGTTTCACAACGTGCTGCTGGGCAAGTCTGAAGTCCACATCAGTTAACATGATAATGATCACCCACGCCTTGGGGCTGGGCCTTAGAACTCAACCACTGAGTTCATAGGAACCCTATCGACTTACCCCATAATCTTTCCGAAACCACTCGAATCCGTCGGCTTGGGACCCAAGAATCTCAGCACGAGATCCGACGTGAAAATCATCTGAAGAGCGGGAATGTCCGTGAAGAATTGCAGCACATCTATAGCGATATTCGTCGTTTTGATAAGGCCAAAGACATCCGTATCTTTCTGCAGAAGTCCGATAGGACGACCAAACGACATTCTCGACCGCGCATCCATGGCGTAGTAGTCCGCAAGGCGGCCGAAATCGACAGACTCCGTATCTGAGGGTTCAGAAATCCGGTCCTTTCCGCCACTCGAAGTGTACTTGAGGCGGATCAAGTCCACCAGCTCCGCGATTCCTGAGTCAATACTAGACTCTAGTCCTGGGATGTCCTTTCCCACGTAACCTGGAGACAGTTTCGTCCTCAAAGAGTGATGAGCAGACTTGTCAAGCACGCTGCCCATCATATCATGGTATGGATCCAGTCGAGTCGCCTTGTACCAGCTACTGCGCTCATAAGTTGACTTCGCTGCTGACATGCGCCTAATAAGCTCCGGGTCGGACGTGATCACGTCGTTAGGACCTATACGGACGAGCTTGCCGTACTGAGCCGTGAGCCTGGCGTATTCAGAATACGCGCGGGAGCCATGACAGCGAATTCTGAACATCGGCCAGTACGAGAAAGAACATGGGAATGGGCCAGGTAGATGCCATAAGCGACTCCATGACCTCACGATGGCAATGAGGAAGTATGATACGATGACAACATAGAACACTCGGCTGGTGAGTACCAAAGATGAGAAATGTGCTATTTGAGATGTGAAAGAAGTCATGATTGGATATTGCCGAGACCAGAACCGGGGGTGTCAAAGGGAACCAAATCAGATGGGGTTGAGCGGAAGGGAGCAAGGCCTCTTCTGAGTTCTTGCTAGGTGAAGAACGTGCGCGCAGATTGTACGATGGGCCTGAAGATGAGCAAGTGCAAAGGCTAGATCCTGATGACCATCGCATTCTATGGAAGAGAGCACCCGATTTAACTTCTTTTGCGGGCTGCTGCAAGGGGCTAGGAAGACACCTTTTCTGGCGTATGCAGGGAGTCAACGAGAAATATTGGCACTGGGAGATTTGGCGCCATTTCAATGATACACTTTTGGAAAATACTTGGGTGATCTCGCTAACGCATTACGGTAGGTAATGGGGCAGATAGAATGAATGAAATGGGGCGTTCTCCGTGACGCTAGACCGAGATCTATGTCAGGCCATGTGGATTGTCGCAAGCGCTCCCATCTTTCACTTCCGTGATCCAGGGTCAAAATAGGGGTGCTTTTGATGCCATCCAATGTCACAATTGCCGATTTTGAGTTTCTACTGTGTGGGACATGCCTCCCCGGCAACTGCGGGTTCGGGGTAGCGAACTGGGGACAGAAGAGTATCGAGTCAGGACTCAGTCAACGAAAATCAATTTATTCGTATGCACTCATATCCAATCAACTAACCATAGAAAGAATTCCATACTTTGCTGATATTAATAGGGCGGTGAGCAGGAGACTTGTACGGGCCGAGGACTAATCCTAGGAACTCTTAACATACTGGCCTCACCGGTGTCACCGGTGTAACGTAACCGATGCCACAGATGGCACTTGTAAGTTGTGCCATAAAATTCACGTTTTTCAACGTGTGCGGTAAACATCCATCACCCACTCGGAAGAATCGCTTTTCAAATCAACTTGCATAACCTCCAAACATCAGCACACCAAACATGGTTGCCTCAGTGTCAACCTCACTTGATCTCAGCGTGGCCGACGGCCCGCCTCTCGATCTTTCAGGAGTTCCTGACGCTTGGGATGGTTTGCTTTTGGCCATAAAGAACCACCCGAATGAGTTGGCCTTGGTTTGCTCTCATCAGCCGCGCAATCTCTTTGGCTTTCCTAGTCTTCGTTTGTCTGGCTCTGAAGACACGAGTCCCGAGAGCCAATCACAGGGTTATCTTCGCTGGACTTTTCAAACTCTCGCCCAAGCTATTCACAAGCTTGTAGTGGCCAAAAGATCCATAGTCGCAGATGCTGATCTGTTCATGTTGGAAGAACTTGGCCCCGGAACCCCGGTGATAACATTTCTCCAGAACGGTGCCGACTTTGTACTGGCGGCTTGGGCATCTGTCGCAACAGGCTGCACCTTGACTCCTTTGAATCCTCTGTCACTCAAAAATTGCGATGAGGCGGCTCACATGCTCAGAACAGCTTTGAGTCTTGGCCCCGACGGCCGCGGCCTGAGGTTTATCTACGCTGCCAACTCGGATGTGGCCAGAGATATTGACGAGCTGGATGCTGACAACAGCATTCTTGGGCCACAAGTTGTCAAGATATTGGCTTCGGGCTCGAAGATGAGAGAAACATGGCTTCGCCTTGATGATTTGATGAGACCGGTCGCTGGCAATGGCAGACATGATTTGTTCCACTCAAACCCAAAGCTTGGCTTTGAATGCAGGTATCCTGCCCAGGCCGGCATTGTTCTCTTGTATGTTGACCTAATATCAACTATTGTCTCAAGATCTGGCCAAATGCTAATTTTGGAGTAGCACCAGCGGTTCAACAAGCAGGCCTAAGGGCTTGTTCTGCCACCATACGGTCTTGAATACGTATACGAACAGCCGACTGCTGCTTTCACCATCTCACATTCTCCCACGAGTTGGTTCGATAGTATGTAGTATTCTCCCTAATAATCATGGGAACGGCTGGACCTGTATTCAAACCGCGCACGGCCGTGGTGCGGCCCTGGTTTTCCCTGGCCCGGCGTTCTCGACTCCGGAAGCGCTGCTATCTACCTTCCGCCAAGAACGGATCACGCACACGCTGTTAGTTCCGACACTGATCCATGCTTTGGTTGCAGCCATGGAAAAAGACCAGCCCCCACTGGAATCACTAATCAGCGTCACATTTGGTGGAACAATTTTGACCAGGCAGGAGGTGCTCGCGACCACCAAAGTTCTCGGGGCTAAAGTTGTCGAAAACGCTTACGGTTGCACCGAAGGCGCGCTCACCAGCACGGGCAGCGTAAGTGTGTCTGACGCAGGTCCCGAGAGTGCTTTGTCCGGTTCGGAAGAGGTGTCTGTCGGAAAGCCACCAATGGGCCACGGTATCAAAATCATAGATCCTGTCACGGGCTGTGTCGTTCCACGAAATGTGACAGGCGAGATCCACGGATATGGTCCCATGATATACCGTGAAGGGCGATGGGGATACATCCAGCATGAAGAACAGAAGGCATTTTACACTGAGAAGGAGACAGGCAGAGTGTGGTTTCGGACCGGAGACATGGGAAGAATGGACGAGAAGGGGGATCTCTTCATCACCGGACGTTACAAGGATATGTATGTGCGGCTCTATTGACGATCGACGCCTCGGTTGTCTTGCTTTAGCTGACCGTTACTTTGCAGGATTATCCGCGGCGGTGAAAACATTTCGCCCGCCGCCATCGAGGCTGTTCTAATGAAGAACTCTGCCCTCCGCCCTCTCAACCCACAAGTGTAAGTTTGCTGACTTCAGCGCATCTCTACTTCAATCGTATTTGATTGTCACAGAAATTGCTGACACGAGGCGCTCTCCAGTGTCGGCATCAGGGATACCATCGCGGGAGAGGTTCCCGCCGTGGTGATCAAAGGTGATGAACAAGCTACTGAGGTCGAAAAGGCAGTTCGAGAAACCGTGCTGCAGAGTATGACCACGATGCATGTCCCGGATCTGGTTATCAATCTCAAGGATCTCGACCTAGCAGACTTTCCCAGAACGACTTCGGGTAAAATCCAGAAGTTCAAGCTGAAGCAGACTGTAGCAGCCCATCTGGACAGGCAGGCTACTTCTGGCGCATCGAGCACATCGTCCGGGCTCGGACAGCATGACGAAGAGCAGGTCAAAGCTATCTGGACGACAGCTTTAGGGCTGGGCCATACGTCTCAGCTGGACGTCAACATGCCTCTTGGGCAGCACATAGACAGCATCACCATGATGCGCGTCCGCGACAAAATCAGGAAGCAAACAGGCATAGCGCTCCCACTAGCAGCCATGGCTCAAGCGTCGACTGTTTCGGAGCAGATTGAACTTCTGCGCAGTCTGTCAGCCGAGCATAAAACAACGTCAACGATCACGAACGCAGACGTGGGGCATCTCGCCAAACAGCAGAGGAAAACGGCAGCGGTCAACGACAGAATTACAACACGAAGACCTCTTTCAATAGAAGATTTGGGGGATGTCGCCCCAGAACCAGCAATCTACGAATTCATCAAAGACCGGGTTCTGGAGTCCATTTCGCCATGCGGTTTTGGGTGGGAAGATGTTGAGAACATCTGCCCTGCGTATGACTCGAATGCCGTACAGGCTCAGTGTGGTTTCTACGATACCATCAACTTCAACATGGCTATCAGCACCAAGAAGAAGACAACCAAAAAGGTAGGCCATCCCTCACAACTACTATACATGACACTAATAGAATGTCTATCCATTAGGAACTTCGCACTGCCATAGAAGCGGCACTGCTCAATCAACCCATCATGTGCTCGTTCATGGTCTGGGATGCGGACTGGCGCGGTGTCAATCCCAAGACAAAGGAAGCATTCCACGTCATCATGCGCCCCTCTGCAAAGTATTTCGACTTGGCCATACAAGACGGTGGCTCCGTACGCTGCTTGAAAGATCTTGAAGAGATCGCACTCGGCAATACTGCAGAGGCCCATCGGTTCCCAGCACCGCAACAGAACACGTTCCCTGGGCCACTTTATCGAGTCATGCTCTTCGACGTAGAAGAGACCGGTACTGCGGCGATGGTGACATCCGCAAACCACTCTATCAGTGATCATTCCGCAGGGCAGTTGTTCTACGACGACCTCGACCGAGCCGTCGCGATGGCTGCCTCACCTGGTTCAGCTTCTGGCTGTTTGACTGCCGCCAGCATCCAAGCACAGCTACGAGAGTACAAGGACTACAAGCCTTACTTGGACTTATGTCACGCTCTGCGCAGCTCCCCACGGGCTATGGCGGCTGTGGATTGGCATGTCGATCGTCTTGCCTCTCTGCCGAAACATGTTGATGCTGGAGCATTATGGCCAAGCCCGGCGTCCTGGATGCAAGTCTCACTGGATGATCATTATCAAGAAAACCATCAACTGCAGCACAGCTTCTCGATGCCAGCCCTTAGAGCAGATCCCACGGATTCCATGACCGTATCCACATCCACCATCGTCAAGGCCGCATTGGCCTTAGCAAGCGCAAGTCGGAGTGGCTACACAACGACGGAAGCTGCAACAGGGCGCAAATCGAGGGTGGCCGTATTCTCCAGCGTCGAAGCCGCCCGATTGCACTACAACCCCTTTCTACCTCAGTCCGTCACGGACACCGACATGCCACGCCGCGGAGAGGAGCACGACAGGTCTCTGCAGTGGGAGGCTGGCGACGTGGCAGGCCCTACAGTGCAAATAGTATGCAATGTAGTGGAGATGCCGCAAAGTGGCAGCGAGCTGGAAACAGTTTCCGAATTCCTGCGCAGAATGCAGCGAGAGCAGGAGCTTCAGACCAGACACGCGTCCGCACCTTGGCGGGCTATCATGGACAAGCTGGAAGACCCGAACTCCGAGAAGAGGCCCTGGCCACTGCTGCCTCTGATTCATGGCTCACTTATGTTCAACTGGGCCCCTGGACTCGGTGAGAGCGCGCCCCTGTCACGATCTTCCACAGAGGATGCTAGGCTCTCCCACTTCGAAAACATGGACATGTTGAAGTCGGTGCAAAAGCCACGAGTCGGACTCGTGGTCTCTGCGGGCTCCAGTAGTCGTGGCTGTGGAGCATTAGACGAGAGTGCTGTGACCACCGTGTTCTTGCATCTCAGGGGGGTTGGGCTCGAGTGGAGTTCTGGAGGCGGTATGAGCTCTTTCGCCGGGGAGATAGAGGCAATGGCTCAATGGTTGTCGGCTGAGGAGAACCAGGGGCTCCTCATTCACAACGCATTTGGTCTTGAGTGATTTATCGGACTCGGGAGTCATCATCCATGTACACGATACAATCCACTTGATGTTTTAACCTTTCAATCATTCATGTCTGTGGGGCCCTGCAAGAGTCATTTGAGCCGGACTTGCAAAGTCGTTCAAGATCATCTAAATCAATACAGAAAAGCCTTGCCGTCCGATACTCAATTCAATGTTTAAACTGGTACGAACTCCCAATCACACATGAGGAATACATCTTAAGCAGGCAACATGGATCTATCAATTGTTCACACTGTTCAAGGGCATGAAATGCGAAATTCCTGGTGCTTGCCCCCAGGAAGCAAGTGGTTTGTTCACTGATCGTTACAAAGGAGCAGGACCTATCGTTCGACTGAGATGATCGCGAGAATCTTGAACTGCAATGTAATCTTTCCTACTTGGCTCTACGCAGCATGATGCGAAATGTCCATATTCTTTCACTCTCATTGGTTTCAATCGCATACGCCCCACCACCAAAAGACCGTCCCCCCTTCCATTGCGACAGTACATGCGTGGTATTGAATCGGATGGCTATCTCTCCTCTACTACGAATCTTTCCGAAACCATGGTAAGATGACGATCAGTCGTCCTCGACAATCAACTCCCTCTCGGGGTTGAGAGTGGGCGGGAACAGCTGGGGCACCTTGTTGACCCACATCTGTGACCCTGCCTGAGTGGCTTGCGCTTCAAAGGCTGCGCATCGAATGAGAGAATCGACCGCGGCAGGCGGGTTGTAACTCTCCTCGTTGTATCTGTTCAAGGTATAGTCGTCGAATACAATGGTGCCTCCAACCTCGAGCATGCCCCAGGCGAGGACGGCGTCGTGCAAGACATCAGCAGCGACGTGAGATCCGTCAATGTAGATGAAGTCAAAACGAGCACCTTGGTGCTTGAGTGTTGGGAGGGCGTCAAGGCTGGACCGTTTGATAACGGTAAGCTTGTCGACATGACGGCATTTCTCGACGTTGGATCGGAAGCGCTTCTCCAAAGAGGGAATGTCGTAAGCGTCGAACTCTTTGTACGTGTCATTCTGGAACTCCATGCTTCCACCGAAGGTATCGACGGCGGTAAATGTCGACTCCGGATGATCCATCAGGTTGTCTAGGATCCACGTCGCAGAACCGCCCTCGAAGGAGCCAACTTCCAAAACCCTCAGCTTTTTTCCGCGGAGAGAGCTGGTGCGCTGTTCCCAGTGCTCGATCGTCCTGTCAAACCATCGATGCTGAAAGTTGAATCTGCTGCGGTCCGTCTGCTGAGTAGCAGTGATGGTTGTGGTCGACATGTTGACGAGTTTGTCTGTCTTGAAAGAGGTGGGATGATATGATGGGATGAGTGACGAGATCTGCTTTGAAATAGATTGACAAGTTTGATAGAAGAACTGAAGCGTGACGGAGTGCTCTCATAAGCAGTGGCTTCATCGTCAAAGGTGGCTTAATATATCGAAATTCGCCCATCGCCTTCAATTGGAACCCTGCCACCGCTGGTGAGCTACCCTCTGGATATTCCGCCAATTCAAGGGTCCAACGATTCGTATCTTGTATTCATATATTTAGAGTTTAGCGTTCTCCACTGCGGGTTCAAGTGCCGGCACGCCCTGAACTGCTCCGTAGATGCAGCCGTTAGAACTGAATCATGTATACCTCCCTAGAGACTTTGACCGGATGCTGTTACAAAGAGACAACATCCCTCGGAGTCCGATAATGACGTGCTCAGAACCCGGAAAGTATTTACATTGATTGGAGGAAAACATCGATCACAGAATCCTTCGGGTCTCTCCGGTACAAACCATGTACGGTCAGACTTGCACAACATCAACAGGAACAGCTGAAGCTCTGACTGTACTCTCAAATACAGCCTAGGGGTGGTACGGTGTCACGGGATGCAGCTCATGGAAACTGGCCAAAAACGACACCGAATTCCCATGTTCACTCTTTTCATGACTCGCTTACTCACCGCCTAGTTCTTGAACGGTGACGCGGAAACTCTACTTAATTACGCCCTCAGGTTACGTCCGCGGGCCGCGTTTTGTTTCGATACCTTGCGGACAGCTCGGAATAGCATCTGAGCTCAACCTCACAGTACGGCTATTGCGGCTATCTACACGGACTGATCTTCGATGTGGAGATCTATGAAGATTAAAGACAGCGTTTTCCACTCGAGTTCCTGTTGGTGAGAGTTGGCATGCACTGTTGAGGTGAAGGTTGTTGACATGACTGAGTCACTGATAGTTACACCCACCATGGAGGGGCTTCGGCACCGTCTCTCATGTCTCATCCCGACTTTTCTCAAGTGCATCAATTACACCCAACCTGCGAAGCCGAGTAAAGATGCCCTCCGAGAGGCCATTCTCTCAAGAGGTCGTGAGGCGGGCGTACATGTCAATGCGGACGATGGCTCGAGAATGAGATTCGAGGCCGGCTTGGCTGTAGCTGCAGTGTGTTATTTCTACACCCCAAGCTTTCATTTCACAGCTGAGGAACCTTTTCAAGCTAACGTTCAGCGCAGGAGATGTACCCCCTTCACCCTTTCGATATTCAGGTTCACATTGGCCTCTTCACATGGCTAGGTTTCATCATTGATGACCTCAACGCCGAGCTAGGCCCAAACTTGGCACACTTCCAGTCACGATTCTCACGGGGTGATATGCAGCCCTGCAGCGTCCTCGAGTGCTTTGCCGACGTCCTGAGGTCAACGACCGACTACTATGATCCCGTTGTTGCTAATCTGATCGTACTCTCTGCGCTGGCTTTTGTCAACTCCAACGCCATTGAGATTCGCGGAGACTACCAAGCCATCGTCCCTTCGATGGAGGCTCCCAGTTGGCCCTACTATTTCCGCGACAAGGAGGGTCTGCCTGAAGTCTACACATATTTCTGCTTCTACAGAGACATGTGCCCAGACATATCGCGCTTCATGCCGGCGGCACCAGAGATGGGGAAGTTTATCAACTTAACAAACGACATTTTATCGTAGGTGATATCATTATCATGCACTACACCAGGCACTGACCAATACGAAACAGATTCTACAAGGAGGAGAAGGCCGGAGAGGTCAGAAATTACATACACAAGAGCGCGCTCAGTTCGGGTCGTAGTCCTCTAGAAGTCCTAGAGTCAACAATTTCAGAAAGTGCGCTTGCTTACAGCCGAACTGAAGCAATTTTGAGGGATAGTCATCCCTATGATGAGTTATGGCATGCCTATGCAATGGGATATATAGCGATGCACTTCAATACCCGTCGATACTACCTTTCAGAAATAACATTATAGAAATGGTTTCTCTCTTCATCATTTGACGTTGCTTCCCTTTCCCAGGTGAAAAGTGGGTACGGGCCAAATATGCGCATCTCGGTGACCAAATACGGGGTTACCGCCGGGTCTAAGTGGCTGTGTAGATATTCGATATCGATATCGGCCTTAACACACTTCTCTCCGTTGGAAAATCTGCCCACATAGCCCACGCGGAGATGCGTGTCGTGATCTCTTGTCAGCATGTTGAGGAGATTCGGAGCTAAGTTAAGCTTAAATCCAGACTCATCAAGTTTTAAATACATTGCCGTCGGCTCTCGTAGACCGTCAAAATGAACAAGCACTCTGTCTCTTTTCACTAGCAGTTCAAACCATAAAGTCTTTCACCGCAACCAAGATGACCAGAGTCCTACTCACCGGTGGTAGCGGTTTCATCGCCACTCACATCCTTCGGCTGCTCCTAGAGAGAGGGTAAGTAAAAGCTGGCGGTCTCAGTCTAGGCCCTCAAACTCACAAGATCGATATCTAGACATTCCGTGGTCACGACTGTCCGCAATCAAGCCAAAGCGGACGCTATCAGGGCCTCGAATCCCGGCTTCGGTCCCGAAAAACTAGATTTTGCCATCGTTCCAGATGTGGCTCAACCTGATGCCTTCGACCAAGCTGTCAAGTCCGACACTCCATTTGAGGCTGTGATTCACACGGCCAGCCCGTTCACGTTCAATGTGACGGACATCCAAGCCGACCTGCTCGACCCAGCCATCAACGGAACGACGGGCATACTACGTGCGATCAAGAACGGCGCACCATCCGTGAAACGGGTAGTGGTCACATCATCTTTCGGTTCCATGATGGACGTCTCCAAGGGCCTGTGGCCGGAACACACCTACGACGAGAAGGACTGGAACCCGATTACGCTCGAGCAAGCTTTGGAGAACCCAGGTTTTGGCTACTCTGGTATGGGATCGGTCCGACTTTAGCAAGCAACGTTTTTCCAAACTCGACTGACGTATGTGCCGCTGCAGCAAGCAAAACCTTCGCCGAAAAAGCCGCCTGGAGTTTTGTAGAGAACGAGTCTCCGGGCTTTACCCTCTCGACCATTAACCCTCCGCTCGTGTTCGGCCCGGCAGTGCAAGAGCTAACTTCGCTTGACGCACTCAACACTTCGAATCAGTTCATCAGGAGCTACATTCTCGGCGCCGCAAAGAAGGAAATCGCTCCTACCAGGGTAAGCAATCAAACCTGCCCCCCAATGAGCCATCCGAGAGCAAAAGCTGTCAGTGCTCCCGAAGATGAAACTGACGAGAACGACTTGGTGCGCAGAACCCCATTTTCGCAGACGTGCGCGACGTAGCTTTCGCCCACGTCATGGCCATGGAGAAGGAAGAGGCAGGAAACCAACGCTTCTTCATCACCGGGGGGTACTGCTCGAACCGTCAGATCATCGACATCATCCGCAAGAACTTCCCCGAGTACAAGTCTGCGCTCCCTTCCAAGTGCACCAAGGGCGGCGGTGAGTTTCCCTGGCATTTGCCGAGCCTGAAAGTACTTCAAGTGCTGACAACAGAAACGCAGAATTGCCGGACAAGGTCTACAAGGTGAACAACCAAAGAAGCATCGATGTTCTCGGCATCAAGTACAGGAGCTTCGAGGAATGCGTGGTGGACACTGTTCGGTCGTTTGGTTCCATCAAGAAGTAGCGAGAAGCAGGTTTTTCAGGGGTAGTGTATGCAGACTTGGAGACGGCTATTTAGATTATAGCGTGCAACATGCTGCGACCTCGGGAATTACGTGAGTTGATAGAAGCATGTGCGTTGGTCTAATACATCACTTGTCATTCGAGCTACATGTAAGTACTAAAACATAAACGGCAATACATCCAGGAAGCCCTCAGACACGTTTCCCTGTGGTAACTTTCATTGAGTCAACAAGAAAACTGTTTTGAGGTCTAAGAACATGAGAAAAGCTTCGATCGCTACCAGCGGGGACAAGTGTTTAAAAACTGATTAGCCAGGATGCTACGCTGAATAGTTGTTTCAACTTATCCATCTAACTTATCAGTCTAAGTAAGCTATAGTCTAGGGTTCTCCGACGGCTGTTATGCTTTCTGTGACATCCGCATTAGAGTATCAATCGTTGTCTCCGTCGTTCTTGTCGGCGGACTTGTCCGTGGCCTTGTCGTCGACTATCCCTTACAATCCATACACAACACAACATGAGAAATTACTATGGCGTAAGAAGGGTAACAAAGCGACGTAACCATACAAAAATCACATGTGTTTTTTGACTACAATCCCTGTATTCCAGATCAGTCCAATCCATGCATACGTGCAGTAAATCGAGTTAGTCGAATGCAATAAGCCTTAAACAGGCAGGCGAGTCTTACTATAGGTAATTGTGATGAACCACACCTTACCCGATTCAGACAGTTGTATCAAGTAACAATCACCAGGGTGGGCGAGCGTAATGCTTAATGAGTTTTACAATGTTCTCATTGAGTGCTTGCATGCGCCAAGCAATGAATAGTAACTAAGATACAATGACATAACTCGTCCATATAACTCCTGCCCATACTCCAGCTAATGGAGTGAAAAGTCACTCAAGTCGCTCGCTTTACATGTTGTCAAGACGCTCCTTGGCGGACTGCTTGGCCTCGTCGGAGACGTTGGGGTTCTTAAGGGTACTGTGAGAGTGAAATGGTTAGCCGAGCCTATCGAGCAGCCAGAGAAAGTGGTGAGAAGAACTCACGCCTTGAGACCACCGGCAACGTTGCCAGGGTTCTTCTCCTCGTTGTCGCCAGCCTTGGGGACATCACCGCCGTTGAACTCGTTCTCGAGGACGGCCTTGGAGTTCTTCTTGCTCTCCTCGGAGGTGTTGGGGTTGTTGATGTTGGCCTTGTGGCCGCCGGCGATCTGAGCTTCGGTAGGCATGTTGGTGGTTTGGTGGGGTTGATTGGTTGTTTGAAATGTAGTTGCTGAGCTGTGAAGTTTGATAATTGTTGTGAATGCTGAAGTTGTTTGCGGTGTGATGATGAGAAGGAAAACTTGAAAATGGGGTTACAGGAATGATCCCTTCTTATACAACTTTTCCAACGTCTAGACTAACGTGTTTGACATACGGAGCTTGGGTGATGTGATTCTGGAAAGACATAGCTCAGCTCAGCTGAGGCAGAGCCAAAGCCACCAACCCCTCGGCAAGCTTACATCACAGCTGGTGACAGCACATGGGGCAGGGAGGGATTCGATGTAATGATGGCATCATTGACTCTAAACGCCGCGTTTAACCCGCGTCTCTCGCATGAAATCCTCGTCACAAACGGACTGAGAAGGCACGCGAGAGCATGTCCGGCCGGCATCCAGCCGCAGCTACCGGGCCAACGCCCGAGCGGGGGGGAAACCGCCAAGAGATTCATGATACTGCTTTTCTTTGGTATCTTTCTCGATGATCGACTGTCTTCCAGGATGCCCTTTGTGAAGTCATGACGTGTCACTCAGGTACCCCGAGCTTCGTCTCTCAGATCGAGATGATGGAAAAGTCGGTGCGTACTTCAGCCCGTTTTCTTACTTCCAATGGCTCATGAATCGTTTCTTATCCCTGAAAAAGCTACGCGGGGTCACCATATGGGAGATTCAAAGCGTTGGTGACGGTACTAGCGTGCCTGGCAGGCAGCTCTTCGCAAGGGGCAAGGACCGGCGTAAGGGGAACGAACGAAATGTGGGGTTTAGAGGACCGGTTAGGCGAAAGCTTTTTGAGAAAGCTACGGGCGACCCGAGCTGTCGGCGTGCTTGATGGTTAAGGTGATGGGAGGTCTCAGTTAGGGACAACGCTTCGCCAGCCCTACGATCTCTTAGGATGCGGTTCCTGTCACGGTAACAGAAGTGCACACGCGCACTAGGCTGGTCGAGGGGGGACTTCGGACTCACGCCAACCGTCCGTGGCATATCCCGATCGATCGACCGATGAGGTCGGCGAAGGAGGAGGAGGGGCAGGAGACAAGTCTCCGGGGCCAATTAGCCATCCGTGGTCTGATGGGAAAGGGAAGGCTTGTGCGGATTAGAAACGCGGACGCGGTGCTACTGATGCATTGGATCGAGCCGATATGCCAGATGCTGTTTCCGGGAGGGGGGCCTAGAAGCCTTAGCTTTGGTGATGGACAGGGCGCGAGGCGTCTGGGCGGGCCTTCCGGCCTCTGGATGATGCTGCTGTTTGTGTTTGAAAAGCATGCGATTGTGTCGATTTGTCGCCGTCATTGTTGGCTGTGATCTGCGGAATAAGAAAGGAAAAGTCCATGCTTCACGTAGCGTGCCTGGAGCAAAAGCTCCTAGGCGGGGGACTACCTAGCTTGTTAGGCTTAGATGCTGTGGGAGACTCGGTGCGGATGCCATTTGAGCAATTCCAGCAACTTGAGGATTTGATACCACTTGGTTGATCGAGTGATTGTGCAATGCCCATGTTATGCCACTGATCTGCCTCAATGGCAAACACAATGCCGACAAAACTTATCCATAACATGATGTGTAGGGAAGCTTGACAATATGGGACGACTTGCCCCTGCAATAGCCAGCTGACCTGCAAGCACAAACCATCAATCACCAAACACCATCAGCCCCGCGGCCCGCGACATGGCCAAATCCAATCTCAGATCGAAATCTCAGATGGGAATCTGGAAAAGAGAGTGTGACGCACGGGCGATCCCTGGGACAGCCCGCCATGCCTAAATCATACGGCAATGACATGATTGGCATTGCGGGGTAGAAGGCACAAGGAGCAGGAGGAGTAGGAGGACGACAAGGACGGAGATTGGTGCCGTGAGGACTACGCAGATGCAACTTGCTTACGCGCGGTGCATTGAGTTTCGCAACAATCCCATGTTGCTGCTGGCTGTGACGGCGGGCGGCCCGGGAGACGGACATGTCGTCGATGCGGCTCATGCCGGTCGTTGGGTTTGGTTTGGCGGCCCCACTAGCTCGCTGCGACTGATGATTCATCGTAGAACCTCAAAGGAAGTCATGATGTCAACGACAAACAAGCGTCCGGGGTAACGAAGCACAGACACTTGCTGCGGCTGTCTGAAGCACGCGCTCTGGGGGAAGGGGGAATGTGAAAGATGCTTTCGGAAAGGATCATCAGGGGGAATCTGAGAAGCGGGATGGGTGAGGGCGAGAAGGGTAGATATTGAGATGCCCATCCCCTCTCTGCACATGATACCAGCCAACTTCTTCTCTCATCCTGCCGCCAATTAACACTTCATAGATCTTCTGTTTGATCCATTCTCACATCCGCCCAATTGGCCTGCGACGCGGCATAGACAATGCACTAGCGTCTACGGCCAGCCAGCCAGGGCCGACGGACGCCATGGGCTCGGGTTGCTTCAGCACCAATCACTCGGCCTCCAGTGTGCGTAGGACCATGTATTCCAGTGTCGACACGAGGCTCACATTAACTGCCGAACGACGCAGCAACTTCACCGTTCGGATCGGGTGACCAAGCCATAGGTAGCCGTTTGCTTTTGCCATGACACAGCTAGTCGATGTCGAACGATCCGGTGCGAGTGGGTCATTGATTGGAAATGGCCGAATCGCATGAGATGAGATGATATTAGCCGCAGCCGCAAGGCCCTGTAAGGCCAACCGGCAGTCCTGAGGAGGAAGATAATGATTGCACCCTGTGAACCCGCGCCAAGAAGCGCGAGAAGTCCAGACCGAAAAAGCAATGATGGAATCTCCTATATCCATGTGCTTGTCATGTCTCCGCTTGGCGGCTCCCACTGGCGGCCGGCGATATTTTACTAGGCACATGCCGTAGACTCGGACCTCAACCACCACAGGTCCCCTCAGCCGCGAGGCCCATTTCTCGCAAGCGGCGCCTGTTTCGTCTCGAGCGCACGCTGCACTGCCACTGGTCAATATGCGATGCCTTCTTATGCAAGCCACATGTGCGCGCATCCAGCTCGTGCTTCATGTCCACGCTTGTCGTCGCACTAATGCAGTTGATATCAAACCGCCGGGGTGCTATCACGCGAGCCGGCAGAAGATGTTCAGAAATACTTCACGGGTGGGGTTAAGAATGGAAAGAAAAAGCTTGATCGCGAGAGGCCTCTTTTCCCCATGTCGGAAAGATATGAAATGCAAGCTTCAGGTGACCCGCGATAGGGCCAGGCCAAAAAAATAAAAAATAAAAAAAACGTTCAATAGTCTGATAACCTGCCCCCGCGCTAAACATGACAGCATCATGGTTCGGTGAAAAAAAAAAGTCCAGCCGCTCGGCTACGTCCGCCGCGGAGCGCATCACACAGCCAATCAAACCCCCCGCTGCGCCTGTCAGGGACCATAAGCCTCAACACAGCCACGCGGCCAGTGGGGCGGACGAACTGCACTGCACTGCACTGCACGGCGGGGACCCTCCGCCTCCACCACACCACCGGGCCCCCGTCGCGCGCAAGCCTCCACCCCCAATCTCATCCGCGCTTCCGACTTCACTCCATCACGAAACCCATCAACCCGGGACCTCGGACTTGAAAGGAAACAGCCACTCAACTCACTCATCAATTCTCAGAAAATCTTTCCCGAGGCAGCCTCACCCCAGCCCTTCAGCTGTTGCAACCCTACCAGTCCCCCCCCTAAACCCCCGGTCTTAAGGCTGGACTGACCTGGGCTGGCTAAGCTGAACCTCCCCCAGCACCACCAACCAACCAATAACCCCCGAAAGCAAGAAGAAGCAACGGCAAAAACATGACATCACCAGACCCCGACCAGCAGCCCGCGGCCATCAACTACGTCGCGGGGTTCCTCCTCGTCGGCCTCGCGTGGGGCTTCACCACCCCCTTCATCCGCCGCGCCGCCAAGGACCACAACCCCGCGCCGCACCCGGTCCTCGAGAGCGACGCCGTGAAGACCAGCTGGCTCCGCAGCCGCCTCTACGGCGCCTTCTTCGGCGTCCTCGACCTGCTAAGAAACCCGCGCTACGCCGCCCCGCTGCTGATCAACCTCACCGGCAGCGTGTGGTTCTTCCTGCTCATCGGACAGGCTGGTAAGTCTGCCATCTTCTTCTCCGGCATGGTTTGATGCCGAAAGAGTAAGACTTGTGTGAGTTACTGATGCGACGGGGAAACCAACTAGAATTGAGCTTGACCGTCCCCATCGTCAACACCCTAGCCTTCCTCTTCACCGTGATCGGCGAGTGGTGGGTTGAGAAGAAAGTCATCAGTCGAGGTGAGTCGTTCGTCCGTTCCTTCCTACCAGAAAGGCACTTCACCCCCAGCGTGCTGCGGCGTGGATTGGATTCGTTGCGCACAATGCTGAAACAAGTCTTTTTTATCTGCACCACAGATACCATGCTAGGAATGCTCCTCTCCCTATCCGGGATAGCGTTATGTGTCCACAGCAAGACCAGGTAGAGAGATGCTGACAGATTTCACCATCCCCAAATATCGTGTTCGCTTGGTGCGCTGGTCCTGGTCTGGTCAAGCGTCGTCGGGTGCTGTTGGTGGTCTTCAGACTCCCAAGAGGGTGTGAGAGAAACAGAGGACGGGCCCGCATCTGCGGACCCCAGCACCCCAGATGCACGTACGCACGTGTCTCTCCTTGAGGATCGTTGCCGCGTGCCTCGTGTCTCGGGCATCTGCGCTGAGGAATGTAGGACGGGTCTCTGGTGGGTTTTTGGGGGCCGCGCATCATGCCAAACAATGCCGAGATTGTGTAGATTCAAAAATGAATGTTTGATACTGAAGATTTGGAACCCGAAACGGGAAAACGAAACATCCTCTAAATGTCTTTGCGCCTGGCAAAATGCGTGTGTCTGAAATTGATTCTCTTCTAAATATTCTGCCAATTCTTCTCCTGCACGTGTCTCGCCCGCAATGTCTCTGGGGTTCCGCGGTACCGCCCTAGACCCCTCTCGTGCCGCAAGCGCATTACCAGTCGCCTTGTCTTGAAGAAAATGTCTAGTGATATCGTGGTGAAATGGAAAAAGAGATGAAATTCTTTTGAAATAGGACCAAGGAAACCCATTATCGCTCTTCCCGTGTATTATGTTTGGTATCCTCCATGCGCCGTTTATACAAAATTAGAAACCCCCGGATGCCAGCTAGAGAGGAAGACGTCTCATGACCTCATCAAACATCCATCTTCGTCATCTTCGCAATCACACGTGGGGTTTAGTTGACATCCGCGACATGCCATGCCTTACGGTCGTCGCGCGCGAATCCAGCGCTGCACGCTCCGAAGGCTAGGGTCCTCGGCCGTCCAGCGGCCCATCGTGCGGTCCGACATCTGCAGCTCGTTGTATATGGTTTCATCGGTAATCGCGGAGAGTTCCTGCATGAACCCGTCCGTATTAGTCTCGCATTCTGGGCCTGGGACTGGTGACAACCATCCCCCGTGATATCAATCTCCCCAGGAACGGCGGGGGAGGGGAAAAGCAAACAACATCACATACAACTCTCAGCTGCTGGTCGCATGCTCTAAGGTGTGACTGGTTCCTGTTGTTCGGTCTGCCACCTTGAAGGACGCCGTCCCGGTTGCTCACCCACCGCTGCGCAGCAGCCTGGCGGAGGTAGATCTTCTGGCATTCGTGCCGTCTGGCGAACGAGTCGAGAAGGCATCTGTTTGGTCCTAGGATCAGTACTTGATGCGCGCATGTCGCGATCGATGGGCAACAGCGACTGACTGCTTCAACTCCGCCTTCTCCTGCTCAAGCGGCCCGCCGCTTGCCTGCGGAACACTGGTGTCGGCGGCGCAGTTAAGGACGTGCTGCCCGTCAAGGGAGCACTGGCGCAAAGCTGCCCACCCCTCGGTGTAATAGTCCTCCATGTTGGGAGGATCTGTAGGCGCCGCAGCGATGTAGTATTGCAGAGTCCGAAAGTCGGAGAGGACCTCGGCGACTCGTATGGTCCGATATTCGTTGACTAGGAGCAGGTCAGAGTACAGCCATTGAATTGTCTGGCGCAAGGAGGCGCGCCTCCAGACGTCTTTGATGGAGAACTTACACCCGTCCATAGCAGCGAATTGCGCGAGCAATCGTAGAGTTTAGTGATTAAAAGTAGTTTGAGAAGAGTCAAAGTGACCCGGTATAAGAGGATGGTCGTAAGAGAAAGGCGCCGGTGAGGTGAACGAGAGACTGGTGTAGATGAAGTTGCTGCTTGATGCCGTGTCATTGAAGACTGATCAAACGCCACGCCGCTCGGCTTTTGTACATTCTCGACGGCCTCCCGCCAAAGACAAACAGAGACGAAGGGAAGAAAGAGGAAGAATGAACCACGAAAATTACGGATTGGAAGATGAGAGTCAACGAGACCCAAGGCAGGCATGCTCCGTCACGAAACCGCAATCTCAAGCTTTTGCCCGGCCTGCCGGGGAATAGGGTAGGGTAGGGTATGATAGCGGGCAGCCAGCAACGGCAGCAGCAGCAGTAGCCTTCTTTGCCTTTGGGGGGAGTGAAAGTCCCGAACGGCGGAGGAGCCCCATAGGGCATGCATGAGCTCATTCGACATGCTTGACCAATGGTGGTTCATGTCCTTCATCTGAAGACACCTTGGCCCCCGGTTCGCTGATAGTCCCGGCCGACGAATCGGAGAAAAAAGAAGGGCGGCGACGGGGACCTGGCAGTTGGGATGGCGTTGCGAGCTCAAAGCTAGACTGACCCCAGCCGAGCTGGTGGCGCGCGCGGCCGCCCCTGGTTCCCGGCGCGAGGAGGAGGAGGTAGGCGGTGGGTGGTGGTGGTGGGTGTCGTAGGTAGGAGAGACACACATTTTGCTGTGGGATGCCAATTATGTGGTTGACTGGGGTGTTGTCCGTTCTTCTCTTCGGGAGGCCTGGCGATGATGATGCAACTCGCGTGCTCGATGCCTGCAGGGCTTCGATGGTCTGGGCTGCTGGGGCTGCCGGCTGTCGCCTGCAGGGCTGTCATATTGATTGATGTGCTGTAGGGGTCGGGGCCACATCAAGCCAAGGGGTTGGAAAGACCCGGATTGGACCTCAGTCGCTCGACAGATGCCCTTGAGGCTGCACGGGATGTGAGACCAAGCCCGACAACGAGGGTGTGGGCAGCGAGCCGGTCGTTGAGTAGTCGAGTGCGTGTGGTAAGGCAACGCTCGTTCGTGATGGTGGGCATAGAGCAGAACTGTGAACCATCTCAGAGACACTGAAGACCGACCCAAAGGTGGACTAATGTAAGGTATTTTGCCCTGCTAGCCGTGATGGGTATGGTCCTGGGTGTGGGCATCGTACCAGGGACCGGGGGAGAAAAGATGGGATGACGCAGACAGCAGAAGGGGAAGAAGAAGTCTCTGATAGGCAAGGTTCGGCTGGCCGGTCGGTCTGAGGTCGGTCTGGCCCAAGCAGGCAGTCCGCCCAGGCCAGAGTGCGAGCCCGCGGTGACGGTCCCACGGTATTCTTCGCAGGCAGGTGGTCTCGCAGCGCAGTGTGAAATGTCCACGTCGTTTTCCCCAGGGCTGGCAGCAGGGATGAAGAATAAGGTAAGGTCGGTGGATCTTCAGCTGACTCCACACCACTCTTGGCGGCCGGATCGGGAAACGGGCTGGAGACAGTGACAGGGCTCTGGCAGGCTTTGGCAGGCTCTGGCAGGCCCTCGGGTTGCAGGTGCTGTGGCTTCATCGCGGCTGTGGCCAATGAGCACCGTTATCCTCGACGTCTGCCCACGTTTGGCACGTTTTATTCCAGCTGAACGCACCGCCGCTCCATCCGTAAAAAACTGCCACCCGCATTGGACCGAGCGAGCCATGCCTATCTCGCCCGCTCGCTCCCTTGTCCTTACCACTTTCTCTCTCTACCTACGTGCACTCGTCAAACCTCAACGACGACGACAACCACCACCACCACCCATTGCCTAGCAGCAAGTAGCCGCCAGACACTGGCTGCATGGTCTCTGTCCCGTTGCGTCCTAGCAGAAGGCAGACTCGAGAATTCTTCCGGTGGGGATTCGATTGCTGTGAAGCAGACTGGACGGAACGTCTCGAAGGGCTGATCCATCCAGCTTGTGTCTTAGACGCCATTCCCGCGCGTCATTCGCTCCCACGCCCGTGGTCTCGTGTTTGAAGTGCAATGCACAAACCCAAACACCGTGATTGTCAAACCCTAGTCCCCAACAGTGGGGGCCGACAGCGAGGAAAGGGACCTTAGCTGTTCATAGTAACGCCGCCCTCAAATGTTCCCGTGTCAGGACTCGCCGTGAGAGCCGTGTCAGTTCAGCCTTCTTGTGGCCGCGGTGGCTTGAACTCCACATGCCCGCTCCCCGTTGCTTGCTTTTCTTACTCCCAAGATACCACGACCGTAATGCCAGTCGTCGCCCTGTGGAAAACCGTCTCACCAGTCGTCTCACTTACTCGGCGAAACTCTGCGCCCGATCCGGGGGGGCTCCCAAATATGCCTACCGATGTGAATGCCTTCAATCCACGGTAACAGCCCCGTGTCTGCTGTCTCGAATCTCCCTAACATTCGGCATCCGAGACACCAACCGTCAACTCATCTCTCCGCTGCCTTCTGTCAAGCCACAGACGTGCTTCTTCTCATACCTGCCGTCCCTCAGCATTCAGCCAGGCCGCATAGGGCTACACGGCCGGACAATGCTTGAATCTCATTGGATTGATCGTGGCAACGTCTTTTGCATGTCTTGATCTATATCAAATTGTAGGCTGGCTAGTAGTACAATCGTGTGCGGGGGGTCTGGCTTCGTGAGACTACCAGCTCGACTCTCGTCTACACATCCCGCGGCGGCCAGGCGCGATCTGGTCTGTTGGCGGAATCGACGTCGCCAGCGGACTTCTTCATCGGACGCACCCGACCGTATCCAGCTTCCACTCACCGGGTCTCGTCTCTTCCACCCTTAGTCCTTCTCCGCAATCGCTTGTAAACGCTCATCGATCTCGTCCTCGGTCAGCGTACGGAAACCGGGGTCGGTTCCCTCTTGGCCGTCCGCACGGGGGCCGCCCACGATACCGATCTCGATCTCGCCCTTCTTGAAGTCCATGCTGAGGACGGTGCTGAGCGTCGTAATGGCAAGCTCAGTAACCTCCCTCCAGTCTCCGGGGGCGTGGTCCTTGTTGCGCAGCTTCTTCTCGAGGTGGTTGAGAGCCTCCTGCTGCTTGGGACCGGCGGCGGTGCCCTTGTACCCAATGTAGTATCCGGCAGGATCGCACTTGAACAGCTGAGGTCCAAACTCCGAGTCCAATGAGATCAGTGTCGTCGCAACGCCGTACGGGCGCATGTAGGCCTTTATCACTTGTCAGTTCCACGCCCACGCCATTTCCTGTTCAGCTGTGCTTACTCTTTGTGTGTAGACCTGGCTGATGTTGGCCAGTCTCTTGGCAAGAGCATCGGCGGGCATCTCGTAGCCGTACTTGTACCGGAACTCGGCCGCCTCACCCTGGGCACGCTGGGAGAAGGCGCGGGCATCGGCAATAGAGCCCGTCATCACGCAGCCGACGGATGGGGAGATCTGGAAGATGTGGGAGACAGAGGCGGGGTCGATGAGCTTATCCTGTTCAATGGGTCAGTCCCTCGTCCGACAGTTGCACCCCGCTGACGGTCTCAACGCACAGGAACCTTCTTCTGGGACAGGACAACGGCGCAGTCCTTGCCCCTAACACCTATCGACATGATGTTCGCGGCTGTGATGGCCTTGAAGGCATATTCTGTTCGCAATCGTCTCGTCAGCTGGGCGGTTCCAGTCCGTCGTTGTAGGCCCCGCTCGATGGCATCACCGCAGGGAGGGGCAATCAATCGATCGGGCTGCGGGCGGAGGGTGAATACATACCGACTTGGTACAATCTTCCCTGCTCGGAGAAGATCGTGATGTGTCGGTCGTAAGCTGAGCCACCTGGGGTAAGAAGCCTCGTTAGCTGTGATTGACGGCCGAAGGGCTGGGGTCACCGGGGTAGCGGTGGCTGTTCCAATACGCACCCGACATCTTGGCGATGTTTCTAGGTCAACGTAGGTCGAATTGCTTTCAGTAAGATCGTGTACGATGATGGTGAGCTGTGGCCGGTCGGTGATGGGCTGGAGATGGACGAGATGGCGGTTCGACGTTGGTGGTTGAGCTCTGACGAAGCTCTTGGGATATCGACGCGTTTGCAGGAGCTTGCCTAGACCAGGCGAGGCAACGTACCGGGAAGCTCCAGTGGGAAGGCTGAGTGGATGCCTTGGATTGGTCCAAGCAGCTGTCCTCCTAGCCTGAGGCAGCAAGCAGACGACGTAGCGCTTACATAAGTCAGAGGCCTGGTACGTGCACTCTGAAAAGCTGCAGTGCAGGGATACAGCGGGGCACCCCTGGCACTGCGGGAACGACAACGCATCCTGCTGCCAAAAAAATGGCAGGGCAGCCTCCAAAGGAAAAAAAAATATCGAGGGACCATTCCCGACTTTCACCCTCCAGTCTCGAGCACCACACGTCGCGCCCAATCGGACTGCCGCACACGAGGCCATTTCATTCCAATCTCATAGGCCAAGCACACGTGGAGAGCATTGAAGCGGCCCAATTCTGCATTTTCTGTACCTTCCTCAGACCCAGCAGGCGCAACCGCAGCAGACACCAAATTCCGATCCAGCGATCCTCTCTCCCCCCTCCCTCGCCTTTCCGGGACGCAGGAAAAAAAAACCAAGAGGGTGTGCCCGCTGCTGCCCGTCATGTCCGCAAAAGTACCGGCCTGGAAACGATTGGGCCTCAAGCTCAAGTCCGGCCCAGAGATTGGCAGCCCTGCTGCCGAGGGATCGAAGCCCAACGGTCACCAGCAACACCACGACGCCCGGAACGCCAACGGCGCGGCGGACGCCGCCAGCGCCGCCGCCGCCAAAAGGAAACGTCCCGAGCACTCTTCCGTTCCCCCTGCGTTCAGCTCCCCCCTCAAAAGGACCCGCACCGACGACCATCATCATGCTGCTGCCACTCCCCCGACCCTGAGGAAGCAGAAGTCCGTCACCTTCACCGAAGACACAAAGAACCCCACCGCCGCCGAGTCGACAAAGAAGAAGAACAAGAGCAAGAAGCCCGCCACGCAGCAGCCGCAGGCCGACATCAAGCCCTCCCTCGAGTACCTCCGCGCCTGGAAGCACGCCCGCGCGACCTGGAAGTTCAACAAGAACTACCAGTCCATCCTCATGAAGCGCGTCTTCCACACCGAGGCCATCCCCTCGGCCGACATCGACACCTTCTACGAGTACATCCAGGACCTCAAGGGCTTCACGCGGACGCGGCTGCGCGAGACGGCGGACGAGGTCAGGAAGGAGGACGCCGCCCAGGGCAAGGCCGCCTTCCCCGAGGGCACGCCGGACACGGACTCGAAGCAGTCCGAGTACGAGAAGGTCCTGGCCGGGCTGAAGCAGCTCGGCGCGGAAGAGGGCAGCGGCAGCAATGGCAAGAGGAAGCGCTTTGACGAGAGCGGCTTCGTGTCGCAGTCGAGCGACGTCGCCATCACGCAGCGTGTGATCAAGCGCATGCGCGCCGAGACGATATTGGAGGAGCTCGCGGAGAGCGAGGACGCCGATGCCATGACCATTGACACAGAGGAGACGCCGTCAAAGGCCGCTGCTGCTGTTCAGGAGGAGACGGTTGACAAGAGGGTGAAGCTCAACGACGGCACGAAGCAGAGTGCTTCTCGCCGTCGTAAGCAGCGTACGGCCAACGTGGACAGCAGCTCCGACGAGTCTTCCGATGACGACTCTGACGACGACTCGAGCAGCGACAGCGATTCGTCGGACGACGACTCCGACAACGAGTCCGAGGTGCAGCGCCAGGCTGCGCAGCGGGATGCCGAGGAGACCTCCAGCAGCTCGTCGTCCTCGTCCGAGGAGGACGACGACGACAGCAGCAACGATGACAGCTCGGAAGAGGAGGAGGTTACTACAAAGAAGAAGAAGTCTGCCGGCAAGAGGTGATAAAGCAGGCAGACCTAAGCCAGATACATGTACAACCTTTGATGTCTTCACACTCGCATGGTTGGGAAACCAGATTAGATGGATCTTTTTGTATTTTTTTTCTTGGGGCAGACTGATACCCATGACTCAGGCATATAACTTGGTGAACCCAGCCTCAGGCGGCTGCAGCCAGTTCTTCTCATCATACCTTGTGCCCTCGCCCTCGATGACGTGAAACGTGTAAATGATCCGCCCCTTCTGGCTCAGGTTCTTCTCGCTCTTGTGCAGCAAGTTGCCGTGGATAAGCACCAGATCGCCAGCCTTGACCTCGCCAGGCACGTACGCCCCCTTGCCCTCCTCCTTACCCTGCGCCGCGTACTCATCCCCGGGCGGGAACCGCGGCCCCTGGTTCTCAACCATCTCCGTGCCCTGGTCCCCGGCCTTCCGCACCAACCGGTTCGCCACGGGCGCCCAGCGGTGGCTGCCCGGCAAGAAGCTCAAGCACCCGTTCTCCAGCGTCGCGTCCTCGAGCGCGTACCAGAACCCCACGGCCGACGGCGGGTCCGTGTACAGGAACGTCGAGTCCTGGTGCGGCGGCACGGCGCCCCCGATCTCGGGCTGCTTGCAGATGACCATGCTCTGCAGGCACCGGGGGTCTCTGAAGCCGAGGCTGCGCGCGACGGCGGACGGCTTGCCGCTGGTCGGGCCTCCCGTGGCGGGGGTCGAGGCCGGGTCCGAGACGGCGGCGAAGGGCGGGGAGAGCACGTGCAGGTAGTGGCCGATCTTGTTGATGGCGCGGGCCTTTGGTTTGGCGAGGTTGCCGGCGTCGTCGAAGGCGTCCTCCTCGAAGAAGAAGCGGACCTTGTCGCCCGAGGTGAGGAAGTAGTCGTCGCCGACGTGGTCTGCCTTTTCGCCGGTGGAGAAGCGCGTCATGGGGTGGTCGGCGAGGGAGAAGTTGTCGAGGAGCGAGTGGGTCTCGGTGAGTAGGCCCCGGACTGTTTCCGGGGAGAGGGCGCCGGGGATAATGAGGTAGCCGTCGCGGTTGAAGGAGGCGAGCTGGGAGGGTGTGAGGCCCTCTTCTTGCGCGGGGACGGTCATGGCGGGATGAGTCAACGGGGTTGCAGGACCGCTGGTCTGTGAGGAAGACAGAGGTGGGTTGAGACCTTGGGTTGAGCTCCAGGAGGATATGGAGCTTGAAGGGGTGAAGCTTGAAGGCGTGCGGATGAGATTAAAGAGGCTTGTTGGGACCAGACGGGCTCATATAAGTTAGGCCATGGCGCGCCGTTGGATGTTTGACAATTTGGAAGGTGTGAATGCGGGGACCGGCCGGCCCCGCACTTGCCCCCAAGCGCTTATCTCTATCGCCTCAGTGTCGTCACTCTTGTCCAGCTGCGCATGAGCTTGAGATGCATCGTGGGCTGATGCTTCCGAACAAGGATTGAATTTGTATATTTCATATTTAAATTATTTGGCAGCGCATGAACCAGATACGAGCCACTCATCGCTCTCATCACAGCCGCTGACCAAAACAAGGAAAGAACAACTCCCCATTTGGCGAAAAATAATATGCAAACTCCGTGTCCTTTATGCCTGCAAGAAATGAAAAATGAGCCTCTAGCGTGTTTCGGGCATTCAGCATCCAAGTCCATCGTGGATCACGGAAGCGGATCGTTGAGGAACTCGTAGCCCTCCTCCGGTGGGAGGACAAATGAGGAAATGCCCAATCCCAAAGCGCAGAGAACAGATACGGATGCGCTGACGGTGCAGAGAATCCAGGATGTGTCGAGACCCCAGCCAGGGACGCGGAACTGCTCGTCGTTGTCGAAGAGGTACGCCTGGTATGCTCGTCAGCTTTATTGCGCCGAGCCGTATAGTCACCCAGCTGCTTTAAACTTACCACAATGCCCATCAAAGTGAATTCAACGGCCGCGACAAAAATCAGAAGCCCGGCGAGGATCTTCCAGCCCGTCTCGCGCTTGTACTTGCCTCCGCTCATGATGACGAGGAAGGTGACCAAAGACGCGAGGTGCATGATTGTCGAGAAGGAGGCGAGGAAGCCAACGGAGCGCCACATGGAGCAGAAATATCTCTCGCCATCTTTACTACACAATTCATCGGTCGGGAAGACTTTGCATGCCGGGCCAGGCCCGACGTTGGAGCATATCTTGTGCAGGCCGATGTGTTTTGAGAACTCGTTTCCGTCGGTGGCGGTGACGGAGTAAGAAACCCAGTGCGGCAATATAATGGACGTGACGATCATCGCCGTCGCTGGCAAAGCAGAACGTTAGCCATGGTAAATTGAAGATGCATGATGCTGTTGCCGATTGCTATGCTTGAAGCAATCCCAGGCGCCACCATCGCGCCCAGCTTGAGCTTCAGAAACGGGCGATGACGACGATGCAAGGGTGGATACCTCGACCGTCGCCCTCCCGTTTTGCCTGCGCTGGGGACGGACCCGTCGAGGGAAAAGGTGGGAGGTACTTACCGGCGACAAAAGCCACAAGGGCGGAGCTGTAGACAGAGACTCGTGTCATTTTTGCAGTCGGCAAGGTGTCGTATTTCGGGACAAAGTTCGCCTTTCTTCCCTCCTTTCTGCCTAGAAAAATTGGTATGAGGCAGGAAGAAAAAGATGCCAAGTTGCTCCCATGGGAAAGAAGGAGGCAACTCGATGGGAAACCTGCAAGTCTTGGGGGGTTGCCTATCAATAGCTGGTGGTGGGCAGACTGGCTGCAGTTATGACGCTACCTGCTTCCCCAAACCGGTAAGCCGTCCAGTGGGTGGTCGAGGCTTGTGGCCGTACGCGTGTGGTGCAGGTGGGTTTGGTAACATGAGAAGGGACGGGGGCTGGATGATGCACCGGGGAGGGAGGGAGAGGTACAACGAAGCACACACCAAATTGTAAGGCATCTGGATGTACCTTCCTCGTCTCGATCTGGCCTTCTGTTGCAGTGTGGCAGGTCCAAGGCAGGCAGGCAGGCAACTGCCAGGCAGGGCAGGTAGCTACGGGCTTTGCAGCACCAGCCAACCACACCCGTCCAGCGTGCTCGTCCGTCGTCTCGTCTCGCTGATCGCCCACTGACCACCGACCACCACCACCACCATTTTCTCTCCGTCCGGCGGTTACTTCTCACGCACCGTTGCTGCAACCGACTGCGTCCTGATCAAGATTACCTCGCCCTAGCGTTGACTCGAAATTGTTAGGACGGCCCTTCATCTTCACCTTGGCCTTCACCGCTCGACCGGCACGGACCAAATTCCGAGATGGGCATCTTGCATTCATCCCACCTCAATTCGCGCATCGCTTGCCGCCGGCAGATGGGGAGTGCGTCTTCGAGATGCGACGAATTGCTACACTTGGGGGACGAAGTCTCTCGAGAAAAGGACATGAATTGGAGAGGCTGGAGCGGAATCCTCAAGAAGAAGAGTATCGGCGACGTGGCCATAATTCAGCTGCCCTAGCCGTGCTAACCGCTTCCCAAACCACCAAGGCAGCTCTGTCAGACGCTTAAAGCAGATCGTGGGGGGGGTAAACACCAAGACCGTTATCAGCATCGCCTCTCTGAACCAACCATCCCATAGGCACCTAGCTGGTGCCCTCGCATCCCACAAACGCGTTGCCGGTGGCTCCCGTGTGCGTGATCTGGCCTGCCAGAACGCACTTTTCGTTGATGATAACCCGGTCTGCTCCCGGCTTGCCTACAATCACGAGAAACCCGTCAGCTCAAGCCTCACTTTCTCTTCGCAAATCATGGAGATGGCGCTGCATCGCGGGGAGGGAGCAGCCAGCCCTGCCGCTAATGCGGCTTGGCGAGCTGCGACTAATAGCTTGCACAAGCACCCACGCCCGGATCGCCGATCTCATCATCAATCAAGGCAAACCGACAAATGCCATTCGCACTGAATCGCTTACCGCCTTTGTAGACACCACTTGTCTTCATCGGAAACTCGACAAAGGGGCCCTCGACTCCGTTGAAGTCGAACCCCTCCTGGTTTCGGTATGTGTGCGGATAGCTCGAGCTGCCCGCCATCGTGCCATCCTCCACGTGCTGGCAAGCCGCATCCGCCGCCGATCTCACCTCGGTCAGCGTGTACTCGGTCTGCCCGCACGAGATTTCGGTGTCGTTGGCCCGCGGCAGCATCCGGAGGTACCCAGGTCGCTGTCTCGGGAATGCATGGCCTGTGAGGCTCAAAGCCGCGATGATGGCTGCGCCAAGATGCATCTTGAGAATGCGAAGAAGCGAGGTATTTTGAGGTAAATGAATGACACAGACGAGGTCGCGGACGAGGAAAGCAGTCAATAACAAGGAGTGCGGCGACTACCAAAGCAGAGAACGACGTCTGGATTGCCGTTTCTCGCATCCATTCTATCATCTGGAGGTTGCCCTCTTGTGTTCTTTTGAACGATTTCTCGCCGTACTCCAGAACTATCTGGTCGCTGGCGTGATTTGGTTCTCCTGAGTGCGACAGTGACAAACTTGCGCAACGAAACTGTGATACCGCAACATGGTTGGCTCTCGCTAGCACAGCTCCAGCGATCCTTATTCTCGCTCTCGTGTCAACTGCCGTGCATCGCAATGCGGTGTTCGGATCCAGAAGTCGTGTTGCTCATGGCTCTTTTGATTGGCTTGGATGCTGCTCCTGCACAATCTCACAATCTCACCCCGACTAATGGGAGATCGAGTTGCAAGTCCTCGGGGAACGGCAAACGTTGATCCCACAAGAGAGGGTTGGACGAATGCAACGCGACTCAGGAAACAAAACACCAAAAGTTTATGAATCACGACAACTGTGCAATTCGAGCATTGTGAAGCCAATTCAGCGACATTCGAAGCGGAGCTCAAGCGGAGGTCGGGCCTTTTGCGGTCTCGTTGACACCTGCGGCCAGGGTCTTTGGGTTTTCGGCGATCGTGCTCTGTACACCCATGAAATTTCAACCGAAATCTCCGCTGAAATCCGATCCGATCTTCATAACAACCTTAGCCGGCTACGAAAAACAAAACAAACGCCAGTTTTGTCTGCCTGTGCCGTGTTAACGGCGGTCAAGAAAATTGTCCTGGAATAGCAGCTGGCCCAGGCAGTCCAGGATGATCGATTTTGACGTCTGCCAAACGCACGCATCATCGCCTTGTTTGGCCGCATCGATGTCTAACGCATGCTCAAAAAAAAACATCGATGGATCATAGACTCGCGGAACCCCACCGGATGGACAGGGTTCGGGCTGCTTGTGATTCCGACCTCCTGCCTATCTGCTGCTTGGGAGGAACACACACGCCGCACGCTGACTATCGCGCCCGTATCTTTGTTCGGTCTGGCTCATCGTTCTCGAAGCCAATGAGCCCCCTTGAATGACTCGATTTCCCGGAACCGGTGGGAGCGCCATCTACGTCCACAAAGCATGAGGCTTGTACTTTTCCAAGCTTTCTCATAGAACTCGAGACTTATCCGCCTCGGATCTGATTACCAACCGTCCCTCCTTCGGGGATCCAGTCAGAGCGCCAGGCTCGATCACGCCAGAGGCAGGGCATACAGAGCCATCCCTCCCAGGCGCGACATGCCGCACCAAGAGATGGGTTTATCGGCCAGTCATGGTATCCGGATCGGGGACAGCTACCCACTATGCGTGAAGCTAAGCCAAGGGTAGCCCCGAGTGGAGGGGGCAGCAATTAAGGTGAGTTTGGGAAGCTCGCTCGCTTTTCGCGCAGGGTCCTCGGTATCTCTACATATCTTACGTATTCGACCTGCTTTTCCTGCCCTTTAACTCAACTCGCGCGCGCGCTTCGGACAAATTCTCATTAAACCCCGGCCGCCGCAATCTTTCTCAACGTCATGGAGTTTGGTTACGTCTTTGCTCATCTTTCCAGCTGCTCCCCGCGACTCAATCTCAGGTGAATTGGACTTTTATTTGTGTGGTCCCGCGCAGCTGTCCACGCCTGCATATTCCCCCACCAGAGAGCAAACTTTCAAAGGGACGAGGCGCATTGCGAATTTCAGTTTACGGCCACACTTTGACCCTGCTTGATTGATAACGATAATAAAGCCGGCGAACTACATTTGGACGACAACGTGCGACCGGATCGTCAATTGCTTCACCTCGAGCTGTGTCTACTCTTCGCAATCGGACATCATAATCATGGGAGATTCTCGTTATACGGAGCACCGGCCGGTGCAAACCAGCGCCGTCTTCGTGCTGGGCGCTCCTCACTGCGAATCGATGCCGCCCCCGTCGCCGCCTTCACCACCGGTATCACCTCCGGAGGACGAATTCCTTGAAGAGTTAGAAGAGCTTAGCTTGGGGTCGCCCGACGAAATGCTCGAGACAGACGAAAATTCGGCCACAGTACAAGATCGTCTTCATGCCGCGACACACGTACTTAAGACAGAAGCAGCAGCCTTGCGCTCAGTCGCCGCGTTGTACGAGACAGATCCAGTTGCCCGGGACGGCTTCAATCGCACGGTCGCAGCAATCACACGGCACAAGGGCGAGAAGGGTAAGCTCGTGATCACGGGCGTTGGCAAGTCAGGGCATATTGCCAACAAGCTCGTCGCAACTTTCAACAGCCTCTCCATTGCGTCCGTCTTTTTGAACCCAATCGACGCCCTGCACGGCGATCTCGGCATAGTGCAAAAACACGATATCCTCATGTTCATCACCTTCTCCGGCAAGACGTCAGAGCTTTTTAACCTGCTGCCTCATCTGGACAAGCCCTCTTCTTTAATCATACTCACGGGACACACTCGGCCGGACACGTGTGAGCTCATTAAGCTGAGGCCGGACACTATTCTCCTCCCGGCACCCATTCACGAAAGCGAAACGGCGTCGTTTGGTGTATCCGCACCCACGACATCTACGACCGTTGCTCTGGCTGTGGGTGATGCGCTCGCCATTGCTGCGGGTCAGGAGCTGCATCCCAGCATGTCACAAGTATTCTCGAAGAATCACCCCGGAGGTGCTATTGGTGCTGCGTTTAGGAAACCGCAGACCATCTTGGACCTCGCCGTTCCTTGGACGGAGATCCCGGACTCGGTGGGCTTGTGTACGGACAGCGTCGGCGCGGATCTCTTCCGTGCAGCGTACGACTCTACTTCAGGCTGGGTCCGCATAGGCAACGACGTTGCGTCCCCGGGCCGGATCAGGAAACTGGCGACGGAGGACTTTGCGCGGTGTTTAAAGGAGATCCCGAGGTTGATGGTACCCAGAGCGGAGATGCTATCCATCTCGTCGGAGACAACGATACGGCGGGCGGTGAACTTTGTGAGGAATATGCAAGGAGCGGCCGACGATGGCGAGTACGTCTGCCGCGCGGATTCTATACTGGCTGTGCTTGACCAGGGAGAGATGGTTGGCGTTTTGGAGGTGGGAAAGCTTCTGGAATGGAAGGACTGAAAGATATATTGGGAGACACTTCTTGCTGGGCGACTGGCTGTTATGGGAGGGTTTGAAGACACGGTACTCGAAAAGAGGATATTATGAAAGCTTGCAGCGAAGAGCTCATGCCGGGGGAGGCACATATTGGAATTTTTTACATCGCACGGCCTTTGAGCCGAAGACGATATACGTTGATAGAACATTCGGGGAAGGAATGCGAAAGGACCGGAACTGAGTCCGACGAAATGCAAGGCCGCGCGTGTTGAAGCTGGCTGTCGCCAACTCTCCACTACAGAGAACAACCTGATCTTGGATGAAAAAGCATGTGAATCACGATGTTGGGCTGGATTGCCGCTGTTGGTGCCCAAAGCTCCCTTCGATTCCTGTAATGACGAGCTCTTTAGCTCGGGTCTTGTACAGGCAAGATCCCTCCCGCGACGGTGCTCCCCCTCAGCCATTCACCCAGCTTCCCTCATGAACAACGCATAAACGCCGCCCGTCGGGCCGCCATCGTTCGAGCTTTCTCCAAAAGATACCTGTGGTTGGGGAAACGGGGGGGGGGGGGGTAATACACTCATCCAATTCGTAAGGCTGAAAGATTTCGGGGAATGCGAATCCATGAGGCACGCCGGCGGTGTGGGAAAGTTTGATAACCCCAATATTCCACACTCGCCGAGGGGCCCCGTCTCGGGCATCGTGTAGGAACCCAAAGGGGCTCCATGTTCCTCAGTGCGGTGCTTTTTGGTAAATCTTCTGGATATTAATTACGGGTGTTGAAGCAAGTAGGAAGCTTGCTGGATTGAAATGATGAACTTTTTCGGTTTGTGAGCCTTGTGTTGGCATGGAGTGTGCGGGCTTGATACCCCGGCGCATTTGGGAGCCTGTGGACGTCATGTAAGAGAGCAAGCGCAGCAGGACGGCGGCGCCAGGCCGCGGAACGGGCGAGCAGACGTGGATAGGAACCTGCCCCCCACCCCCCGAGCCGGCGCCGGCTTACGGGAATCGAACCGAGTGTAAAGACTTCGCGGTCCTGGGCTTGGTGGGCCTGCGTGGTGCTGCCGTGGTCTGCGTGATGGAATGAGGTGGTTTGTAGCATGCACATGCGGTTTTTCTGTGATGTTATTTGGCCAGAGTGAATGGGAATATGAATCATGGCGTTGTCGGTCACGGTGATGCAGGAAATCTCGCGGAGTTTTTTTGCTACCGAAGGAGAGACTGCTCTGTATTTGCTGCTGTTGCCTGCATCCTTTCTCTCTGTCAGGGTCTTCATCTTGATGGCTATTGCCATGTCTATCGTAACCTCCCTCGCCTCGGATCACGCTCTCTGTTTCCAACGAGAGTCACACCTACGGGCTTCTCCTGTTGAGTTCACACATTCGTGAAAGATCGTTCAATAAATCTAGAACATCGGAACATTGATAGGCGCCCCCCCTTTTCAATAGACCGTTGCGCCCTGCGGCGCCGACTATAAATCTTCTCTTCCACAGCAACTGTGCCGTTGTCTGGGATGGTTGCCATGGAGAGATGCGACTAGCAGCAAGCGGCGGCGGGTGGGGGTGCTTGCTCGAGAAGGAAAAGGGAAGGAGACAAGATGAACTAATTAGAGGCGCGCCGTGGTCTCGGACTACGGACACTGTGTGTTGAGGCTTTTTGTCTTTCTCTCTCGCTTGAAAGTTCGACAATGGACTATGCTGAAAGGGGGGTCTCGATCCCATGCGCTAAGAGGGGTTTGACCGTTGGGACGTGGCGCTAGAATCCGTGTGGCTGGTTATGGTTGCTTCATTTTTTTCCGATGAGAGGTGAGACTTGGATGGAGGTTGTCACTTGGATTATTTCGATGTACCTCTGGCAACTGACGACGACGACGACGACGATGATGGCAGGAATGGCACGGATGAGAAGATTAGTGAGAATGATGTCCGAGCCTCGATGCAGCCTTGGTCGCAAAGTCCCAGATGAACACGGACTTGAGAGAGACGAAAAGCGTTCGTCTTCGTCATGAACTTGCATCGGAATGCAAGTTGTGTGTCTTGGGAGGTCTTGAAGGAATGCGGGAAGACGTATGTCCAACACGTAATCCCCCCTTCGCCGCGGACACGGGTGAGACCGAACGGCAAGGCGGGATCGGTGTGCATTGTCTGAGAACGGCCCCTTGTACGTGCTGTGTGTGTGTGCCTCGTGAGGCACTTTTTGATGTCGTCTGCTGCTGGATAGACTTGGGAATCCACAATGACGATCTATCGCGATTTAAACGAAAGGAAGCTTAAATGATTGGGATTGTATGTTTTTGCTTCTATTTTTGTTGGTTTGCTGGCGGGGCAGGTCGACGTCAGCTCTTTTTTCTGCACAGCTTGGCGGTGGGGCGGGCCGGACCAGTTGATGGGAATGGCCGATTGTCCTGAGAAGAATGTCAGCAGTGAGATTGAGCAAACGTCTGCTCAACGAATAGACGGAATGCGCAATTCTTCCAAACACTTTGCTCAGACGAACCATCCGATTCGAATACACGTCGTCGGTCCCGAAGCATTCAGCAACTTTGTGAATAACAGAACAATAGACTATCGTCTGAGCCCGACCGGCGTGTTGTGTCATCCAAGTGAAGGAGCGGGGTTCCAAAAGTCTAGAAACCGGCGATCGGGTCGCGTCAAGTTGATTAGGGGCAGCGTTTTCGGAATCATGACATGAAGAAGCGGCGAGAAAAGGGCTTTGATTGGTTCATGGTGTTGTCTTCGCTTCCCAAGTCTGTTTCGACGATTCTCATTGGGGCGGCGCCAAAGCTGGGGCGCGTCACCCATTGAGGCTCAGTCTTCGGGATGATGTGCATATCCCCCGTTGGCCCCATCGGTGTTTTCACCAATGCCTTGCAGCTGCGGATTGGACGGCGCCTTTTTGTTTTGCGAACGGAAACACATCAATACGCCTTTCCAGCACGCAGATTGGACCGGCAAAGAAATGATTCGAGGGACTTTGGGCTCGTCCACGTCCGCGAAGGTTTCATAGCTTGTTTATTTGAAGGTTTTGCCCGGCTCGAGTCTTGTCAGCTCGACAGGGAACATAGCACAAGCGGATCTTCGGAGCCAAGGCAGCGTCTGTTTTCTTCGAGAAGTGGTCGTTCGGGCCCGATGTGTTGTTCCCCAACCTCCAGTCGTCTGATTGAGCGGGAAAGTCAAAAAGTGACAGCTCCGACCGCCTTCTTGACGGCTTTGATGGCTCGGTTAGGATGTCAATGTCCGTTTCGGCGAGGTTGACGAAGTTGGTGAATGTACGGTCAAGACTGCTTTGGCAGTGTCCGTGGAACTGCAATGCAGCATAGGCATTTACCGAGAGCCAAGCGAGTCACGTCGACGAACCGCAATCAGACACGTCCAGACTCTGGCCATCCCACAGTGACAGGTAGAGTGACCCAAAGTGGCTCAGTGTCGAGATACCTTGTAGGGCTCCCCGGACGGTGGAGTTTTGGCGAGGAGCGGGAAGAGGATAGAGACATGGTTCCCTGTTGCCTCACTTTGGGCAAGCGAGCAAGATTGACCGCGATACGGATGCGCAGTCGGGTTTCTGGGAGATGAAAGAGTTGAAAAAAAGGTTTGCCGGGCTGGAAGGGACCGGCTTCGAGAACCCCCTGCAAGGCGCAACTCAGGGCGATGAACCCCTGCTGTGGACTGCGGCGGGACATCAACCTCTCTTTTTGTTGCTGGGGCCTTGCTTGCCCTGCCCTGGCTGTCCTGCCCGCCCTGGGTCAGGGTTCTTCAAGGGACGAGGACGGGAGGGAGCGATGTTGGCTTGGATGCTGGATCAGGGTTGGTTGGGTGGTGAGATTGTGATGCGAGAGATGCGAGAGACGGACCAACCTCTTGAATTACCTCAGTTTGACGCTCAACAAGTGATGCGGATGGCATGAATGGGTGGTCGTCTCATCGGACTCTGCGAGTGCCCTGTTTCTGGGATTTGTTTGGATGCCTGGGGAGGGTGGTTTTTGAGGGAGGAGTGACAAAAGTGACAGGCCACGGCAGGTGTCTCGCGTTTCCCAGCCCGACCAGCCACAGCATATTCCCCAATCCAGGTGCTCGGTGGAGACAAGGTGGGGTCTTGCCGCCCCTCATTCGCCCAGCCACCACACGCGCGGCCTGGGGATGGCCCCTGCACGCAGCACAAAGTACAGTGCGGTTTCTGTTCTTCTGACGCTTGGCCTTGGCGCTTGTCCTGTTTTAGCGGTATTCTACTCGGTTCGTACCTGCTGAGTTTCTTTCCCTCAGCGCTGGGAGGGGAAGAGAGAAAAAAAAACTACGAGGCAGGTAAGGCGCGCCATCGCTGATCAAGGTTAGCTGGACCTGTCGTCCGTTGCAACAGAGCTAGGAGATACCTGCATCCAGTGGCAGGACACCCGCGAGGCCCAGGTACCAAGCTCTTGCCTGCACCGGTTTTTCCAGGTACGCAGTACGATCCTGGGTAAGGTACCTGACCTGACCTGAACCGGGCAGGTCCCACACCCCACTCCAACTGGACTCCATTGCTGCATGCACGTCTGCTTCTGCTTCTGCTTCTGCTGCTCCTCCAGCTGCATGCCCGTCGCCGCCGCTGCCCTGCCCTGCGCCGGCCAAAAACAATCATCATTCATCATCTGCCTCCTCCCACCCGCTGCTACGCTCCCGACCTTGCCTTGCCTCACGCTGCGCTGCGTTGCTTGGCTCGTTCTTGCTTAGCTTTGCTCTTCCTGATCTGATCTGACCGGGTGTCTGTCTGTCTTTCTTCCTCTCTCACACACACGCACACACATACACTCTCTCTTCTCCCTCACCCTCACTTCCTCTCTTCACCTCCCCCTCTCACCCCGTCATCGTCGCCGTTTGCCATTCATTCCTCGGCTCAGACGCAGACTCGGGTGCTGGCTCCCTGCCTTCTTTCTCTCCATCGCCAACATCGTCCTTGTTTCACCCGTTGTTTGTGTCTCTGCCCTATCGTCATATTTCTCTCGCCTGGAGCCCTCCATTGTTTTGATACCCGTCTCACGAAAGAAAGACGACCCGAGCCGCCAATGTAAACGAGCTCTCTCCTCTACATCTCAGAGCTGCCAGCATTTTTCCTATCTCTATCAGCATCCGCATTACTGTGTGGCTTGCCAACAGCTTCACTTTTTTGTTGTGTTTCGTCGCCTTGTCAACACGAAACCGCATCCGAATTGACCCATCGAACAACACCTTACAACACAGCTACAGCAAACACAAAACATGTTAACGTCCAAAGCGAAAACATCGCACCCGCTCAATGGGATGCACACGGCCGGCATCTTTGCCGACCCCAGCGTCGATGGCCCATTGATCGGCACCCTGGTCGCTATCGTCGACCGCGCAAAGAACTTGCCCAACCGCAAGACCATGGGAAAGCAGGACCCCTACTGTGCGGCACGCCTAGGCAAGGAAGCGAAGAAGACGACGACAGACGTCCGTGGAGGACAGACACCCAAATGGTACCGACAACTCACCCCGAACCCACCCATGGCCCGCCGACAATAACTAACAAACTACTCTACAGGGACCAAGAGCTCCGATTCGCCGTTCACGATTCCCCAGACTACTACCAGCTCAAGGTGTCAGTGTTCCACGACGATAAGAAGACGGACCTCATTGGGGAGACGTGGGTCGACCTCAGGGATATCATTGTTCCCGGCGGCGGACAGAACGATTTGTGGCGCAACTTGACCTTCAAGGGCAAGTACGCCGGAGAGATACGCATGGAGATCACATACTACGACATCAGGCCAAAGCCCGAGAAGCCCGTAGCGAAGCCGAGGCCTGTCGAGGCCGAGCCGATTGAGACGTACGCATCCCACGGAACGATTCCTCGAAAGCAGATCAAGAGACGTCCGCTACCCTCCGATCCTTTCACAGGCGAGGCTCCCGCCGCCCCGTCACCAGAACAAGTACCGACCCCGCCTCGCGCTGGGGGCCCTCGAGGACCCAAGGAGATGAGCGCACCGTCGTCGCCTGCACCAGAACCGAGAGAGCAACCGAATCTGTCAGGCTCCCGACCGATGCCCACGAAGAAGCCCGCACCCGCACCAGTGCCGACGCAGTCGCCATTGCAGGCTATTGAGTACAACACTGCTCCTGCTTCTCGCAGCCAGCCAGAGCTACCTGCGCCGACATCACCCGCTGCCCTCCCTCACCCCGCCGAGGTGACACCTCAGCACACTCCCACGAGGCACGAGCGTTACGATAGCCCCACTTCCCAGCACGACGAGAGAGACTACAGCCCGAGATATGCGTCCCAGGATATTGTCGATCGAGCACACTACCGTCAAGGCTCGGAGCCACCGCCCCGCGACTCGTACCTTCTCGAGGACTCTAGAAACTCGCCTGCTGCCGAGGATGATAGACCGCCGCCTCCTCCTGCTCATCGCAGCAGAGGAAACTCCCAGGATATGGTATTGAGGGGCTCCTTCGACACGCCACCGAAGTCAGCAAATGGGGCTATGAGACAGGATGTCCTTCGAAATGAGGCGCACCGCATGTCGTTCTCTACGGCAGCATACCCTGGACGACCGCAGTACCGTGGATTTGACTCTGCTCCCGAGGTCAGACACGCTCTGCCAGCTCCTGATGACCACTTCCAGGAGCAGTCTCACCCCAGGCACCACTCCTATGATGGACATGCTGAGTACAGGTCTATGCAGCCAACGGTTGAGGATGTTCCAGAATCGCCTACACCTGCGAACAAGGCGACTGCTCGAAGAACCTCGCGCGTCCCTCCATACGACGAATTGGGCTTTGGCCAGGATCAGAAGCCAGCGCCGCCTCCGCCTCAAGCATTGGCCGTCGGTCCTCGACAACCCGCCCGAGCACCTCAATACCAAGAACAAGGACACGATCAGGGATACGATCAAGTACCAAGTCCGGCGCCATTGAACATTGGCGGCAGAGGCAGTGCGGGATCTCGCCAGCGTGGTCAATCGCCCAGTCCCGCCTACGACAGGGGCAACGAGATGGTTTCATCAGGTCCTTACAGCACATCACCGCAGCCAGATTATCAACCTCAGGGCAACGAGCTTGTTTTTGCGGGCCGCGGTTCAGCATCTCCGGGTCGCTTCAGCACCTCCCCCCAGCCAGAGTATCAGCAAGACTACCAGCAGGACTACCGGCAGCAGCCGGAGTATCAACCTAGGGGTGATGAGTTGGTGCTTGCCGGGAGAGGGAATGCTTCACCTGCTCACTACAGCACTTCACCACAGCCATACGTTCGAGGCGACGAGATGGTCCGGCATCAGCCGGTGTCTCCCGTGTCTATGCGTGATCCGAGAGGCGATGAAATGGTTCGCCATCAAGTGTCTCCCATCGCTACGAGGGATATTAGAGGTGATGAGATGGTGCGCCAACATCAATCTCCCATCGCCACCAGAGACTTTGCACCCAGCCCTCAAGACTACCACTCTCGTAGCCAAAACTCGTATGTTTCTCAGCGATCCGAGCTCTCGGGGAGTGAGATCAAGGCGACCACCATGCCCTCTGTCCCTGCCTCTCTGATGCCAGGAGTCGATCCCGGCCTCGCACAAGATGTCTCCAACCGCATCTACGAGGACCGACGTCAGACAAGGCGTTACACAACCGAGAGTATCACGACGCCGACACATGGTAGACAGCATCCCGGATACAACGACCAGACCTACATCCCGCCGCGCCACGAGCAGCGGCAGTCGGTAGCTTATAGCGGCGATATGCACAGAGGACGTGGTCCTTCGCCTGCACCCCCGCCTCAGCATATGAGAGGAAGAGGCGCCTCGCCCCAGCCTTACGCTCACGACATGAGAGGAAGAGGCGCTTCCCCTCAACCTTATGCTCACGATATGAGAGGCAGGGGTGCATCTCCCCAACCCTATGCTCAGGATATGCGCGGCCGCGGCGCTTCTCCGAACCCCTACGCTCATGACGCGAGGGGGCGGGGTGTATCGCCTAACCCTCACCACGATGTGAGGGGACGCGGTGTTTCTCCGAATCCTCACCACGATATGAGACGCGGCATTTCTGTCAGTCCTCATCCTCAACATCGCGCACGTGGTCTTTCACCGATACCGCCGCAGCAGTCCAGACGAGGAATGTCCCCCAACCCGTCCCACACGATCAAGCGCAAGTCGGTCAGTCCAGCGCCACCCCCGGATCATCGCAGATTATCTGGCGTTCCGTTCGGTCCCGACTCATACGATGCGCTCAACCCGACGTTGTCCGCCACTGGTAGCGATATCTCCAGACCCGACCCGGATGAGAAGATCATCACTCACGATGGCCGTGAGATTGATCCATCCGATCACCTGCCCATGGATACTTGGGCTCCGGAGCCTGAGCCGAAGGGTCCGAAGACCCCAGCTACGGCATCCGTGCGATCAAGAGTCTCAATGGCTCCCCAGCCTGCGCCTACAAGCGGTCGTCGTCAGCTTCGGATCGCGGCTCGGCCGCAATCCCAGGTATCGCCCGTCTCCTACGACTCGGATCGGTACAACACCCCGCCCGCTCCAAACAGCGGCGCCCGAAACCGGTTGCAGAAGAAGACGCAACGCATGTCTGCCCATCCCTCCACCTCGCCAGCGGGTTCCAGTCCCCTGGCGCCCATCTCTTCACACAACTACCAGGACCACGGCAGCGACTTTACGCCACCTCGCATGTCACGCGCGAGCACGTGGGACTACCCTAGCGAGAATCACGCTCCTCAATACGGCAGCTCCCCGGGTGGCATGCGCGGCGGTCCCCCGATCCCGGCGAAGATCCCTCTGCCCATCATGAGCGGAGCCAACAACGCTAGCGAGAGCGAGTGGGCTCTCATGCAGGAGATGAGCCGCATCGACATTGGTGCTGGGCGTTCCAGACGTCATCGTTACTAGTTCAGCATATCACAGCCTTCAGCATTGGTAGCGACGGATTCATGAGTTCACGTGTCGACTTTTCTCACGACGGACTTGTTATTGTAATTGTACTATATAATGGTTGCGGTGTTTTGTGTTTCTGGATCGGGATTTCTTTCGGTGGAAATGAATTGGGAAAACATGGCTTGGGTTACGGGAGATGACGGGCGGCGGGATTTGTATGGTAATGCTGCAGACAGCCAGAATTCCATCTTTTCACATTCACGTTTTGGCTACATTTGACTCTTCGATTCTCATGCGACGTGTGTTGGCCGTAAATAGTTCGAGTCTAAGGGGCTGACTCGTTCCCCATCCCTACTTTTACGCTGTGAAAACGATGTAGTCGTTCAAAATGCCAAGCCCCACAGCTTTCCGGCGTAATCCTGGCCACAGAGACGGCCGCTCCGTGCGGGCTCTATGTCTGCATTGATCGAGTCAATTCCCTCATTTACGAACGAAGATTTTTGTAAGAACATTTCATAAGGAAAGAAGAGAGTTTTCAATCACTTATTGCATGCTATTGATCAGTACACGGTACACCCCGAAAACGTTTTAGCTATACGATGAACATGAGTTCGGACGTAACCTTATTCCCCCCCACCCCCTTCCCTTATACAAATGACTATTAATTGGCAGTCGGTTATTCCGACGTCTGCACAAAACCAGACATTTCTGTCTCTTCACTCTCCCGCGAGTTTTTCGATAAAAGATGGAGAGCCCGTGTTCGCACACCCACGCCCGAGTCCTCCCCGCTCCGTAACCACTCTCGTTAATGATCCTGCTGTGACAAAGTGCCGCTCTTTTCACGATGTCCAAAGCAGCGGTTTTTTTCTCAAGGCTGCGGAGCCTGTCGCTGTCGCTGCCGCTCCTCCTCCTCCTCCTCCTCCAAGCCGTGCTCCTCACCGCGTCTCCCACGCCCCCGCCCACGCTCGCCGAGATCGCCGCCCTCGCCAAGCGCGAGGGCCAGTTCCCCACCTTCCCCGCCGACTTTGACGGCCGCGTCAAGAAGGGCGAGTACCTCCGGACCCTCATGCCGGTGGACAACGCGGGCGCGGCGGCGGCGAACGGCGGCGCGTCCGTGGTGAGCCCGTTCCAGGACCCCGCCGCCGCGACGGCGCAGTGGGGATGGAGCCTGGATACGTGGTGGTACCCCTTCGACGGCGGGCTGACGCCGAGTAATACCAAGTTCCTCCAGGAAGCGTTCGCGGACCCGGCGTTTCCGGTGGATGAGAAGAATGAGGCGGTGGTGTATTATGACCATGATAAGAAGTTTAAGAAGGCGGACGGGACAGAGGGGGAGGTGAGTTGAGAAGCCCGAGGGGCGTTTTTATACTCTTGTTCCAAGAGTTAAAAGGCCACAATCTTATAATCGGATCTGTAACTGACTTTTCATGATTTAAAGCCCTCTCTGGGCTCATACAGCAACGTCGTCAACCCCACCGCCGGCGCGCTCATCTTCGACGTGAACATGTCCCCCAAATACTCCGTCGACACATACGGCCTCGGCGACGTCCCGGACATGGACACGCTCTCCGACTTTGCCTTCTTCCAGTGGCTCCTCGGCTGCCAGGCCAAGAAGGTCGACCCCAAGAGCCTCAAGGTCGTCTTCCGCTCGCACATCACCTACGGGCCGACGTACAACCTCGTGCTCGAGGCGCTGAAGCAGGCCGGGCAGAAGCGCGTGCCGGGGTGGAACGACCGCGTGACGTTTAAGATGGGCACGCGGGAGGGCGATGCGATACTGGGCAGCACGCACGGCGCGGGCACGGCGTGGATGCTGATTCAGCATAAGGATGCGCTCGGCGTGAAGGAGATCACGGAGGCGGTGGTGTGGGGGATGATACAGCCCAAGTCGTTGGGGGATAAGCCCGGCCCGGCGGAGGGGTTTGAGTTTGGTGAGGCGACGGGGTCGAGTGTGTTGAATATTAGGTTTACGATTAAGGATGCGTAGATGAGGAATTTGCTAAAGCTTTCAGCGGGCTCTCTACGAATATAATTTTAGATACAGAGACACGCGCCAACTTCCGACTGGTGATCAGTTCTGGCCTGGGAGAGAACCTTCGTTTGATGAGAGTGCTTGAGTTATGGACCATTCCTCTCCTGTCTATTACCAGTTTTGATGGCTGCTCTTGTGCCTCTCCCCATCTGTGTCAAGGTACCTTAGGGAGGTGTCAACGAGCTGAGACTGATGGGTTTGGACAACTGATACCACAGGTGGGAGATTCGCCTCGTAGTAGGACCCCTATTCCCTTGAGTGAAAATGGATAAACTATTATCCAGGCCGTGACTGCTGCTGTTGCGGTGAGGAAGCAGAGCCTCACCACTCAGATATTCACGTGATAATGGAGGAGAGGACTTTCAACCTCCACATAACGGGACTGACGCCTAAACAAGCAAATCTCCTTCCGTTCATAGTCTCAGACGAAGACAATAACCGAGACCGAGACCGAGACCGAATCTTTTCGCCCAAAGTAGCGAATATCAGCACTCATAAACCCAGGCAGTGCGCCGCTTTGATGTATCAAACTTACGCATACTTCTTTCGTCAAGGCTCGTGAAACTTCATTTGAGGCAAGAGGACGGAGTATTGTGAGTCACAACAGGAGATTTCGGTGTGACTCAGTCACAATAGGAGAATACGGAAAAGTCGGCCATTTGCTGAGAGTGGAACACGAATTTTTTCTAACAACGTCGCAGAGCCTCTTATTCTGTATTAAATAACTTGATAGTGACATTTCGAAGCCTGTTGTTTGTGACTCTGCGCTAGCGTTCCACGGGTTATCATCTGATCTCTACGAGCCACAGTCAAGAGCAACTCCTACTTGTTATATCCCCACTATTTATCAACTGTATACAACCAACCACACTATGCAATCCTCCAATGTTCTCGTCGTCATCGGCAGCGGCGGCATGGGCATTCCCGTCGCGCGCCGCCTCGGCGTCGGCAAACGTATTCTCCTCGCCGACTTCTCGATCGACAATCTCACAATTGCGCAGACGACCTTGGCCAACGAGGGGTACTCCACGCAGACCGCTCTTCTGGACGTCGCAAATTTCGCGTCTGTCACGGAGCTTGCGCAGCAAGCAGCCAAGATGGGCTTCGTAGAAACCATCGTCCACACCGCAGGGGTGGGCCCCTCCGCCGGCTCTGCTCGTCGAGTATACGAGATCAATCTCCTGGGCACAATCAACGTTATCGACGCATTCCTACCCGTGGTTCAGGCCGGCTCTAACCTGGTGTGCATCTCGAGCATGGCAGGACACTTATGCCCGCCTCTGAGCACCGAATTCGAGCGCTATCTCGCCACGGCGTCCCGGGAAGACGTCTTGAATCACCCAGATTTGAAAATCGACGATCCCAGCAGCCAGGGCGCTGCAACAGCGTATGTCGTCTCCAAACGGGCGAATTTGGTTCGCGTACAGGCGTCTGCTGCTGCGTGGGGCCGCAAAGGGGCTAGGATCAACTCCGTGAGTCCGGGTGTGACGTCCACGGAGGCCGGTCGTAGGGAGATCGAGGGACCGGCGGGAAAGTTTGTGGAGTCGTCTCCGGCGGGGAGAGCGGGCGCCCCTGAAGAGATCGTTAATGCCATCGCGTTCTTGGTCAACGCTGCGTCTTGCTTTATTACTGGGACCGATGTCCTGGTGGACGGCGGCGTCACGGCGTCGGTGAGATGGAAGGAGGTGCAATAGTCGCCAATCGAGGAGTGGGATTCTTCTCGACCTTGCTTAGACCAGCGGGGACGGGTATGACATATCGCAGCTGCAGTACATTTGAAAAGAAAGCGATGCTTGAAACCTGCGCAAAGTATTACAGAAACATCATGTTGAATCATAAAAATGTATCAGAACGAGGTCTTGTCATGTTACAAATAATCACTTTGATGGTAAGGTCGTCTGATAGAGGTTGCTTGTGGCGCAAGCTTGACCTAACGCCGCAGGTCAGAGCTACGAAAAGCAGTGAGAAGCGACTCAAAAAGTGGCTGTGGCAGTATAGACCTTCCCGCCGTCGGTGCAAGTTCCCAAGATGAGAAGACAGCTTAAAGAGTCGTCATTTCTACCCTTTCAGAAGCAACTAGACCATTATTAACCGTCAGGTATCACAGAACCACTCCCGTAACAACCAACTTTATACTATTGATCATCCCGGTGCCCGATTGCGGCACAGCAGCCCTTTTGGGGTCGCACAAACAACTACAGGCAGAATGATGACCCATGCACACAACAGACACAGCCTTGTATTGACGTCCAAAATTGGCAAACTTGTCAGCAGTGGACCAATATAGTGGTACTGTAGCCGATGAGTGGATATTGTCAAGGGTCATGATAGGGTTAGGTACGGCGAGAGCGGCGTATTGAGGCCGCAGTGAGGGCCAAATCATGCATGTGGCTTAATGAGGAATGAGTTGCGGCGCTTGATTCGACTGAGCACTGGGCGAGAGGTCTTGGCGAAAACGACAGCCTGATGCTCAGAGAAATTACCGCAGATGTCCCGCTTCCCAACTCACTCTCGGACACGTCAACCCTCTTCTCTCACTCGAGGATTCCCCTGTTTCACGGCTGTTCAGTGCATTCTTGTCCGAATCACGAAGAAAGCTCTATTCAGAAACCTACCTCCATCAACGCAAGCGACCCTTCACATTCGCACGCTTCTCTCAGATCCCCCGATTGCCCGGACAGGATGTCTCTTAGCAGAAAATTGCTACTCTTCTTCATCTTGCTGTTCGCAAGAGCCGTATCGGCAGATGGTGGAGATGACTTTGCCAACAATCTCTTCTCGGATCTGGGACCGTAAGTCTGCCGAATTCATTCTTTTTAGTATTCTATACTAAGTATTTCCCTGCGTTCAGGTTGCTGGCTCTCTTTGGAGAACGTGTGACCATGCAATTCATGAGTGGTTCAATGGGCTGGGCTGATAACATCATTCTTGCGATGGCTCCTCTTGGTATCATCACTGCTATTGTAGGAGCAATTCGCGTAGGGGCCCCGTCTTGGCTTAAGGCAGTGATCGGCAGAGCTCGGGAGAACCTTGCAGTTGCTGAGGCTGAGCTCATGTCATCAACCTCGCAAGAAGTCTGTGAGCTGTGGAATGGACAAGAGGTTGTGAGGTGTATGGGTTCGCCTTCAGTCACTGAGTTCATCTGTTTGTTACCGACCACTGGGCAGGGCAGTCAGAGAACTCTTGAAATAAAGGTGGATCAAGATTTAAGTGCATTGGACGATCATGACAAAGATCTTGAACGAGTCGGTAAGAAACCTTTATGCGCTACATGACGGGGTTCTTACGTTTCTCTTAGACTTGAACATAAACGCTGATATTGATCGATGGCGAGCTTCACGAAGCCACCCCAACGACAAGGACTCAGAAGACACTACAACGCAACGATCTGACGACATGATCATAATCAAACGGAATGTGTCTCTAGACGCGCCTAATATCTCACTGAATACGCATCGTCAATCGTCGCGACGCGAGTTACGCATTGTTGCAGCTTTTGGAACGATCCTTCAACTTGGTGTTCTTGTATATTCTGGATTCGCCACATATTATCCGACCTTGAAGTTCCCGAAAGATGACAATCCAATCGCTGGCTACGCGTATCCTTGCGCTGCGACCGGAACATTTGTTCTGGTAATTGGAATGATGCTATGCGGCCACGTCGTGGAAAGTAGTACGGCGGAGAAGCGATTTCAGGCAAAACCAGGGACAAACAAAAGGGTTCGGATGGTTTGGCTACAACAAACCAAGACCGTCAGTGACCAGGTCTTTGGGTCCTTTGCGATATATGCAAAGGATGATCAAACGTTCATCACGACATCGAGACGATCCGAACAGGATGATATTGAACAGTCTCAGTCCGCGACAGACAAGGGAGAGCATTCGACCTCAGATGACTTAGATCATACCACTATATCTCGGCCAAACCTGCCAATGACAGATGGTAAAGATGCTTCCGTAACCATCCAGTTCAAGACTGTTCTTGGAACCATGACCACACTTACGGGGTTTGTCTTACAATTTGTCGGTTTAAGAGGACTACACTGGTCAGCCTCGATTGCTCAACTTGGTGCCGTCTTCTTGATGGTCTGTTTGAAGGCATGGGTTCGCCGTGGACTAGCGACGCCCCCCAAAGCCATATCTTTGCCACCCGGATATGAGCTTGACTGGTTCGCAAAGACGTTAGGAAATGTTGATCAAGCGCCCTGGAACCACGATGAAAAACCTGGCACTGGACTTTTTCGGAAACTCAATAAACTTCCCAAAACCACCAACAGGAAATCTGATGCACATGAACCTACAAAAACTAGTGCGAAGGGCGTCCCAAAGAGTTTGGAGAGGAGTTTCGACAGTTCATGGAGAATCGCGAATACTGGGGGCGCACATTTGGGGCGCCAGCAACGGAGCAACAGCCAAGTCAACGCACACAGAGAGGAGCAGAGTCAAGATAATTCTGACGCCGTCATCCCAATGGCTTCGGATAGTTGTGCGCCAGTTGGTAATGCCGTTTCAGATGCACAGAAAGTGCTGAACATTCGGAAGGATCTTGGTCATTTGGCCAAATGGAGCGGACCGGCCTCTGCGGAGGCTGTATCACTTGCCAGGGCAATCGAGATTACAATGAACACCTTGTTTGGCTCTAAGCCTACAGAATCTGCTTATATCGGTCCAGCTTCTATCAGTTCAGCTTCTATCGGTCCAGCTTCTATCGGTCCAGCTTCTATCAGTTCAGCTTCCATCGATCATGCGTCCATCGATCATGCGTCCATCGATCATGCTTCTATCGGTCCAGCTTCTACCAGGCCAGCTTCTACCAGGCCAGCTTCTACCAGGCCAGCTTCTACCAGGCCAGCTTCTACCAGGCCAGCTTCTACCAGGCCAGCTTCTACCAGGCCAGCTTCTACGAGTTTTCCTCCTAATTATTTTATGAATGCTCCTTCTTCCGTCGCTTCCCCCAGTGACAATTCGTCTATGGGGCTTGATTCTCCCATTAATACCTTCTATTGGTCCCTTGACGCCTGTTATGGTGGATCCGACCACAATCCAGTCAACTTTCAAATACACCAACGGGCCGATGGAAAATGGAAAGCGTTTGCGAATGAATATGAGGCAGTCCTTTCATTGTGGCTATCCTCTGTCAATGATGACAAGCAAAGAACAGCCAAGCTACCCAAAACTGTGAAGCGGTCAAGGAACAAAATAAACAGGGAAGATGACGCTCGATTACGTATGGAGGAATCGAACGGAGAGTTAGGCCTGCGGCTCTTGGGGTTACATACTGCAGCCCTCTATCAAGATCTTCGGTGGTGGGTGCCAAAGGACTTACTTCACATCTTTGGAGTTCAAGAAGACGAACAACCTGAAGAGCCCGAAGAGCCTCAAGAACAACGATATCATCAAGAGAATGATGAAGGGCATGTTTTCGAAGTGGAAACCCACAGAATTATCGGGTATGCTCAGCAGAAAATGTTCCGGCAAGAAACAAGGGATGGACCCAAAAAGAATCGAAATTCAATTCGATTCAGTCGGAAAGATTTGCCTGAGGAAATCACAGAAGATGACGAAGACGAAGTTGCCGAGGATTCCGGGACAGACACCGTTCTTGCGACAGAGTCGTACTCTTCTATGCCAAAGCTCTTTTCTCAGCACATCTTCTCGGCATTCATATGTGCTGTAGCAGGCATGGACGAAAAAAAGGAATTTTTCCAGGACGTTGCTGACGTGCAACCCGAAACTGGTGGAGACAGCAGTTGGAAATCCTTCACACTCCGGAACGCAACTCTATCTGCAATGATCAGGGAAATCGAGAGCTCTGGCCTTGGAAGCCTTGCAGATATCTATCTCAGCGTCATACCGCCGCTGAGCGAAAAGAATATACTCCCACAAGCTGATGGTGCGATTATCGAAATGGCAAGGGATAAAGCCAAGCAGCATGAACAACTAGAACATTGGGAGGAGGCTACTAAGATATATTTGTGGCTTTTCCGAACAGCAAACACCTTCAAAGAACGAGGCATGCTTACCAAGGCCACTGCCGTTTTGATGGAGTATCTGAGACAAGTTTCCTCTACTGTTGATCTGCGGGAAGGAGAGTTTGATCATCTTCTTGAGCCTCTGAAGGAGGCGAAGAAGAGTATTGAGGAAGAACTGAACAGGTCTGCTGACCATCAGGTGCTTTTGGGTCTCATGGGATTATATGCAAGACAGGGGCGCGAATGGAAATGCGCTGCAATTCGCGAACAGGACGCCCGAGCCGGCCGCGAAAAGACCAAAAAGCAACTGGAAGAGTTTAATTTCACGAAACTACATCGCCAACTTCAGCGTGGAGACTACGTCTTCATTAGTGACTGGCAGCTTTCAGATCTGACCGTGAAAGACATTCATCATTGGACACCTCTTCATTATGCTGCCAGGAATCGCTTGTATTTTCGGGCTGACGACTTGCTTGGTGCGGGAGCTGATGTCAACTCCATTGACCTGAATGGTTATACACCATTGCATTACGCCTGTCAATTCAGCATGGAAATAGATAGGCATGTCGAAGACAGGGAAAGAACAATTGACAAGCTCATCCGTGAAGGCGCCGATGTCAACTCACAGGGCAGAGATGGTATGGCACCGCTACACTACGCATCAATGGAGGGCAATGAGGGCATAGTGAGTGTGTTAACTGAGGCTGGAGCGAACATAGACATTACAGATGCCTCAGGAAACACACCATTACTCTGGGCAGTACGCAAGGGGGCATTAGGAAGCGCCCAGAACCTATGGGAGTTTTCAAATCAAAGGCTACGAGATAATCAGGGCAGAACAGCCTTGCACCTCGCAGCCCTATCCGGAATGGCCGATATAACTGAATGGCTCATCACGAAAGGAGGGGCCGACAAAGAAGCTAGGGATCGCGCGAAGTACCGACCTATACACTGGGCGGCGGAAAACGGTCATGAGAAGATTGTAGATCTGCTCATCAATAAGGGTGTGGCAAAGGACGCCAAATCCTCAGCTGGCTTTACACCGCTACACTGTGCAGCTAATAACGGGCATACCCGTGTCATAGCGCTGCTTCTCCAGCGCGGCCTAGGAATCAACGACACATCTGAGCAAGGGAGCACAGCTCTACATGGCGCAGCCAACGGCGGGCACGAGGAAGCGGTGAAACTTCTCATCCAGCAGGGTGCAGACAAGGATGCACAACTTACAGATAAATATGATCTTGGCATCACACCACTACACCACGCAGCTGAGAAGGGGCATGAGAAAGTCGCAGCACTGCTCATTCAGCATGGTGCAAATCCAGAAGCTAAAGATGAGAACGGAATGACGCCACTGCACAAAGCTTGTAAAGAAGGACATGGGAATATCGTGAAACTACTCATTGGACTGAGGGTTGACATTGAGGCCCGATATAGCCCGAGAGTTTATGATACATTTGGGAGATTGGGTCTCTTTACGCCCCTCCACTGTGCTGCAGGCTACGGGCTTGCGAACATCGTGAGGATTCTCTTGAGCGCGGGAGCCAAAACTGACGTTTTGGACCAAGAAAACCCGAGTCGCCTCGCTGTGGCTGTCATAGGTGGTGACGCGGAAACTGCGAAGTTACTCATTGAGAATGGCTCCAATGTCCATGAAGATAGGAACCATACGTTCGAAAACTCAATTTCGTACAAGGGTAAGACACTACTACACTTTGCTGCTGAAAGCGGGCATGTAGAAATTGTGAAGCTACTTATTGATAATGGAGTGGATAAACAAGTTAAGAGTTACTTTGGCGAAACAGCGCGACAAATAGCCTCTGAACAGCGGCAGAGAGCAGTTGAAAGGAAAGGGCTCACAATATGGATAGAGTTCAAGAAGATTAGGCGCACTGTTAAGGATTTCGACCAGATCATTTCACTTTTAGAGTAGCAAAGCAGAACATACTAGGTTCTAAGTTATGTTTAACAGAAGTTATCTCAAATGACAGGTCGTAAGAAGGTAGATAATTCGGCTTTGAGGCCTAATAGGGCTTGGCAATAGTGAGCAAGATTTTGAATAGTTATCGAGAATTTACAACACTAACTTCGCCTTCTCTTCTTTCCTTTAGGTGTGGCCATATGTTCATCATCAATCCCATGAAGACCGTCGAGGTCCCACTAATACTTGAATAGGAGAAGTCACAAGGCGACGTGATCCTATGGCTGGGGAGGCCAAGGCAGAAAGGTCGACACGATGTGATGGGGCCGCCACGGCGCTGACAATGCTCACTAACTAACCCCTTAGCTTTTCCAGGATAAGGACGACGTTTGGGGGGGAGGGGGGCAGGGAAACCGCTAAGAAAAGGCAAATAAGAAGGAGGGCAGAGGAGCAGTAGCAAAAAGGATAAGTGTGATTTTGTGTAGGGTGAATCACTCCAAGTCTCTGCTCGCCTGAAGCAAAACTCCTGACGAGACAAACTGATGATGATGATGGCGTCTACGATCCCATGCGCTTACCTTCCAACGTGGGAAGTACTGGATCTGAAGTCAAACACACGAAGAGTGAGCACACAACATACAAGTATGAACACAACGTAAATTACAAGTCTATACGTCTATACCCGCTTATCAAAATGCATCATCATCACATACCCGGGGCCGAAAACTCCGCGCCCTTGAGCCCAAACACCCTCTTCAAGCTCAACCACAGCTCAAACGCGCCCAGCTTAAACTCAACCCTCAGGAACCCAACCCACGCGGACGCCAACCGGAACGCGTTCGGCGGCCACAGTAAAGACCCGCGCGCACGCAGGTCCTCCAGCTGCTCCTCGAACACGGTGCGCGTGCAGTACCGCGCGAGGATCATGAAGGAACGGATGGGACCCTGGCGGGTGTGCAGATTCTCGTCGAGGCTGCGGGTGAGGTCGTTGGTCTTGAGGATGAGCAGGATAATGCGGGGCACCTGGCCGAGCAGCTGGACGAGGTCGGCAAGCAGGCCCTCCTGGAGGGCGTCGCCCATCTCCTTCTTCTCGTCGGCGGTGCGCGTCTGCAGGACGGAGCCCTCGCTGTTGAGGACGCTCCAGTCGCGGCCGGTGATGGCGGAAGCGAAGAGCGGGAACTGCTCGTCGTTGATGTTGGCGACCTCCTTGGCGTACTTGCGCATGCGCTTCATGTCGCCATCGATGACGGCGAGCCACATCTTGGCGTAGGAGCGCTGCAGGTCGCGGGGGATGTCGCGGTAGAGGCCGTGGTCGTAGAGGATGATGTCGAAGTTGTGGCCGCGGCGGGACTCGTTCTTGCGGATGGCGAGGTTGCCGCCATGCGGGTCGCAGTGCAGGGGCGCGTTGTGGCCGAAGATCATCTCGTTGAAGATGCGCGCGAGGCAGGCGGAGACTTCGTCGCGGTCGATGCCGTTGGCGTCGAGGTACTCGAGGTCGTCGAGACGGTGGCCCGACACCCGCTGCATGACGAGGATGCGCTCCTTTGACCAGAGAACTTCGGGGATGACGAGGGGGTGCTCGGGGAGTTTGGCAAAGTGGTCTCGGGTGCGGTTGGCGTTGTGCTCCTCTTCTCTGAAATCCAATTCCTTCGGCAGGGAGACGTCCATCTCGGAGGAGAGCCATTCGAGGTCGTATTCGGGGAAGAAGCGCTTGAGGGTCGAGAACGTGAATCGTGTCAGGGCGAGGTCGAGGGGAGCCCACTGGCCGACGCCAGGGTGCTGCACCTTGACAGCAACCTGCACACCATCCTCCTTGACAGTTGCCGTATGTACCTGAGCCAGAGATGCCGCGCCGATGGGCTCGCTCGAGAATTCCGAGAAGTAGTCCCACAGCTCCTTGCCAGTATCCTTCCGGAACATTTGCTCGATCGACTCGAATGAGGACACGGGGCACTTGTCTTGCAGCGGGATAAAGGTGTTTGTCCATTCAGGCGGGAGTAGGTAGTTCATAGCACTCTATCTCGGTGTTAGCGGTGGTGTCGCGACGCTTTGCGTGTGAAGGAGGTCGTACCAGATGCTGGCCTAGCTTGATGAAGATGCCGCCATTCTTCTCAAGAACCTTGAGTGTCCTATCGGCGCATCGCTGGTGGCAATCCTTGAGTATTTTCGACTGTAGTTCGGGGTCTTCGATCTTTTCTTGCTCGTTCAGAGTTGTTCGGTAACTGCGCTTCCATCAGTATGATGAATAGTGCGTGGCGACACATCGCCGCTCCCAAAGGACAGACATACTCGTTGATGCAAACCGCCAATGCAGAAGCAACCCTCCCAGCACGCTCTGCTCCCTCGTAACCATATTTGATGTCGTCCCCGAACGCAAGCACACTCGCTCCCGCTGCACCGCCTCCAGAAGCAAGAAGCAGGACTCTGCTGCCCCTCTGGCCTCCCTTTGGTGGCGCCCTGCCAGCCGAGGCCTTTGACGATGTCGACGAGAACCCGCGGGCGCTGCTTCTGGCGAACGCCTGCCTGCTAGGCTGCGCCGACGGGCCGGCGCGACAGCTGGAGCACGTCCATGGTTGTCGAGTGGTGAGCCGGCGCAACGGGGACGAGAAAACGGAGAAGGCTTTCATCTGGACGCTGGCCCGCTGCCGCCAATGGTGTGACAATCGCAAGTACAGTCCACGGCGACTGTCATTCTACGTGGTCGTGTGTTTACTGTTATTTTCTGTTTTTCTCCTTGTGGCCAATTGTCGGTGTCGAGGTCGTGTGTTCGCTTTCTCAACAGGTCGCTACAGATTGTGGAGCAGCCAAGGGGGATTGAGTTGTTCAACAGAGGGTCCCAGAACTAGTCGGAAATCATGTCGTCAGTCGACCTTCGCAGCGACTTTTTTTTTTTCTTCGCTGAATTTCCCTCCCTCACTGTTTGCCATTGCGCCTCCGGCCCACGGCGGTCGTTGGGGAAGGGTGGCGCCTGTATCTTTACCCCATGCGGCGCCGTTTTTTCATTCGCTCGGTTTGGTCGACCCCTGCCTCGGGGTCCGTTCGGGAACCGCCGGGAGAGAGAGAGAATGGAAGGCCTGGCCAGGCGCGCCAGGACCGAAGTCGAACTGCATGAGGTCAAACTGCCCGATTGGGGGAACGTTCTTCGTTAAGTGGACTTCACGTATCAAACACTCAAGCCACACGCATCGTGCGCCACGACGACAAGGTACTTTGTATCTGACCGCGTCCGAGTCGCGTTCGGACATCAATTAAGCAATTACAACAACCAACGCGCGAGCTCTCACCCACCTTGCCGTACCACTTCCGGACTACTTACTACACGACACGCCGGACCTTTAACAACACCACCACTTTCTCCAACCTGCTCAGCACCTCCGACATACGACTTGCTCTCGCCTAGCTCCCATTCATGCAACCAAATAAAACACCGGAAGGAAAAAGGACCAACAGCACCATGTTTTCCGTCGCGGGGCCCGTAATATTCAGCGAGCGGACGCCATGGGATTTCAGACCCGCCGTCCCGTCGCCTCTGTCCTCATCACCCATTCGCGCGTCGTCGCCACTCTCTCCGATCAGCGATAACACCGTCCGCCACACCCAGTCGTCGCCCATCCCCGCGCCAAAGTTCAAGTACGCATCGCGACCGACGAGGCCGAACCCGGTGCTCCGGAGACGCGAAGACGTGCAGGAGAACCGCCGCAAAGCTTTCCTCCAAAATGTCAGGCAGCGCCAGGATGACAAGACGTACCAGAGGCGGGACATGGAGGGGACTGTGAGTATTTCGCGACGGCCATCGAGGTGAGTGTGGAGGCTAACATGCGCGACAGCTTCTAAAGTCAGATTGGGACCGTGACATGCGGCAACGGTACTACTTTAAGCAACTTGAGGGAGACGCGATATACTCCGAGGCGGAAATTGAGGACGCGGCTACTCTTAGCCAGACCCAGAAGCAGCAGATCCCCGATGACGTCGATGACATGATGGTCGACGCGATCGCACAGGAAGAGCAGGAGGAGCTCGACGCGCTGCTCTCGTCCTACAGCCAGTCTTCAAATTCTCGGGAACCAGCCAAGTCAGATCCCTACAACCTATCGGACGACGAAGACTATGACGAGCTGTTCATGAGCCTGGTATCACAAGAAAGCGCAATGCCGGATGCATCTTCTCAAGAAATGGACATGTCTTGAAACGCCGGGCTTGAGGTTTGGCCGAAATATCAGCAGGCCGGTTTGCATTGCGGAGTTTGGGTTTGGGCAGATAATTGCTTTGGGGACACTGGTTGCTTCTGGCGTTGGGCCAACTGCCCGGATGGTGTTGGCATTTTACTGGCTCTTGTACGGTTACAGAGTCACGATTATCATGAATGAGTCTGGTGAAAATAAAAGGTATATATATCCTGGGTCTCCGCAGCGAGCTTCCTATTATTGCGGATTACAATTCTCGTCTGCGTTGAATGCTTCCTGTGCTGATGGCATGTCTCCAACCAAATCCGAAGGTGGCGATCCAGCGGCTTGCATCTGCGGTGTGTCAGCGGCGTGGGCTCCAACTTCAACCTGGGCACTTTGAGATTGCTTACCTTCTGCATCCGGTCGACGATGTATTCTCTGTCCGCTGCGTTCCCGTCTGCATATGTCTTTTCGTCAAACTTGGCGACAATCTCCTTGACCAAGGCCTGCTGCTCCTCATAACGCTTCAGGTCTTCTGCGGGAGTTTTCTCGCGGTTCTTTTCCAGCCACTCGGGGAACTTGTCGTTCAGCTCCTTCATAGGCTCGTACAAGATCTCCTTGTTGGTGAGTTGCTCCATCATGCCCATGAGCATCTTGGAGAACTCTTCTTCGCTGCCCGCGCCATCCATGTTGCCGTCGCCAAGCTGCTTCATCATCTCCGCAAGGAAGTCCTCGGTGGACGATTCTGCCGCAGCAGCTGTGGCCTGGTCACCGGATGCCTGCATACGCTCCATAGTCTTCCTGATCGTCTCCTGGAAGGAGCCGTCCGCGATGGGATCTGCGGCGGCGGCGGCTGCTGCTGGTTTACTCGCGGAGGATGATGACGGTTTGGGTGGCTGCGCTGCTGATGCCGATGCCGTCGCTGATGCTGGTGGTGGGGGAGCAGAGTCAGCCTCTTGTGCGGCCGCGTTAATCTGCTTAAACATGTCGTCGAATTGTGCTTGCATTTCCGGCTATTGATGTTAGTCGGCGCGGCCAAGAGAGGCACTTCGGATGCCATACGTTTTTCTCCAGCTCCCCGATTAAATCTGCCATGCCAGCTTGGAGCTGCTTAGCAAAGTCATCAGAGGAGAGCATGTCTTCCAGGCTCTTGTCATCCGCCTCGCTTGCGACAGCTGCAGGTCTTCCAGGACCAGCGGCAATGGGCGCGGCTTTTTGTTCGGGCTTCTTGGGTTCAACGTTCACCGCCGCGAAGTCGTCGAGCATGTCTGGCCAAGTCAGTACATCGTCCATCCATCGCAAGATTCGCAGCCTTGTAGCGCACCATCCAGGTCGTCCAGGTCGTCCTCATCGGGATCCGAGAAATCCTCTATAACGTCGACCGGCTTCTTCTCCTCGACCGGAGGCGCAGTGGTCTTCACCTCCTCGGACTTGTTGGCCGCCCCGGCCGAACCACCGTCCTTTTCCATCGTTGCAATGCGCCTTAGCAAGTTTGAAAGGATAGTGTGCGATGCGCGACGGAAGGCAAACGCAAGTATGTTCGAGTCCTCGGATGCTCAGATAAACAGGCCCGCCTTGCCGGGAACACAGATGCGGTCGGGACAAAGAGTTGTACGAAGCGCACCCAGGTTGCAGCGAAGACGAAAGCCCGGATCTGAAGTTGCTGCAGGCAACACAACCAACCGCACAAAGGCTGGAGCAGGCAGGCGCTTGACTGTCGCACGGGGGCTGGGATGATGGCTTTGTACGTGCAGAAAGGCGGACTGTCAGATGAAAGCCGAGGAATCGGGCCTGAAGCTCCTTGTCTTGCATCTGGGCAGTTCCATTTGCCCCACGTCAGATTCCCAGCACCCCGCGCTGCCTCCTACCGACCGCCGACCGCCGTGGCCCAAGGTGCACTGCTAGGGCGGGGTCCTTCCTATTCGTCCAGTAATCTTCCGCTTCGCGCCCCCTGTCGCCCCTCTCCAGGTGTCCCGAGCTTCTGCGGAAGGCATGTCCATTTGCTGAAGGTGCTGGCAGCAACGCGAGGTACGTACCTGCGAGCGACCCCGAAAAAATTCCACCGCCTTCCAACTGAGGTGGGTTGGCGCATTCGCTGAGGCAAGTGTGTGAAGCGAGGCGGCCTTGCCTTACGGTTAATCGTGGACGCCTTCTTTCCCAGCAGACTCAGCTTCAGTCAACTCAACAAGCCCAGAAGCCCCAGCCCAAGCGCAGCCTTGTCGCCTCCGAACCCTCCAGGATTCAGCAGTTTTCCTATTGCCGGAGATCCCGTTCGACGTTCTCGGCTATTGTGACCAAACGCACGCGATCCAAGCGTCTTCACGAACTCAGCCGAGCCGATACATATCCTCGCGGCTAAGCAAGACAACTGCTACGAGCAAGAACACGCACCCGACGACGCGAAAACACCATCACGATGTCTTTGTGCCAGAACAGACTTCAAGAGGAGCGGTACGCATCTGCCTCCGACATATGGCACGCTCTCCGCTAACGTGTCTCAGCAAGCAGTGGCGGAAGGACCACCCATTCGGCTTCTTTGCGAAGCCGCAGCGCAATGCTCAGGGCACTCTTGACCTGAAGGTCTGGGAGTGCGGTATCCCGGGCAAGGAGAAGACGATTTGGGAGGGCGGCTTGTTCAAGCTGACGATCACATTCCCCGAGGGTATGTACCTGATGCCAAGCGCACCTGCCATTCGCCAGAACAGCCTTCGCTAACTTGAATGCTTGTGAATAGAGTATCCCACGAAGCCTCCCAAGTGTAAGTTATCCGTCTCTTTGTGATATGACATGACAAGCTGACAAGCACGGCACAGGCAAATTCGTTCCCCCTCTGTTCCACCCGAATGTCTACCCCTCCGGCACCGTTTGCCTGTCGATTTTGAACGAAGAGGAGGCCTGGAAGCCCGCGATTACGGTCAAGCAGATTCTGCTTGGCATCCAGAACCTGCTGGACGACCCCAACCCTGAGTCGCCTGCTCAGGCAGAGGCTTACAGTCTCTTCAAGAAGGACAAGGCCGAATACGAAAAGAGAATCAAGCGCGTTGTGCGGGAAAACCCTGCGCCTTAGATGGCGTTTGGGATTCGACGATGAAAGCTACGAGATCTCAATGTCGTGCCCGAGAGCATGACTTCGGCGTTAGGGAAATACCAGTCGGTTTGCTTCTCTGCTTTTGGGCGGGTCGATGACGCAGCGATGGATTTGAGGATTCCAAAGATGAGGATAGTCGATACAGGAATAGCCTAGACACTTGGTCTGCCATAGAGCCCACGAAGAAAACGATTCACCGCGCAAAGTCGAGCTCACGTGCTTTTGCCATTCGTGGATTTGTGCTAGCACGAAGAAACACGGTGACTCTTCCAAAGGTGGATATCGCTCCATCGGTCCGTGGTGGGAGGTGCATCATATAACCGCAGCCAACCGACATGGTGGATATGGCTAAGCGGAACTAACGAACCCGGACTCCTAGGAGGGCAAGGGAGGTTGAGATTCGGAGGAGAATGCCTCCACCACAGCTTGCTTGGCAAGGTACCTGGAACCCTGACGGCGGTGACGAGTAAGGCTGTTAGAGTCAATGGGAGCGGGCGCATTACCAAACAGTAGAGACACACACTTCCGACACGCTCGCGTTGGGTTGCTGCGAATACATTTTCTCAGGCCGCGGATGTTCTCTTTCTGCATTGGCGCTCTAGCCAAGTTGCGGCGAGCCCCCGTCCGCTGTCGCCCGCGTGGCAGCATGCTGGAAAGTGTTGCCGTCGCCGTGGCACCATCCGACAGATGTGGTTCTCTCTGTCAAGTCGGAGAACCACACCGACTCGTGGCTCCTGTTGGTCGACCGAGTTTCTTATCAGTCGGACAGGTTAGGTAATGCGCAGACTGGCGGGCTGTGAGTGGCCAGCGCTGCAATTGTCGCAGAAGCCGAGATCGGCCCAGGGTATGGCTGCGTTACACTAGCGCGGCGTCTGAGATTAGCGCATCGTGGCTATTGCTCTGTCGATACTTCAGCCAGCGCGCTCTCGCGCTCTGCAGCCGGAGGCTTTGTGAAGTACCTCATCTTATCGGCTTGCGTACCGTCAGTCAGGGCTCAACGGGGTGCTGGCCGGTGGCCGCAGGCTGGGAAGTTAAAGTGTCAAGGTGCTAGGGGCAAGGGATGTCATTGTATCAGAAGAGGCCTGGGGCCGTTGCGGGAAACCGAGCAATTAGAGCAGAAAATAAAAAATAAAAAAAACTGGGTGAAGCGCAAGAAGAGTCATAATTGTTCTTCCCGCTCCCACACTCCTCCGCCCGGCCGCCTCCCACCTCTCTGCTCCGTATTTATTCCTCCCGGGACGCTTCTTTTGCCTCGAGCTCGCAATCTCTCTCCCGACAACCAAAAACTCATCCTCAATCGCAGCTCGAGACCGCAAACATGTGTGGAATCTTCGCCTGTCATCGGTACGTCCAGCCAAGCACGCAGCATGCGCGATCGTCCCTACATCGGCGCGATGGAGGGGCAATTGAGCTCCCCCTCCAAAAAATTCCCAGGACCCCGCCATGATTTTGTTGCCGGCGAACGCGACTGACTGATTTGCGCGCAGTCACCCCGACGTCCAAAAATTCAAGCCGACGGCCCTGAAGCTGGCCAAGGCGTGAGTAGATACCGTTCCAGACTCCCGGTGCCTCAATTGACTTTTTTCCCGCGCAGTATCCGTCACCGTGGCCCCGACTGGAGTGAGTTCTGAGTCACCACGCGATAGTCGTCTACGAAGCGCAATAAAACTGACCAACACCCCCCAATGCAGGCGGTAACGTTATTGCCAACAAGACGAGTAGGTCAATCGCGATCGCAGCTTTTCCTAGTCACCCAATTGACCAATTCCCGCAGTCCTGTGCCATGAGCGTCTCAGCATCGTCGGCGTCGAGTCCGGCGCCCAGCCCCTTACCAACGACGATGAGAGCATCATCCTCGCCGTCAACGGAGAGATCTACAACCATCGTCTGATCCGCAAGGCCCTGAAGCACAAGTACCACTTCAAGACCGGCTCCGACTGTGAAGTCGTCATCCCCTTGGTGAGTCACTCATGCGCACACGCTTCAACAACCTCGCAGACAGCCAAGCCTAACAAACCATTATAGTACGAGGAGTACGACATCGACGCCCCTAAACACCTCGACGGCATGTTCTCGTGGGTTCTGTACGACAAGAAGAAGGACCGCACAGTCGCCGCCCGCGACCCTATCGGTATCACCACGCTGTACCAGGGCTGGTCCTCAAAAGAGCCCGATGCCGTTTACTTTGCTTCCGAGCTGAAGTGCCTGCACTCCGTCTGCGACAAGATCGAGGCCTTCCCCCCCGGTCACGTTTTCGACTCTGCTACCGGCAAGACCACAAGATATTTCGAGCCCTCCTGGTGGGACCCCGCCAAGGTTCCCGATACTCCCGTCGACCTTACGGCCATCCGCGAGTCCCTCGAGAAGTCAGTCAGAAAGAGACTGATGGCTGAGGTTCCTTACGGTGTGCTCCTCTCTGGTGGTCTGGACTCCAGCTTGGTCGCTTCTATCGCTCAAAGAGAGACTCTCCGCTTGAAGCAGGCGGCCCTCGACGCCAACAACGGCACGCTGCCCACCGAGAACCCCGAGACTGGCGATGGTATGGTCGGTATCGACGACGACAACCAGCTGTCAACAGTCACCTACTTGCCCCAGCTCAACTCCTTCTCAATTGGTCTGCCTGGATCCCCCGACAACAAGGCTGCTCTTGAGGTGGCCAAGTTCCTCGGCACCAAGCACCACGTCATGACCTTCACCATCGAGGACGGTCTCAACGCCCTGTCCGACGTCATCTACCACCTCGAGACATACGACGTCACAACCATCCGCGCCTCCACCCCGATGTACCTCCTTTCCCGTAAGATCAAGGCCATGGGCATCAAGATGGTGCTCAGTGGTGAGGGCAGTGACGAGATCTTTGGCGGCTACCTCTACTTCCACGCCGCCCCCGACAGGAAGGCCTTTCACGAGGAGACGGTCCGCCGTGTCAAGAACCTGCATCTTGCCGACTGCTTGCGTGCCAACAAGTCGACATCCGCCTGGGGTCTTGAGGCTCGTGTGCCGTTCTTGGACAAGCAGGTGAGTTAGAGCGAGATGTTTACAACTGAAGACCTTGTATGCTGACAGCTGTTTGCCCGCAGTTCCTCGAGACGTGCATGAACATCGACCCCGCGGACAAGATGATCACCAAGGAGAAGATTGAGAAGTACATCCTGCGCAAGGCGTTCGACACCTCGGACGACCCGTCGGCGCAGCCGTACCTGCCGGAGAACATCCTCTGGAGACAGAAGGAGCAGTTCTCGGACGGTGTCGGCTACGGATGGATCGACGCGCTCAAGGACAACGCTGAGATCCAGGTCACGGACGAGATGATGAAGAACCCCAAGCCCGAGTGGGGCGACGATATCCCCGACACCAAGGAGGCGTAAGTTCCCGGCAGAATCACCACAATCATGATGTTGAGAGAAGGACGAAAGCTGACTTTGGATGATTTTTGACAGCTACTGGTACCGTCTTATGTTCGACGAGCACTTCCCGCCGCATTGCGCTTCCACCGTCATGCGCTGGACCCCCACTTGGTCCAAGCAGACGGACCCCAGTGGCAGGTGAGTCACGCACACACATATGACATTCCCCATCCAGAGGGGGGGAGCATTTTGCCAGTTTGCTGACCCGTCGCATGATAGAGCCATTTCCATTCACCAGCAAAAGTACAACGAGGCATAAAGGGGCATTTAAGGCAGTAGGGAGATACCTGTATCCTAGCAATTTTTGTCAATGCGGGCGGGTAAGGTAGAGGCGTCCAGGTCCAGGGCTGGGTTAGTATGTAGACCTCAACAAAGGAATCTAGAGTCACAAACGGCCCATGTTGTTGTCGTTGATGCCATTCCGACAACCGCGATGTTGTTGGTTTGCGGTTGCTCCAGTGCGATCTTGTCTAGCCAGGGCCGCTTAGGCAGGGGCCGCAAACTCCCATGAGGGGTCTGCGCTGAAAGACCTTGCCCGTCACGGGTCGATTTTCTGGGGTGGTAATCGAGGCATCCTAGAAGGTTCCCCAACTCGATATCCCGCGTCAGGAACCACTTTGGTCGGGCTGCCACGCTGCTTCGTGTGCAACAGTGATTGATCGATCATCCGGCATGAGACCCTCAATCAGCCGCGGATGATTGGCCTTGGACGATCCGTGCCTGAGTGACTCAGCATTTCCTTCCATATTGCGGTGAGACCAGAGGAAACCCAAGAGCGGCAGGCAGGCGAGGTACGCGCAGCACAAGGAAATCCGGATGTAAGTCATGGTGGGATAAGTCATGGAGGGGGGAGGGAAAGAAGTGCTGTCAGCCTCTCCTGCCTGGGTGAGCATTCCCTTTGTTTTGACAGGAGTAAGTCAGCATGTTTCCTTCACAGACAGATTCCAACCAAAAAAGCAGCCTATTCTCCTAAAATATTTCACAATTATCTCTCCCTCCCAATTACCTCACACAAACATCGCAGCCAACAAGCATCACAGCCCGTCGCATTAAGCATCTTGACACCCCCGCCAGCAACATCCACTCATCGCTGCTACGAACCCCCGCGGCTGGCCTTGCAATCCCAACAAACCAATAACACATCCCCCACGTGTCTCCTGATTGGGCATAGCGCCTCTCCATAACCACGAAGCTCCTCCGGACCGAATTGAGCCGGGAATCCCCGTCAACCAATTGATGCAACCAAAACATTTTCTCGAACAGCTCCGTCCCCAGCAGCAGCACATCTCCTGAAAGGACACCTGCAACCCGCCTTTTCACTCGTCGCATCTTGTCACCTTTTTGCGCTTCCCATCGTCAACTCATTTTTTTCCCCCAAGAAAAGCCCTTTCCTCAAAAATCAGCCACCATGTCTGTTCCTAACTTCGGAGACATCGCCAAGTCGTCCAACGACGTATGCGCCTTTCCCTTTCCTTTTCCCCCTCGGGTATTCGCGGGCGTCCGGCGGGCAAAAACACAGAAAGCCTCCTTGACTCTGTGCCTGGCCGAGGTCGCTCGCGACAAAGAAACCACTCAGCTAACATTGGCCTCCCATAGCTCCTGAACAAGGACTTCTACCACCTCTCTGCCACCACCTTCGAGCTCAAGAGCAACACCCCCAACAACGTTGCCTTCAAGGTCACCGGCAAGACCTCCCACGAGAAGAGCACCAACGGAGCTGTAAGTCGCGCTTTTGCCCCCTCGCCAACGCATCCAATGGGCCCCGCTAACCAGACCTCCCACCATCAAGATCGAGGGCAAATACTCCGACAAGGCTACCGGTACAGCAACCACCCACCGTCGTTTAGAGCGCTTTTACGTGTCCTTCGGTCCAATATACGGGCCGTTACACGGCAGCCCAGTTTCTACCAGCGCGGGCTTTAAACCTGGTTTTGCAAATTTACTAATGTTCTACCGTCGCGCAGGCCTCACCCTTACCCAGACATGGAACACCGCCGCCGCCCTCGACACCAAGGTCGAGCTCGCTGACAGCCTCGCCAAGGGCCTGAAGGCTGAGGGTGTCTTCTCCTTCCTCCCCTCTGCCGCCGCCGAGAAGCCCGCCAACAAGGGTGCCAAGTTCAACCTTACCTTCAAGCAGTCCAACTTCCACTCCCGTGCCTTCTTCGACCTCCTCAAGGGCCCCAAGGCCAACATCGACGCCGTCGTTGGCCACGAGGGCTTCCTGGCTGGTGCCTCTGCCGGCTACGATGTCAACAAGGCCACCGTCACCGGCTACGCCGCTGCCGTCGGCTACCAGGCCCCCTCCTACTCCGCTGCCATCACTGCCAGCGACAACCTGAGCGTTTTCGCCGCCTCTTACTACCACAAGGTCAACAGCCAGGTTGAGGCCGGTGCCAAGGCTACCTGGAACTCCAAGGCCGGCAACAACGTTGGCCTCGAGGTTGCCTCCAAGTACCGCATCGACCCCGTCTCTTTCGCCAAGGTTCGTTGCCCCTCACCCCCGCGCTGATGTGGGTACCAGTCTCTGACAAAGCTCCGCGTACAGTTCAAGGTCAACAACAACGGTGTTGCCGCCCTTGCCTACAACGTCCTCCTCCGCGAGGGTGTTACCCTGGGTCTTGGTGCCTCCTTTGATACCCAGAAGCTCGACCAGGCTACCCACAAGCTCGGCGCCAGCTTCACCTTCGAGGGCTAAGCTCTGTACGCTATAAAACGTGTATTCTTGAGGAAAATTTTTGAGTCCATTCTCGGCCGCATTTCTTATTCGGGAGGCTCCTGTCTAGTGTATATCAACTGGGGAGTAATAGAGTTTGATCGACCGGGGACCCAGCGTGTCTTCAACCATGCTTGTGAAAATGTTGCCAATTCGTGAGATTCATGTCTATGGGGGGACTCTTGTGTGTGTCTATCACCTTCCCTCCTCCCGATCTATGCCTTCTTCTTATCCTTCTTCCGCGGCCCGACAAAAATCATGTACGGGACAAGAAACGCAAAAAACATCATCCCCGCCACACTCAAGAACGCACCCACGGAAGTCTCCTGGTGTCCCACCGTCACCTCCTGCCCCATGATCCGATGCGCCCGCCTCGAATCCTGCCGCGCCTGCGTCTGCGTGTGGCCCCGGCTGTCAAAGTGCCGCACGTCCGCGCTGCGCTTGTGCGCATAGGGATCCTGCCCGAAGCCCATACCAGGCTTCTCGGGTTCGGCGCCCGTCGCGTCCGAGGCCGTGTTACTCTCGTGCGCGGCGCGGCGCTTCGCGGATTGCTCGCCCCAGCCGCCGGAGCGGTAGAAGCTCGGCGGCGGGCCGCGGAAGGTGGTGCGACGGCGGGAGAGGCCCGAGGCCGGGCGCCCACCGGCGGGGCCGGTGCTGCTGTGGTAGGAGCCGCGGCGGGCACCGTGGTGGTGGTGGGAGGAGGAGGGGAGGGAGCGGTCATAGGCGGAGCGCTTTGCGGGGGTGCCGAGGACGGAGTAGGCTTCTGCTATTGCGTGGAATTTGCGGGTTGCGTTGGGGTCGTTTGGGTTGTGGTCTGGGTGGTGGGTTTTGGAGAGGGCGTAGAAGGATCTGGGGGTGGTGTTTGTTAGTTAGTTGGCTCTGTAGGAGGTTCGGTTGCGATTGAGAAGTGTGGTAGGTCTGAGGGCGAGGAGGACACATGGAGCCCGATAGCTAGGAAGCTGTAGTGGGATCGTGGCTAGGGGAGCTCTACTTTTTGATCTCGGCTGGCGAGGCATCGTGGGCGACTTTGAGGGTCTCGTAGTGGTTCACGGCGGCGGCGGCGTCATTTCGCAAGCTGCGCGACGTCGTGAAGGCGCGGGCTGCGCACGCTCGGAGGTGATGATGCGCTCGGGGGTGGTGCTGTTCAGGTGTGATCGCGCCGGCGGAGCGGAGGGGACGGGCCGCTGCGGGATTGAGCCGGCGGAGGAGCATGTCCTCATGCTATTGTTCGGGCTCCGGCCGTCTTGATTTACGTAGGTTCGGATGTTGAGAAGGTCGATGGTGTCATTTGAATGGAAGTAGGGCGTCGTAAGGAAAAGACTGAGGGAGAGGGTTGGGGGTTGAGGTGCGGGAAGGGAAATGGATGCGTCAAGGGTCGCACGCGAGCTGATGGACCCTTGGATGGGCGAGCGTGGTGACGAAATGGATGGTCGGTTGGTCGGTCGGGATCGGAGGTTGGTTGGGTGGAGTTGTGCAAGGGAATTTGTGCGGATGGTGGGGAAGTTGTGCAGGTGGGGGATTTTGTGCATGATAATAACTGTGAGCATGGAAGGACTGAAGACTTGCTTCGCTCCACATTCAATTGGCACTGTTCATGTTGCTGATGGCGCCTCACTTTAAGCAATATATGATTTTCTTCGTTTTTTTCATTAATGCAAACCAAAGATGAAGAACGAGTGGCGGCTAGGGAAGTGACCCATAGGTAGTTATACCACTCACTACTACTTGACATCATCCAGCCTACTCCCTCACTCTGAGCTGAACCAAAAAGTCCTCGTTGTATGCAATACCACCGACTACCACAATTCTGCCCTCTCGTTTCATATCAAAATCGAAGCGACGAACAGTCTAAGAAGAAATTAGCACACAACATCCCCACATCACAGGTCAAGAAACTTACCTCGGGCAACAGCTTATACATCTCCATGTACGCAACATCCTTCCCCAGACAAACCCGCGGCCCAATCCCGAATGCGAAAATGCAAGCTTCCATCTCACTAATCACTTCTTTCGTGTTCCCCCCAACTTCCCCCTCCAACCACCGCTCCGGCCGGAACGCCTCCGGATCCGGCCCGTACAGCCGCGGATCCCGCTGCACGACCCACGCATTGGCCGTGATCTCCGCCCCGGCCGGCACCCATGTCCCGTCCACCACCTTACCCCCGGCCGGCGCCACCCGGGCAAAGAGGTTCGTCGCGGACGGGTGCAGCCGGATCGCCTCCTTGATGCACGCCACGAAGAAGGGCAGATGCGTCCGCGTCTCCTCGTACTGGATCGTCGGGCTGAGGTGGCCCGCCTGCTCGGCAGCCGAGATCTCGGCGCGGGCGCGGGCGAGTGCTAAAGGATGCGTGAGGAGGAAGCGAAGAGTGCTGCCAAGGGCTGTGCCTGTCGTGTCGGCGCCGGCTTGGATGAGCAGCGTGACGTGAGCGCGCTTCTGCGAGGACGTGAGGGGCTTGCCGTCGATGCGGGCCTCAATGGCTCTGTGGTTTCTTGGTGTTAGACAAGAGGCTGCACCCCTCATATCAGTCTCTTCTGCGGGCAAGTAAACTCACAGCTGCATGAAATCAGGCTTCTCCTGCGTGAACGCCTCCTCCTCCATCCGCCGCTCCCTCTCCGAGACCTGCCTGTCGGCCTGCGCCATGAGGTAGCCCATGCCGACGTCGTCGCTCGTGCTCGGGAGGAAGAAGTGGCCCCACCAGACTCGGGTGACGCGGTCGCGCAGCCAGCGGAAGCGGTTGACGAAGCCGAAGGAGAAGAGGCCGCGGCGCCAGCTGGCGAGCATGTTGCGCTCGTCGCGGGAGTTTGTGACGAAGCCCCAGGGGTCGGTGAAGGAGACCATGGTCATGATGTCGGCGGCGAATTCGCTTTTTCTCATGATTAGCACACTGAAGAAGTCAGATGACTGAAGGAAGGTGTTTTCTTACGCCACTTTATCGGAGAGGATCACAGGCTCGTTATTGCGAGCAAAGTCGGACATGCGGCTGATGAAGAGCTGGATATGGGAGTCGAAGCGCGGTTCCCAGTTGTTCTTGAGGCCGCCAATGGACCACTGGCTCAGAGATTAGTGGAGGGGAAAGAAGGTGATGTTGGCGGGAAGGACAGCACCTGAGGTCCTCCAAGAGCTTTTCTGAGGGACTTGTGGACGTTTCCATCGAGGGTCGAGAACAAGTGTGGCGGGCCGAGGGAGCCTGTGCCGTAGAACATGGACTTATTGTTGCACTTTGGATCCCAGTAAATGTCTTTGAGAGCGGCTGACTGAGGGAACAGAAGAAGGGTTGGTGCGACACGAATTGGCTTGTTGGCTGTGGATGATTAGCCGAGAAGGCCTTATGGGTGAGGTTGACACTTACTTCCGTACTGTTTTGACAGCCAAAGCATCCATTGCGGCTCGTATTTCAGGACGGAGATGAGAGCGTGGACTAGAGAGAATGATGCGGCGTACCATGGGCCATGGTACTTGGAGAGCGGATGGAAGTAGAGATTGTAGACCACGCGAAGAATGAGAGCTGCGGATATGGCAAGGAGGCCGATTTCGAGGATCGAGACTGGGGGTGGTATGGGAATGTTTGCAAGAGCCATCTTGAAACTCTGTTGACTTTAGTTCTGAGCAGACTTATAGTCTCGAGTTTCCGACAAAGAGCAACATCTCAAGTCAAGGTAAACGGCCCCTTTCCTATATACCTTTCCAAGGCTCGGCGGCGGCAACCGCGTATCTCTTGTGCTCTCCTGATCGCCCATCATGCGGGGTATTGCCAGACAACTCCCAATACCAAGAGAAGCCCCCGCGAGCACCCTTCCAATGACACATTCTCCGATCGAGACACGCAGTCAGCACAGCGTCCCATCACCTTCACCGTGTTCACATCTCATTGCTCGACGCCGCAAGTGTGGATGGCAGGACCACCAACCCTCACGCTGTTTGTCATACACATCCACGGCTGCGGCACGGGAAAGACGGCGAATCCGACTTCGCCGATTACCCAGCACGACATGCACGACATGTTAAAAGCGGGCGCGGATCTGCCCGCGATGGCTTTGCGGGATTGTTGGTGTTGCCGCCCCTCCATTTCACGGCTTTTATCCGGGCGCTGGGCAAACAATGTCTCTCCCGTATCAAGGCAGCCGGTGCCGATCTCATGCACGCCTCGGACCCGATTAGTGCTGACGCGCTGCAGATGCATACAACTTTGTTTGCACGTACATGATGGAGGGCGGGTCGCTTTGGTGACTTGCCTGTTTGGTCGTTGAGGGCATTTACCTCGTAAGGTGCGGCGGATGTGAGTCTGGTCGGTTTCCCAGCGTCAGAGATGAATTTGAGGTCTGTGAAAAGGCTAGATTATTTCTTACTCGATTGGGGACTTTGATATTGATCTTGAAGACTGACAAGGTGTTGGTGATGTGCGAGCAGTCTAACCCTTCGGGTGAGATCTTAGTAAGCCCCAAGCTCGGAAACATTTCGTCGACTTTTGATGTCATACTGTTGAGTCTCCAAGACCGAGCCATCACACTATTTAACTACAGTCTGAGTATCAAATCACAACTTCCTCTTCCGTCCCATTGTCAATTCTCATCCAACGTTAGTAGCAGAAACCTGCATTTTAGCCTCCGAAGAACAATAAGTTGGCAATTACGGGGAAAATCGTCGACATGGACTCAATCCCTTCCAGAAACCTCCAAGTCTCTCCCGCAATCTCCTACAAGTACTACATCTCCAAACCATCCAAATCATCATTTCCAACAGTCCTCTTTCTCCATGGCTTTCCCTCCAGTGCCGCCGACTTCGCCCCGCAACTCACCCACCTCATCTCCCTCGGCTACGGCATCCTCGCACCCGATCTTCTAGGTTATGGCGGGACATCCAAGCCTCAGGACCCGCGAGAATACGTCTGGCGCAGGATGAGCGCACATATTGCCGCCATCCTTGACGCCGAGTCTCTAGATACAGTAGTCGGCGTCGGTCATGACCTCGGATCATGGTTTCTCAGCAGACTTTACCACTTTTACCCGTCCCGCTTCCGAGGCCTGGCCTTCCTGGACGTTGGATATGCTGCGCCCGGTCAGAAGTTTGACGTCGAAATGATCAATCGCATGACGAAAGAGATGACAGGGGAGGAACGCTTTCGATACTGGGATCTGTTCACGGCCGAAGAAGGGGTGGCATTGATGGATCGGAATATTGAGAGCGTAGTGTCGCTGATGCATGCCTCTCCTGAAGTCATGGCTGCGAATCTTGGGCCCAAAGACAAGGCGAGGGAGTGGATTGCTGCCGGGCGCATTGCGCAGAATCATTTCTTCAGGGACGGAACGAGCAGCTACTTTAAGGATAAGGTGGCCATGTTCAGAGAAGGCGGCTGGACTGGACCGACAAATTGGTACAAGGCTCTGAGGGAGAACCTGTCATGGGAGGATGAGAAGGATATGAAGAAGGAGCTTGAAGTTTCGGTGTTGGTCGTGGGATGTGGGAGGGATGAGATGACGGTAGCTGGGTTGCAGGATCAAATGACAAGGTCGTGGGCAAAGGCCGGATATCGCTTCGAGGTGCTTGATATAGGGCATTGGGTTATGCTCGAGGACGAGAAGGGGACGAATAGGCTGTTGGTCGAGTTCCTCCAAAGTCTATGACGCGATCCAGTGTTGTGTCAGCGGATTACTTCTAAATCGACATCATTGATACCGCTATATCGAAACAAATGACGAGCTTCATTACGACTAAATCAGAACGAGGTCTTGAAGCCCAGATCCCTCAAACATAGAACCAAGTTGATACACCCCATCCTTCTCCAATAGACCGAAGCATTCATGTATGTTACGTTCATCAGTCGTTCGGAATGAGATGTGAAAGCATCCTGAGCGCCGAAACGTGGCTTTGTCCTCTGCCCCTGGGACTAATTGTAGTAAGAGGCCGACTATTCCCTTATGATTCCATGTTTTCTTCAGTGGTAGCAAGTGGGTAGAGTCCTTTAACCGCCACGCCTGATCATGCGGAATGTTCTCGACCAGCTCAGGACTCAGTGACTTCTTGTCCTGCCATGAGGAAAAGCTGCTGATTGATTTCGATTTGTAGGTCCTCCAAAAGCCAGTGCTAGCAAGCATAGTGGTGCTGACTGTTCTCAATGGCCCACGGATCGCAAGCCCCCGTACAGCGGATGTTTCAAGCGAATCCAACTGGAGGTCGGATTTAAACCCAACAGTATCAGAAAGTACTCTGAGAGAGACGAAACTCAGTTTGGTGTCTGTGGTATTGGACTTCGGCTTCAAGCTGTAAGTCCAGGTCTCGAGTTCTCCGCATACAGAGGCCCAAGACCAAGACGGTACTAGTTGCTTTGTTGGAAAGCCTTTTATCTTGCGAAGAGCATGCCCTCTTGGGGTCCAAAGCAACGAGTTTATGACATCTTTCTCCCAAAAACCCGCAACGAAGTTGTCATCCAGCAGCTCGCCCACAGTATGCGCTAGGCCGGCCGCAGCAGCCAAGCGGTCTTTTTCGAAGGTGATGTGAGTGCCGGCATAGTGGTTGGTAAAGTCTCTCCAGAACGAGTAGACAGATTCCTCGTCGTCTTTCTTCAACGACCGTATGTTGCCCTCTGGATGATTCAAACCTTGATACCACTCTGCGCAGTCACCCAACGGAAACGTTTCATTAGCTATGAGTTGATTACACTCCCACCAAATCTTTCCTGGCGTGTAATGAATGATTCCCGGCGATAGAGCTCGTTCTTGGGCCACCCATGCTCGGGAATTAAGGTCGTTGAAAGGGATGCTCTTTTGGTAGTCGATGAGATCAATATCCTTATAAAAGCCATTAAAGCGGACCTCCCTCAACTTCCAGTTAGGTCTCGTATCGTCAACTAGAAGGCAATCGACATGCCACAGACGGTTCGAAAATGGCAATAAGGGTCGCTCCCCGAACAGCCCGGTTTCGCCATTTTGGTACCCAGTTGCTGCGATATTGCATGCCGCGTATCGATAAACGTCCCCCATCATTTTGGATTCATTAACCCAATCCTCTTTTGAATCTTGAATGATGCAAAGAGAATCTATCCAGATATATTGAATACCGAGCTCGGCAGTGACGTCCATTGCGTCTTTGAATGTGTTCGATAGCTCATGAACGGGCACCTCCTTTTGAAATGCTTGGTAGTTGACGCTTGTCGTTTTTAGAAAGTCACCGTTTCCCCAGCAATGGCTCAGAGTCGTATAAGAAGTAGATGTCGGTAGGTCGGTTGTCAGGCAGAGTTTGGCTGAAACGACGTGTGAATCGTGTGGTTTCCAGACACGAAGAAGACGGGTCGGCAGAATGCGTGAGTTCAGTTTCCAAGTCCGACAAGTTGTGTGATTTCTTGAACACTGTTCATACCAGTTACGTGCAAGCTCCATACTTGTTGCAGATTTTGCACTCGTTCTCTTGGGGGCAGGGTCTGATACTGTTCAGCTTTAATTGTAATAAGTCAATGCATCATCACATAGAGCTCACCTTGAAAGAACTCCGGCCCCAGACTCGATTTCCAGTTGGTGATGGAGTTGAAAGTCATAGATGTGAGCAACTCAGGACGGGCATACGGTGGGCCACGTTGAACGCTTGTCACCTGGTGCCCTTCACTGTCGAAGAGGTAGAACAATAGCGAAACTTCGTGACCAGTTGATTTGATGTCGTCTGCAATCTTCATCATGCATTGAATAGAACAGTCGTCGCCCACACCTGTCCTCAACTCGGATTCGTCGACGAATTCGTCGAAACTCTGCAGGAGACTTTCGCAGAGATAACACCCGGAGTTTACGGATCTTCGCAAAGACGATATGGAATGATGATATGGGCGCAAGTCTGTATGTAGTTCTTCATCTTTGAATTTCATGGCGATTCTTCCCTTAGGAAATTCGCGACAGACCGAGCACAGATTTGACACCACTTGACCTAAAGCCAGCAGCAAGGGTGCCGGCAAGTCTTCTTCAGACTCGTTTCCATGGAGAAAATGGCGGTCTTCGGACCTTGTTGACAACACTGACTCGACCTTATTGGAATTATCCTCTGCGATCTTAGAATCCAATGGTCGCCTGTTGGAAGATGTTGGATTAGAGTCGCTATTATCTTTCGTTTCCAAGGCGACGTCAGGTGTCTGAAATGGTGCCGTGAGCTCGTCGTCTTGCATATTGAGGGAGATTATTGGGAAGAGGTGGCAGTGCAAGCTCAATATACGCAGTTGCGGTAAGCATAGTACCTGGGTGGGAAGAGGCGACTTTGGCTAGAGTATCGCATTGGTTGTCTGCAACCTGGTTAGAGAGATCAAAATCCCCTCAACCGGATTCAACTCGGCTTTGGGTGATAAAAAGACCCCGATTGTTACGTAATGGCAAGAACGAATTCAACACGACATGGTCAGCTGACTCTTATGCATCAGGATGGGGCCGGAAACGACGGGGACTGTAATTTGACCGGAGGGTGCGTAACCAACACTTAGCAAGCGAGAGTTGTTTCGTCTTAGTCGACCCTTGTACTCCGTTACAAAAGTAAGCTTCAACACTTGAGTGGACAAAAGTGGACAAGAGAAGACAAAAGAAAAAACTCTCAAGAAAAAACAAGAAAACCTTCTTCTTGAATGAGGCCGTCTCGTCGTCTTACATACCTCATGGGCGAATTGAGATAGATGGTCCATGGGGCAAATCATGATACTCTTGCAGTCACAGGGAACTGTAAAGGAAAGTCAAAGAAATTCTGGTCAGATCAATTTTATTTTCCTTCCATATAAATACAGTTGTTCAACAGAGTCTTGCGAAAAGAAGATGAGACCTCGCCATATGCCAGACCCAGCACCAGTCTCTGAAGGTCTCACCATGGCGTCCCAATACAAGAATACAAGAATACAAGCTATTCTGCATCCATGCCTTTACAGATGCTTAGTGACGCTTGGCCTTGCGCTTGCAGCCGGCCTTGGAGCCCCCGGAAGTAGAGGGGGTGGCAGAGACAGCGGCAGAGGAGGCGGTGCTGGCAGGAGGCGCACCACTGGGACCAGCACCGCTAGGAGCAGCGCCGCTGGGGAAGGTGCCGTTGCCAGGGCCGCCAGCTCCTCCAGGGCCACCGCCAGAGTTTCCAGAGGAGGTGTCGACACCACCGCCGGCATAGTAGTGAGCGGCAGCACTGGCGGAGCTGGAGTAGTCGGCAGTGGTGTTGATACCAACGGTAATCCAGGCCAGAACACCCTGGGAGATGTCGTCGCCGAGGAGAACATACTGGACAAACGGGTCGTAGTCGTCGGTGGCCTCGCCGAAAGCGATATCATCCGCGGAGTTAAGCGTCAACTCCTGCTGGTTGGTGCTGTAAGGGGTGACGGCCTCAACTTCGGAAATGAGGGACTGATCGAAGAAGAGCTGGCCGACATGGTTGGTGGTACCATCGACATAAGTGTCGTTGTCGAGTACGGTAGCGCCGGAAGTGCTCTTGACGTGGATATGGGTAGCACGGCCAGTGTAGTGACCCGGGAACATGGTATCAAACTCGACGACACCATCGTCATCGGTCTGCTGAACACCGCGACCGAAGGTGGAGTTAAGACCACCCTGGCCAGTGGCGGAGACACCGGAGTAGACACCGGTAGCGTTGCAGTGCCAAGCGTCGATCAGGATCTCGGGCACTCCAGCACAGGTAGCGACATCGACAAATTGGACATCCAGATGCAGAGGCACACCAGACTGGCCATCGGTCATCTCGCTGCGGATGAGCTCGCCAGCAACCCAGTAGGGACCGATAGTGGTCTCGGGAACGACGACACAGCTAGCGTTCTGAGCGAAGAGCGTCGCAGGGTCGGTATCGAGAGTGTATCCCGCCGAAGAGGCGTGGTCAATGGCCGCCCAGGTGTTCAGGTTGTCCTCAGTGCGGCGACGGATGGGGGCTGGAAGTCGAGTTGTTAGTATTCACGACTTTGATTTTGAATCTGCGATATTGTTGAGGCTTACCATTGGCAGCGATGGATCGCTTGGCGCGAAGTTCCTTGAGCTTGGCATCGCGACGCTGGATGGCACGCTGCTTGAGGGCGACATCGGCAGCAGAGCCGGCACAGGCGTTGAGAGCCCGGCGGTTGTTGGCGGCAACGGAGCGGCGAAGAGCCATCTCACGCTTGTGGACCTGCGGGTCATGCTCCTCACCCGGGTGAGCAACAACTCCGGTCAGGAGGAGAGAGGCCGCAACGGCGACACGGGTAATGGCAACCATGGTGGTTTGGGTTGTAAGTCAAACGTCGAAAAAGAGAGGCCGAAAAAGAATGTTAACACCTCGAGTGAGAGGAAATTGTAGAGTAACCGATGAGAAGCGAAAGAAGACTGGTGATGGTGAGAAAAAAAAAAAGAGAACTTCATCCACTGCTTCTCATCGTCCTTATGTACACCCGCTCAGCAAGGGAAGACATCGCCATGATGATTTGCCTCCCGACTACCAACTCCAGTTGGCAGGGCGAGTATGCTCCCGCAATCTTTTGCAAACTGCGTACGCAGCGGTGACTCGTCATCATCTTTGTGCCACAGCATGGGTTCTGGCGTCGGCATAGACTGTAAACGGGTGCGATTGAGGCTGTAGTTAAATGCCAAGCCCCGGTATGTGGGAGCTTAGGCGGCGGAGGGTGTATCTTAGTGCGACTCACGTACTTTGCGGGGAAGCACCGGCGAATCAGAGCGGCCTTAATTAAATCACCTGCACGTCCGAATGGTTCGGATTTTTTAAGGAGTAATTAAGCCAGGGGTTAAAGATAAATCAAGCGTAATGCCTTGTGGGGTCTGTGGATAGCATCTCCTGTGCTCTTCCACCGTAGCGCGTCTTCTGAACCAATTGTCTCGGGTGACGAGCAAACGCTATCCAGAATAGAAGTTTACTACGGAGACGCAGACAGGTTTGTACGGTCCAGCCGTGTCTTGCATCATGGCTATCGACATACCAGGGTCGTGGACCAACCTCGGGTGTCGAAGCTAGGGGTAGTACAAGTTCCAAGCCGGGCTTAGCTTCTGTCTTGTACGCGTACGCCAACAGCCTGAGAGCAGCTCGCCGTTCTTTCTAAGCAAATTTACCATCGTGAGAATGTTTTTCCTCGTTGAAATGTTGAGGCGTCTGCCACTTCACATGTCATTCGGTGCCTATGACAGAATGAATGGATCATTGACCTGATCTGTAGTGCGACGACCAATAGATTCATGTTTTGCATTGATCTCTGATGCTCCCACTTCACGAGACTGTTTGCGGTCCTTCGGAGCTATTCACGGCGGATGAAATGGTATAAATTCATAATACACGGTGCAAGAGGCCGAATAGCGAGTACACATGAGAGAGATCCAGGCTCAACAGTCACCATCCCGCCGGCCAGGGAAGAACGTTATTATGGCCGGCAAGCGAACCAGCCCTGTGCAGCAGGCGACGTTGTTGAAAATTATTGAACTACTCGAATCATGTACAGAGTGAACTAGTGCCAATAACACCCTGATAAGTAGGAAACAAGGTCCCTGGTCTGAATCACAGAATGGCGACGCCGTCAGATCTGTGCCTAGTCTCATTTTTCTTGATTTTGGTAGCAGAAAATTACATATTAGTCTGATTTCGGAATCTGTCGTGGACTTAGGAACAATATATAGTTAAACAATTTATTACTAGATTCACAACGAAAATGTTCATTTGGCTCAGTTTGCCGTTTGAGATCCGCCAGGCCATTCTCGAGCTCGTCATCAAGTAGTCACCAGAAACCAAAGCGTGACCTTGGCGAGCAACCAGACGGAAGTGGCACTGCTATATTCGCCGCGGTCTGCACGGAATGGCAGTCTTTCTTCGAGGCAAAGCATTTTGAGATGCTGGTATAGACTCAAAAATGTCTCTCCGACTTCAAGAACATTGTTCAGGGCCGAAGGAGAAAACTGGTCAATCATGTCTGGCTTCGCATTGGGCTCAACCCTTACGACTGCAAATCTTGCTGGCTGGAACATTCTTGGGACGTGTCCAAAGATCGGGTGATATTTACGAATGCTATCAGAGTGCTTTTCGAATGCTTGAGCATCTGAAATGACTCCACTGACCGAAGCGACAAAGGTTTGACGTTGGAAGTATCTGCATACTCACCGAGTGATGCGGAACACTTTTTCAAGGAATACGACTTCAAGCACAACCCTTACTCTGATCACTTCCTGACAACTTTGGCCGACAGAACGAACCCCATGTTTCATGACCCAGCTCACTGTTGGGAAGCTGGTCGACGTGTGCCTGATGACCTTAGGCTGATTCCAAATTGCGTCCGTATTCATGGTCTACATGGCCTTTGTATTGACGATAATTAGGGCTCCAAAATGTCGTATGCGAAACTCCTTTATTCCCTGAGGAGCGTGCCCAGACCAGACGCGACAAACGTATGTCCTGTTTCTTGTTGTTTGCCTCCACGGCGGTCTTTTCCTCTTGAGCCCTGAATCCTGATTATGGAAAGTCGAGTTTATTGCTGCTGACAGATGGCACAATGCAGGATATTGCCACATGCTAAGCTGTATACCTGTCACTTTGAAGCATTTGACACTATTTAAAGACCTTGACAGAAACTTCTTTTCCTGCTTCAGATTTTTATTTCCAGATTTCGCAACTCGACTCAATAATCGGGAACTTGGTCTAGCTTTGATGACTGCCAGTGAAGATCTGGAAAGCCTAGCCGCGTTCTTTATCGTCGACGCCGAGGACTTCCTTTATTCATTCCGGCCCAGAGATGGCCCAGACCACGCAGATCAGGCATTTGTGAGGCGGATTTCCTGGGACTGTCTCGAGACGTTGGCGCTCACGTCAAAAACATTGCCAGCACATGAATCCCAGAGCAGGGTCAATGATCTTCTTCATGCTGCCGCCAATGCAGCTCGAAGGATGCTCAAGCTACGTATCCTGGAGATCTGGTATGGAGAAGGCACACCAGAAGGCTGCATTTTTCGTTACAATCGTAATGACGGTAAGATCTTCCATTTGAGCAGTCTTTGATTCCCCTCTGCAAATGCGGAACAAAAGTTAACAGTCCGAGATCTATCCATGATGGCTAACTAACTTGATATGGAGTATTACTTGGCAAAGTACGTGGTCGTTTGACTTTGCTCCTCGGGTTCTCAATTCATGGGCCGAGAAAATAAAGCAACACTCTGGCGATCGTTTCTCATATTGTGACATGCTACAGGTTGAGGAACTGGCACTGCATGGTGCACATTTCCCTGCATCTGTTTTGCGCAGCCTGTGGTTGAGGGACGTGGCTCTTCATCGAGTATCTTTCCGTCAACTGCACTGGAGACAATGGCAGATCACCCATAACATCGAGAGCACGTAATGCTTCACGAAAGTCAGTTGCAGTTACAATACATACAAGGTTTCATCTTACAGACTATAGACTCAAAGTGTGGGACAAGGGTATTATTTGAGCTATTGCAGACCTAAGGGTAAAGCTAGACGGCAAGTCGCCACAGTGGATTTAATCGTCGATATTTTGCAGGAGGTCTATCCACCCCTGATCGTCGAATTCGTGGAATTTCCTCGCTCACCTTGCAGATGCGTTGCTCTCCAAACTGTCGGTGTAGTCTCAAGGGTAGATGGATGCCTGGTGCGGGGTGGAAATGGGTCCACGTCCGCCAAGCTTCTGACCTTACGAAAGATGTGCCTCAATAAGGAAAAGATTTCAATGGTCGACGAGATTGAAGTTGCGATCGATGTTAACAAGCGAGTTTTCCATCAATGAGCTACGCTATCAGAAACAGCAGCAAAGACGGTTCATTCGCACTACCGCCGTCGACAGAAAGCTGGAGCGGAGAGCCTCAGATCGCGCCCTCAGTGTCAATTCATGTCTCTTCTCCAGATCGAAGTTGTGCCCTCGCTTATACAGGCAACATGCAGGTATGAATAGCAATATAGCTACTGGAGCCTCGATTCCGATGGCGTCTGCGCTATTAGCGGAAGCATAGAGGATAAGGTAAGGCACTGGAAGGATATGAAGCTCAACTTTGGCTGGCCCTCTCCAAACTCGAGTTCCATTTTCAGTACCATGCAGCAGATCCAATTTCGATTGAATTCTTATCGACAAATAAAAGCGTGACGGGTGGTTGGCGCTTAAAGATCCATGTTAGCTGAGGTGACGGAAGTCTTATTCCAGCCAATAACCTAGGCTGAACGCCTACAGAAGATAATGGTTTCGTTGGGTGTGTAACCCGCAGCCTTACTTGCGTTACAGTCTTGGCTTCTTGATTGCATAGATTGCAGTAAGCTTACCTTGGCTTATTCGGTCCGAAGTACTCCACGCAGCCTTGGCACGCAATGATGCACAATCACAGCCTGATCTGCCGGGTCATGAGGCTATCGATTCTGATTTTTTACCATGAATGAGCTTTTGTCCAGACACCTTAACTGACGAGCATTCTCTAAAGCTCCGGAAGAACATTGAACAAGCTCAGGTTTGTACGGCCAGAGCGCAACTCAACTCCAAGCTGAAGTGCCCATCTTGCACCCTACTCTCAACGTCACGATGACCCTGTACGATCAAGGGCCTCAGAATCCCCGACCATTACCAGAAGAAGGTATCGATAGGAGCGATGACCTACACCCTTCTGGGACTGGTGTCGAGCATCACAAGGGGCATGATTCAGCTGATCATGCCTTGATGAAAAGCTTCTCCAACGACAATGGCGACAACGACGAATCCGCCGGCGACGACCTCACCGACCAGCATGCGACGTGGCGTCCATCATGGCTTCAACCTATCGTTCTTTCGCTCTTTCTCGGTTTCTTTCTTCTCTGCGTCGGCATCCTTCCCGCGATGTACGCCTACTCCAGCAAGAACAATGGTCTAGTCACAGCTCGACCGAACTTTGTGTATCTGTGGCGGTTTGGACCAACAGCAGGTAAGGCTAGACCGCCGCAATTGGATGCTAATCCATCGCACATGTTCCAAAGCTTACATTTCATGTTTTAGTTCTTACCATCGTGTCCGTGTTCTGGTTGAGAGTCGAATACCAAATACTTCGGTACATGCCATGGATTGTCCACTGCCACCACAAGTCGCTCGATGACGATATACACACCCTCGATTACACGGCAATGATGACGCATTCCGTCATCTACCAGTCCTTGAAGAGGAAGCACTACCTAGTGCTCCTAGCCACGGTGGCATCGCTCCTCATGAAGGTTCAGATCGTCCTCGCATCGGGCTTGTACAGTCTGACAACAATCAATCTCCCACAACCTACCGACATTCAGCTACTCGATGCGATTAACGCGACCGATCACTACCAAATTGATACAGGAGGGGAGGTCCGCGCGTACTACCTAGCTGTGGCACTTCAGAACTTTGAATTTCGCCGTCCTTTCGGTCTTGCCGAGGACATGGCATATCAGACATTCAGATATCAGAATGGGACTCGGAGAGGCACGACGAGCACACCTCTGACAGCTATAGTCGATGGCGTTTTTGCCGAAGAGCATTGCTTGAAACTCGAAACATGGAACTCATCCTCTTTCACCATTCACATTATTCCCTCAGCCGTTGTATATCTCAATTTTGAAGGGTGCAATGCCCCGGTCAGGCAGTACTTGAGTTTCTCTTGGAGCGATAGCAGTGCCAATATGAAAGAGAACGAATGGACTGGAGAATGGGGAAACGAATGGAACATAACGGCGGACTGCCCAGGCCTGCCGCAATATGACATGAGATGGGTTCATTACGCTGCCAGACTCCGTCCTTCGCCGCAAGACAGGGAGCTTCCCGAGATTCTCAGCCTTGCGGCCATCCTCTGCACGACGAGCATTTGGACTTCGAAAGTGCAAGTTGTCGACGACGGCGTCAACGCAAACAGCACTGTCATTCCAGACGCACCCCGAAAGCCATTCACTGCGCCATTCTGGTCCAATTTGATCAGTTCTGACTTTGTTGGCATGAGTACAGGCGTGTTTAGCCACGCAGCCTTTGGGCCAGTTGCAATCGCCAATCATTTACAGAGGGGCTGGGGCACTGCGATCATGGAACCAAATCCTCATGACTTGTCACTATACTCCTCCGATCTACTTTACGACTCGGCCATGAATATTTCCCGGATCATGTTTCCTTTGCTGGGACATCACTGTCTGAGGATCAGTGGCGACAATCTCTCGTCCACAATCGGGTCGACAATTGCTCAAATTGACAATAAGCTCATGGTGAATCGGGGAATCTGTCTGTCCATGGCAGCGGTGTTTGCTCTCCTCGCTTGTGTCTCAACATGTATTATTTATTGGCACCGCAGCTTTTTTGTGTGGCATCGGGACCCTGCGACTGTCCTGGGCAGCTTGTTGTTCTTGAAAAGCCAACAAACAGGATCGAATCAGACGGCTCGCGCCCTGCCCTCATCAATTGGCATGACGCCTGAATGGGGCCAATGCGACTTCATCCCAGTCGTTCTGAGAACATGGGTCCGAACCCTGTTTTTCTCTATCGTCCTTTCGATCATTGTAGGGCTCTTGTGCGCACTGAAGCTTTCGCAAGATTTCGACGGGCTTGCTACCGTCTCGGAGGAAGGCTACATCAATTTGCTGTGGACATCACTACCGACGGTGATCATGCTTGGAGTTGCCTTGTACGTTGGCTCTTACAATTATGCAAGTCGCAGTTTGGCAACGTTGTCCAAGCTCGCATCGGGATCCTGCAGTGCGAGGGAGCTGGATATGTCACTCGCAGACATGCTTGGCGTGGATGCGTTACGGCATGCTATTCAGCAACGACTCTGGGCCGTCACGTTATCGCAGGTCCTGGCACTCGTTTGCGGGTTTTTGACAACCCTCACTTCGGTTGTGTACACCACCCAGGTCATCCCCGAGACGCGGGCCACGAAGCTGGCGCAAGAGACGTGGTTTGGGTCGCGCAACCTGAACACGTTCCAAAATGTAAACATTGCCAAAAACAATCGCGAAATAATTGGCAGTCTCATCTTACGCCAAACGGACGACGTTGTGGTATATCCGCAGAATACGTACGATGATCTCGTCTTCCCGATCTTGGGCGGAATGGACAGTCTGGACACGTCCAAGACTGTATCCATACAAGTCACTATGCCGGCCGCAAAACTACACCCTTACTGTGAGAGACTGCCTTCGACAAGCTACAGCTTCAATGCCTCTTCAGGGTACATCAGTGAAGCTGTTTCATGTCCCAATGGCACTCAAGCCGAGCTACAACAGTTGTTGAGAATGAGTGAGAGTAATTCGGATGGATACAAATACGCTTCCGAGAGATATCCGTCCCCGAGTAATCTCTTCACGGCAAATCATGTGTGCGAACTTGGTCTTGACGTCGGCGAATTTGAGCACTCGACGTGGAGGTCTATGACATACGTCTGGGCAAGCGTCTCTTTGGCGACAAATCAGACGGAGCATCTTAGCGTTTGGAGATGTAACTATACTTGGGTCGAGGTCGCCACCGAGGTTCACTTTGTTGCCGCCGGAGGGGAACTCATCTTAGACCCAGAAAGACCACCAGTAGCGGATCTGGAGACTGTGAAGCCTTGGTCACCCCCCTTTGACATACCACTCGCGGCCGATCATTTCACCGGCCAGCATATGGGCGAACCGTACCCAAAAACCAACGATGGTTGGGCCCCAAACGGCACGGGCGCCTATCGGCGGGAATTCACAACGCTTTTAGAACCCTATGGTCGCTTCCGAAGAGAATCATTCGGTGACCCGAAACAGGAAGATGCCATACTCGCGGACCTCACTCACAGCTTTTCGTTCATTGCCGCTCAGCTAGCCAATCTCGAAAATCGCTTCAAAATGGACGAGGACGACATCAACCAGAATCTACCTCGAGAAGGCCTACCGCAGTTGGACGCACTTGTCTCCAATCCGAACCGACGCCGGCTCGTACAAGACCCGGTCATCACCTACGCACTCGTCGCGATACTGAGCATAGTGATTCTCGCCAACGGCTGGATACTGATTACAACCGCATCTCGCCGCTTTCTAGGGAGGGGTTTGCCGCTCAATTTGGATGTCAAGGCCATCGCGCCTGACGGGTTCCAGAGCATTGGGTCCATGATTACTTTACTGCGAAACTCGAATGCTCTAGCCTACCTGCCGGAGAGTGCGGAACTGTTACCGCCCCAAGAATTCCATGGTAGATTATCCGGGTTGAGGTTCAAGATGGGGTGGTTTCACGAGGCGGCAGTCAATAGCAGAGTATATACTGTGATGGTGGAAGAGGACGACAATGACGAGTTTTTCGGGAGGAAAAGAGCGTCCTGGAAAATGAGAGGAAACGAGGACTACATTATGCACGAGAAAAATCGGGATAGTCCCCGAGACAAGGGAAAGGTGGACGAGGCAGCGGTTAGAGCAACCGTAACGGAGATAAACATCTGAAGATAGTACCAAGCTGGAAATGACAGCTTGAAAGGAAGCGGCAATGAATAAATTGGCTGCGAAGGAGATAAAATCGAGGAAAATTTCCGAGACCAAGGCCAGCGTCGCTCACTAAACCAAAAGCCTTGCGTGTCTTGGCGAGTTGAAGCTTTCCTAAAAGTTGGAATTTGACCTTGAAGACAGACGGGAAAGCTTGAGCTTGTAATGTCAAAGGTATTGACCTTATTCGGGTTACTATCATAAATAGAATGCAGCCGTCGGATGGCTCCGCAATGCGTTGTTATCGGTGCCAAGTCGCGTTATGATGTATTTACTGCCGGTCGATGTTGGCATATCTAGCATCAAACCGTACAATGGGTGTGTATATTTCTCATTTTCTGCCGTGTCGAGATGAGAAATTCATGTATCATCCTCGGCTGCCAATAAGATGTAGGCCTCGTGGAACTGATAGCTTACCCGTTGCATCTGAGGGAGTTTCCAAACGGAGAAACCACCGGACTTTGGGGTTGCAACTGTTGATGTGTGTATTTGAGAAAGCAGGGTCCTTGGCAAACAACATTGCAAGATCTTCAATTTCTCCTCCCCTGTTCCCTCACTGTTCGGTACCACCCGAGCAGACCTTATCACCGAGCAAAATGGGAGATCTAACAAACCAGAGAGATTCCGTTATACCACCGTGGGGATGGTTTCCTGCTGAGCAATTTCTAATCGTAAGCACTTAGGCCGGGGCCAAATGGTTTGAGATGTCAGCTGCCAAAAACAGCGCCGCTGGGACCCAACGTCAACTCTGAGTGTCGAGGGGCAGATAAGCGCCCTCCTAGAGTCCTTCTCACGGACAGAAGAGCTTCCACATGGATGGATAGCCGCGGACGGAGGGGTGTCCCGAGTCCCGACCGCCGAGGAAGTTGGGGACATATTCGATTCTCAACGTCCATCGTTGCATTCGGAAGTTGTGTTGACAGTGATTTTATACCCCTTCAGGCTTCTATGTCTTATTCTCCACCCCCCCCCAAAAAAAACACTAACAGACCTATTACGCCTTCAATTGATCCTCTTCCCGGGAGTGGGTGCGAGTAAGCTACCTCACGAAAAACCACCTCCACCAACTGCTCCAAAGGACCCCAGGTGAACACCAACCTTGAGATTCGCACAGAACACTGCTTGTCTTTTCTCCTCGAAGAAAGCTTGGTTGACGTGTCACGTGTATGCATCATGCATATGTATACATGTACGCGCGCGCAAGCTTGGTTCCCACACATCTTAGCATTCACTGATGTTGTGGCTCCAATCGCTCAGCGACTGACAGCGACCTAGACGCGAAGCAAAGTGATAGGAAGCCCTCATCCAATCATGCAGCAACTCTAACATGTCGCATATCACATTTAGTGGATACTCAAGGTCGGGTTTTCAGGCTTCTGAATCGCCATCAAGGCAGGGGTTGGCCGAGCTGAAAAGCACGAAGACTAATCAGGAAATGCCATAAGCGATTCACAGGACTGCCAACGCAGAGCTTTGGGACCCCTTTCCCCTCTCGTCTTGCTCTCATTTGTTGTTCTTCTACCACCCGCGCGAACGCTGTTTTCTTTGCCTCTGTCATCATCTTAAACGCTGCCAGTGCCAACACGACGCTGGCACAATGGGCCGCATATCTGACCTTGCGTCGTGCGTATGCTGCGTTAAGTTGTCCCGCGGAGATTCAAGCCCGGCAGAAAAGGTTGCCCTGTCTTCTCCTGCATCTGGCACACCCGGTACTAAACCAGGAGAGCAAGATGTATCTACAACCTCAGGCGGCGTCGTCCAGAGCCATTCCAGCGGACCCGGAACACAGCTGCGTGGCTGGGATAAGGCTTATAATGAGCTGCAGAAAAATGAGCCCGGACTGGTAGCCGACTACGAGAAATTGGTCGCCCAAAGGTTCTCCCCGAATGCAGCGTTCTCTAAACCCAGCAGCAACATTGAGACGTCATACTCGAATCGAAGGGTTCAAATGGAGAAGATAGCTCAGACTGCTATGGACGAAGCAGAAAGAGAGTTCAAAACCAAGTCATCGCTCGATGAGGGAATGAAGATTGTGGAACTTGCTCGCAGTGTCGGAGGTTCCATCGTGCAAGGCTTCCCACAAGCCGCTCTTCCATGGGCTGGAGTCTGCTGTGCGTTACAGGTAATAATCATCTGCCTGAGATCTTGAACTTTCTCCAGCTTTAAGAAGATCTGATCTAACGTGTTCACAGCTCTTCCAGAATCCTCTTACGGAGAACAAGGCTCAGCGAGATGGCACGATGCGGGTCATCAGCCGTATCACCTGGTATTGCGAGTTGGATGATCAACTTTCACGGAAGATCAACACCAGTGGCTCATCTTCTGGGCTTCTCGAGTTGTTGGAAAAGAAGATCATCACTCTGTTTGAGGCACTCCTTAAATTTCTCATGCAAAGTGTTTGTTCTTGCTCTAAAAGCAGGCTTCGGGAAACTCTTCGGGATGTTCTCAAGTTGAACCAATGGGAAGACAGCCTGGAAGAGATCAAGAGGTTAGACGAAGAGGTCCTTCGCGATGCCAGCTATCAAGGAATAGCGGACACGGGATCAAAGCTGCACGACCTACTGCGTATCGCGGAGAATAATTCCCAGAGGTGGAGCGAGATCAATACTTTACTGGAAAGGCTAGGTTTGGAACAACAGGCCAAACGACAAAGCCGGTGCATGCAAGCATTGCGCCTTGGAGACCCAGAGCAACAAAGAAAAGGCATTGAGAGCTCTAAAGGTCCCCGGTTTGAAGACTTGGGCGAATGGATTCTCAAGACCGATCAATTCAGCGCCTGGCGGGAGGCAGACGAGAGTGGCGTCCTATGGATCCATGGAGACCCTGGCAAAGGGAAGACTATGCTACTATGTGGGATCATCGACTCTCTGGAGGACTCGCTTCTCCGACCTGACGCACTGTCGTATTTCTTCTGTCAAGCCACTGATCCGAGGTCAAATACATTTGCAGCAATCTTGCGTGGTATCATTTTTGACCTGGCGAACAAGCACCCCGATCTCATCCAGCATGTGGAGGATGCATATGGGCACGCAGGCAAGCATGCCTTCAGCGAGGAAGGATCATGGGTGAATCTGACTGAGATCTTGATCAAAATTACGGATTCTCTGGCTCCAGGAATTACTTACATCGTCATAGACGCTCTTGATGAGTGCATGACAGATCGCGAACCCCTTCTTCGTTTCATCATCGAGAAGGCTTTGGTTCAGCCGAAGATTAAATGGATCTTATCGAGTCGAAATTGGGCTGATATACGACGGCAACTTGAGGACCAACAACGCGTTCAGAGCTTGTCTCTTGAGGACGAAGGTGGTCAAGTTTCAAATGCTGTGCAGAAGTTCGTCGAAGCACGAGTGGCCAAAATCTCGGAGAAGCAGGGTTATGATGAGAAACTTTCAGCGGACGTCAAGAATACTTTGTTGACAAACGCACAAGGAACCTTCCTATGGGTTTCGTTGGTATGTCAAAGGCTGTACAACAACCACCCAGGCCGGCGATGGGCTGAAAAGAAGTTGAAACAATCTCCACCAGGATTGGATCAGCTATACGGCAACATGATGGAAGGGCTCATCAAGCACGAAGACGGGGACTTGTGCTTGAAGATTCTCGCCTGCGCAACGCTGGCTTATCGGCCAATAACGCTGCAAGAGTTGTCCTGCATCGCTGATTTGCCCGACGATCTGGCAGGCAACGCCAACACCGACGCAGAGAACATTGAAGCGGTTGCACCACTAGTCCATATCTGCTGCTCTTTTTTGACATTGCAGAACAGTACGGTTTATTTCGTCCATCAATCTGCTAAGGATTATCTCCTTAACTCTGAGCAAACACGACTTTTCCCATCTGGCGTGTCTGGGGTCCATCGCAGCATGTTTCATCGGTCTCTTGGGAGACTACTGGAGTCCGAGGCACTCCATCGGGATATTTACAACATGGAGGCTCACAGGGCCCTTGAAGCCTACGGGACTGATGTCGGGGCAGTGAAGAAACCTGATCCAGATCCTCTGATCCCGATAGCTTACCATTGCATCTATTGGATAGACCATCTTGTCTGCTCAATGCACGACAACGAACTTCTCAAACATGACCTCAGAGACGGGGGCAGTGTTCACAAATTTCTAGAAACGAAGTTTCTCTACTGGTTGGAAGCTCTAAGTCTTCTGGAATCGATACCTGAGGGATTTATCTCTTTTTCAACCCTTCTTCAGGCTACTCGGGTCAGTTCGTGAAACCTATCATTCGAGGCGATGCTAACAGTTAGGAAGGACCTGCATACAGGAGACGGTCTTCAAATCTCATGTCTACTTGACTTCATCAAAGATGCTCGCCAATTCTTTCTGTTCCATCGAGATGCCATCGAGCAATTCCCACTACAGGCTTACACCTCAGCGCTCGTGTTCAGCCCCGCGCGAAGCTTGGTTAAGCAGAAATTTGCAGAAGATATGCCACCCTGGATCTACATTCACTCTGGTGTAGGAGAACAATGGCACGATTGCAGCTTGAGAATTAAACCTGTCAAAGGTCAGTTGCTTCGAAAGATAGCCCTGTCCCAAGACGGCAAATGGATCGCGACACTAGACGACGGTAAAATGATACGCCTATGGGATCGTGCAAGTGGCCGTTGTACGAGATGTTCGATGGTCGACGTGAATTATGTTCAATTTTGTGTAATGGCATTCTCTAACAACAGCCAACACATTGCCGTCTCTTCCAGTCCCGGTCAAACACATCTGCTGGAAGTCGCAACTCTGAATTGCATCCTCAAGTTCAATACGGAACAATACTTCTCACCTCGGTATGTGCGATTTTCTCGCGACGACAGACAAGTTATCGTCGCCTCGCCGGATCGCCTGTATAGCTGGAATATGACCACGAAAAGTGGGCAGGAGATGCCAATCTTGGGAGATGAGATCATGGATCTTAAACTCACCGGAGAGCTCTGCTTTTCCATGGCTCGCGGCGGCAACCGAGATCTTAAGATCAGAGACACTACAACTGGCAATGTAGTGTCGGCGCGATGCGTGTGGCCTGAAGACGATAGGGACGATGAAAGTTACTCACCAAAGAGGAAGGCGTTCTTCTCGCCGGATGGAAGGTTTGTCGGAAGATGCACCAGTTTCATCAGTATTTGGGACACTACTACCGGAGCTATTATCCAGACAATCGACGGATATACGGAAACCTTGTGTTTTTCATACGACAACAAGTTTATTGCATGGTCGCCCACACTCAGCTGTGAAATAAAAGTGGTGAGAGTAGGCACTGGGGAACTTGTACGGGAAATGACGTTTTTCGATGGACCGAGCATTGTGGAGGGCTTGATGTTCTTCCAGGACGGCCGTCAACTCGTTTCGCTCCAACAGGATAGTATCCGAATTTTGGACACCTGGAACTTCTCAGAACAACAGCACACGGTTATGCGACACCCTTCTTCGGCCTTTGTTCTGGTTTCGCCAGATGAAGATCTCGTATTTTGGAGTAACCACGAAGTGGCCAAGATGCTAAACCTCAAGTCGAACAAAGAAAGCGACCTTATCACTGATGCTGGTGGAGAGATGAAAGATATCCAGTTCACGCCGGATTGGCAAATCATGTCCTTGAGGAACGCGGACAATGTTGTCAGGGTCTTCGAAGTTAAATCTTGCAGATGCATTCGAACCATTCCACAGCCTGCGGAGCAACATTGCTTGTCGCGTGACGGCCAGCTTGTCGGTACATGTCACTTGGGACCCGATTCCATTTATTTGGTTACAGTTTGGAGTGTTTCTTCAGGCGTCATGCTCCATACATTTACGACCCTCAACAAAAAGATCAAGGGCGAGTTTAGAGCATCATTCAGCCTGAATGGTATCTATCTTGCCTTCATTGGAGGAACACACTTCCACGCCTGGGATATCGTAGCAGGAGACCCGACCTGCACCTTCGAGCTGAGCGATCCTAGTGAACACTGGGCAGACACGGATTTTGACCTTTTCAATCACCGAGATGATGTGATTATTTCGTCACCACTCTCAGCTCCTACCATTCGATCCCTGAACGGCAATCAACATGAAAGACTAGTCCGACTGCCCTTGGAAGGCGATTTCCCAAAGGCGACGAGGATCTCCAAAGACGACAAATTGCTAGTCATGTATTTTGATTACAGCAGCCAGATTTGGATCTGGGACATGGCAAGCAACACGTGTCGTCAAAAGATCTATGGACATGGGTGTTGGGCACCCTTCCCAACATTCCATGAGTCAAATCTCGGATTGACCACAAGTGCAGGGGATGTCGTTATAGATCCAGATACAAACAGTGGTATCAGTGTAGAGGACGTTCAATTTTCTGGTACCAGTCTGCTGGGCAAAGGCCCCTGGATTGCTTGGAAAGGCCAAAATATCTTGATGAAGCCCGCAGAGTATGAGGTCAGGTACTCCAGTGGTGCAAGCTGCAAGGGAAGGACAGTCGCTTTTGGAAGCGACTCTGGAGAGCTTGTCGTCTTGAGGCTTGATTTATGATCTACCTTGATTCCTGCTTGATCATTCGTAACTGATCATTCGACTTTGATAAGTTTACGTTGATGTTAGTAAGAGTCGTCGGGTATGAATTAGGTCAGATCTATGTTAGTCGCCTCTCTAGTCATAGTAGGGGGAAACATTAGCCAGATACTTGACATGAAATCTCAGACTTTGACCCATCAGATGTATTGGAACCAAAAGATGTAGACTCAAAAGGGGCGGTCACCTGGAGGAGGCGGTGACGTACATAACCACAGACCTGGAGGGTATTCAATCTATCAACAAACGACCTCCGAAAAAGGGAGGCCATTCTACAGCACACAAATTACTTTTCTTCTCTTTTTTGTTTCCTCCACCTTTTCCCTCCTTCGATCCGCCCCAACGCCATCGCAATGCATCAGTGACCAAGAAGTCAGAATCAAACAAGAGGGTGTCTGGTCCTCTTCATGGGAACCGCGTAATCCATTTTCCCCCTGTCCCTCTCCCCCGTCATCTTTACAACCACACAATCCGGTTCCCTTCTCAACATCCACTCTTCCTCGAGCCGGGGAGGTGGACAGACACAAAGACCCCTCAAACCTCAAGCAGCCCCCATCATCAAACTCTCCACCATCCCCACCGTCTGACACGCCAACTGCGCCTTCTCAACCTCATGCCTCACCCTCCTCTGCAACATCCTAAACCCCTCCCACAGCTCCGCGCTCGCCTCCGCGTACTCGGCATACAGCTCCACCAGCAACAGCCCGACCTCGACACACACGCCCACGTAACGCGGGTCGATGATGTGGTCGCACGTCCACTTCAGCACCGGCGCGACCGTCGCCTCGTTCCTCCCCTCCAGCGCCTCCCGCATCGCCGACCGGTGCCGCAGCGCCATCAGCAGCGTCAGCACGCCCAGCGGCGAGTACTCCTTGTTCCCCTGCGCGTCCAGCGCCACGTCCAGCGCGGCGCCGTACCGCCCGTGCCGCAGCGCCTTCTGCCACGCGTTCTCCTTGCTCCGGCTGACCCGCGCGTCCTGCGCCACAATCACCTCCGCCTGGCCCTCCCCCAGCGCCTCGAGCCGCCGCATCGCCGACTGCTTGCGCTTCTTCCCCTTGACCAGCTTGTCGTGCTCGTCGAGCGTGCCCGCCAGCAGCGCCGCCATCTCGCGCTCGCGCTCCTTCTGCCGCGTCGCCTCCGGGCCCGTCAGCCGCGTGCGCACCGACAGCACGCCCGACTGCATGCCCACGACGAGGTGGCGGTCCGCGTGCTCCTCCGCGTTCGACGCCGCGAGCACGCGCAGCGACAGGATCGGCGAGGGGTACTTGGTGCTCGACACCACGTTCCAGCCCGTCGTCTCGAACACCTTGACGTGGCCGTCGAGGCCGCCCGTGACGAGGCGGGAGCCGCCGGACGCGAGGCTGAGCGCGGTGACGGTCTTCTGGTGGTTCGCGATCTGGTGCACGGGGCGCGCGGCGACGAGGTCGAGCACCGAGACGGTGGGCCCGGACGCCGCGAGCAGCGTGGTGCCGTTGGCCGCGAGCGGGAGGACGGCCTCGACGGGCGCCGCGTGCTTGAAGGTCATGACGGCGGCGTTGCTGCGCCCGCCTATCCTGGGGTCCCAGATCTTGACGGTGGCGTCGTAGGAGCCCGAGACGATGGTGTTGGTGCCGTTCATGAACTCGGCGCAGCGGACGTAGTCCTGGTGGCCGACGAGGGTGTGCGTCGGGTCGTTGGCGACGAGGTCCCACAGGCGCACCGTCCGGTCGTCCGAGGCGGAGAGCAGCGTGGTGAGCTCCGTGTCGCTGAAGCGGGTGGCCCAGACGGGCTGCTTGTGGGTGTTCCACGTCTTGAGGATGCTGCGGGAGGAGGTGTCGAAGACCTGCATGCGGCCGGTGTCCTCGGCGGCGACGAGGACGCGGCCGTCGCGGCGCAGGGAGCCGGAGCGCGCGACGTCGGCGAAGCGGGTGATTGTCTTTTCGAGCTTGCGGGTGCGCGACGAGTAGAGCTGCACGCGGGTGCCGGTGGTCACGGCGAAGAGGCCGTCGGAGGAGGTCGAGGAGATGTGCGTGATGGGGTACGACGTCGGCGAGGGGATCTGCAGCTGGTTCTTGAAGGACTTCCAGTAGCGCTGCTCGGCCGTCACCGGGGTCGGGCCCGAGGGCAGCTTCACCTGCGGGAGGGGTCCCACGGTAGCTGCCATTTTGGTTGTGTTTGTTGGGTTAAGATCGTATGTGTCTTTTGATCGTGCAGAGGTAGAGTAGGGGCGCAATTGGGGTGGTGGTTGCCTGCAGCGCAAGAAAGTGAGGGTATCGTCGTGATGGACGCGGGTAAATATTTTTTTTGGACGTTGAGAGCTTCTGGTAAGGAAAAAAAAAAAGATCTGAATTGAGAATTTCTTTGGACGCTATGCTGTTCTGGGACTAGCGTGCACCCCACATTGCCGATAAGATAAGCCGCGGGGCCGGGGAGCTCAGGTCTGGGAATTCTTCAAAGGAAGCTCATGGCAAATTGAAGGTTAAGCTCATGGGAAAGGGATAGAATTCCATGGCCTGAACGATGAAATAAGTGTAACAGAGACCATCATTCTAATGAATGCAAATGTTGATTTTACAAACCAGTAATGCTTCGTTGCAAGCTCTCTAGAGTCTTACAGCAACAGTCTCTCCATAAGCCTCAAGCTTCCCTTTCACCCAAGCTCAACGACAGCTTCAACACGACCTCATCCCTTTCCTCCCTTCCACCAAAGAAGCCGTCACCTGCCATCGTCGACACCCACAGACGACCGCCAAGAACCAAGACTTCCCAGCCCGACCCAGGAACATCAACAAAACCGTGCAAATCTACTACCCCGCGGTCCAAAAAGTATTCCTACCCAGCTTACCTTTCCCGCGCCACTCTAGGCAAACAGAAATAAACGAATGCGCCTCCCAAAACCACAATCCCGCAAACTCGGCAAACACACACCCCTCTATAAGGCAACATCTGACCGAACCACACTTCCCACACTCCCCTTCACCTGTCCAAAACCCTCGCCCGCAGAACATGCATCCCAGAACCATATCCAAACCCCCCGTCCCATGGTAAAAATAAAGAAAAGCTTTCCTCTTGCCTGCTCACCGCCTCGATTGTCATGTACAAAGTGCAGGTGCAACCCACATGTCATGTCAGCCGCCTGCGTCTTCGCTGTCTCACATCACGACAAAACTTCAGACGGCCATGAGATCACCATACATACCCTACGTTAGGCACGCCGTACAACTGACTGCAAACCTCCGAAAAACGGAGGCGCGCACCCGTCTGATCCAATGTTGCACCACTTGCGCCCGGGCTGGGCATCAAAAAAAAGTCTAATACCCAAAAACTCTAAATAGGATAAACAGCTGTTTCTCCAAACATTTGGTTAACCCACCGACAAAACGGCCGTCTTGGCCGAAACTCACGATGTGTCCGTACGGGCGCCGCAAAACGCCCATTGAACGGTTCGCACGGCACGGTCAGACGGTGAAAAGCCCGACGGTAGTGTCACGCGTCTCACCGCAACGCGGTTGAATGACGTCGCCAAGCATGTGGGCGACGTAAGAATATGCACATAGGGACGAGTAGTTGCAAAAAATGTTTGAACCTTCTTTAATTCTCATTGACCCATAATAACCTTAGTCTGATCTATGTAACACGCTGATAAAAGCATATTCAAAACGAGGCGAAGTCTTGAATCGGGTATACCATCCTCTCTCTTAGTCATCCCCTTTAGTTGTCGACAGAACCGTAAATGGTCTCCATCAGAATGCCTGATTTGATGGTTAGCATTGCAATGTGACGTTGGTGGTGGTTGAATTGAAAACTTACCAGTAATCCTGTAGGGGTCGGCGTTGGAAGCGGGACGACGGTCCTCGAAGTAACCGTAGCCCTTGGCGGCGCATTCTCTGGGGATACGGATGGAAGCACCACGGTTAGCAACTCCGTAAGAGAACTGGTCGATAGCTCCCGTCTCGTGGCGGCCAGTGAGACGCTTCTCGTTACCCTCGCCGTAGACGGCAATGTGCTCCTTGTGGCGGCCCTCAAGCTTCTTGATGGCAGCCTCGATGTGCTTCATGCCACCCTCAACACGCATCTCCTTGGTGGAGAAGTTGCTGTGCAGACCGGCGCCGTTCCAGTCACCGGGGATGGGCTTAGGGTCAACGGAGACCTTGGCGCCGAACTCCTCCGCAATACGGGCGAGCAGGAAGCGAGCGAGCCACAGGTGGTCACCCATCTCAATGCCGACGCAGGGGCCGACCTGGAACTCCCACTGGGCGGGCATGACCTCGGCATTGGTACCAGAGATCTTGACGCCAGAGTACAAGCAGGCCTTGTAGTGGGCGTCGACGATATCACGCTGGACGACCTTGCCGGTACCAACACCACAGTAGTAGGGGCCCTGAGGGGCGGGGAAACCGTTAGCAGGCCAGCCGAAGGGGCGGTTGCTGAGGTCGAGGAGAGTGTACTCCTGCTCGAGACCGAACCAGGGCTCGTGGGCGGCGTGAGCCTCCATGAGCTTGGCGCACTCATGTCTGTAGTTGTACTTGTTGGGGGTTCCGTCGGCGTTCCAGCACTCGGAGAGGACGAGAATGTTGGGGGATCCACGGAAGGGGTCGGGGAAGACGGCAACGGGCTTCAGGTAGACGTCAGAGTTGTCACCGGGGGCCTGGCCGGTGGAGGAACCGTCGAAGTTCCACATAGGAAGGTCTTCGGGGGTGTACTCCTTCTCCTTGAGTGTCTGTAGGCGCACATTGTCAGTATCGTTGTTGTGAATGTGGCGTTATGATGCAAGTCTGGGCAAGGTGAATGCTCGGCGCGTGGCCAACTTTGGCCGGCAAGGCTGACATCATGCGATGCGCCTTGTCGTCGGACTGACGATGCTCAAGCGGGGAGCTCCAATCGCTCATTCGAGGGCTCTGGGTCTCGGGCCCATCGCCAGTGGGGTCGTGACCGCTATCACGTCGCGCCGGCGGCTGGCCAACCAGCAAAAAGGATGCGCCCCGACGGCGAGCGGACAAAGACACCTCTAGACTTTGTTTGCAGGACCTGCAACACCCGAGATACCGCGTTGAACCCTGCAGCTGGAAGCAAGGCGAGGCCTCGGAGTCGCTGCAACAGCCAGGTGGGGTGGGGTTCCTTGCAGAACCGAGTCGTGTGCGAGTCCTGTCAGCCAGCAGCCCCGGCAACTGGCAATCACCAGAAGCCCAGGCGAGCAGAGCTGAGCAGGTACGTACAACGACCGCCAACCCAACACCCAACACAGCATCCGCGGGGCAGGCGGTGGTTTGACCCCCGCCAAGCCCCAGTGCTTGCCGTCGCCGCAACCTGCAGCAGCAGCCCGCCCAAATTCCAGTCCGGGGCAGACTCGGAGACCCCCCGAGGGAATGATTCCTCAAAACACGGGGCCGCTTCCCCAGCTTTGTTGCGCCCGTCGCCGCAGGTCGTGAGAGGCATTAACCGGCTCAGCTGCAACGCGTGGCGGGCCAACGCTGGAAGAGGCGCATCCTTTTCTTCGTGTAAAGGATTCTCCGGCTGCAGCAGTGCGGGCGATTTTGCGGGCGGCGAACCGAGCCAACGCCCGGCGGGTGTGACAAAAATGGAAAAAAAAAAAAAAAAAAGACTGAGACGCGGCTTATCGGGAAAAAAGACATACCCTTGACTTGGAGCGGGTCTCGCCGTCAGCATCGATCCAGATGTACTCGGCCATGATCTGGCCCTTCTGGTCAAGCTTCAGGTACTTGGCCAGCTACACAGGTAGTCAGCATATTTTGTTCTCGTGTAGATCGAAACTGATGACGGGATCAGCGTGGACGGGTGGCTCTCACGGTGTTGGGGTTGGAAACCACGGCAGCTTCTGTCGCCTGTTGAGGAAGTCATGTTAGCACAGGTTCCATATAGGATTCTTCCGCAAAACCGCATCGACCAGCGAGGGGCAGATCGACCGGGTCACGGTAGGTAGGAATGACGTTGGGTTTTTCTGCGCAGAAAAGTGCAGCAGCAGGAGGACTCACCATTTTTGCGGTTTGTGTGTGTAAAAGTTAAAAAGGAAGAAGATGGATAACAAGCTCAACGGGTCAATTGAGGATCGAGGAAAGGTTCAAGCAGGTAGATCTATAGATCTAGAAAACGGGAAGACGAGAGGATATAGGATAGAGGATGAGTGAAAAGTAAAGAGCTGCGATAAGGGAACAGACGCCGGGGCGGTTGAGGGTTTTATGTTTTCGGTGGCCGTGTCCGGGAGGAAGGCATGGGCTGGGCGACTTGGACAAGGTGACTGGCGGCGATGCCTTTGAACCCAGCTATCTTGGGCGGGATATTGCGTACCTTTGCCGTACCGACTGAAGATGAACGTACCCGATCCCGCCAGGTACCATCAGGATACTTGGGATGACCGCATCTTGCCTCGTCTGGCCTTTGACGCGCGTGGTACAGAGGCGTACTGGGCAGGCGGGCTGGGTATCCGTACCTTACCGTCCAGAAACTGGGTAGGTAGTAGGTTCCTTCCACCTCTGTCCGGCGGTCGAGGTACCTACCTCCCTCCCACACTGAGGTGCTAACCTGGAGGTCCAGGTCTCGTCTCCAGCAGCAGCCCAGTAGTGGGTGTCCACTGCCCACACTTTCCCTCAGCCCAAGATAAGGCCTGCCCATCGCGGCTGCAGGGGTGTGGCTGGTTCTGGCTGCTGGTATCGATTGCGGTGGGGTGGAGGGGTGGGTGTGGTGGGGTGTGGACCCGGAAACAGCAGCCCTGTGATTCGCTCGCCAGCGCTGAGTTTGGGGGACCACAGATACATGCCACCTGTGGACGTGCCTTCACAGTGTTCCCAGGGTCTCAGAGACGCCCAAATGACTGACTTTTTCCCGGCTTCAGGACCGTACTGGCCTCGTCAATTTGCACCGTCCGTCATCGTGCCTTTGAAGCGACGTACCGGCAAATGTACCACAGTGTCCCCCCTCCCCGTCCAAGGCCCCGTCGGCCTGTCCTGCACCAACGGCCATCATGTCTCCAAGAGAAACGGAAATGCGACGGGCGGATCATTCACCCCTAAGGGTATCGTCGACTTCATCGTCGCCATGCAGCGAGCTCCTCTTTGCGCCTCCATCGAGGTGGTTTTGTTGTGTCAACCCTAGTCCCCAAGAGTCAGAGACCGCTGATAGGAAAATAAAATCCAAAACCACAACCAAGGGTTGATGAAATTTTCGTGAAGCGTGTGACGATGACTTCGACATGCGCGCACAAGGGGGCTTGGAAAAGGGCCCGAGGGGAGCCAGTCAGCTGTCGCCGGAGGCAACCCGCCTACTGCAGTAAGGTACCTACCTCAGGTAATGTGCCTTTTACGCAAAAATACGCACCACGCAGCGCAGCGCAACACGACGAGAACCAGCAGCAGACCTCAGTCAACAATGAAGAACCTAAGAAAGCCATAGTGACACAGACTGCCGTACTGCAAGTACTGGGTACCGTGTCAGTGCCAAGCGTAGCCCTTCCCGCGCCTCATGGCCCCTCCAAAAGCGCGGTCCATCAACGCGGGGTACGTACCGGTACATCCACGCCTGCCTCGTCTCGCTCCACTGGGGCTGTTTCTATCCTTGGATCACCTCAGTTGCTGAGGTGCTCGTGTGTCGAATCCTCGCTGTTGCTCTCGCCCGCCCGCTGTAAAGCTCTTTGGCCGTCGCCTTCGCCGTCGCTTGTCGCTGTCGCCTGCCCGTAGCTCCTGGGATTAAGATGTGGTGGTGGTGGTGGTGGTGGCTGTGGCACCGGCCGTTCAGGCTCAATTCAAAGGCTCCAAAACCAAGGACGACCGAATTATTCCTGGGTCTCACTGACAGTCCGCGGTCAGTTTCCCTATCGTTCCAGAATCCAGACCGCCCATCGCCTGCCTGCCTGCGAGCGGCAGCCGCAGCCTACTGGAACTTTGGCTCCCAGAAACGGCCGCTCATGAGTAAGATTTTCCACCACGCACTTGCATGCGCTTTGCTTGTTCGCGTTTCTGTGTTTCGTCCCATGCCCGTCTCCAGTCTTCGTCTCCAGCAGATCTCATCTCACCATTCCAGCTTCCAGACAAATCTCTAGTCAGGTCTTCCCGAGACAGCTTCCCAAACCTTAGCCTTTGTAGACAATGTTCGGCATGTACACAAAACAGACAACCGGCTCCGTCATCTCGGCCATTCCCCCGCGCTCAAGGCAGGACTAGACAGGCCTTGACCCTCGTCTGGCGGTTGTGAATACCCCGAGAGAGGAAGAGACCGTTGCTTGCACCTATGTAGGTTCCGCGCCGACGATCGCCTGGCTGTATTGCGACAACCTGCATATTCCTGGCGCTGAGTTTTCGGAGCATTGTGCGCTACCACTTGTTTTTTGGGGGGTATCGTGAGGTACCGAGACCTTGACTTCGTCCTTGGCCACGACCTTGACCTTGACACCCCGCCAGAGGACCCTAGAAAACGAGACATCGTGGCCCAGCCACTCACAGTCTCATCTTACCAGCGCCGATATCAGTGTCTTTTCATCGCACAAATCCTCTTATCCCGCCGCCTGGCGCAACTGTCGCCGCGGCGCACGCCGTAGTGCGCTAATTCTCCTTCCTCATCAATCTCCCACCCTTGCCATGGCTATGCCTGCTGGCGGCACAGATAATCATCCTCTAGGAGTTGCTTCCTTCGTGCCGCCTGTTGTTGGCCAGATTGGAAGCTCCGGCCTCGCCCACCGACCGAGTGCGCGGCGTGTCGTTCCACCCCATATTGACCGCGTTCCGGCAGTGATATCGAGACAACCCTCTCAACGTTGACTGTCTTGCAGTTTGTGCGCCTGTAACCCCTCGGTGGAGTTAAAAACCTGACCCTGAATGCGTTTAAAGGTATCTGTACTTCTGTGCGCATCTTGTGGCATCCCAATCAGGACCATTAAAACCCGTCGGTCACATCTCCCACTCAAAGCTATCGACACAAGTCGACCCATTTGTGATGCGGCGGCGAGGGGCAAAGGTGGGGTCGGTGTTGCTCCGGGCTAGACGTAGACACTCCGGAATCCAGACGTTAGATCTGGAAGTGTGGTCAGTGCGATGGCTTCGTTTGTCGGTATCCTGTGAGAGAAGCCGAGTTTACAACACGTCTCGAGTCATTTGGGGGGTTCAAGGGAACCCCGTATTGCGCGCTCACTCCGACAGCGGGAGGGCCGTCTTCCCCAAACCTTCGGGAATCACTAGCAGCAGATAGGCCTTCCGGCCAATATTCGAGCTTCTTTTCGTCAGCGAACCCCCAAACTTGGTCTCCACGAAGCGACGACCATGTCGAAGCTATCTTCGGAGGCAGCGCCAATCCGCATGGGTATGGCCCTGCTGCCCTGCCGTGGCCCGTCTCCTGCAAGCCTTGAGTGAAATATCTGGCTGATATGCAGCCCCAAACGTCCAAGAGACTGCAGCATGCACAAAGCTGGAGTCGCCCAGCGCCCTAGGGGAAACCGCTGGTTTGATTTGATGCTGCTGACCATATGGTCACCGAAGTAGATCAGGTCACCTTTTTGTTGCTCAAGTTCCTCGACAGGATCGAGATGCCGACCTGTCGTTGGTGATGTCGAGTCTCCAGTCAGTCATATCAACCACACATGCCCCTCCGATACGGCGGTATCAAGATGGGCTCCCACTCCCCCGCAAATCAGCACGCGACAAGGTAAGACCCGTACATCGTACGCGGCGGTATCTGTACCGCAGCACTCGCGGATAGACAATTACCCCCAACATTGTCATCCCAACATGCGCCTTGTGTCCGTCAACATTATCGGGCATCGTGTATCCTGGGATGCCGCTTGCCGTTGCCGCTCCCAGACGAAGTTCAAGTAAAACTTTGATGATTCCATTATGGAACTCGTTCTCCAGATGTGACCTGCAGGAGACCTCCATCCCGGGTGTCTCCAAACCATCAAGTGTGGGACGCTAGTGGATGGATGGCGCATTTTGCATTGCTGGCTTATCGTTGGGCGCTGATTGGTCGGAGCCCAAGTGCAGAATAATTGAATTCTCTCAAGAGCTGTTTCGGTTCCGTCTTCTCCTTAAAGGCAGACATTAATCGCTCAAGAGGTCCTGATTGCTCGTTACGCTGCCGACTGCTAAGCACATTTACCTCTCTTGTCATTCGCAACTCCAGGTGACCTGCCACGATGCGCAGCTTCACGGGGTGTCGTTGGCCTCGGTGAAGTGGGTGACTGACCTGAGCTTACTTGGTGGAGAGCCGCGGTTGTGACATGGGGTCACTGCGAACCAGAAGTGCAGGCAAAGGTACCACCCATTTCGCCGCAGAAAAAAGGGCTGTCCACGGGCTAGTGCCGCAATGTTGGATTCTGGAAAAATGTGGATGGAGCAGCCGTGTTGGGTTGGGCGCCGGCCCGGCGGGGAGGGGGTGGAAGTGGAATCGTGGATGGATGGATGGGATGTTGGCCGTCAGTTTGATTGACCAGCACTGCAGAATCTGCCACTTTTTCCAGGGTCGCCGAGACCGGGCATGGAGCGGCAACGGCACCTCAGCGGCAGCGCTTTTGCGGACGGCTGGACGGCTGCCCCGACCGGACAAGACCGCGGTGTCCGTATCCCACATCGGCAATCGCCTCGACCGCCCCATACCGACCGATCCTTTCCTGCGACCTCTTTGAACGTCAGTTCTGGGCTTGCTGTATGCGCAGCGCTTTCAACAACGACTGCTTTGTGTTGCGGCATTCCTTTTTCTTCCTTATCTCGAACGCATGCGAAAATTCGTCATTTCCCATCGTCCGAACTCTCCTGAATAACGAGGATTCGCCGGTCTCATCGCTGAGTGGTCGGCGTTGACACACAGTTATTGTCTGATTGGTCGGCGCCCACCCGCCACGATCGGGACTTGGCTGAACACTGCCGGGGCACCTGGGCGAGGGCATGCCAGGGACCCGATCAAGTCTCTCACGAGATCACAATGACGTCTTTGGGATGGTCGGTTGGGTCCTCGACGATCCAGAAGAGCGGCGATAACATCATGGCGACGGGTGTGACCTCGTGCAGGACCCAGAACGGCTGATGGAGGCAATTCGGAGGGCCTCGGCCGGTGGCATCAAGACCGCTTCCGTGACGTCGGCCGCGGTGTACGGTACGGCAAGCGTCGGACAGGCTTCGATTGAACGTGGAGACAAAGTTGTCACAAATTCGGGGTCTCGTGTCGCTGGAACTAGTTGGGAATCTTCTTTCAGGGGAATGCATCTCGGCGCGGCAAGCGCCACATGGAGAGACCGAAGGCACTGCGTACAAGACAAGCTCGACCCGACGGCATGCGCAAGCGTTGTTGGCTCAGGCGGCTTGGAGCTCAGAGGTCAGACTCATTGTCCAGGCTCGGGTCCGGCTGCGAGCCCACAGCAGGGCGCAGTCGACATCGTCAACTGAGGTGGGTTGAGTCAGACTCGTGTTCGGCCGGCGGCGGCTCTTGTTTATTTTCGGACCATTGTCCCGGGAAGAGCGGTGGGCGGGCACTGCGATAAGGTAAGGTAAGGCTCGTCAGGAGGGTGTTCTGGATCTCCTAGGCACTGACCGGACTGGGGCTGCGTCTGACTTGTGATTCCGAGAGGGTGTTGCATTTGGAGAAAACAGTGGACTGCCGCCAGTGCGCAGGTGTTCGCATGCACACTGTGGGGGAAATAGGGGTTGGCTGGGTGAAGCTGGAGCGGCAAGTGCAGCCTCCCGCTTCGACGTCGCTGCTTCCTGCAGGAACTGCAGCCAACTGGTCACATGATGTTTTGATATTGAGGAAACTGCAATGGAACATCTTCAGATTGGAAAGTGCGATCGGGCTCCTGCCTCCTGCTTGCCTTGCGCTTTTTGTGTGCATGGACTGGACCTTCCACGTGGATCGAAGTGACCCTGCCTGGAAACCCTGAGCTTTGCCATTTTGTGACTCCTGCTTCAGTGTTTGCTACATTGTTACGATCCCCACTTACCAACAGATCACCACCACCGACTCTCCAGCCATGAATTGGACGGAGGGGGCTTTGGCTCGCCATTCGAGAGGCCCAGGATGGAAGTCAGACGTCGCCCGCCAGCAGGAATACTTCGCAAAGGTTCGGGCTGGCAGACGCGAAACCTCAAAGCCCGATATCAGCTCTATCTCGTTCTTCCAACGCCACTCTCCCAATTCTCCAGTCCAACTCCAGAAAAGCTCCCAAGCGCATCACGCGCCCTCGACGCCGCACGCACAAAGTCACCTGAGCCATCAGAGCAGTCAAAGACGCCCTGGTTACCGGAGGGACTCGGAGCAACTGCAGCGTGGAGATGGTCATGTCGGTGGCTTTGTCAGCGCCCGGTCTCTTGCAACCGTGAACCAGAGTGCCAAGAGACAGCGCATATCAGATCCCGACGACGCTTTCGAAGCCAAGAGGCGCAGGCTTCTGAAGGTTTCAGACTGGGCAGGTCTCAACATGCAAAAAGCACTCTCCATGGAATTCCCAGTCCACGAAAATCGGGCGGGCAAGATGTGGAACTTTCACAGGAAACAAACCACGAGAGACCATGGCCCTTTCGTGGACAGAAATGGACATCCAGCACAAGCATCGAGAATACGCCTGCTTTCAAAACAGGGCAGCACGCACCACGGAAGTCCCAGCATACACATCAGAATCGGGAGCGACGTTGAGAATGGAGGATCAAGCCAATACACCATCAGCAGCCCTTGCAAGAGACTCTCCGGGAACAGGTCTATGTCGAAAATTAAACGTCTGTCAGGCCATGAATCGTCAGCTGGGTCTTAGGAAGCCTCGCGACGTCAGGCTGACCAGCCTGCAAAACAGAGACATTCTGAACGCGTTGCTTCGGCCCATGACCGCCAGTCAGCCGTGCACGGGCTACGAAAGAATCGCGACTACCAGGACCATGACCAATTCGCTGTTGATAAGCTTCCGCAGCCATCTACTTCGAGACACTTTCGACGGGAGGGCAGTAGCCTACGGGTCGAGACTACACCCTCCGTCGTGCATCATCCTATACCACGCAGAGTCAGCCAATTGTTACTGACGGACAATCCTGGTATTTGTGGATCGGAGATCGAAAGCACTGCCGGGGAGGTTGGGCAACCTCCTGCACCAGCCGTCCCTCTCTCACAGATGAGAGAGGATCAGCGTTGGCAGAACGCGCTCAGGGCGATGGAGGGTCATTCCGAGAACTTTGAAGAGCAGCACTTCAACAAATCTAGCGCCGATCCGCAGATCAGTCCTGGTATTAGCGAATTACTACACACAAGCCCATCGCCAATTTCAAGCAGCAAGCTGAGCGAGGGACATGAAGCGAGATATGACGGTGACTCAATGAGCAACGATTCAGAAAGCACAAAGCCAGAAATGAGAGACCAAGTTATCTACGGACCCAGATTCGATTACCCACCTATGAGTACTTCTTCTGACACCCGACAGCCAGATTCCTGCCAAGAATCGAGTGCGGCAAGTGACCAGGCGCCTGTAGCTATCGAAAATGCACCTCAAAGCTACCATACGTTGGATTCTTCCGGTCCTTTAATGCAGTCATCACCTCCCCTGCAGCTTGTGACGGATTCAAGTTCGTCTTTCTGTGCCTTTCCGGAAGAAGATGGTCTCGATGAGCAGCCTGCGGATGAAGGGCAACGCATTATCACAGGCGCTCGTTCGTCTGACGAAGACCTAGGCGACTTTGCACCTCATGATCAAGGCTTGAGCAGGGACCATCGGATTCTGGACGGCCGGTTGACCAGCGAGACGAAGTTGGACCTCGATGGCACTGCACAGTCTGACGAACCCGAGAAACCGATGTTTGCGTCTCAGATGATCGAGCCAGAAGATTCCCAACCTGTGCCGGTGATCGAGAAAGCGCGAAAGGAAGCAGAAGAGGAGGCTGAATGGATGAACTTCATATTTGATGGTGACATCGACGATGCTGAAGAGGCCGCATTTCAAGAGGCAGCGCAAGAGGCCGCGCGAGCCATACGGCCTTCCAGCAGTGCTTCCGAGGTCCCGATAGATAGTTCAACCACTTCGAGCTCTAATCACTATGCGGAAACGGTGGCGACCTGTGGCACGTCTACGTCCCGGGGGACAAACGGCAATGTTTTCTCCTCAAGGTTCTCTCCCGATCCACACTTCGGCCATCCTGCCAACAGGACCCCGTTTCCTCCAAAGTTCTCGTCAGATCCCGACTTGAAATTGTCGTCAATGACGGGAGCTTCATCACTACCCGGCTACTACTCACGTACCAACATCGACAACATGGCTGATGGGGCTGCTTCGGAGCTAACGATAGACAATGCCTCAATTATCGCCCAACCCCCTCAATCAGAGTTGAGCGAAGAAGCTGCTTTCACGTTTACACAGCCCAAGAATTTCGTCGGCAGTCGAGTTACCTCGGCAAACCCAATTTCAACGACACTGCGCAGCAGCAAGTTAAGCGCGCTAGCCAAACCCACCAGAGGACGCAAGAAGAAGAGCCACCACCCGCAGGCAAAGAGGTCTCAACCACCCAGAGACGGCAGCGCATTTATTCGGGCTCTTCCCAATCACGACGACGATCCGATTGATGGTTCAGACGATTAATGAGATGGATTTCATGATATCTTGGAGGAGCATCAGATTCAATTTTGGGACGCACGGCGTATCATGGTACTATGAAAGGCACGAACGAACTGGCGTGGCATCCTTTGACATTCGTGGAATATCGACCGCTTTTGGAACCAAGCTCTATGTATTCTAGACGAACTCGTGCATGTACAATACAAGAAGAACCAACCCAACGGAACACAAGCCCCAAAACCTTTACTTTATTGCGAGTTCACGTAGGCTCAGCCGTCTTCGCATCTACAGTCACCTCCAGCCAACCAATTTCGTCTTCTGCCCACATAAAACACAGCCTTGCTAAATTCCTCGACTACTTCACGAACATCACAGGAACCTTATCGTTGTCGTCGGCGTCGTCTACTGTCGAAGCAACAAACGATGGACGAACAACAAGAAGAATGAGAGAATGATTCGACACGTATGTTCTGTTAGTCCCAGCGAATGACCCGCAACGCGCTACCGGTAGCGTGCATATTCGACCGGAGCAGCGTGGGCACTACAATCCTGTTCACCTACGACAACTCTTCACATGTGGTAGTAGTCTGAGGAGGGCCAGTGCATGTGGAAGCTGATGTTTGAACAAGTCTATGTAACTGAGCACCGAAAAGTACATACATCGAAATTCTGCGGAAGAAAAAAAGAAAGAAAAAAAGTCCATCCATCCCCAAGCCGGAGCAACAAGAAAAAACCAGATCCCTTTAACAAAACCCCTTTGTGATGACTGCAGACTTCAGCGCCAGGCCGATGTCGAAAATTTGACAACGCGGAACACAACCCCTGTTTTTCGTCGGTGGCCTTGCAACGGGGGGCAATGGTGGTGGCCTCCCGTAGATCCAGCTCGACTTTCGTTTTTTGGTCTCATGAAATCATGCGGTCTATCTTTTTTACAGCGTGTGTGGAAGTGACCGGGAATCAATATTCTCGGTCTGTCAAGCGCATAGGCTTAGAAGAAGCCGAAGGCGCGGCCGTGGCGGCGCTGGTGGTGGGCTGCAGCGGCCTCGCGCCTCTCCTCGGAGGAGCGCTTCTTGGCGGCGGGGGCCTGGGTGGGGACGACGGAGACGGTCGCGGTGAGGACGGAGGTGACGGCTGTGGGGCAGCTAGACGCGGTCACTGTCACCGTGACCGCGGATGGGCAGCTGCCCTCGTCGCCGACGCTGCCGCCGTTGCCGGAGCCAGAGCCAGAGCCACCAGAACCGGAACCGGAACCAGAGCCGCCGGAGCCAGAGCCAGAACCGCCGGAGCCGGCGCCAGCGCTGGGGAGAGCGGACGCGATCGTAGTCGCAATGGCGCCGGTCTGAGAGGGGCTGATGGTGACGACTCCAGTCTTGTCTCCAAGGGTCACGGTAATGACAGAGACTTGGCCGGCGGGAGGGGCAGTGGGAGCAGGGGCGGTCACGTACACCGTGGTGACCTTGGGAGGCAGGCCGCTCTCAGCGGGGAGAGTAGAGACGACGGCGGAGGTGACTGGGACAGTGCCGGAGGGGCCTGCAGTCGGCTGGAGGGTGATGGTGACCAGAGACACGACGGGAGAGCCCTCAGGGGGAGCGAGGGTCATCGAGATAACAGAGGTGACAGGCTCGGAGGCGGCGGGGGCAGAAGGAGCAGCGGCGGGAACAGTGGCGGTGACGTACACAGTCGAAACCACAGGCTCTCCGCCGGGGGTGATGGCGGGAAGGGTAGAGACGACGGCGGAGGTAACGACGGAACCTTGGTCAGAGACGCCGGGCTCGTTGGTGGGAGCGGGGGGCTGGCCGGTAACGAAGATCGTGGTGACCTTAGGGGGCTGTCCGCTCTCGGCCGGGAGAGTAGAGAGGACGGCGGAGGTGGCCACGGAGCCAACAGCCTCAGAGGCGGCGCCACCCTCGAGAGTCTTGGTGATGTACACAGTCGACACAATTTGTCCACCCGTGGCATCAGGAACAGTGGTAACGACAGCAGAGGTAGTCAGGGCAACAGAGCTGGCGACGGCATCGGCGGAGCTAACGGCGGTACCCTCGGGGGCAGAAGGAGGACCACCAGCAGAGCGAGTGACGAAGATTGTGCTCACAACGGGCTCGCCTCCAGGGGTAACGGCGGGAAGAGTGCTGACCACGGCAGAGGTAACGACAGAGCCCTGGTCGGAGACGGGAGGCTGGGGCTCGTTGGAAGGAGCGGGTCCGCCAGCAGAGCGAGTGATATAGATGGTGGAAACGATCTGACCTCCAGTAGCATCAGGGACGGTGGTGACGACAGCAGAAGTCGTGAGGGAACCGACAGCCTCAGAGGCAGAGCCAACAACTTCGGAAGCAGCGGGGACCTCAGCAGAGCGAGTGACGAAGATCGTAGAAACAACCTGGCCACCAGTGGCATCCGGGACAGTGGTAACGACAGCAGAGGTGGTGAGAGCAACGGAGCTGGCGACGGCGTCGGCGGAGCTGACGGCGGTACCCTCAGGGCCAGAGGGGGGGACACCAGCAGAGCGAGTGACGAAAATGGTGGAGACGACTTGGCCTCCGGTGGCATCAGGAACGGTCGTCTCGATGGCAGTAGTCTCCACGGCGGCAGTGGTCTCGGGGACGGCGGGAGTCTGAGAGGGGGCGGCAGTCAAGGAGATGAAGGTAACACCACCGGTACCGACAGTGGCGCCAGCATCAGGAGGCAAAGTGGTGGTCGCGATGACGGAGCCACCATCAACGGGAGGAACGGTGCCGGAGGGAGGCACAACAACGGTCTGGGTCAGGGTGACAGGGACAGAAACAGTGACAGTCGTCTGCTCGTTGGCAGCGTTCTGGCAAGCGACAAACTGAGTCTGGCACTGGGTAATGGCGAAGTTCTGTCCGGCGACGCTCTGGCACTGGGTGAACTGCATGTTGCAAGCGGCCTTGCAAGCAGACTGGAACTGGCCGAACTGCTGGCCTCCGACCTGGAAACCGCCCTGCTCGCCCTGCTGAACGGCAGGAGGAGCGCCACCGAGACCAGAGATGAAGTTGAAGAAGGTTTGCTGGGAGATGATGATGATCTTGGGCTGCTCAATGATGGTCACAGGGCTGGCCGTGACGGTGCGTTCGGTCGTGATAACATCGGTTACAGTGACATTGTTGTCGTTCGTGGAGGTGACAGTGGCGACCTCGGTGAGGGTCGTGACGGCAGGGACCGCCGGGGCCGAGGTGTTGAGGAAGATGCCCGTAGGCGCAGCGGAGGAGACCGCATCACCGGTACCAGTCGAGATGCGCGGCGGGATGTTGATGCTGCTGAGAATCGGCGACGGCTCAGCTTGACGCCTCTGCTTGGCAAGACCAAGCTCTGCCAACAGGCAGACGAGAAGGGCGGATTTGAGCAACATGGCGAATGATCGTGAGAAGTCGAAGAGAAGCGGTTTGCTAAGTGGTTGAAAGTTGGATCGGTTTGTTGGGAAGGAATGGACTGAAGCAAGGGCCCTTCAAGGGTTTGATGGGCGACTAGCACCTGGAAGAGAATGACAAAGTTCAAAAAACTGAACGGGAAAAGAAAGAACTGGCAAGAATGTACCAAGTGATGGAGAGCTGAGGCTGCTGAAGCAAGAAAGAAACCACCTCGAGAGACGGGAAGGACGGCCATCTTTAAAAGCATATGGCTCCCAGTTCAGCCGGAGGAGGCTCTCCCATGCCAAGGGCCGTCGACCCTTCGATGGATCGGGCTTGCCTCCTGACCCAAGCCTGCTGGCCTGCTAGCCAGCTGTAGGACGGGTCAACCATCGCTTTGGGTTAGCCATCGTGAGACGTTCGGGCAGAGAGCGGGCAGGCGGCGGGGCCGGGGTAGGGGGATGAGCTTATCGTCGTCTGGTGTTTACGATTCCAAGAGAGGGGTGGTGGAGGGGAGTGGAGGCGCGAGACTGGGGGCGCGAACGGAGTTTTTTCCCTGGCAGGATCGATTGAGGGATTGGTAGAGCAGGCCGGTGGTTTGGCGTACACGAGTGTTTCCCGAACAGTCGATGTGAAGGCTGAAGGCGGTGGTGGCTGGAATGACGGGGGTCGACGGAGGAGGTCCAAGGATGAGCGGGGATGTGCCTCAATGTCTGTGGGTTCCTCGGCGGAGAGAGTGCGTAAACGGTATAGTCAGGGCCGCTGGCAGGGCCTATATCAGACTTAGCAGAATGCGCGTCTCCTCTGCAGTTGCGGTGATGTTGGAGCGGAGCTCAATAAGTAAGTTTATGGAACAGTGATGAGATGCTGTGCAGAATGCAACGGTGACTGTAGATCCAAATGCTGAATCGAAGCCACAACGACGACGACTTTGATCGCGTTGACTGCATGCATGGTTGGCATTTGCAACTTTGCAAATGATCGTCCCGTAGCGTTCCCGTAAAGATCGACGACCGTCAACCGCTCTCTCTCATGCCGTCTCTTTCTCCTCCCTTTTTTTCTCCGAGCCGTGTCTGTAGAAACTCCACCCCAGAGAGACTATTTCAACAGTCCAAACAAGGCAGGCAGAGACCTCGTTTGTCGGGAGAAACGGTGGCGAAATGTGGGCTTGCTGGAAAAGCAAACATGGGATCAGGGAAGGAGACCCCGAGCAAAGACTTCTTTGGCCAGGGGAAGCAGTTCAGCGTCTGATGTTGTGATCCAATAGCATCACGGTTGAAAGAAAGCTCTGCGGGCATGCGCATAGCAGTCCAAGGAGGCGGCCTGGCAGCAGGAGATGTCGAATGGAGGCTCAGGGGCAGCGGGGTGGAGGAGGTGAGGTTCACTTTGAGTGCCCAGAAGAAGGGGGTTCGATGGTTCAGGAACCAACTGACGTCGGGATGGTGCCGGTCGGGGATGCGCATGATTTTCGAGATCAGTGAGGATCACCCGGAGAATTACGACCAATCGGGAGAGACCTCTCCCATGCAGTAGGACGCTAGTCTGCAGTCTTGATTATCTAATGCCCGCCAGCGCCCCACTTGGCGGGTTTGAAGATGGCAGCGGCCTTCTTGCCCTTCTTCGCAGCTGCACCTGCTTCCTCTTCATCCCAAACATGGTTCGCCCCCTTGACCCGGCTGTTCCTGTTTCAGCTGATCTTCCAAAGGGGAAACTCAGCCTCGTCCCAACTCCCCTTTCTGTGGCTTCTCGCCTGCAGCGTTCCAGCGAACACGGCGAACTTGCCCAGGCCCCTTGTCTCTTCCATGCTTGGTCGACACTCGACATCCACCCCGAGCCACCTTGCGATCCCCGTCCCTCGATTTTTTCACCGAACAACCCCAGATCACGTGTTGACTCTCCTCCCCTCTCTGAGTTTCTTCCCCCCTTCTTCTCCTGAGTCCAGGCCGCGGTTTTTCTCGGCCGGTCGATGAAGGCTGCTCCAATCCTTCCACGGCCGTCTGATTCTTCCATCTGATGTCATGTCGTCCGACCCCCTGGTCCCTGAACCCCTGCACCGGTTTCACAAAGGCTAATTGCAGGAGTCGTCTTTCGTGCAGACTTGGGACGACTGTGGACTGCACGCCACCCAGCCCTTCCCTTCCTTTCGTGATTTCTCCGATTGTCATAACACCGATCCCGAAGAATAGCATAGTCGTCCCGCCGGCGAGGTCATGTCCAGAGTCGCACTCAATAATCTGCTCTCGAGCCCTCTCTCTGGTGTCTTAAGGGCATGGTTGTCGTTTTGCGGCATATGTCCACGGAGATTATCCATTGCAACCTCTCCCATGAACCCCTCACGCCGAAACTTGGCTCATCGACCGCGCGGGCAGCCAGACGAACTCTCTGCCCTCCCAACCCAGCTCTCTTATGATCAGCACGATGCTGCTATGATCCGCGACACGTCAGTGAATAAGGTCTGGCTTGTGCGACCCATGCGGGAGATCGCAGCAGCACCCCGATCCACCCGCCACCACCACCACCACCACCACTACCCCTCGGTTTCGACGGTCTTCCCTTGTCTAAACAATTGATTGTTTAAAATTGCGGAAGGGGCCATCAAGCATTTGGATGAGACTGCTCTTGTAGCATCATCCCCGAAGAGGTATGTAGCTCACCAACGGTATAGACTCTTCTCGGCCTCCGCGAGAGGGTGTGGACTACGAATCCCTTCTCTTGGCGCTCCATCACGTCGACTTCTCACCATGAACAACACCTGAAGTTTTTCTTTCCTTTTCTCTAGAATGCGACTTTGCCGGGCTCTTGGCGAGTACCCATCCGTGGAGCCGCCTTTCACCCTGGGATCTGTCCCGATCCGGCTGCATTGCGCGTCGGCAGCCTGGCAACTCGTCGAACTCCTCAAAATACATGCATACCGAAGCGCCGATGGGTCTCTTTCACTATTGCTTTTCATTTGAGGTTATTGGCTTTAGAGTACCAGTCGAACCAAAGCTGCATGTTCTCTCATGTCATACTCCTGAAGACAGCCCGCTGCCGCCGACACAGGGTTACATCTTGCTGTCGCCGCCCCTCGATCGCCCGCGCTAGTGCTCAGGACTCACGTCCCCCTCCTCCTCCTCCTCCTCCCCCGCCAATATCTGCCCAATAGCTTGGATGAACTACACTGGACCTTCAGACAAACTCTGCTTCATCTGAACCTGCAAACTCCCTGGTGCTAATAGTGTTAGCGGGCTGCGGGCTGCGGGCTGCAGGGTCCCATGGTGTTGGCTGGGCTCATGGTGCAACGGAAAAGCAGCACCGCCTCGAAGGCACCAAGTCCCCTTCCTTCACTTCCATCACCTCATCCACCTCAGGCCGTTTTGTTCCAGCCCGTTTGTGGAAACGAGACGGCGGCGCCTAGCCCAAACGTCATGCGACCGCCACCGTCAGATTTAGCAGCACGGGAGATTCGTCCAGACCACGGGACCGACGAACGCCCACCTCAAGACGCCCTTGGAGCCATCAATCAGCCTTCAGGAAAGCCACACTTTGATTTGAGGACGCACCCATCCTCTGGCTGGAAGGTGTCTCGCCCTGCCGCCAACGCTCGGGGAGTTTATTGATAGAGCATAAACTAAGAACTGGGGTTGTCGCTGCGCCCTCCGACGATCCGGTCTGGAACAGTTTTCTTCTTCTGGTGAGGGGGATTTCTGGGGAACACCTACACAGCCTGCCTCTCCTACATCGCTACTCCCCTTCCCGTCCCACCAGATACGTCATGTTGGAGGGTTGATGTCGTGATCATCATTTTACATGGCCGGCACTGAAGGACTGCGATGCCACCGGAGTTCGAACTGACACAAGCCACAGGTTCTCGAAATGGCTCATCTCATCAGGAGTTCTTACATCAGGGTTGAGTTCCTGGTGCGTTATTTCTTATTCAGTGTCAGCCACCTTCTTCCGCTTGAGTCAAGCGTCACTGTCTTCCTTGCGATCATCGCCTTCCTTGTTGTCTTTGGTTTCCTTGTTGCCCCTGCTGTTGCCCTTGTCCCCATCGTTGGCGTCGTCTCCGTTGTCATCGGTCTCACCGTTGTCCTTGCTCTACGTCGCTATTGCTGCAGCCAGCACTGTCATTCTTCCATAGAGTGTTGCGGATCAGTGTCCACGGCTTGCTGTTGAAGATTCTTCCCAATGACACACGGGGCGCTCTAGGATGAACTCTAGTACACCTCTCAACAACCTGCCCCAATAGATGCACAATCCGGTCTACTACCAAGCAGCCACAAGTGTAGCTACAGAAAAGGATCTCCCCGAAGGCACACTCAGCAATGAGAAACCACAACTTGGCCTACGGATAGCTCATGAATCACCACCGTCGTGGATTCTGACTGTTTCGGTATGTGGGTGGTCCCCCGCCTGACATGTAGCTCGGGGGGTCTGCGTCGACCACACCGAGCTTGTCTACCTAGACAGGGGGGTCGACGTATATCGCTCATCGCAGGCTAAGCATAACAAGCACACCAATGCTTGTCGACGACTTTAACATGAAACTGCCGAATTCTGCGGTCCACCTGAAGCTAGCGTTTTCTCATGGTGACTCTGAAGAGGAGCACAAAGAAGAGTGTGGGCTTGGCAGCATAGCCTCTGGAACTTTTTGACGCTGTATCGACTTCGAACTCCGGGCAATGAGAAACACTTCCCACACATGCTGTATCTTGCATCGGAACTCGAAAAGACGTCTTGCCCAGCCGTGTGAGATTCAGGACTGCTTTCGGAACGGTCGCAATCTAAGACACTCGGGTGTCCGGTGCGTGCGTTGGACCTCTCCGTTCGATGGAAGAGACATATGTCCTTAGGGCAGACGGTAGTACAGTCCGAATCAAAAGTAGTAAGCTTAGTTTTACGATTCATAGACCCGATCTGGCGACCTTTATGGGCGACCGCCTACCTAAAGGTACTGATTAACGAGGTCTCATCGACAATTGAAGGGCCATTGGAAGTCCTCAAGCACACGTGATTGGTCTTTGAAACAAGCACATCAATGGTAATGGGCTACTAATGTATTTACATGGGTGCTTGGCTGAATACGAGGGCCGTCGATGAAGCAACACGGCGGTGCTGCATGTCTGAAAATGCGCGGACGATCTCACACACATTAAATATTGAAATTAGTCAAATCTTTCCATTGAGGTTCGGGGTTGAGCTCAATGAAACCTTAAGCATAGTTGAGATTGCAAATCTTCCACTCAGCTTTCTTACCGACTTTGTCTTTTTCGTCGGCAAATCATGTAAAGACACACATCGAGAACGGACTTTACTTTCACGGGTCAAAAATAGGCTCAAATTGTGGTGATGATTCACTCTTGAAGTATTCTTGCATCGATTCGTGTTTAAATACCGATGAGGCATTTCAGTTTTCGTCACAGAAGTTCTTATCCCAGAAGAAAACATTTTGGCATGTTGGTCTTGGGGGCTTAAATACAACAAATTTGTGTCACAGGTTTTTCCGAAGACTGACAACATGATCGTAGACCTCCCGATGAAGCAAGAACGTTGAAATACACCTCAGAATACGTTAACAACAAACGAGGAGTGTGCGACAATGGAGGACGTATGCATATCTAGACCAAGTCGGTTGACAACGTTCGTAGGAATGCTATGGAATATCGTTCTCATGACTTCACTACCCTCCTATTGAATCGCAAATGCAACGAATATCTCCACTTCAAGCAATTTGTTGTTGTGATGAATAAAATACCCTCAACTCGGTGAGTCAATTTATACGTGTTCCTCCACTGAATCCAGTCCGGGACAGCAAACCACCAAACCTGTCACCGTGCAGTGGCAGTGAGAAAACATCAAGTACGAGGATAGCGATTTCGCTACCCACAAGCGTGACTGCGTACATATGCATCGTCGGCGACTGGAAGACCACACTAGTAAAACTTACACTGAGCCTAACTGCTGAATACATCAGATGTGGCTGGAAACGTCGCCGTTATCGTACTGGAGCTCTTACACGGTACTATAAAGCAGGTAATTTAGCGGAGACGGATAAGTCAGGCAAGGAGTGAACCAGTTGCGCTTTTCGTCAAATCACATCTTCACTTCCAGCGTGATAATTGGCGTCATGTTTAATCCAGAGAACCTCCTTTTCATTCACCATCACCCTCCGCCTCTTGTTTAGCGGCTGCAAGTTTTGCTTCGTGGTGTGTTGGAGTCATGTATCGCTGTTTCTCACTGATTATTGCCGGAGAATAGTTCACATTAGCCGAGAACTTCTATCATGTTGTCGCAATAGGCAGGACTACATGTGTAAGATGTCACAAAAGTAGCGTTCATCGTCTCTCTCTGAAAGACCCAAGCTGACAGCATAACGTCCGTTGATTAGGTTTCAAAAGGCACTTGAGGCCTTCAGCTGGAGAGGCGACATCGGTCGCCACCATCAGATTTAATGCGAATAACATGACAGAACTGAAGGATGACAGATATCGGATATCTTGGTTTAAGGGACCGTATCATCTCAGTGACAGGGCAAGATAATAGAGCCGTCTCTAGGGCGAGCACAGCACAAAAACGGAAGATCGCTGGTGTTAATGCACAGTACTCGCAGGCCAGCTTCCTGAATATCCTGAACCAATTAAGTTAAATTTCCTAGCTAGTCCCCAGCACACTATGCCCATCTTGTGATGATGATCGAGGTCGGCTGACCCGCACTTACACACGGCGCTCGGTCGTCAAGGTCTCCACAACAACATGCGGGTCCTGCATGAGCACTCAATTCGCGCCAGTTGTCAACGCAGAACGCGATCCACTATCCTCGATAGTCTAGTGGTGAGGATATCGGCTTGTCATTCACACGATTCGCCGGGGACCGGGGTTCAATTCCCCGTCGAGGAGTTCTTCTTTTGCTTTTTTTGCTGTTTTTATTTCAACAAATTGTCATGACATTTCTATGCATAAGATGTAGGTTTTGCTATTTGCGTATGCTGGTTGCCTTGTAGCTTCCTTTATATGAAGTGAACTAAGTAGTGCCTCTAGCTTTTTTTTTGCCCAAGCGATCGATCCTCAGAGGGATATTTTCTGCGTGTCAGTAGGCTGTGAGTATGAGGCAGCAGTGAAGGCTGAATGAAGTATTATACAAAGCCTGCTCTCATCTCATTATTTATGTCTGGGATTCTCGTCCCTGTGTTGTAGTCACGCCTTTCTGTCTTCATATTATGCCCGCCAGGTATGCGGTGATTAGGGCTTCAAAGGATTGATTGTCGCTTTTGAACAATTTCGCAATTGCTACAGGAGGCTGAGCCTCGAGGTGCAATGCTATGGTGATAACCTCAAAGGAAGGCTTATCGCTGATCACTAACACCACACTCTCTTCTGATTTGCCTTGATAAGGCAAAGTATCTAAGTTGTAAACATCAGTTTCTTATCACCCGGTATGCTCACGGTGGGAACAGTCTTGTCAACAGAAATCAGCACCATTGAGAGGATTTGTTCTTCTCAAATCTTCTCAAAGGACAGTGGACAGAGAGGAAGTCGCCCTCCTACGACAAATTTGGTAATGTCGGCGCAAACAGTGCTCAATTATGATACGATATTGTGGCGGTGTTTTCCACTGTCGTCCCTGGGTCATCTTCTATATTGCTACTCGTGCTATGGCATCCACACTTCCTTACAGACAGCATTCCACTACGTGCTACTTCTTACTCGCAAGAAATTTCTTGAATCTTTCCAGCATTGTATCTGATCCGATCAACTTGCAGCTAAAGTAGGCGAGAAGACTGATGACTGCCCGGTGTTTGAGAGTCTGCAACGCCTCCTTGCGCGCTCTCTTCAGCGTTAAAGCCAGAAAACGGGGAGGGTCGCCAGCAGTGAGGAACACGTAATCCGTCATGAAGGGAATCATATACCAAGGATAGGCTGCCGCTTTTAGCGTTTTAGCAGCCCCACGAGCCAAAAGTTCGATCAAAATGGTACAGATGCGTGGGGCAAGGACAAGCAGTAGCATAATCCTGTTAATACCCTCTTGGCCTTGCAGGTGGTCCCGAAACCACAACAAAATCAGCCGTAAGAGCATCATGATGCCGTTCAGCCGTGTGGCCCGCGTTGATCTGACGTTAACGTCGACGAAGATGCGGGATTTTTCGAAGTAGTCGGAGATTACAACGCTTGTTGAGTAAATTCCACGTGCCGTCCGAATAGTTGGCCCCGTCTTCTTCATAATTTTCAAAAGATCGTCGGATGAAGGAATCAAATGATGAAGCTTTTTCAACTGCCAATACCCCGGATGGCTGGATTGCAATCCGCCCAAATATTCATCGTCTAGCCTGTCGGGTTCAATGAGACCATACATTGCTTCGGCACCTTTGCTTTCCGTTGTTCTTGACATGATAATAAGGAGAAACTGTGCTTTGCCGGAACGGTCGCCCAGGAGCACAGCTCCTCCCAGCAACTTGTTATTCCGGCCGTCGTTGTGTACAATGACTCGCGAGTATGGCCCCATGCTGCCACGTTCACTCCATGAACGCAAGACCTTGACGTCTTTAGGCAGATTTCGTATTACAACGGAGTACTCTCTACCCGTTTCTCGATGCATTGTGTAATTGCCGAACTTGAAAGCATAGAGTTCTTTTGGCGGAGATATCAACAGAAGCCGGTTGTCTGCAAGTCTCAGAGGAAGCTTGGCCCGTACGTAGAAACCCTCACAAGTCGGACTCAGAGGCAGGGCAACGACGCTGGCCGGGGTGTACTTATCCCAACATTGCAAGAAAGCATATGGAAAGTCTGCGGAGGATCCAAGTGGGAGTTCCAACCTTAACCCTTTATTCGTTATGAACGAGTGAGGAGTCGGTTTGCCATTGTTGACTCGCACGATTCTTTGGCAAGTTGAGAAGGCAGACGGAGAAGTGGCGAGTAGTCCCGCAAACTTTGGCCTTTGGTGATAGTCCGAGAACCAGTCTTCGCTATGCCCATCAACATGCTCTGTTTCATATCCCTCAAAGTTCCAGGCCAGTATAGACTGGTCATCTGAATTCATCAGGATCTGCTCTTGGAGGCGGAGGAATGCCTTGGACCCTTCCCCGTAGAGCAATGGCATAATGATGCCGAATATGCCAAGAAGGCAATATGCGATATCTTCCACGCGAGTAGTTCGTCGCTTCGACGCCCAACTCATTCTTTGTGCGATGCTTGCTGAGTCGAGTGTTGCTCTTAGAGGTCTATCCAACGACGTGGTGATCCTGTTTGCTGAGAATTCATTACTTTTCTCCCCCGCAAGCGTGTGTAGAAATTCTGTGTCGATGCCAGTGATACTGCTGACCAGATAGGGCATTTCTTCTCGGGTGGCAAACCGCGTCCAATCCTTGAATATGAAAACAAGTTTTGATGGGGCGAGAAGCTCCTGCAAGGTCCATCCCCGAGTGAACCATCGGCTGTTGCGGAAAGCGTCTTCCTGTTCTCTTTTGGGTAGGCGAGATGGGACATCTTCCAAGTATGTGTAGCACACCTGAGACTGCTCGTACCAGCTCATCATGGAATTGATAGCTTCGGTAAGCTCAGCGCTGCTAGTCTTATCGATGCAGCACGTGTCAATCCATACATGCTGAAGCTTGTCTTCGAGAGCCAACTGGGCAGTCCTCTCTATTTTGGTCCATCCTGACTTATTGCGAGCTTTCTGGGCCGAGAACTCCTGAAACGTGACTTCTTGTCCATCTTTCCAGGTGTGGGAAAGGATGGCACACTTTGGGGTTCCCTCGCCAAAGAATTCTTCGAGTTGAAACGTCCTAGCATTGACAAGTCGCATGTTGTTGTCTGGCTCTGTGGTTGGCGGTAAAGATACTGAGAAAAATATCGGTTGATGCCGGTCTGATACTTGAGTTGGGCAAGAGGCATAAGAGCCTGACTGCTTGTTATGCGGATGAAAAGCGCGGAGGGCGGAATTTCTGCTCAAGAGCTGAGCTATGATACTCCAATCATGCTTTTGCCTGCCCACTTATAATGAGAAATGCAGAGAGCATCCAGTATTGATAGTAACTAGAGCTTCCTATACTGGGATCATGGAGGCTGAAGGCCCACATGAAGCTCTGAATACGAGCGCTCACTGGCTGTACTCTTACCCATATGTGATGTATCACATTCAAGTGACAGAGCAGGTGCGCTTTGGTCTTCTAATAAGTATGGCCTTCCAGTGCAGAGACCACGGTCAAGTCCCCATCTAGCCAGTGGTGTATTGCACACTCAAGAGACCGGTCGCAGGACTTGAAGTTTTGCTTTTCGCCTTTTTGGGCCTTTTTTTCTCTTTACTGTCTTGCCTTTAATCCCTTTCTATCATCTTGGAAAGCCACACGACACAACGCGGCCGCACAGTTTCCCACTACAGCATTTATTTCCAGGCGAAGCATGTAAATTTGTGTGCATGGTTCACGGCATTCTATTTTCTCTCGTGGTCGGGACGACAACTCTCTGAAAATTAACCAATAAAGGGTCATGTACGTCAGAAATGCACAAATGGATTGTGTAGGGTGGTATCCTTCTCTCCTCCGATCAAGGCGTACCTTAGGTATGTATGGTGTTGTCAGCTTGTGTAACCCATGACACGTATGCACTTATCACGTCAGAGTACGATTTCTCCGCACTCAAGTCCGTATAGAAAACTTCGCTTCTACATACACTATATCGAAATTTTGATTTCTTACCAACACGCTGTCAGAGGCCGATACACCTCCTAACGCGTCTTCAGCAACGAGACACTTGGAGGAACTCTCAGCTGGCCAGATTACTCTCCAGAGTTCTGTGTTGCGCTAATTTGCGGCCACAAAAGCTGATCTTGCCATCGTCAAAGTAATTGAAGCATGGCACCACCATTCCCAGCCGATATGCCGGATTGCAACGTATGCTTTGAACTCTGGCAACATTTGAATGACGACGGCTCGTCATATGCCAGCGGGTTGGAGAAGTGGAGTCACGATTGCGAAAATTGCATTGTAATCGCCGAGTCTTTCAACGACGCCCTTTCTTCGACTTGTTCCACGCACAAGGCCGTTCTGAGGATGTTCAGAGATTATACTGTCTCGAGATATGAGCGCCATTCGCGTGAACTAGACGACTCGTCGGGACCGATCTTGCTGCTAGGCTCTGAAATTCGGCACGAAGGTTCTTTGGGAACCACTATTTGTGGGCTACACCTCGTGAACCGAATTGACATTTCCGGTCACGGTGGTACCGCACGACTTCTCGACCCTGACTGGGTGGACATATCGCTCCTCAAGCAATGGAAAAACGAATGCGATGCTGATCATGGGCCAGAATGTCTGAACCCAATGAAGATACCAAAAGTAGAGCCTGCCTGGCTCGTGGATGTTCAAGACGGATGTCTCGTTCGCGGAGAGACGCACACCTCATTCGTCGCTTTGAGCTACACTTGGGGGACCCAGTCAACACACCTAGTTGTCGATGCCGCCATGCAGGCCAGACTATGCGTGTCTCACAGCCTGGAGGATGAAAACATCATGGCCCGTCTACCACCCACTATCCTGGATGCCATGTACTTAACCTCGGCCCTTGGAGAGCGATATCTGTGGGTCGATGCGTTGTGCATTGCATCCGCGTCAGGGCATACGGAAGAAACATCAAGAGAACTGGGTCGCATGGGCGCTATATACGCTAGTGCTGTCGTCACGATTGTTGCTGCAGATGGGACTTCATCTGATGGAATCGGCGGGCTCAAAAATGCACGTACAGAGAAACCTCGAAAGCTGAAGCAGGTGGTTGTTCCTTTCGGCTCGACGGAGCACATCGTCAAACAAAACTATTCGAGAAACGGGCTCAACTTCATAAAGCCGTACAGCAACCGAGGATGGACGTTTCAGGAGTTCGTCCTATCGCCACGAAAGATAATATTTGGCCGTGGCGAGGCTCACTGGCAATGCCACCGAGAAATCATTCACGAAACTGCAGCTCGTGGTCTTAAGGAGAAGAGTCTCGATGATTTTATGTACGAACAAACATCGAACATCATGGCAGGATTTCCTGCTCTCAGAATGATGAACAGAATTCTGATGAAATATAACGAATATCGGAACTTCAAATACGATGAGGATACGTTGCCTGGGGTCTTGGGGCTATTTACTGCGTTGAGTCGACCATTTGGAGGCTTTGTCTACGGAATCCCTATCAACATGTTTGACGGATGTCTGAATTGGACTCCTGCAAATGCCAGTTGCTCTTTAACCCGCAGAAAACAGTCGAACAGGCCGCTAGAGGCCAAACTTCATCCATCGGGCCTCCCATCTTGGTCCTGGATTGGTTGGAAGGGCCTCACTGTTCTAGGAACCCGGCATTCTGCGGGACCAAGGGATCCTGGGGGTGACTTTATTGAAGAGTGGGCGCCGGTCACAAGTTGGTGGGCTGGCGATACTCCAAGTGGTGCTCGTGGAATATCCCAGCTCTTTAAAATCAGCTCTTCGTGGCACGAGACCGCCGCTGAATACAAGGACTTTTCAAAGCCACTTCCTCCCGGGTGGACAAGAAAAGAGGTTTCGCCGGCAACGAAACAGGAGGAAAGGCCCTATCTCTGCCCGGACGGGTGTGACAAATATGTGTTTGTCCACGAAGAATCTTACAGGCACCCATATTTGACGTGGTTCTTTCCTTTCCCTATTAGTGCGGTCGACAGTGGTCCTCCGATAGTGATTCCGCAACTGCGCTATCTATTCTGTACAACCAATAGGGCGTTTGTCAACCCAATCAGACGGCTACTGGGTCACGAGACATATGATCCAGGATTCTCTAAAGGTCGTGTTACGAACCTGGTGGCTTTAGCTTCTCTTGATTCGAGAGACCGAATCATCGGAGCTCTTCATCTTCATGACGAGCAACAGGCAGCCGCGTTCGACGACCACTATGATAGACCAGCGGCAGCAAACGCAGCCGTCGAGCTTGTAGCCATCAACAAGACCCGGAGATACTCAAAAATTCGAAGGGGCAGGGTCAATCAAGATGACATCAAAGTTCAGACATCTGATCGTTACGGCGTTCTTTGGATCGAGTGGCAAGACGGGATTGCGTACCGACGTGCTAGTGGATGGGTTTACCAGGACGACTGGGAACAGCTTGAGCTACAAGAGATCGACTTGATTCTAGGCTAGAACATATCTTTTTGATGCCAAGCAAATGTTGAACACTCGGGTTAAGGCCACGCATGGGGTGTGAAGTTGAGGCAGGACTTCATGCTCGAGTAGTGAGGTGCATCATGAATTTCCCTTCAACACAGGCTTATTAGCGCAACATTAGGTTTCATTTTCAGTAAGAATCTTGCTATCCGGGTGGGTAGTGGGCACAGAGACGGTGACAAAAATCACAGAAAACGTAGTCGCAGCGAGATGGAAGAGCAAACGACCTGAAGAAGTGAAGGCTCGACGCAGTATGAGGATCCCTCCCTCTGAACGACGTCGGGCCAGTGAAATACACGCCAGAGTTTCAAGCCACAGAACATACGCAGGCTACTGGAGCCTCACTGAGGCTGTGAGGCCTCGGGATCACTGGAAGCAATGGCCATTGACGAGCGAATCAGATATGGGTGACCAGGCTGCAGGTCGCAGGTAAGTGCCGGCTGTACTAAGTACTGCATGCAGTGCAGGAAAACCAGACGAGTGGGCAACGCGTTGTTGCCGCTTCTTCTGAATGGTAAGCAAACCTTGAAAAGCTGTCCTTAATGCAGGCAATTAAGAGAGCAATTCCTGGCAGATCTTGGGGAACCAGAACCACCCAGCGCGCAGAGCAAGTTGGAAGTTGGCTGCGGCTGTCGTGGCCGACACGAACAGGGCGCATCCCAACATGCGATGACTCTGAAGTCGGACGTAAGTTCGAATAGTCTTCCATCTGCATCTCTGCAACTGTGTCTTCGCCATGGACCACGAGGACAGCGCAGCAGCCGCAGCAGGTGGTTTGGTGGAGCTGTGTTCTTCGCGCTTCCCGAGGGGTTCCAGCGGCGGAATCTGGACATGCATGCGGACGGTTTTATTGGGCGCATCTGCGAGTGCCCCTCTGTACCATGACGACACCAAGCTGCGACGGAGCGGGGCGCATCTTCCCAGGGTTCAAACAGTGCGATGCATCTATGAAGCGTGCCGCCGCGGGAGCCGTCTGAACTGTCAAATCTTTAGCTTGACCTTTTCCAGAAGAAATAAGCACAGGCCTAGGCCGCCAAAATAAGATCCAGGAATGGAGTCAAGACTCGACTCGGTCGGTTTGAAGAAGTATTGGGTAGCGAGCCTCTCGAGGACAATGGCGGGGTGATTCTCTGAGACTCTGACCAGCTGTCATGAGCGACAGGGATGGGGGCGAATGACAAGGCCGGTCGGGGTGTCACGGCCTGTCACTGCCCTGGACCGCCCACCCTCTCAGCATCGGATGGCGTGCCGCAGTAAATCTGCCTGGTCACAAGGCTGCCTTGGTCGCGATTTTCGTTGCCGGGGATGCTTCTGCTCTTTTTTGTTGGGGAAGGTTGCTGACGGATGGACGAGAGAGGTATTATGTGCATGTCTCGCCCGTGGTCAGTTTCGGTGATGGCAGTTGGACGACATGGACTAGCGTTGGGTGCTTTTTCTTCCCAAGGTGGATGCGGGTTGGTCAGTACAAATGACGTAACGGTTTTGCTGCGCGAGCATTCCCGTCGAGGCTGTCGGGGGGGAGATGATAAATGACGGTCAGCAGCCAGGCTAGGCAGGCTACGGATACGTGAGCTAGAAGGCCATGGGCAGGTACTGTTAATAGCGTGTCTGTTGAAGCAAGGAGTCGACGCAACAGTGCAGAAATGCGACTTTGGCTGGCAAAGAAAGGCCGGAGCGAACCAAGAAAAGAGGTCGAGTGTTTGGAGTTGGGTGAAGGGTGGATGGAAATAGCCCAGCTAGAACATGGTTGAACATGGGTTGCAGGTGGTTGGAGCAACAGCGACATGGAACACCCTTCCAGATGCAGCCTTTTAGTCGTATCGACCACGGACAAACCTTGGCCGGACGGCGAGAACAGGCGGGATGGGAAGGAAGGGAAGGAAGGAGGGCACCGGCCTGGTGTTTGAAGCCCTGGTCCGGGCCTTCCTTTGGGTGCCTCAGACAGTGACTGTTCCCGTCACCGAGAACTTGCTGCGGTGTTGGTGTTGGCGGACTGTAATCGTGGAGGCCAGGAGAGCGAGAAGGGAGGGCCCTAAAAGGAGGGGCCGCACGCTGAGGTGGACGCTGGACGGGAGGCCGTGGGCAGTCCAGGTCCAGGTCCAAGGTCCACCATCTCAGCCCAACTCGACCGGCATCACGCTGCTGCGCCTGGTGTTCTGCCCCTCCCTCCACTTCTTCGCTTCGCTTCCGTCCGTCCCTCTTCCCTCCCCCTCCCCCTCCTCTTTCTCATCCTCGAACACCATCCATCATCGTTTCTTTCCCCTTCTCCCGGGCACTTCCCTCCATTTCCACCCAGAACCGCACACACACCCAAAAGCTGTCGACTGTTCGTTCCAACAGCTTGCACTCACCCAACCGGAAACGTTGGTGTCCCACCAGCCATCCCATTAAATTGATCGACTACGTACCCTGCTCCAAATAAAGAGCCTACTGAGCCGTGAGCTACGACTACATATGTACACCACCCAGCTCATCAACCCCCCTCCGTCATCATCGTACATTCTTTGTTCAACCACGCCTGCAACCGCCCATAGCGAACCGTTTCGCCGTTAGATCTCGCCTGCCGTCTTCCGAAACCAGCATCGCTAGCTTCCGATTCCACGTCCATCGCATCGCATCTAGCGATGGCTGGAGTTTACAGAGAGTCGACCCGCGTCTACCGGGACCGAGCCGACTCAACCTCATCCGATGAAGGCGGATACAAGAGAACAACCGTCCGCCGTTACAAAGTCGCCCCTAGCCGTGTTGAAACCATCGAGAGGGTTGAACGCGAGCGTGTAGAGCTCGACGACGACGATCGCCGATCACGATATTCCAACTATCCTTTGCGTACTTCCGGCGAATTTCCCTACGCTGAGCGCCCACGCTCCGCCTTTGACTCCCGGAGCCAGGTTGTCGAACGCCAAGTCATTGAGCGCGAGCGCGAGGTCGACCCCTACAGGTCCGACTCGCGCAGCGTCATCTACGAGAAGGACTATGAGCGGGAGCGCCGCTTCGACGACACTCGCAGCGTCATCGAAGTTGAGCGTGATCGCGAGTGGGACCGTCGCTCCAACCGCCCGTGGGATCACCACCACCACCACCACCATCACCATGGCGACACCGAAGTCGTCGTGGATAAGCGTGTAGAGCGTCGTGAGGATGGCGACGTTCAGGTCGAGAAGCGTATCGAGGAGTACCGAGACGACCATGGCGGCGCAGAGGTCGAAAAGTACCGTAAGGAGACCGAATATTACTCCCCCGTCAGCCCCCCGCCTATTCCGCAGCCCGTCATCATTCGACAAAAGGCTCCTGAGCCCCAGCAGATCATTGTTCAGGAGGCTCCTCCGCCCGCTCCCATTGTTCTTCCCCGCCAAGAACCAAACATCGTTGTCTTGAGAGAGCGCGAACAACCAATGGTCCGCCGCGACCCCCGAGAGGATGAGTACTATTACCGCCGTGAGACCAAAACCGTCGGCCGCCACCGGGACGATCGCGAGTACTACTACGACCGCCGAGGACGTGGCTACGCCAGCGATGAGGAAGATTACCACTACAAGAAAACCATCATTCGACGCGAGAGAAGCAACAGTTCTGACCACCACCACAAGCGCCACCTTGCTGAGGGTGCTCTTGCCGGAGCTGGTATCGCTGCTCTTGCTGCAAGCCGTAGAGACAGCCACGGTGAGCTCCCTGTCAATCGTGGAAGCAAAGTGCTTGCTGGTGCCGCGCTCGGAGGTCTGGGCACTGAGATCATCCGGCGTGCGCGTAGCGCGTACGAAGAAAACTATGGGGATGACTACTATGACCGTCACCACGGATCTCGATCTAGATCACGCAGCCGCAGCTCCAGGATCAAAACTGGTCTTGGTATCGCCGCTGCTGCTCTTGCGGTAGCCGGTGCCGCCAAGTATATGCAAAGCAACAAGATTGAAAAGGAAGAGGCGAACCGCGGCCGAAGCCGTGGCAGAGGCTACTCTGTCTCTAGCTACTCGGTGTCTCGATCCCGCAGCCGCAGCCGCAAGAGCCGCAGCCGTTCTGTCGCCAAGGCTGCCGCCGCGACTGCCGCCGCCGCCGGTTTGGTGAAGCACTTCCGTGATAAGTCCAAGTCCAAGTCCCGTAGCCGATCGCGGTCCAAGTCTCGTCTCAGAACCGGCGCAGAAATTGCAGCGGCCGGCTTAGCCGGAGGCGTCGCCAGCAAGATCTACAAGAATCGCAAGGACAAGAAGGAGCGCGAGCTTGAGCGCGAACTGAGCGATGAGGAGTATGAGGAGGATCTCCGGCGGGAGCGGCGGCGCTCACGTCGTCGGTCGCGCAGCAGGTCCCAGGCCCGCTCTCTATACTCGGAGCCGCGCAACGCTGATACCGAGCTAGGCTTAGTTGAGTACGGAACAGCTCCGCTGCCGTCCGAGCCGCCCTACCCGCCGGATGACGGGTATGAGTCTGCAGCGAACGAGAGGCGACGCCGTCGACACCGGGATGGACGCGATGACCCCGAGCCGGCACAGAAGAGAAGCAAGAGTCGATTGAGAGACATGGCGGCGGCAGCGGTCGGGACAGGGGCTGCTGCTATTGGTATCAAGCAGTATCAGAAGAAGAAGGAGAAGGAAGAGGATGATAGGAGATCGAAGGAAAGGAGCGCACGATCCCGTTCTCGTGATAGGTCAATCTCACGCGACAGAGCCTATTCACGGGATCGGGCTTCAAGAGACCGAGCTTCAAGAGACCGCGCCACTAGCGGAGAACGCCCACGAAACAGGGAACGTGAGCGGGACCGTAGACGTGAGTCTCGAAGTTGAACATCTCTGTGAACATTGTACTGACAACTCGACAGGATACGAAGATGATGCTCGAGCCGGGCACTATGATGACTACAGTCGTCCCCCGTCGCCACCACACGCGTCGGGCGGCTCGTACTATCCAACGGCGACTGGTGCTGCTGCGGGCTTCACTCAACACCCCAACATTTCGACAACGAACTTGCGGGATCAATACCCGCCGTACCCTCAAGATTACGGACCACCGATGGGACCGTCTCCACCTATGGCCACGGGCGGCGCTAGTGGATATCCTCCGCCTCCGCCCGCGGGAGGTCCTCCTCCGGCAGGCGGCCCGCCGCCCGGAACGAGGTTCGGCCCTGACCATGTGAGTGAAGCCAAATCTCGTAGCGCCTCACCGCAAGATGCCCAGCCAGTCTCTTTGGGTCATGAGGGTGGGTCGATCTGATCGTTATCTCATTTGTATCTTTACTGCTTTTGTGACGTTGACTGACATCCTACAGATGGTGTAAAATGGCGAGAGCGTGCTAAACAATTCATACCGCCCGAGGCCCTTTCCCGATCTCGTTCTCAATCGCAACCTCGCTCGCGGTCTGTATCACCGTCATCTTCCTCTGTCTCCAGCGCAGATTCAGTCAAGCGCCCACACTCTGCTTCAAAATCAGTCTCCTTCATCCCCTTGTCTCCTAAATCGTCACAGACTATGCATCGGCATCGTCAGGAACAAGAGGTTAATGCGGCTGAAGAGGAAGAGAAGGAGAAGGAGCCACCTTCTTTGAGTGAGGAGCAATTAGCAACCATCCGGCCCGTCCTCAACCGCCGACGCTCCTCGTCGGACCCCTCCGCCAATCATCCACTCATCCGCCAGAAGAGGCGTGGCATGGAATTCCCTGTGATGGACTCCGATAGTGAAGTAGAGGTGCTTCCTGACCGCTTTGACACTCATGGACGTCCTCTGAACGGTAGCGCAGGTGCGATGAGATGGCGACGAGGCAACTTTGAATCTCGGCCCCGCAACGGCAACGGGTGGCACACGAGCGGTGCATGGGCCGTCGGCGGCACGGACGATGTCTCAGTCCAAAAGATCGCGAGCAATATTGAAGGCATGATTAGCGGGCACGGAAGCTGGAAGAGTCTCTTGAAGGAGGTGGTTGGCGTTGTGCAAGAGGTGCAGCATGGGGAACAGCGGAGGATAGAGGACGATACTGATGAAGACGAGGATCACGGCCTACGACGACGAAGAAGGAGGAGGAGGAGGAGCGGATAACGACTTATGACGTTGCGACTTTTTCCTTTTCTTTCCTTATATGACATTCATATGTTTCGATCTAGACACGATATGATGGGCGATGTAACGACTCATGACTTTACTTAAGCACTTAACGAATGAGACGGTTGATAGACGTGGATACATCACAGCAAATGGATTATTTGAATCTCTCAATCGCCTCTTGAATGACAAACAATGTGAAGGAGCAAACATATCGAATAAGCAAACATCCCGTAAAGGCAAAGTTTGGAATGGCAAGCAGTCTCAATCTCGATCAAAATACTGAAAGACATAATGGCAAACATTCCGAAATAAGGGACTCTTGACATTACGGCCGTCTATTGTTCTATCACACACATCGTCTACATCTCATCATAACTCGTCGTGCACAGGGGGCTTCTCCGGCCTTCCGCTGTCCTTGTGCAAGTCGACGGCAATCTTGCCGCGCCACTTTTGGAACACGCTCCACATCTCCTTCTCCATCCCGCTCTCCATCTGGTCCGGCAGCACCACCACATAGTCCACAAACAGGTTGCCAAACTCCGTCTTGTGGTAGACGCTGTCGCCGTCCTCGTGGAACTTTGGCATGCCCTCGCCCTGCACAGTCTCCACGTGTCCCGGCTGCACAACCTGGCCCCTCTCCCTTCCCAGCTTGACCACATGCCCGTCGAGGTGCGTCAGGTTGCGCGTCCAGTCTCCCATCCACGCCTCGCGCAGCGACAGCACCTCCGTCCAGTACAAGTCATCCCCCTTGCGTCTGAAGAACGTGCCATCGACCTTTTCGGGGTTATCCGTGCCCAGCTCAGGCTCCTTCTCCGACAGCGTGACGACCAGGTTTCCGGCCACGTAATCCGGGCTCGCGTCGGCCTCGTTCTCGTACACGATCTGGCTATCCCTGCCCGCGCCGCGCGCGACCGTGAGCTGCACCGTCGTGGGCTTCCGCACCACGCGCGCGCCGCCGCACGTGTGGCACTTGTGCTTGATGCTCTGCCCGCGGCCGCCACAGGCGTCGCACTGCATCTGGACCTGCTGGTACATTCCCGGCGCGAGCTGATGCTTGACGATGCGCACGCCGCGGCCGCCGCAGACGCCGCACGTGTCGACGGTGCCGTCGGCGGAGCCGGTGCCGTCGCAGTCCTCGCAGATGTGCTGCTTGTCCCACTGGAACTCGGTGTTGATGCCGTTGTAGAAGTCGCGCAGGGCGATGCCGATGCGCACGTTGACGTCCTGGCCGCGGCGCTGGCCGTGGCCGCCAAAGTGGCCGCCGCCGCCGAAGAAGCGCGAGAAGACGTCGAAGGGGTCGTGGCGGTGGAAGCCGCCGCCGCCCTGCTGCTGCTGCTTGAGGCCCTCGTGGCCGTACTGGTCGTAGATCTTGCGGGTCTCAGGGTCGATGAGGGCTTCGTAGGCTTCCGAGACTTCGACAAACTTGTCCTTTGCGGTTTCGTCGCCACTATTTGGGAAAGAGGCGAAGTTAGCTTGGCTGGTGTCTGGTAATAGGAGGGGGAGAGGGAAGTAGCGTACGGGTTCTTATCGGGGTGGTATTTCTTGCTGAGTTTGCGGTAGGCGGATTTGATCTCGCGGTCGGAGGCGGACTTGCTGATGCCCAAGACGTTGTAGTAGTCCTCGACACAGAGGGCGATTTGCACAAGGCATAGGAGCAGCAGCAGCAGCGCTGCCCCGCGGAAGAGGAACATCGTGGGTGTACTTCGAGGGTGTGTTAGTGGTCGAAAGGTTAAAAATGCGGAATGGCTTGAAATAAAAAAGTCACACCGTTCACGGTAGTGAGGTCGCCCAATTTTTCCAGTCCTTGAAGGAGTGACTCAAAGGAAGGAAAGGACTGGTCGTGTGAGAGGAACGGGGAGGTGAGTTACGGAGAAGGAAGACTTTGAAAGATATCAAAGAAGGCGAGCGCAATTGACCGGCTGCTTGAAATGCAAGTTCCAACGTGTTAAGAAGGGGGAGCTGGGAGGTACGATAAGAAATGTTATCAGAGACTCTTGATTGGATGGCCCGTCAATGCAGCCCGCCCCACAGAGGAAGTGTGGAGACTTCGAGTTCAGACGACTTGCAGCGCGACAGAGACGTCAGAAACGTCCAAGTTGAGGCCAATCTTGGATTGGTTTTTGTTTGCCATATTGTTTGTCATCTACCATTTGAGTCCTGCTCCATCCTCGGTGGACTCCCCGATCAATAGATACAAACACAGGTCTCGGAGTACCGAGTTATTGGCCAGAAGCCTGCCGTAAACCGACTGCGACCATGGCGTCAAAGAAGTACGCCTTCCTCCCGATGGAGGACGACGAGGTCGGACCCACGAAAGTCGTCAAGGAGAAGAAGAAGCACAAGTCGCGCCACCGCGATCGGTCGCGCGAGAGGGAGAGAGACCGCGACCGTAGCGAGAGGACGTCCCGCCGCCGCTCTCGCTCACGATCACCGGCCCGCCCGTCGAAACAGTATCGCAAACGAGACACAGACAACGACGACCGGTGGGCGGACGAGGAGCCGCCATCGGAAGGGGAAGAAGGGGTGGACGAGGAGCCCGAGTTTCAGGAGTCTGCGTCGAAGCGCGTCAAGCTCAGCCACGACGACCGAGATCGCGAACGAGACAACGAACGAGATGAGGACTTGTCGGACGGCGCGCGCGAGGAGCTGGAGCGGCAGCGCGATATCGAGGAGCGCGAGGCGTTTGCGAAACGGTTGAAGGACAAGGACGACAAGAGAAGCAAGGGCTCGGACAGCAGGAGGCTGCCGGACGCGGCGGACCGCAAGGCGACGATGGAGGATTTGAGGATGAAGAGTCGACAGATGTACCTCGGGAAGCGAGAGGCCGAGAAGCTTGCCCTGCTGCGAAAACAGGTCGCTGAAGAGACGGCGGAGCTGAGGAGCGGCGCGAGGTTGTCGGAGAAGGAAAAGGCCGAGTTCGCCAAGAACCGCGAGATTTTGAGGTTAGCGGAGGAGAGGTTGAAGATTGACGACCACAAGGACGGGTACTACATTCCCGAGGACTACATTACGGAGAAGGGAAAGATCGACAGAAAGAGGAAGGAGGATGCCATGTACAAGCGATACGTGGAGAAGGACGAGTACGGCCAGGAGAAGTTCGTTACGGAGCACGAGGAGTGGGAAAGGGAGCAGGCGACCAAGGCCAAGGCGCAAATCCAGAGGTCAGAGAGGGAGAATGATGACTACGCGTATGTTTTGGATGAGGAGCAGTATATCCAGTGGAATCTGGGATCAAGTTTGCCTGGGGAAGGCAAGCTGACCAAGGAGCAGCAGTTCCTTGCGGCGCAGATTGAGGCTGCCGAGAAGAAGCAGCTCTCGATCCAGGAGACGAGGAAGAGCTTACCGATTTACGCCTACAGAGACGACTTTCTCGCGGCGATGGAAAAGTTTCAGATTCTGGTCATTGTCGGAGAGACGGGTTCCGGAAAGACAACGCAATTGCCGCAATACCTGCATGAAGCAGGATATACGAAAAACGGGCTAAAGGTCGGGTGCACGCAGCCCCGCCGTGTCGCAGCAATGAGTGTTGCAGCACGTGTGGCGGATGAAGTAGGTGTCAAAGTCGGTCAGGAGGTTGGATACTCGATCCGTTTCGAAGACAACACCAGCGACAAGACAATTCTCAAGTACATGACCGACGGCATGTTGCTAAGAGAGTTCATGACGGAGCCCGATCTCGCCGGATACTCAGCCATCATGATTGACGAAGCCCACGAGAGAACGGTACACACCGATATTCTACTGGCTCTGGTCAAGGACCTGGCGAGGGAACGGCCCGACCTCAAACTTCTCATCTCATCGGCGACGATGAACGCCGAAAAGTTTGCGGCGTATTTTGACGACGCGCCCATCTACAACATCCCCGGCAGACGGTACCCCGTCGACATCTACTACACACCCGCCCCTGAAGCAAACTACCTCGCAGCAGCCATCACCACAGTCTTCCAGATCCACACCACGCAAGGAAAAGGCGACATCCTCGTCTTCCTCACGGGCCAAGACGAAATCGACGCAGCAGAGCAGCAAATCGCCGACACGGCGAAGAAGCTGGGCTCCCGCATCAAGGAGCTCGTCATCTGCCCCATCTACGCCAACCTCCCATCGGAGCTGCAAGCCAAAATCTTTGAACCGACACCAGAGGGCGCGCGCAAAGTGGTCCTTGCCACGAATATTGCCGAGACGTCGCTGACCATCGACGGCATCGTCTACGTCATCGACCCGGGCTTCGTCAAGGAAAACGTCTACAACCCTGCCACCGGCATGGAAAACCTCGTCGTGACGCCGTGCTCCCGCGCCTCCGCCAACCAACGTTCCGGCCGCGCAGGCCGTGTCGGCCCCGGCAAGTGCTTCCGCCTCTACACAAAGTTTGCCTACATGAACGAGATGGACGAGTCGCCCATGCCCGAGATCCAGCGCACGAACCTCAACGGCGTCGTCCTCCAGCTAAAATCCCTCGGCATCAACGAGCTGCTCGACTTCGAGTTCATGGACCCGCCCCCGACGGAGGCCCTCATCGGCGCCCTCAACAACCTCTTCGCCCTACAGGCCCTAAACCACAAGGGCGAGCTCACCAAGATGGGCCGCCAGATGGCCGAGTTCCCCACGGACCCCATGCTCGCCAAGGCCGTCCTCGCCGCCGACAAGGAAGGGTGCGTCGAGGAGGTCCTCTCCGTCGTCTCCATGCTCTCCGAGGCCTCCGCCCTCTTCTTCCGCCCCAAGGACAAGAAGATCCACGCCGACTCCGCCCGCGCCCGCTTCACAATCAAGGACGGCGGCGACCACCTCACCCTCCTCAACATCTGGAACCAGTGGGTCGACGCAGACTTCTCCCCCATCTGGTCCCGCGAGAACTTCCTCCAGCAGCGCTCCCTCACCCGCGCCCGCGACGTCCGCGACCAGCTCGCCAAGCTCTGCGAGCGCGTCGAGGTCTCCCCCTCCACCTGCGGCTCCTCCAACCTCACACCCATCAAGCGCGCCCTCACCGCGGGCTTCTTCCCCAACGCAGCCCGCCTGCAGCGCTCCGGCGACTCGTACCGCACCGTCAAGAAGAACGCCACCGTCTACGTGCACCCGTCCTCCGTCCTCATGGGCGTCGACCCGCCCATCCGCATGCTCGTGTATTTCGAGCTCGTGCAGACGACCAAGGAGTACATGCGCAGCTGCATGCCCATCGAGGCTAAGTGGCTCGCGGAGCTGGCGCCGCATTTCTACAAAAAGGGAGACGTCGAGGCGTTGGAGGAGAAGAAGATGCCCAAGAGCCGGAGCTACGATCGGTAGTCTTGCTTGTCAGGTAGTATATAGATGGTTCACGCCAGGCATGGCAAGTGTTCACGGTGCAATGATGTTTAAAGGGTATAAATTGAATATCATATCTGGATGACCACAGCCATTCCCCATTGGACAAATGATCTCCTTCGCGTGTTGTTCTAATGAACGGAATCCAATTACTAAAGACTTCACGACCGACATGCGATGCAATATGAGACCGTCTAATTTTCCTGTGTCTGCGCGGCCATCCCTGTGTACTTACATCTCCTATCGAAGACGATAGTTGCGACGACGATGACAACGACGATAGCAATAACGATAACGACAGCGATAACGACGACGGTAGGGTAGAACACAGTCATAGGAAAACTAAACGCTCCAGCGCAGGAAAATAAGGCGGTCCCTAGCAACATTTGCAATCTCAAGAACCCAGCCACCGCGGCGCTTCTCTCAAGACGAAAAGAAAAGCAGCCGCCATTGCCTACAGTTCCAGCAATAACCATCTCGACTAACCCTCAAATGATCACCTAGAAATCCCCCCTAGGCTGGCATGTCAAAATGAAAAGAGGTCGCGCCGCGCCGCGCCGTCCCACGTCACTCACGCAAAATATAGACAAGCTCTAGAAGCGTCTTTCACATGCTAGATCAGCCAATAAACCCCGCGCCTCACTCCACGAGATCTAGTCACATTTCCAGGTTTCATTTTTGGGGGGCACAAATCCAGAACGAAGGAAAATAGTTCGAGTTCGCGTCAATCTTGAGCTTTGCATTGCTTTCGTCAAGGGAGGCCACATGAAAATTCCCACACTACGTAAATCCAAGCGCTTTAGGATCAGAAATGTTTCCACCTCCCAAACCTGTCCGAACCACCCTGTTTCCCATCACATTTTCAGCGATAGAGTTGAACTCCCTCTTTAGCGCAACCCCATATAAGTTCCCTGGATGAGGTTGACACGAAGTGAATAAGACGGTCGGAAACAAAAAAGCAGCAATTTGACAGTGTTCCCCCCAACCCGCCCAAAAGTTCAATGAGACAGCCGCCCCGGATGACATGGCTGCTCGCTTGCATAGGAAGAAAAAAAAGCGTTTGCGTGAAAGCGAGAAAAAAGTAGTTCGCATGAAAAAAACTTCCACTTTGGTATCAATGGTTTCTCCGTTTGCCTCCGACTCCGTACCAGTAAATTTGTAGTGTTTTGCAGCGCTTCGTCATCTTTTTTTTTTTCCCCTTCGTCGATAAATGCGTTTTTTTTTAACGTGACGGCCCCTCAATCGGGCTCGTGGGCGAGCTCCAGACCCCGCTTAGATCCGTGCTCCCCGTGTGTCTGAGCACCTGCGACATGGTCTCAATGTTGAGGTCGCCGCTCATGTTCAGATTGTGATGCGACGAGATGGGGCTTCCAACGGGCTTGCGCACCGGGGACATTTCCAGTCCCTTGATGGACCCGGGGTTGCTTGTCGGCGGGGATGTGGCCGGCTGCGACGAGACAGGCGAGCGGATGGGAGACGGCGACCGGGCGTTGACTGATGACAGCGAAGTCAGACCTGCGACGTGGATCGACTCCCGAGAGCCTGCAGCACCTGCATGTCCGCCCTGCTCGGCTTGCACGACGTCGGCAAAAGAGATGAAGCTGAGACGGCGGACGTCGGCGTTCTCGAGCGAATTGTAATTCGATGCGTCATCGCGGTCGGCAAATGCGCGCAATTCTTCGGTCCAGGATGCGGCCATTGAGTCGGAGGCGTGCGGGGTGCCGCCGTTGGCGCCCGTGACGGCGGCAGCGGCGGGCTGGTGCTGAGCGTGGGTGACGATTTCGACGCTGTCCGGGTCGAGGTGGTCGTCCGTGATGGCTTCCGAGGATGCATCGAGGACCGGTGGGATGTGGTTCTCCGTCTGGATGTGCGACGGGATGGCGGGCGATTGCGGCTTGATTGACATGTTGTCGACATCGCGCTCGAAGATCTGCGAGCCGGCTGGTGATGGCAGGCGTGGGGAGCTGGAGATGCCACGGCCTGGCGACGAAGGGTGCACGGTGGTAGACCTGGCTGACGCTCTGGAGGGGTCCCTTGACAAGGACGGATTGCTGGTGACGGTCGGGGCAGGAGGCTTGGCGGATGACGACTTGTTGGAGGCGTTCGAGTCCTCCTTCTTCTTGCCGATTCCAAAGAGTCCCTTGACCTTGCTCTTCACGTCCTTTTTGGAGGCATCGGATGCTGGCTCGTTGTGGCTCGAGGGGCGCGGTGTCGCATCACCACCTAATGTGTCGACAGCGGCGGCGGCGATGGGGTTCTGGGGGGAGATGCTAGCTCCCGCGGCGGCAGCAGTGACCGGAGCTGGTTCCACTAGACTCATCGTGAAATGCGCTTGATTTTGGGCGATAGATTTGTTGCTGCAGAGGTGGTTGTGATTGTTGGAAGTTCAATGTCTTGTAGTTGGGTTTGCTGATAAGGCGCAAATGTAAATCACTGGCGGGAGTGACCAAGGTTTATGGAGAATGTTCCAAGCAGGGACCCTGACGTTTTGACGTTATTATGTAGGCCGGGGAGGAGAGGGGGAGCAGGAACGGATTCTGGGACGGGACAGGAAAACAGGTGGTGGGGGGACAATAGATTGGCTTGGTGACCCTGTGACCCTGACATCGATTCCCGCGATTCGCCCTTTTTGGGTCACAGCAAGGGAAGGGGAAAGTGGAAGGGGTTCGACTTGGGGGTGTGTAGTGTGGTGTACAAGTGCGGTGATTGTCGCAGGAGCGGGCATCAGCATCAGTGAGCGTCCAAGGCCAGCGGCAGAGATCCCTCCCTAGCAATAGACCCGACACTTGATACTTTTGACACGCTTCAGAACGGGGGCGGGTGATGTTATCGAGATGCACATACCAGAAGGGTAAAGAAGGACGAGGACAGGAAAAGGCCGCGACTGGATGTCTTCGTATGGCCTGCCTGCAATGGGCGCAGCTCCTCCCCTGCGTGCGGGCTTGGAATTGGAAGGGGACTAGCCGATCGAGAATGGGATGATTTACACGGGCGTTCGTTGGTTCGTGAACGTGTGAGAGAGACCAAGTCAGGTGTCACTTTTTGGCGATGCCGGCTTTGGTGTGTTCCGGCTCTGTCCAATTGTCTCTGATGAGACGGTCGGTCGGGATTCGCTATTGCTAGCTTGTCTGTCGCAAATCGCAGAGAGGAGAGGGGAAGAAAAAAAGATTGACCCGGTCTTTGGGTTTCTTGAGTGAGGCGAGGAATGAGGGTCCCTTGAAATGCAGCAGCGAGCTATTGTGTCTTCACTGTGGGTGTCTTGTGGTCCTGTGTGCTGACTGACGAAGCTGGAGACGCGGGTGACGCAACAGTGGAAGCGACTCGCAAGCAGATTGGCGGTTGGTGTTGCGTGCCCCTGCTTGCAGCGAGCGAGCGTGCCGTGTGGGTTCGTCGGGGTGTGCTGATGGGCGGCCCAGGCCTAGACTGGTGACTTGTGGTTCTCGAGTGGTGCTGTGCCGTGCCTTGCTGCTGGTCTGGTCTGGTCTGGTCGGCGGCGGTCGAAGTTGGTGGTTGGTTGGTTGGTGGAGTGAGTGTCTCTTCACAGTCCACGTCTTTTGCTGGCTCCCCTCCAGGGTGAGTGGATGAAAATAGTAGGCGAGGTCACGGGTGCGGTCGCCTGGCTGTTTCTTCTAAGCAAGACATGCACGAGATAAATGCTTGTGTATGCGCTGGAGAAACGGAGAGATGGAAGCAGAGACCATTCGGCAAGAGAGGAGAGCAAAGTTGATCCAAGACGGAAGGAAGGAAGGGGGGACACGAGCGAGCTATTATTTCAGTCAGGAGGAGCTTTGATCTGTCAGGTCGCGCTTGTCACTCCTTCCTTCCTGTCTATCTGTAGTTGCGTAGGTTAGGTTCGTACCTGTCACAGCCAGGTCCTCTGCTACCAACGAAGGGTCCGTAGTCGGGCTGTTTCTTCTTGCTGGCGTGTTCCTTCTGAGGCGTTGAGCTAGGTGCCTGTCGCTAGGTAGGTAGGTAGCAAAATCGTCCGGTAGGGTCACCCGTCATCCTTCAACCCGTCACCGCACCGCACGCACGCCCTGGCAGCAATGGCAGCTTGTGAAGAAGGAAGAAAAAGGGGGCCCATCACGCACCCCGTAATGTTGTTTAGAGTTCGGGCATTGACGTGATGCGCAGGCCAGTGACATGCTCACCTCTGCCAACCCTCATATTCCACCAAGTATCTTGGTCCAAGTTGCCAAGTACGGCCTCATCCACAACAAAGATACCTTACCACAGAGAGCTTCCCCGTCCAAAGTCTCCGTATCCGATGCCCAACACATCTGCTTGAGGGCGATCCGACATGCCGCAGGTGCCAGGCCATAGCTCAGGCACTCGTTGTCGCCCTCGTCGTGCCCAAGGTTAGCCTTTGGGCAGGTCGTAGGTACAGCTAGCCGACTGCCATATATTCCCTCGTCAACTGAGTCACCCCGATGCCTCCGTTGGGCCCGAACCCATGAAAAGGCCCAGGGGCGATCAAGTTTCGCTCTTCTTACTAGCCTCCAAACGACCCTATGTCATGACTAACTCGAGTCCATTCTCTCGACTCCCAGCCGTTCCGTTCACCAGAGCCCAAGCTCCTAACACCTGTAGCCCCCTTTCGTGCTTCGTATTCATCTCATAACATATGGCACTTACAACACGCCGACGAATGGATACGCGGGGAAGCGAACGACCTCGAGCGCCCTGCGTCGCTGGCGTGTATCGAGTCCAGGCGGGCGGCTTCTACGTGGGCTGATTGTCCGTGTGTTTTCTCGGCCGGCCGGCCGCCGCCTCACAGCCCGTCTCGAACGCGTCCTCAACTTTGCTTTTTTGGACGCGTCTCTCCATGTTCTAATTTGTTCCCTTTTCGCATGCCTCATTTCCCATCTTTGCTTCTGCCAACCCGGCATGAACTTTCGCCCGTGTGAGAAACTTCCCTCCGTTGTCTTGCCCCGTCAGTCGCCAAGTGACGCATGCATTGTATTTGGCTAGCTCCGACATTTGGACCCTGGCCTGTGACCCCTCCTTTCTTGTAATGCGAAAAAACAAAAACGAAAATCTAATGGTACACAGAGATTCAATGTCTTAGACAACAACGCGTGCGATGGGGCCGCGTTTCCTTTCCTCGGGGTTCTATTGTTCTCATGCTCCGTTGACGCTATTGATTCAAAACATCATGCCTTGGGAAACACCCGTTGACATCGGCCCCAAAGTGGAGGGCTCGCAAGCAAAAAAAAAAAAAAAAAAAAAAAAAAAAAATGGCGGATGGTGATTTGTTAGTGTTGGCGGTCTTTTTTCATCTGAACAGGGGACGCCCCTCTGAGTCGTTTATTCGATGGAAGCTTCGTTTTACGGGGCTCCTTGGGAGGCTCCCGAAGCCGAAGGTTTCTTTGCTCCAGACTTACAGCTCCATCTACCTCAGACGGGGATTCGGGGTGTTTCCCAAAGGTTCGAACAGCCACATCATCTCCGGGTCTTTAGGGCGGTTGCTTGAGAGATGTTGCGCGAGTCAACAGACAGCCATCCCTGGGGGCGTTCGACACCTCTCTCTTTCTGCTGCTGCTGCCAACTTCAAGCTTCCCCTTCCCTGTTTTCTCTGACCTTGTTTCCTTTTTTTCTCCCTCCAACCCGTTAAGATCCTTTCCTACTTTGGCTTTACCGCTATTGTTGCCTATCTACCGTCAGCCTCGGTCCCGCGGCGTCCCCACGGGATCACAGTCACAATCACACATATCGCGGTGCCTACCTATGTGACGGTGAAAAAAGATAGGGCGGTTCTATGGGGCCGTCCAACGCTGGCAACGCTGGAAGAAATGCCGCCCGACGACTGCGATGACGGAACCCACCTGTCCTTCTCCTCCCAAAACCAGGACCCTTTCCGGGCTGCTGCGCTCCCAGCATTGCCTGCGCCCCGTCCCCGCGAATCCCTGTGTTAATCGGGCTTCCCGCCGCATTGCACATGATTGGCGCCCTACAAGGCACGTCACTGCGCCCAAGGTCCTTTTTTTTCCGCATGAACAATTCCATGGCATGAATAAACAGTCATCGACGGGGGAAAATTTTCAAAAGGGGTCCAACGACTGGGCTATCTTGGGCTAGGCGTTCCAACGCCTTCCGTTGGGAACTCTTGCAAGTGCCCTTTGCATTCTTCAAGCCCCTGGCCAAAAAAGAACCGGCCCTGGCCACAAGTGCAAAGGGGCCTTGCCTCTACCGCAGTAGCCAGTGACTAAACCCCTCGCAACGGTCGACCGGCACAAGGTATATTCCCAAGATAGCAACAAGACCAAGAAACCAGAGAAAGAAAGTAGAACCCCTCCATCTAACCCGACGCTTCGCCGTCGCCGCGCCGCGGTAGCATCTGCTAAACCACCAAGCCCGTCCATCACAAGGAGCAACAACCAACATGAAACGAGCCGATCGGGAGAGAGCTTCTCAAGAACCTTTTTTTTCTCCCGCTTGTCCCGCCTACAGCCTCGTGGTTTCTTTTTCCTCACCGTGATCGACAAAACTCTTTTTTAGTTGTTTTACGAAGCCGAAAGAGAAGCGGTAGAAATCGTCGCCCCTCCCTCCGCGGTGTTGACTGCCCGCCTCGCCGGCCAACCGCCGCCGCTGATCCAGGGGTTGGGGGTTGGAGGGGGAGGCTGGACTGCCGACGTCACCGGTTCTTGGGCTGCGCAAGCTGCGCTGGCAACGGAGGGGAGAAAAGCCAAGGCAAAACCTTGGATTGGGGACCCACCTTCTCGGATCCAGCCGTCTATCGGCAATGCAGGTCACACGTGTTGCATCATGTGATGACTTAACTTGAGCATTAGCAGCATTACCTAAGCGGCCTTACTCCGTCTTCCCACTGGCATGTAGTTGCATAAGATATTGGGAGTGAATAATATGCAGTGTAGGGGGTGTCATTGAATAGTATGCAGTTACTCGATTTCAATCATGACTTCCATCAGTCAATATCTTGCCCTTTAGTTCCAAAGCCCCTTCTCTCCGGTGTTCCAATATCAATGCCGAATCTCTCTTCAATAGAAGAAGCCCTTGTTTCGTCATCATTCTCCTGTGAGTCAGCCTCCTCAACGTTGCGTTTCCACCATCCCAAGGAAAATAAGTATCCTTCAAAGAGTCGATCGAGCTGTTGCTTGTTCATCCACTCAGCTCCCTCCGGTATGTGATTGGCGCACAAGTCACTCCCCGCGAACAAAGCCATGATGCTCGCTACCGAATGAGGGCTTCTTGGAAGGGTACCTTTGAGGTCGACGAGGAAGAACGCCGTCAGTCCCAGGGCTATCATGGATCCCAAGAAGCTCTGCAGAATGATCTTGGCCGTGCGATTTATGAAGAGACGTGTAACTTGCGTTTCCATCGTTCCTTTAATCAGAGCCTTTTGGGAAGACTGGTCTGGTTGTCGGAATATTTGTGAGTCGATGACTTGCACCATAAAGTCGCTGTATAGTGTGTTGACTGCAGCGCTCAACAACTTGTGGTCACTGCTTAGTTTGCTGAGGCCAATGTCTGAGCTCCCTGACATAATATACCGGAAAAATGGATCAGCTGCGTCTTTCGGTACGCGATTTGTGAGGTTGAGATCGAAATGAGGCTGTATGTGGTAATTGAAACCCTCCAAACTCGTGTCGGCGTCTGTCAGGTTGACAGCTGTAGACTCGAGTACGACGGGCGCTGAGGTGAATTTGCTTCTTCTCAGGTCAATATTGCCGTTCTGTCCAATGGTAGATTTGAACTTCAGCTGAACTTCAACTTGTTGAATAATTTGAGAACATGCGAGAGCGATGTATTTTAGCCTCCCAAATAAGATGCCTATGGACGGGCATCCCATGGGAGTTCCCGATCGTACTGCGTTAGATTCTGTGGCACATGGGGAGCAAGACTTCTGTACCTCACCGCCACTGTCAAGATCGAATAGCAGCCCCATCCATTTGCCTTGATCAAAATATCCGTCGACTCTGCCAAAAGAGGCATACCTCTTGTTTATCGGTTCTCCTGGCACACATTTTGGAGGAAGACTGATCGTAACTCTGGAACCTTGATCATAATCCGGGCCTCCAGAGCTACCAATACGCCATGATATGTTGGTGACTGGATCGCAAAACAGTCTTGGTCGTATAGATGGTATGTGAAGATTTAGTTCGAAAGTCTGGTCAAAAGTCCTTTCATCGAATACGGGCTTTTGCAGACCAGAAGCTGATATTTTCCCCAGTGATGGGAATACGATATCATCCCAAAAAGCCGAATCTGGACTCCGTGTATCATTTTGCCGTGCTTGATTCAAAATGGAGATTGCACCGCCATCATTGACAGCACTATCAGCCCATTTGAGATTCCAACTTGTTGTCAAGGGTGCTTCGATAGCAATGTTCGTAATGATCAACGTGTTTTGAATCCACAAGTTTGAAACGATGATGGTGAGAAAACTTCCAATAATTGCGGAAAGATTCGAGGAGAACAAGCCAAAGGAACAACAGCGCAAGGCTCTGAATAAAGCCACCGGAGCCATGAACCGCATAGGATTATATGTTAGCCCTTGAGAAGACGTCGTATCTCGGGATCGCATAGAACTGAACGCGGAAAATGTTACAATAGTAAAGTCGAGGGAGTTGAACAGGCTCGCAACTGTCAGCATCACAAGTGCCGAGGCGTACTGGGCTCCGTAGGACGATGCGATTGCGTCTTTCATCGCAAATCCTTGTGATGCCTTGGTCTTTTGATACAATATCTCTGCAACAACGATTGCAAAGACTGGTAGCATTAAAGTAAGCATGAGAAGGCCAAAGCGTGCCGGCACTGGAATCCAACTTTTCTGCTTGCGATGAAGCTTCCTTGGGAGGGTAATAGGGACTTCTTTACCCGTACAAGTGTGAATCCGTAGTTTCGAAAGGTCAAAGGTAGTCGAAAACGTGTGTCCAGTAAGTGCGTTTGCCATCTGGCTTGTTCTAGCTCCCCCAAGTGAACACAATAAGGTGTCAAAAGACGAACTCTGAGAAAGGATGGCGGCATGCGAACCGAGAAAACTGGGGTCCTGTGAGACAGCAGGGGAGAATGTGAAGAAAGTGCCCACGGTCAAAAGACTCAACATGAGAAGGCCCGCTACCATAAGCCATAACGAGACCTTCTTGAAACGAAGTCTTTCCTGCACAAAAGTGCTCGGTGCTGAAATGACCGTATTGTCGATAACGACGAACGCCTCCTGTACGAATAAAACGGAGAGTTGTGCGAGAGCAGTTGTTGCAGACATGGCCATGAGCTTTCCATCGAAAAACTCGTCGTATCCTATTGTTCGGCCATGAGATGTATGGCTCATCAAGCCGAATATGGTTCGAGATCCAACAGTCTCGTTACCCAAATTTGAATAGGCTCCCATGTTTTCAGTCTCACGAACAGGGCCGTCAACATCTGTGTCTGCTGCAACAAGAATAGAGTATAAGATCTCGGTCAGCCCCTGGTCCGTCAAGTTTACAAGTTTCTCTCTACTAGATGAGAGAATGAAAATATCAGGAGAGGTCCTAGCATTCTCGACATTTGATGTCCGGTTGGCCTTTCCCATATTGTAGGTAACTTTGCATGAAATTGCGGTGGTTTGCGACATTGTCACTTTTCCTCCCCAAAACTGACTCGGCGGCCATTCTCGGGTCATAGTGCTTGCTACAAGGAGCAACCGAACCCCTTTCTGGTGTGATATAGTTGCGGTGGAGTTAGAACAGAATACGCGGTACATGTTGTAGGTTGTAAGATCCCTGCAAGCCCAATCTCTTTCGCTGCAAATCTTGATCTTTACTTTTACTGCACCACAAGCGGGTATATCTGCTTGAATCTTTGCTGCTTCGTGGTCGAGGACCTTGTGAGGTACTTCAACACAGCTGATATTTGGAACAAAGGTGTTGACAACAACGGAGTAAGAATTGACCTTCAAAATGTTCGGTGAATGTTGCGCAAACGCGTCTTGAAATGCAATTCCTTGTTGAGTTCCGATCGGGTAAGAAATCCTTCCTTGGAGTATCTGGAGATACTTGATAGCTGAAGAAGAAGAAATGTTGGTGAAGAAAGGATCCATGATCTCCAGGTAATGATTGGTGGTGTTAAATATTGACTTCGTTGACCTCCAGAAAGCCGAACTGTCAAACGTTGAGTTAATCTGTACTGGGACTGTTCCCGTGACTTCAGTGGCCACTGGCACCAACAAAGCCGTTGAGATTACGGTCATTAGCTTGAGGATAGCGAAGCCGGTTGCTGTGGTAGCGACGGTCCAGTGGCGATTTCGCAAGGCCTTGAACAGACCTATCGGAAGACTTGGGGATATGTAGTCGAGCAGCACACTGTTAGCAGCCGCTGTTGGTCCCTTCGCCATCTGCTGCCATGGCTGGTTGATTTTGGCGTGATAGTCGACTTGCCGCCAAAGGCCGGTGATCAACACAAGAACTGCCGTAGGACTATAAGTCCAGGAAAACGGTGTCGCCTTGGGGTAGATGACGAAGCCGGAGTTGGCGACATCGTATCTCCAGAGGACAATCAATGCAACCCAGAGAGCGGTGAAGAGACCGAAGAATGCGAGTAGAGAAGATTTCCGAAGCCAAATGGGAGTCCACAACGTTCGATCGGCTGGAGCATGAAACTGAACGCCGTCTGAATCATCTGCGTCCCGCGATTCGCCATCGTATGGCTTGTGGGGGCTTGCATCCGGATGTTCGTCCCCACGATTCTCCGGACCGAGTAGCTGAACAGCGTCTTCAGGTTTCGGATTCGTTGAGGCATTGTCCACTTCGTCTGCCACAGGGTCGGTGGGGACCGACTTGGCAGTGCTGCGAAGATTAGCCACTAATTTTCACCGACGAGGGTGCCGTATCTTACTTCAATGCTTCGAGGGGAAGAACTCTAGCAGCGGACTCTGAATTTTCCATGTCGACCTCGTTGACGGAGTGCTTAGCTTCATCATTCACCAAAGTTTCAGCCGACTCTCTCCTCTGATGTAGGGCTATAGACTCGGAGGGCCACGCGGAGGCGTCCTGCGGGGCTTCATCGCTCGGAGAGCTGAATGTTCCTGCTGTGTTATCCATTGTTCGCAGCCAAGGACTTGGTAAATAGAAGAGAAGGTGAAGTTTGAATGAATTTACAAGAAGTAAAACCAATCAAGAATATGGAGAAAAGAAAGAAAGGACGCATCTGTCACATAAGTCAATGTATGAGCTGCATTGGAAGTGATACGTAGTATTACTTAGAGCGTCAGCTCAAGGGAACAACTGCAACTTACATGTACATTCTACAACAGGCCAAGGCAAGGCAAGGTTACAAGTGTCCAGTCATTTCCGTTTCTACTCGAGGACACGTCCTACGTTACAGAATGATCATGGTTACTCTACATACTTGTACGAGGACCTGTGTAGCTATCTCTTGCTGATCTGACCTGCATCTTCGTGACTGGCATTCCCACAAGCGCCATTGGACATAGCATTGCCCGGCAGCGCTACATGTTGGGGGGAGGGGGTTAGCAAGACCTGTTTTACATGAATCCTAACGTTCTATGTGCTTGGAAACGAGGTTCCTCATGCATATACCACAGTGTCAATCTACACCTCGTATTAGGCACTGTTTGAGATGGGTTCGGATTTGTGCACCCGGCATGACGCAGACAGCCACCGTCGTACTGCTGCGCAGCTAAGCAGACGATCCACTACCCGGAAGACGTACACCTTCCTGATATGGTATGTGACCTGAATAAATAGACCTAATCGAGGGCTGAAGATAAGGGCCCTGTCCGATGTCGTGATCATTCAATCGTATTGCACAGAACCTTCCAAAGGAAGGATGCCCAGAAGACAAGCATATCGGGGTTTCAAGTTGTTGAGAATCTGCTTTCAAGGAAGTTGTAGAGGCGATGGATTTGAAGAGAATTAGACGAGAGAGTCGACGTAGCACCATCAGTAGGTGAGTCTACGATCTTCAACGGTCAGTGTACTAAGGGGACTTTCCAAGGTGCAAATCGCAGCAATTGTTGTACATTTGTCCGGCGTGCCGACCTGAATAACATATCACGTTTTTTTACCAGGAAAAGTATTTATACAGCATAGTTTCTAGATAGAGTAGATAGATGTGTTGCTATGATCAGGAAATTATACCTCTGTACGTATCTCAAATTGAATTCTTAGCAGATACCTCTTCCTTCCATCTCTAGGTAAAGAGCGGCTCTTCCTTCACTATTATTGACTAGATTCTGATATACCGTCTTGAGAACCTGGTTAGTGACTACAGAATGATCCCTTGTCCTGGAAAATATATGATGTAAAATCTTTCTGCGTAACCGCTCGTTTGTTGCTGCTGCTGCGAGAACTTTCTCGGTAATCGTAACATAGCCCTCTTTCCACTGAAGGAGAAGGTACATGGTTCTGTCACCGTGCCATGCGTTTGCTGCTGCTGCTGCGAGCACTTTCTCGGTGACAGTAATCTGATCCCCTTTTCGGTCAAGGAGCAATTCCATCACTCTTATTCTATGACTGTCGTTCGCTGCTGCGGCTATGAGAACGTTCTCAGTGATGGTAATTTGATCCCCTCTTCGGTCAAGGAGTAATTCCATCATTCTATGACTCGGGTTCGCTGCTGCTGCTATGAGAACGTTCTCAGTGATGGTAATTTGATCCCCTCTCAGCTCAAGTAAGAGTTGCATGTTTGTGTGATCGGATATCTGGCTGTACACATCGGGGCTCCTTGCTAGCGCTATGAGAACCTCCTCTGTGATACTGATTTGAGCCGGTCTGTAATTGAAAAGGGTTGCGACGCTTGTTCTACCACGCGGGTCCGCGATTGCTTCTTCAATGTATCTTCCGCTGACGTTGATTTGATCCTCTCTGCCGTCGAGGCGAAGTTTCATGATCTTCCCGTGATTATGATAGTTCTTCAATGCGGCTATCAGAATGTTCTCGGTAATAGTGGTAGGCTTTCCTTGCGTGGCAAGTAGAAACGCCATTGGTTCCCATCCACGAGCCGATGCGAGCTCAATCAGAAAGTCTTCCGTCATCTCGACAGACCCTCTCCTCTTGCCGATCAGATCTTTCAACATTTCAAAATTTTCATTTCGTTTGTTCTCAATCTCGATGGCCTTTTGTGCCACGTCAAGAAATCCCGCGGCAGCGACGGCGTTGGGATATCCCTTCTCATCGACATCTTCAGATACAACGATACGTGGATGAACTTTCAATATCGCCGAATAGTTTTGCCCTGTTTCCAGGAGCATCAATGCAGTATTCAGGTCATCCGGAGTTTGCAAGGGGATGCAACTCGTCGAACTCAGACCTTGGGCTTTCAGAAAGTCGTTGAAGGTACTTGGTTGCTTTCCTGCTTTCCAGCTCCAGTCAAGTAGAAACTCCAATTGTGTGTTACGATGCCAAGATTGTGTAAAAGACATTATGTCCGCGTCTGCGTGGATGGCAATTGTGACAATAGAACAATAGTCCTGGTGTGCTCGAACGATCGTGGGGAGCGATGTGCCTTGTAGGAGACAGACAATATCTCCGCTGTGGATACGCTTTGTCGTTGCCTGAAGGGACCAATCAAGCCTGGTGAAATTCTCGTCTCCATCATGGGGTCCAGACTTATGCGGGATTATCTTCACCGTTTGCTGGCCATACCAACTGTCGTCGCGTCGCATAACCTTCACTGTGCCTATAACACAGCCTCGAATTTTGATCAATGCAGTCTCATGCGCATCAATCGTGGCAACCGACAAGTAGTCCGGGAGTAGTGACTTGACAAGGTGAGGAAACAGATCTTTCCATGACATCTGGTAATTGGGAACCAAACCAGTTGGCTTGTCGGTGCTCATGCCAAGTAAAGCATAAATCTTGTCTCGACGATCTGTAGCGTCTCGTATATGGTGCATCTCTATCAAATGACCGAGGGGCGAGATTTGCAGAGAAAATTGTTCCGGGGCGTTAACCACGCCTTTAGGGCGAAGTGTTGCGCTCTTCATGAGGCTGACAGTCGAACGTATCCGAGACCGAGCGTCTTCGTCCGTCAGAAGCAAATTTTTACTCATTTTTTCCAAGCCCGAGCAGAATACCTGACCATCAATCTCGGCGAATTTGCACATCATTAGAATGTGCCGGGCAGCAGCAACCTCCTGGAGCACCTGAACACATCTTGTCAGTCGCGAGCTTTACTTTCTTCTTTGCACCAAGTCACGACTTACCCAAACGCGGCGAAACCACGGCCTCCCCAGCAATTTCTCGACCACCAGCCGATCCTGCTCGTCTTCAAGAAGAGCTTCATGTCTGCTTGCGGCAGCCTCTAGCACCCGGAGTGCTTGACAGCCACCGGCCTGCGACTCGCCATCAATCAGGCAATCGCCGGTTACATTCTCAAGCCAGACGATAACACAGCTTGCTCTAGCATATATCTCTGCCATCAATTGAACCTGCAGGCCCTTTTCGTCCAAATAATCCTGGTTGATGCAGATAGCGTCTATCCATATGATTCGTTCGAGGGCAGGGTCTCGAAGGCGTATAAGGGCTGCGTGAAGGTTTTCAGTGACCTGTAACAAGCCTGCGTCCGTAGTAATTGTCTGAGACTTCGTAGGAGAGCCCCAACAATAAGATAGAGCTTCGTAAAGATGGGTTCCTTTCCTTCTTGCGCTAGCGAGAGAATACTCGAAAAGCTGACATCGTATCGGGGCATCGTCGTCTTGGTGTGGGCTCAGGCGAAGCAGGCGGATACAGCCGGGCGGTAGACAGCGGTATTTGTATGTAGTCATCGCGTATCACCAAGTTCGGTCTATGAGCGCATGTTCTGTTACAATTTAAGTTGTTGATTTCAAGAAGACGAGCGAGATGGTTTGGGAGAAGTGGGGTTGATGGATGCCTAGCATCCACGTTGGGCGGCTAAATCAGTCATCGCCAACGAGTCTTCCAACCAATCGTGGGATGAATGCCTACCCACACGTTTTCTCGTAAGCAAATCGGTTTACACTGTGATTGCTGACAATGACAGCTGAATGAAAGACTCTTTTCGCGGCCCTATGAATGCTGCAGAGTTGTGACAAAATATGCGGCCAGCTTTACCTGATCATGGCATAATGACGATGGCGGCGACGAGTGGCCCACTGAGGCGTACTTGCAGGCTTTGCTTCCGAAAATCTCGAAAATTCTTTTCTTTGATTTGTGCTGGGCTTAGGCTGTCTTACATCCCTTTCTTGTGTGACCTGATACCGAAGGTTAGGTCTCAGTAGTCTTGGCAACCGGAGAAGTAGTATTCCATTGAGTTAACCACGGCGGATGTCAAGAAGTGTAGAATATGCTTTTCTTTTTCACGAGCGACACTCTCGTCATTTCGCATACATGAGTGTGTTTAAAACAGCTTTACTAATGCGGTTCGAGCGTAGTGAGTAAGGCACCATATGGCAATAAACCCAACCAAGATTTCCATAAAGGCCGGCTGAGCCGCGATCTCGGTGGCCTAGGCATCAGCGAAAGTCACCGTCGCCTGCCTTATCAAGCTTAAAAGTAGATCAATTAGACATTGTATCAATTCAGTCAGCCTCTTTCTTCAGCTGTTATCAACGCCAGGAATCATTTGGGCCCATTAGTGTGGTTTCAATCCAGCGGTACTCTCCCCCTGCATTCCATCCACAAGGCTGCCTATCTATCTACGTGCGCTCACTTGCGTTCAGAATTCTAATCATCCGCTGGTTTCCTTGACTAAGCTCGGTCTTTTACATGTCATGGTTTAAAAAACCCCGGGTTTTCCCAGTTGAAGCTTGCAGCCTCGGATTCTGTCCCGTCAACGACCGTATTCATCATGGAGTACAACCACTCCTCGCAACAATCTCTTTTGGGGAAAACACCCGCAAGCTCTTTTCATGAACTCAACAGTTTACCCGCAGAGATCCACAAATGTCGCGAGACGAACGCAAAGCGCAACTGGCTTCAACCAATATCAGAGTGGTACCTGCTGTGTGTTTGTTCTATGTTCAATCTAGCATTCACATTTGGCATGGTATCTTTTCTTGACGACAAAGCATTCGCCGTCAGTGGCGACACGCCCGAGCTTTCATCTACTCCTATCTTCTTTTCACGACGCCTCACTCAACCCGATGTGGTGACCTTAATCTCAACTTTTTTGGTTATCTGGAGGACTATCTGCGCTGCATGGCAATTTATCTCGGCGTGGAGATGCGTCTTCGTTCTTTTTGAACAATATGGAATTTCCCTCGCGGAGGCTAGTTGTATGACCTCTTGGAGACTACCGCCTCTTGCTCTCATCCGACCAAGATCGTCACTCGGTCATCAGAACAGTCTCGTGAAAGCAGGGGCAATTTTGGTTTTGCTACTTGCTTGGCCAGCCCAACTGTCAGGTCCAGTCGCCACCGGCTCCGTTGCGTGGGTTCCATCGGTAACATACGATATGCTGAATACTACACTGTCATTGGGGACCAGTACAATGCCGCCGATTGACCATTACTGGGAGCACTACATGATGTTCCCTACCGTTCGTAAGTCGGTGGTTCAACGTGCTGCAGGTCTTGTCAGCTTCGCAGAGACTGCAAATCTAGCAGTGGTAGCAACTTCCGACAACACGACCGCGGTCGCGTTATCTAGCAATACGACCAAGATCTTCCCGGTCTCGACATCTGCACGCCGCATGATACCACGCCTTTACTCCTACCCCAACGGGACAGTGGTCGACAGCGTGATTGTTCCCACATTCGAAGTGAACTCTTTCGAATGGGTTAAGGACATCCGAAACTTGCCTGGAAATATCACCAAAGCCCTCAAAAACCCTTCAAGCAACTATCTCACCATTTCGGAAGACAGGTCACCTCTAACGCAGGTTATTGCGGGTACATCAGCACTTCTTAAAGAGTCTCAATGGACAAGAAAACCAACGGACAAATTGCCCGATCCTATCATTTACAGGGGCACAAAATACGCAGCGATCTATGTGTCCAGAAACTGGAACCAGGGAAAGAACGAGAACTACACGTGTCCAGACACTTCACCAGACTTCGGCATCGTCCCTCCAGGCACTGATCTCCTTAATATACCGTGGAACAACAACTTCTCCGACTGCCTTGCTGTCGCAAAGCTGGATATCACTGCGGGCATTACGCGATGCTCCCAGTCAGACCTCAGCAAGTCACCAGAGTCCACGTGTCTATGGGCATCCAATGTCCTTAGCACCGACAACGACACCGTATCACCCGATCCTCTCGTCAACGAAGTTTTTGCCATGATGCCCGAGATACAGTCGCTTGTGGTAGCGATAAGCTCCTATGAGTCCGGCATACTTCAGGGCCACTTGGAAGAATTTCTTCGGAATTCTCTTGTTCAAGCTTACCAGGGCGGCTGGAGTGCGATGGCTGAATACCTCAGCCCGGTGGAGACCCAGCGTACAACAGCTTCAGCTTGGAAGCCTGTGGTTCTTCTAGAAGCCCGTATTTCCTCAAGGCGAATGTACATTTGGACGGGACTGGGTATGACGCTCGTGGCGTCTGGCCTTATACTGATGATTATTCAGGCCACCTGTCAGGCCAAAACCATCAATGACTCCCTGGTCGCTGCTGTCATGCTAGATAGCTCAGAAGTCGCTCGGGGGGATACTAGTGGTTTGTGCAATGCCGTAGATATTGGAAAGGGCCACGGCAACGCAAAGTTGAGACTCAGATTGAAAGTCAGCGACGCCAATCAAAGCTATACTACGGTTGGAAGTAGCTACGCTCATCCCAGATTGGTGCCTGACGCAATGTAAAACACTCCTAGGATAACTTCTACTTTCTACCTCGGATCATGACGCAGTTGCTGTGGCTCGGTGAATGACGGCTTCTTCTCAAGGTTGAGATAGACGATGATAAAGGCTGGAACACCGCTACTCTCGTATCATCTCTCAGTATTTCGGGTGAAAATAATGATTCGGGTCGAAAGAAATTTTGTGCCAAATTGCTATGTCGTCCTAGCAGTGACGTTTGACGCACCATAGCCTGAAAAGAATTAACACATCGATATCTCACAGATCTGCTATCAGAGTACGCTATATAGTACGCGGATAGTTTAGGACTTAGTCTTCTTAGAATATCTCCTTTTATTTATTCTACCTCTTAACTATATATATATACTTAGAAAAGTTAGATACTAGAACGTCTTTTACTCAGTTCAGAGGCACTATAGATATTAAATAAATACATACATACACACACGTCCTAGCAGTGTTAAGAGAATTAACATCAGAAAGCTGATGCTGTTACATAAGCGAACGGTTTTTTAGCTTACGCCCAAAAAACCATGGTGTACCTACTTATGTAATCAACCAGAGCTCCCCCATTCGGGACAGCTATCCCCACACCTTACCTAATCAAATTTTCCAACGCTCCGAAAAACTTCAATGTCCAAACCACCTCCAAGGGACCATCACGAGAAAGCCTCACCACCGCGAACACACCCACCCCTCCCGCCCTCGCGCCGACCCGGAACCGCCGCCCTCCTCACCCCCCCGAAAGCGACGACGACGCCGGCCGAGTCGGAAAAACCAACCTCCCCTCATCCAATTGATTCCTCCGGTCCGGTCTGGTCAGCCCACCAAAAAACTACACCACCACCATCACCACACACCGCGACAATGGAAGCAAGGACAATAACCCGCCCAGCGGCCACCCTCCTCCGCGCCGCCTCCTCCAAACCCTCCTCACAATCACCGTCCCTCACCCTCCGCCGCGGCCACAAGACCACAACCCGCACAAAGAAGGCCCTCAAAATCGCGCCCCACCCAGACTTCCTCCCCTCGACCGCCGGCGACACAATCCTCATCAACCCGCCCTCCGCCGCCCCCTCCGTCTTCCACACCCCCTTCAAGTTCCTCCCGCCCACCGACCCCCGCCGCCGCGCCAACCTGTCCCACCTCTTCGCCTCCTCCTCCTCTGCCACCGCAACACCATCAGCAGAAGGCACAAAACTCCCTCCGGCCCTCGACGTCCCCTCCCGCGGCGCCAACCCGCGCTACCACCTCACCCCCGCCGACGTCGCCGAGATCCGCCGCCTCCGCGCCGCCGACCCGACCCGCTGGTCCGTCTCCGCCCTCGCCCGCAAGTTCGACTGCTCCGAGGTCTTCATCACCATCTGCACCCCGGCGCCCCGCGAGCACAAGGAGAAGCTCGCCCAGAAGCTCGACTCCGTCAAGGAGGGCTGGGGCAAGATCCGCACAAAGGCCCGCGAGGACCGCTCCCGCCGCAAGGAGATGCTTCTCCGTGGCGAGTTGTAAAGAAACGGATTGGGCTGGATGTGTGCGAGTATATATTTGCAGAGAAGACAAAACACCTACGGTCATGGCTCCCAATCTCCCAAGGGATGATGGGTACGTGAGGATGAGGTTGAAGGGAAAATGGGCAGATGAGGCTTGTCTGTATCAATATGGGACGAAAGAAAAACAGCAAAACAGGAGGCTGCGACGTGTTTGATCGCGTGCTCGCGTGTCTACGTGCCATGATGGAGGTTTACACAAAAAAACAGGCGACGGGAGGGGATGTAGGATAGAGACGAAGGACGAATCATGCTCAGGGCTGAGAGCTAAACACCCAACCATATCTGTACAATGAGTAAAATTCATAGAAACTCGTGTATAATTTTTTCCATTTCCCCGTTCGCCATTACATATACGCCCTATTGAAGTACCTATCAACTTGTGCGAGATACGTTTCTCGAGCACTGCATCGTTACGTCTAAGAATCATCAACACTACTACTAGATCAGGCCCATTCGTTTCTGAGCCTGGGGCTGTGTATCCATCCCTCTGACCGCCCCTTTTACGTCGCCTCCTCTTCATGCTCGTCCAGCAAGTGTAGTCTGCCGGCAGTTGTCTCCCCTGGTCGCCGCTAGGCATGGCGATCTATATAACCCTACCCAGAAGCAAATATCACACCCATCATCATCATCACATTATAGTAGATTATTCAACCAGACCAAGCGCTCACAGCTTGGGCACCTTGAGGCCCATCTTATCCACCATCTCAACGCCGGCCTTCTCCAGGTCATCCTTTCCAGGTATAACCCTCCAGCACCAGCCGCACCAGCTCCTCCTGATGCCATTGGCTTCTCTGCTGAGAATCTTGGATGAATGTCGCTCATCATCCCACTCGGGCACGCAGGCGCCCACACTCACCATCCTCACCAGCTTCGTCTTCACGACACCGCCGATGCCTTCAATCTCGTGCCTCTCATAGCCAGGGCCCAGTTGCGGGCTCGGCGTCCTTTGGTACCGCACGGTGTCGAGATGCACCTCGTCCGTAGCTTCCCAGAGGTTAGCGCCACTGACGGCCGCATCCTCGGCGTCGCAATCAGTCTCGTTCTCACGCTCCTTGGCGCCGACGCATGCCTGTTCGCGGCCGCAGATTACACCGCGGTCGCCCTCGCCAATACCCGTACCCAAGCCGCCGAGGACTTCACCATAATGGGCGCGCCATTTCCAGATGCTGAAGTTTGTTAGCGGATGGCTTTTTTGGGTGTTGGTGGCGGGGGTTACATACCGCCGGTAATCCTGATCGGCAGCGCGCATGCTCCGCCCGCAGGGCTGGCAGAGCCAGACAGCATCAAGCTCGCATCTGCAGATCTCCCGTCGCACCGCGTCGTGGGTGAGGGGTGTCTCGGGATCCAAAGCTGGGTTCACGAGCGCGGCAATTGGGGCCTTGACGCAAGGCTGACACAGCCTGCGATGACGGTCTTTGAGGACTGTACTGGCTGGGGGTTTGATGGCACAATTCTGTTATGACGTGTCAGCGATCGACTGTTCTTGTGTAGCCTTCTCGGCTCCTCCCCGAGCCAATGCCGCATGTCCCCTTGGGGAGGCTGGTAGGCTGCCTTCCTCTTCACACAAGTAGGGGAGCCCCTCTCGGCGAGAGGGCCAAGGGCACGCGGCACGGCGTAGGACGGCATACCCTGCACACAACAGTCTCACACCTCCGGCACTCCGTCACCAGGTCCCGGGCGCAGCTGCCGCTCTTGCCGTTGTAGGCGCGTCCGTCTTCCATGTAGTACCAGTTGCTCGCCCTCGCGCGGTAGCGGAAGGTTGACTCCGGGTCAACCGGGTCGAGCTCATTGGAGCAGTGTAGCGTCGAGGAGAGGAGGATGTTGCGGTATTGAAGCAGGCCTTGTCGGACCATGCGGCAGGTACGGGCCAGACTGTCGAGGGTGTTGAGGTCGATGTGTTCGGCGATGGCCATCACGACACTGCCAGTCCGTGTTAGACATCGTATGGTGTTGGGGTTGGATGAGCTTACGGATAGCAGCCAAGAGCCTCAGTGGCAGCACTCTGGAAGGTCGGGGATGGCTCCGGTGCAACAGCAGCAGCAGCAGCAGCAGGCGGAGCCATGTGCATAGCCGGAGCTGGGACGGGGACTGAGACGGCGACGGCAGCCATGTTGGGCCTGTAGAACTGACGCTGATACTCGCGGTTGCGTGCTTCGATGCGTTGGGTGACGGCGGCGGCGGCTGCTGCTAAACGACGGGCCTCGAGGACATGAAGAGGTTCGTCGTCGTCTTCTAAATCAACAAAGACGACCATGCTGGGCCAGGGCAGCTGGACAGGGGCCAGCTATATTTGACTGGGCGCCGGTGAGCGGTTCAGACGCACGAGCAATGCTCGAGCTTGGGGTTGCTGCCAATCTGGTCTCGGTTCCTGACACCCGAGCCGAGCTGAGCTGTGTAGGTAGACCGTAGTGTAGTGTACTGTGTGGTGAGGTGCACCTGATGGCGTGGGATGGGGATTGGGATGGGCGGGGTGGGGTTCGAGAATCCCCCGATGCCGCAGCTGATGCTTGTTTTCCCAACCGGAAATGATGACGCAACGGATGTATTGTCTCGGCAGATCCTGTGGAGATATCAACAGGAGATATAGAATAAGAATGAGAATGAGAATAACAACTTGTAACGAATTTGCAGAAGAAACGACACTACGAGACCAGAAACGCAACGTTTGAGTCCATCGCAAGTCGACGACACAAGGCGAGCACCGGGATGGTGGTTGATGGTAGAATGATGTTTAGGGCGATCATGTTGCTGCTGCCAGGGGGTGGGGGAGAGAGTTTGGGTGGAGGGGGGCGCCAGCCAGCGCACCCAGCAAGTAGCAGCACTGAACAGCATGCGGACGTGCCAACTCGGAAGGTCCAGTCCAGAGGTACCCGCACTCGATCGAATCAGATTAGATCAAGCCCAGCTACAACTCACTCAGCGAACCATCTCCCCCTTCACCTCGACCTGAGACCTGGCGGGATGGCACAGTCGGCACCTCGCTGAGGTGGCGATCTCTATTGCTGCCCACTGCTACTGCAGCTAACTCGTTTGGTGCGAACCTAGACCGCTCCCCACGATACGCGAACGCAACACCACACACGGTTGAGGCGCTGATCAGGTACGAATGCCACCGCCAATCCATCAACCGGTGACCGCCAAAACCCCAGAAAGAAAAGTCACGAACCAAAAGATGCCATGGTTCGCCCAAGCAACGACGCATATGCATTGGGTGGATGGGATGGCGACATGCGCCGTTGCTTTTCTAGCGCCGACACCTCAGGCGGCCCTGTGACCCGCGCCTCAGCGAAAAGCTTGGGTCACCCGGACGCAGCGTGCATCAGCGTTTCCGTTTTCCCCAACACGCCTGTGCTCAACCTTCTATTTTCGACCTCGACGCGAGAAAATTGGAAACCCCAGACTTTGCGAGTCCGCGGACACTGTGTCGCATCGTATGGCCTTTCCACAACTCTGCTTGAGGTCTCCAATTGCGTGCTCACCACGGTGAAGCCCCCCTTCCCCCTTGGCGGCGGGGGTTGACCCCGAAAGCCGGAGACGGAACACCCCACCCCGAGCCGCGCACCGCCGAGCCGTCTTCGGCGATGCTGGGGGCTTCGTTTCTTTTAGCTAATATTCCCGATTCTCCGAGAGCTTGTACCTGTTCTCTCACACAAAACGCGGGGGTTTCACGATGGGCTCCTCCCCATGACATGATGAATTTTTTTTCTTCCTGGGGGAATGACCCTCCTTGATCTCGCCTTTCTAGAACGTCTCTCCCCTTGTCTTGCTTCCCTGCGGTGCAGTGCAGGTGAAAGACACGGGTCCGGCCCGGTCCTTGCACGGATCCGCATCCCGAATGTCGGTGTCGGAATCCTGCACCGGCCCGGTGTGACATCTGGCTATAAAATCTCATCCATGGCCCAGATGCTCCTCGACTCTTCCAGAGCAAGCAATACAAAGCACTTCTAAAAGAACCTAAATGAGCCTCGCCGTTCGACAAGACCGGGCTGCATAAGTCGACAATCCGGCGGTGCTAGATGAAAGCACCCGCGAGGCTCGAGATAGCTCTATCTAGGATAGCAGAAGGCGAAATCGACGAAGGCAACTGACGGAGACAAGGTAAAGGGAATCAAGAAGCAAACGAGGGAAGCAATGGGAATGAACAGACATGGACGTCTCGACGAAGGGAGGAGGCCATAAGGTGAGCCACTGTGGTTGGCTGCATCCATGGCTGTGCAACGGTAAGACGGAGACAGCGCCCCGGCTCTTCAAATCATGAAAGATGGGCTTCGAAATGACTGAGATTGAGGTGAGAATTGAAGTCTACGATCGAAAAAGCCGTGCAAATTCGACAAAAGCAAGCTCGATTAAGCAACCATATTTGCACAAGATTGAAGTATACGGAGTCTACAAATGTTGAGCTCTGGCAAGGAGCTGCTGTCCGGTTGGAGGTTACACTGTCTATGCTGTCCCAACCTACCACATCCTGCCTGACTATCTTCCCCATTGCTACCGTCATTATGCTACCTGTTTCTAAAGTCTATCCGAAATTAAGGAAGAAGAAAAGCCCTTTTCAAGGGACAGTTACATAGCTGTGAGTGTATGAGCGCTCATAGAGAATGCCCCGAACATTGCTCGAAAGCTCAGAACCACTCTCTTGCCGGAATTTGACCCTGCACAGCCTGCCAGTCAAAACGATGACGACGCCGCTCTTCTATCTCGTACTCCTCACGCTGAGAAGAGTGAAACGCAATTCCCTCCTCGGCAAATGCTTGCTTGAGAGTCTGCAGTTGCTCCGGGGCAAGCCCAGGGCTATTCGGTAGAAAGCGGTATGTCACCGACTGTAGGTCGGGGCAGCGTTGTCGTAAGTGACGCGGGAGCAGCAAGAGCCCATCATGGGCGTGCTCAAGGGCGTAGTTGCCGTGGGGCCAGTTGCTTCTCACGTACGGATACTCTATGGTGTCATCCTCCTCTTCATCGCTTTCCATGCTTTCGTCGTCGACATCGAATTCATCGAATCTGTCGATACTTATCCTTGGGTCCGGATCGTCGCCGTCTGCGTCATCGTCGTTGAACCCGTCGAACTTAAGGTCCTGCAGTCGCTGGGGAAGCAACTTGATGAGATGCGTGGCCTTCTCGTAGTTGGACATTCTGACGTATGGGTGTCGCTGTACCCAAAGACAGTCGGAGTCAACATCCAGGCGCTCGAGGACCGTAAGAAACTCCAAGGGCTCCAGGACGCCAGCGGGTTCAACGAACTTCTGGGCGTATCTGCTGACTCCAGTTTCATGACAAAGCTCGACGATCCATCGGTCGAAATGGCTCATCTTGAGCTCCTTCATCTGCCCCGCGATGGGCTTCAATAAATTGACGATGCCTCGAGGAGTGGGGCAAATGTCGCCTGGACCTCCTGCGGGATTGTATAGTTGGCTGTCCGTATGCTGATAGTGAAGTTTTTGCAGGCTGGGAAGTCTTCTAACCAGCTCGGGAAACACCCCCATTGTGACAACAGAGTCTTCTCCTACCTGGAGAAATTTCAGATGGGGTAACTTGATGTCGGGGACGTCGGCCGGTTGATCCGCGTGCCAGACACAATCGTTCAGTTCGAGGGACTCGATATTGGGCGCGACGTTACTGAGCACTTCCAAACAACCGACCATGTCGATGCGTACGTTCTTCAGGTGAGGAAACAGCACCCGCCCCCCAGCAGCTCTGGCAACGATGTCAAGCGTCTCCATATGGTAGAATTCAGACCCATTCCGTTTTTTGGGACCAATCAGCTCACGCCACCCATCGAACAGCTGACGCTGCCACTCTTGCGACCTGATCGCGAGGGTATGGAGGTTGGGCATTTTCGTGATGAGCAACTCCGATAGCCAGACCATGTATTGGACTTGGTTGAGCAGATGAGGCGGGGGCAGGGACAGGCCGGGGAGGGCTTCCATTTTTTCACTTCTCCACATGGTGTAAATGCTTTGGAACATTTGCAGATGGATAGGCTCCAAATTCGTACCCGTATACAGGTGATAGAGGTCGATCTCCTGCACGAGCTCGCCGAGGCATGGGTTGAGGACGAAGGCGTGAAAGAGGGCAATAACGCGCGGAAGACTGAGCTCATCCGGGTTCGAGGGCTCATGAGGAGTGAGAGTCCCATACAGCGCGGCGCTCGAGAACTGGCGGATGCGCTTGCTTGTACAGCAGAGGCTGGTAGTGTACTCATCTTTGTGTGCGACGACGAGTGAGAAAATTTGATGGAGAATCTCAGCAGGCAGCGTTTCGAGCGTTGGCTTGGCCATGTTGAAGGTCCGTACGGTGGTGACGGGTTTGATCGAGGTTGAAAGGGGGAGGATGGTGATGGAAAATGAGAGCGTGGGGACGCGTGTAATTAAAGTGCACGCAGGAACGTCCCGCCTGGTGTGGGGGCATAGTCTAGTGCCGACCCGGTGAAATGGTCACCATATCCCTTTCCAGCTTCAGTGTTCACTTGCCTTGGCGAGTTCAGGAAGGCGAGTTTAGATGTAATGTGGCTCACGAAATCCAGGGCATTACAATGACAGGTAGGTACGTAGGTATACCGCATGCAAAAAAGCTGGAAGAAACATTTTATATTTCCTATCTTGCCTCTTAATCCGCCAGCCCGAAACCCTTCAAACAGCAAGCCTTGCATAGCAACCTATTGAACCTCGTTAGTCGTTGGTCGCGAAACAGACGATTAGACATGAGATGAGAGAACGATTGTCGGTTCAGGATTTTCAGTGTGTGTGATAATAATCATATAAATAGATATCATAAAGGTTTAATTTCTCATCATTTGATGACGGTGATAGGCAAGGAAATCAGCAGGGACTTACGTTGTGAGGTTCCAGGACCAGACGGCCGTAGAAAAAGAAGAATCTCAGCCAGAAATAAGACTGTGAACCGATTCTGCCGATTTTCACTGCGACGCGCCTGGTCCTGCTTTATTGCCGGGAAACCTGTTCGTGGTGAGTGGTAGGAAGGACGTTGGAGGAAAAATTTGCGGCGGAAGGACATTTATTTGCAACGCGACGTGGGTCTCACATTATGTAAGCGGATAGACCCTGGTGCACGTCCCATGCAGCGGGCATGGCACGCTCATGGTACCTACCGCAGCATGGATTGGTGACTTCCATTCGACATCACTCGTGAGAATCAAGGCTTCATTTTGTTTGTACGAACGCTCTATCGCTCGTTGTGTTCCAGTATCGACTCAATTGACTAGCATATAGGACGGGACATTACGTCTTCCAAGTGCCCGCTATCGATACTGCATCTTCTCACCGTTTGAGCAAGCAACTTCTCAGTGGCAGCGCCGTAATGGCGGAATGAGCAAGCTCGTAGCCAACCACCTCGCCTTCATCAATCTGTCACGGCAGGAACGCTGCGCTTTATTTCTCGAATGGCAGCCATCAGAGGTCGCCCGCCTTCCGCCAACCGACGATGCGGAATACGGACCACTCCTCCCAGAAGCTCTTCGCCTTCTCAAGCACCTGCTCGCCGGAACGCTGGCCCTCGACGACTTGAGGGTGTGGCACCTTGCGGCCCTTTCCAGCGCTGATGGGCAGGACCTCTTGCTCAATCTTTGCGACACCAGTGCCCCTCAACACGCCGCCAAGGGCATCGACTGCCTCAGCCGCAACGCGACCAACCCGACGGCCAGGAACGTGCAGCGAAGTCTCAAAACCCGTCCGCTGAGTCTCGCCAAGGAAGCTCCTCGAGCCATACTCGTCGGTGAGCTCATAGAAACGCCAAGTCTCGGTCTCAGTGTCGCCGTTCCAAGAGACATACGCCGTCGTGCCGTCCTTGTTCTCAAGCGAGACGATTGCAGGCTCCTCCGAAGGCAGTCCAGTCCAGTTGAAGCGGAATGCGCGGTAGTTCTCCACAGCCACGCCAAGGTCGCCAGAGTCCATGTACGCGTGGAAGATGGGAGTGCCGTCGGCCTTGAACTCGGTCACGGCACCAGAGGAACCCCAGTTGATGAGCGCGTTGCCGCCAGGCAGAATCTGCGTCGAGCCCTGGCTCTTGGAGAGCAGGTCATCGGGGGGATAGAAGCCCTGGACCAGCTCCGCCGTCCAGGTACGCGTGTTTACGCGAATGATCTTGCCGCTGCTCGTTGGCGCCGTGTGAACCTCCTTGCCGCCTCCGTGCTCGGTGCCGTGCGCGCTGTTGTCGTACAGACTCAGGACCTCCTCGTCGCCGTCCTGGGACAGCCAGCGCGCGTGGTGCTGGAAGCAAAAATCGACACCCTCGCCGAGGTCGAACGACGAGTTTGTGCCTGCCAGACGCCAGATGATGGACCCGTCAGTGCCGTTGATCTTGTGCACGGAGCACGCGTCGCGGGCAGAGATGAGGTAGTTGCCAGTGGCATCCTTGTCGACGCTGTTGATGTGGAAATAGTCCCATGCATCGGAGCTGTTGTAGCCTGATCCTGCTTGGCCCGGGTTGATGGGCAGAATAGCCTCTGTTACATATGTCAGATGATGCACCCCTCAAGTGAAGGCTCGCATCTTACCATCAGGAGTGACGTGGTCGAGGCTGGACCATTCGAAGAGGAGCTTGCCAGTAGCAATGTCCAATTCTATCACAACGTCAGTACGACATCCACCTGTTTTAGCGTTCAAACTCTCCCACCTTGAATAATCGCATTCACAATCCACTGCTGCTCCGGCTCCGCGCCCCACGGCGTCAAATCCCTGGGAACAGGCTGATAAATCTGGATCAACCCAGTCTCCTCATTGACGACATGAAACTCATGCTTATCAACAAGCTTATGTTTGCCCGCGCGCAGCTCCCGGATCGTCTCGTAATGCTGATCCAGAAACGTGACATGCCCATGCCCGTGGCCGTACCCGGGGTTATGGTCCCCCTCGAAGCTGAACAGCACGTCCCGGCCCCGCCAGCGCGCCGCCTGGAAGTTGGTCGCCCAGATGCTGTAGATGGCGTACCCGCTCCACACGAGCTCGCCGTCGTCGCGGAAGATGTACGGCCCCGCCTGGCGCGGGCCGTGCTGCTCCGTCGGCGTGTCTGGGAGACCCGCGAAGGGCGCCACGAAGAGGTAGCCCTGCTCGACGTCCGCGGTGGCCGGGATGGTGATGTTGAGGCGCGGCGGGGCGAGGTCCGGGCGGGAGCGGAACTGCCAGTTCGCGGACGCCAGGGGGACGAGGAGCGCCGAGGCGGCGAGGAGTGCGGTGGTGTGTTGCTTCATGGTGGGTGGCCGAGGAACCTAGGTGCGTCAGCTATTTCCGTTGGGTTACCCATTGCGAAGAATAGGTACATTCACCTTGGTGAAGTACGTGAGCCCTAGAATCCAAAAGATGATTTGTGAGAATTTCCCTTCACTTGTTTTCCAATATTTTCAGTTTGCAATGCTTTGTTTGTGAGAGTTACTGCTGGGGGAGATGAGGGTTTGAAGGACGAGGTACCCCGCCCTTTTGAATTCAGCAGACTTCGGGCGCGGTTCCCCTCAGCTTACCGATCGGCATGGCGACATCACTATCCTTGCAGATATGCCTTGACACTTGTGAAGTATGGCACCACGAATGTTACGGACTATGCGGTTGTATCTGCTGGAGCTTGAAAGCAGTGCTTGCCCTCGGCCTGACTCACTGTCTGTCTTGCACCAACACGAGTCCCATGACGGTCCACGACCAATGCTACGTGTTCCAAGCTTTCTGGGGCTCGAAGACGCAGGTCAGTACGGACGGATAATTAGGTGACAATGCTCCTGAATAGATTTACTCGTCTGTCTCGGGGATTGTGGGAGCAGCACGTTGAAAACTCTTTCATTGCGTGCTTCGCAGGATTGCTTCTGTCCTGGGACCACAAGACAATGACTTCCAAACGTCAATTCCCTCCATGTCTACACCCTATACGGAGCCGGGCCTTGCAAGTATCTCATCATGACATCAACCCCTCAGCTTCGGCACTTATGCGGAACCTCATGCCGCGTCTGCTAGCGCGGGGTCACCCAGACTCCTTCAACCAAGAAACGATGTGGAAATCAACTCAACGCCAGGAAGGATGCAGCAAACGGAGAAAACGGCGTGAACGTACAGAAGTCTGAGGCATTACGTGCTCAAGATGCATATGGTGTGATGCATTTTCTCCATCAAAACCAACATACTTCAGACTGTAGTCACCGGCTACCCGACCCGGCAGCGAAGCTGGTCCGCCGAGTCCAAGCGCTCTGCTGCACCGCGCGGATGAAGCCCGGCCCCACGTCACCCCGCCGGTTCCCCATCGGCGGATGAAACTGAAGAGCAGAGAAAAGAGTGGCCCCGCCTCGCACTTCGTCATTCCCGCCCATACCCCGGCTCGTCCAGCACTGACAAGTTTAAAGCCGCGCCGGAAGAGTCAGACCGGGTCGCTGTGGCCCCGATTGCGTGATGGCCCTTTGAATTTTCTTTCAATCTCCAAACTCAATGAAATCCTCCCATTGAACAGCCGTGCATCCCCACTTCCGTCTCATCTAACGTCCACGCGGCACCCATCCTAGCTCCTGCAGACCGAGACTCTCTCTGCAACCACCAGCACACGCAACCAGACAGCACTGAAGGAGCCCTCAGACATTAAAAATGTCGAATCACCGGCCCCACTCCGACGAAGAGGCCCGGGCTCCGGCTTCACCGCCGCCCCCGTACACCGACGCTGACCCGGCCCCCCGCGAAGACCAGCCCCTCCTCCGCGACCCCGGCGCTACCGTCACCTCCGGCGAAGCCTGGAAGCCCCCGCCGGGCTTCACCTGGATCGAGCTGGCCATCATGTCCAACGTCTTCCTGTACGGCTTCGACGGGACCATCACCGCCGCGACATACGCCGTCATCAGCTCCGAGTTCGACGCCGCCAACACCGCCTCGTGGCTGACGACGTCGTACCTCGTCACCAGCACCGCCTTCCAGCCCCTCTACGGCCGTTTCTCCGACATCTTTGGCCGGCGCGTGTGTTTCTTCGTCAGCAGCATCACGTTCGGGCTGGGCTGTCTCGGGTGCGGGCTCGCGCGGGACGTGGTGTTGTTGAATTGCATGAGAGCTCTGACGGGCTTTGGTGGTGGCGGGTTGATGACAATGGGTACGTTTCCGACCACAAGTGTTTACTTCAAGGAGTAGAATGCAACTGACCAGCGCCCCAGCAACAATCGTCAACTCGGACATGATCCCCTTCCGCAAGCGCGGCATGTACCAGGCCCTCCAAAACGGCATGTTCGGCTTCGGCGCCGTGGCGGGAGCCTCCTTTGGCGGCTCCATCGCCGACCACATCGGCTGGCGCTGGTGTTTCCTCCTCCAGGTCCCTGTCTCTGTCCTGGCTCTCGTTCTCGGTGCCATTGTGATCAAGAACCCCGAGGGTGGCTTCGACATCGACACGACTGACTTCAAAGCCATCTGGACCCGCGTCGATGTCTCTGGCGCGCTGTTGCTCGTCGTGGCTATCTCGGTGCAGCTCGTCGGGCTGAGTCTGGGCGGGAATGAGTTGCCCTGGGGCAGTCCGATCGTCATTGGGACGCTGGTTGGAAGTGTGGTGCTTTTAGGCCTGTTCTTGGTCGTTGAGGCGAGAACAAGGGCCATTCCTGTTATCCCATTGAGAATGCTGAGGGGTCGGCTGCCGGTTTTGACGCAGATTTCGAACGTTTGCGCTGGACTCGCTGCGTATGCGGTAAGTGACGATTCTTCAAATCATTTGGAGTAAAGAGGATTGCTTCTAACTCGTGACAGTATCTCTTTATGCTACCTCTCTTCTTCCAGGTCGTATTGCTGGACTCTGCGACCAAGGCCGGCGCACGACTCGCGATCCCATCTCTCGCAACCCCCCTCGGCGGCCTCGTTGCCGGGATTGTCATGTCACGCTGGGGTAAGCTCGTCTGGCTCGTTCGCGCCGGAGCTTTCTTCATGCTCTTTGGAAACGCGCTGGTAACAGCTCTGCAGTTCAAGGATAGCAATTGGAAATACTTGGTTTACATCTTCCCGGCGAATCTCGGCCAGGGAATCATCTACCCAGCCATTCTCTTCACGACACTGGCTTCGTTTGATCACGCCGGTAGGTCGAGCTTCACATACAGAACATGAAGCTCGGGCTAACATGTACCACAGATCACGCAGTTTCGGCATCAACAGTCTACCTCGTCCGCTCTCTCGGCACCGTCTGGGGCGTCGCAATCACCTCGGCCATCGTCCAGACGACCCTGAGTGTCCGTCTGCCAGATGCTCTCGGCGATGTTCCTGACAAGTGGAGAGTACGGCTTGCCCCTATTTCATTTTTTCTTCCTTGATTGCTAACACCGTGAAAGCTCATTGAAGAGATCCGTCACTCAGTGACTGCCCTCAAGACCCTCCCGGTGGAGGTGCGTCTGTCCGCACGCATGGTCTACTATGAAGGCATCCAATACGCATTTGCTGCATCCACGACCTTCGCCGCTATCGCGCTAGTCGCGGCGCTGTTTGCTAGTCCCCGCGGTCTTCGAAGCACTCACAAGTAAAGAGGATAGCCATCAGGGGGGCTTGATCAGGGGTGGTAGGATCACGTCATGCCGAGAGTCCCCGTAGAACGGCCGTGATCGGGGCCCAACCAACATCTTACGTGGGCCACGGGCACAGTAGTTACCGCATGATGATGAATACCAGAATAAAAGCATATCGGACATGTAGATGATGTCCCTCAAGGGTACTTAGAAGTGCAATGGTGGCGTTGCACATACAGGGATAGACAAAAAGGGGACAATTTCTATAGACACGATTTGGTACATTTGATTTGCTACACTGGAGTACGAAATCTGAACGCATTTGTACCATGCAAGATCTCGGTGACTTCCCGACCTTTGAAATCTTACGTTACCCCTCCATCAAGATTCGTAGTTCGCTTTCCGTGGCTAGGAACGAATCCTCAGCCCACAAAATTCCACCCTAAATCACTGCAGGCCTGTTCTTGCTGATTGCGCAACTGTTGTTGCATATTACACGATTGTTGCAGTGCTAGGAATACAGATTTTATGTAATATGTGATGGAAGAGGGAGGACAAGATGCTGCAAGGAAGTCGATGCGCAACGAGTTTGATCCGACAGATATTCCATTTGAACCGACATGTGAGACTCATCCAACAAAGGCCATTTTGCATACAATTTTCTAAAAAATTGTTTAGCTCTTCCATATTTGAGTCTTGCGAAAGAGCCAAGATGTTCTCCAAAGCCCCGGAGACTAGCGGCTCCGAGACCGACGTCAATGCCCGCGATGAGCTTCCCCCTTCCACCGGTGAGGTCCTGGGCTCTGTCGAACCACATGTCTTCTCCAATCCCAGACGTGCCGCACACTGGCAACACGTCTATGAAAGTGCGACATACGAGGGAAGACATCGATTCAATGCGACACTGACATGGTCCGCGGAGGAGGAGAGGCGGCTCAAGAATAAGGTAATCATCTCTGGGTTCCCAGACCCTTGAACATACCCAATCGAAATCAGCTTATTACTTTCATGAGTGTGGATTTTCTCAGCTGATACCTATCTCAATTGTAACAGTTGGACTGGAGAATCATGACTTGGGTCTGGGTCATGTTTTCCAGCCTCGATTTAGTACGCAGGAATGTAAATCGTGCAGTATCCGACAACATGGTAAGATCTAGTCACCATCACCAATTCCATAACACTCAGAATTATGGCTTACTGAAGTGTCTCATCAGCTAGATGACCTGAATATGGATACCAAGCAAGTAGTGGACAGCCCTTCATACCAGAAAGGTTTGCTAACACTTTCACGCACAGTGATTACAATACCGGCCAAACAATCTACCTCGTGTGTTTTCTTGCCGCTGAACTGCCCGGTGGCCTGATCAGCAAGAAATTTGGACCCTTCAGATACACTCCCACAATCATTACGATGTTCGGTGTGCTGTGTGCCCTCCAGACGCTCATGAACAACCGAGCTAGCTTTTGGGCTTTCCGAGGGCTTCTCGGTTTCGTACAAGGGGGCTTCATTCCAGAGATGGTGCTGTATCTCTCATACTTTTACAAGAACAACGAACTCCCGATCCGCCTTAGTGTATTTTACACAGTTATCCCCATAACACAAATCTACGGTGCCCTCCTGGCGGCGGGCTTCCTCGCTATGAGGGGTGTTAGAGGTTGGGCGGGTTGGCAATGGCTGTGAGTAGAAGACCAAGCAGCGAACTCACTGCACGTGTGCCTCCTTACCGCAAATACTGATCCAAGTGAATACCTAGTTTCCTCTTCGAAGGGCTCATCTGCGTCATAATTGGTTCTATAAGCTTCTTCGTCATGCCGCCTTCTGTCTGCGAGCCCGCTCGCGCGTTCAGACGCCCCGACGGATCTAACAAGTGGTGGACAGAACACGAGGAGGAGGTCCTCGTCAACCGCATCCTCAGAGACGACCCCACCAAGGGTGACATGAACAACCGAACAGCTGTAACTCTCCACGGTCTCTGGTCAGCGCTGAAGACCGTAGACCTGTGGCCCATCTTCCTCGTTGGCCTCTTCGCCTGGATTCCCTTTCAACCGACAGCCAACTACCTGTCCCTTATTCTTCGAGACATGGGGTACTCGGTATTCGAGTCCAACATGCTCGCGATACCAAGCTACGCCTTGTTCGCCATCAATGCAAGTAGAGTCTTGCACAAAGTACCCATACGAAACAAACTAATCACAGATTTCCAGGTTCTGATCTTTGGCTGGTTATCCGAGTACTTCAAAGAACGCTCCATCATATCATCTTGCAGCAATATCTGGATGCTTCCTTTCTTCATCGCACTTGTCGCTTTGCCCGAATCCGCCAATTCCTGGGTTCGGTATGCCTTGCTCACCGGGATCAACTCGATCCCGTACACACACTCCGTGCTCGTCGGAATGGCAAGTCGCAACTCACGTAGTGTGGGCACGAGAGCGGTCGCAACAGCTGTGTACAACATGACGTACCAGATAGGCAGCATAGCTGCTGTCAACATCTATCGAGACGAGGATAAACCGTACTGTTAGGGACATTCCAACTGGACAAAATCTATTCTTCAAATCACTGACAAGTTTGATGCAGATTATACCGCGAACAAGGCTCTGATTGGGCTTTGTGTAATCAACATTCTGCTATTCATCGGCATGAAATTGTATTACATCTGGCGTAATCGTATACTTGAGAGGAGGTACGCTGAGGCTTCGTCGGCAGAAAAACAGACAGCTATCGATATGCGATTTGCCCACTAGCTGCAACGGCATGCCTCTTCACGAGCGTAGAATGTCACATATGGTTATGGATTATGTTCCTTTTGGAGGTGACCTTTCCTTTTGAAATGACAATGCATGACTTCTGAATTGCCTTAAATACTACCTCGTCAACGTCAATCTTTGCTCGCATTATGTTACATTCTGATTCCGTTCTCCATTAAGCCTTCATTGTTTCATCTTCGACTGCCTTCGCTACGGATGCTACGAAGAACCCGTATGCCTATGAGGCATACCTCCAACTGACTCACCAGACGATATCATGATTACAGTTTACTTTTGCTGGGTTCTTGGAATCGATAGATGATGTCCTCAAACCGAGCTTCTGGAAATACATAAAGCCAGTGCAGGGTCTCACCAGGCCCGCAGAAGACGCCGTGCACGGCATCCCCTGGGATCCATAGAATGCTTCCGCCCGATACCGCGTGCCGTTTGCCATCGATCTCGACGCTTCCGGTGCCGGAAAGGATGTAATAGATCTCGGCTTGGGTGTGCTGGTGAAGAGCAAGAAAGCCCTCGGGCGGGCAGGTTGCGAGTCCCGCACACATGGAATCAGTCACGGTGTCGGGACTCGACAGCAGTGTTTGCCAAGTGACATTGCCGTACAAGGGCTCGGGGAATGCGCTCTCGGCTAATTTGGTGATGGTCGAATGATCCATCAAGACAGGCGACGGTGCCACCCCGCTATCATGTCTCTTGTGCGAGCTGATTAGACATTCATAAAGTTAGTCTACAGACCAATGATGTGTTGAAAAACAGACAGGAGAAACCACAAAGACATGCAAGCTCAATAGCGCGGGCAGGGGTCAAACGAACCAACAGGGCTTCTCCATTTCGGCAGTGGATGTAATGGAGCTTTCAAAGGTGGGGAGCTTCCAAGAATGAGTGTTGACAGTTTCCGACGAACTGACTGGGTACGATGAAGTCTTGTTCAATGAATCATGAATGTCAGGACTCAGGCGTACTATGTAGCAAGGCAAGGAACACCTTTTCCAGATATTGACCCACTGGCATATTGAACCCCGCTCTCTGATAAGAATAGTCATTGTCGTCAAATTTAACCCACTTGGGTTAAACTTTCCGTCCTATGATAAGTACATGGGAACAATGGCTGCATGCTGAGGCGGAGAGTGCTCCGGAATCTTGGCCCCCAACGGTCCGGGCGGACCGGCGACGATCCCTGGGACGTTCTAATCCATCGTCATCCGGGGCCGAGCATCCACTAGGGATACCCCAGATCTAAGCAGGGGGGCAATCGGCTGTATGTGTTGATCTTAGTCTCCTGAGACATCGTATTTAAGTCGTCGATGGCAATGGTCAACATCCGGAAATATTACCCTGCCGTGTTCACAGGCAATCTCATCCCGTGCCAGCACTATCCCAGACTTCCTATTGCAGCAAAATACGCTCTGCAACCACCACCACCTTAGTCATTGTTGCATCGTCCTGCGAATCAGAAACCTCAAGCACAATGGCAAGCAGTATCTCAGGCGCCGACATCTATGGGCCTGGGTCATGGATCGACCACGATGCCCCAGCCGTCCCCGACGATGCGCTCCGGCTTTTTAAATCGCTGGCAGCAGTGACTCCGGGTTTCACACAAGATAAAGAACTGTGGAAGTCTGTTTCCTTCCAAGGCTCGTCACAGGCCATCGCCCCCGGTCCACTCAAGTCCCCTATCATTGCCGCGGCACTGCATGCCATGTGCGGAGTGGTTGCCAACGAGCTCCTCGCCCTCCGAGACGGCGGCAGTCCTGTCCGCCATGTTGGTATTAACACAGACCATGCCGCATTCTGGCTTGGGTGTGTTGGCATGGCCAAGCGCAACGGGTCAACCGTCCGAGAGTTGGCTAAACGGGGCGAGCTCGCGGGCATCTTCTCCAAGGACCTGGAGAAGGGCACATTTGCAACTCCTTTACGACTACGTGCGACAGCCAACTATCCGACCAAAGATGAAGGACTCTGGTACCAGCTCCATGGCTCGCTCGATGCGGGTCCTGTGCTACAAGCCGTTGGCCTGGACGCAGAGACACCTTGCAGCGGGCTCGATGAAGCCTACAAAATCATTGGCGACCACGTGCGGAATTTTGGCGCTCACGAATTGGAGTCCATCAACATTGAACGTGGCCTCTGTGGAAGCATCTGCTATACCCCGGAATCATGGAGGCAGACGCGGATGAGCAAAGACCTATCCAAGCACCCTCTGGTGAACTACAAGTTGCAGTCCCATGCCATCCCTACTCCAGCGATTCCTTTGAACCCCGGGTCCGACAGGCGACCTTTGGCTGGAATCAAAGTGGTGGAAATCGTGCGGATCATTGCAGGCCCAGTGATTGGAACGACTTTGGCGGCACTGGGAGCGGACGTCATTCGCATAAACTGTAGCAGGCTGCCTGACTTCAATGTAAGTGCTGGCCTTCTGCACTCTAATCCTGTCATGGAAACGGACTCTTTGCATATGTTTTCAAGTCGCTTTGGCTAGTATCCGATGGCAAAATTGTACAAAAGCTAACAGTTGGTTATAGTCTTTGCAACTCACGCTCAACGCCGGAGTTCGCACGTTAGATATCGACTTTGACAAAGAGGACGAGCTCCAGCACCTACTCAGTCTCGTCCAGGATGCCGACATCTTCGTCCAGGGCTACCGCTCAGGCGCCATATCCAGGAGAGGAATGGGCCTCCACGACCTCTTGGAGATGGCTGGCAAACGGGGCAAGGGCATCGTTTACGTCGAAGAGAATTGCTACGGACCAGACGGTCCCATGCATGAGCGCCCGGGCTGGCAGCAGGTGGCCGACGCCGCCTCTGGATGTTCGTATGTCACCGGAAGAAGTCTGGGTCATACAGACGGCACTTGCGTGCTGCCGGCTCTCCCAGTCCCAGACATGTTGACCGGTTTGATTGGCGCTATTGGGGCTATGATGGCCATAAGAGACCGCACGCGTCAGGGCGGCTCCTATCATGTCTTCGCCTCGCTCATGGCGGCAGCCGCCTTGCCCTTGCAGCCGGATATCGGCCTGTACTCTCCTGAAGCTGTGAAGCAGTGCGATGAAAGGTTCCGATGGGGCGAAACTGGTCCAGAGCTTTTCGTCCTCGAGCTGCTGGATGTTGTGCTGAAAGGATGGTTCGATGCGTTTCCTGAGCACTTTGGGCCGGGATCGTCATGGTTTACCCAACTGAAAGGTGAATGGGGCGATTTCGAGCTGCTTAAACCGGTTATTCAGCTAGCAACTCCGGAGGAATCTCCGCATTGGTCTTCGGCACCAGAGCCCAACTGTCACCATGACAGCCCATCACTGTCATGGCTTTGATGTCATAGCATCAGGGTGGTTTAATAATCCGCTGTTATGGAAGAAGGCCTTCGTTCAAGTCAAATATGCTCTCAATTTGTATGATGAATATGTTCTTGGATTTGGAAGTGGCTATGTCGCCCGAAATAGCGGTAACTCAAGATGACTGATTCGGGTTGAGCAAGATCCTTTCCACTTCCATCTATTTCTCCTTGGCGGTCAAGTCCAGCTTGTATCCAGTCTCGGAAAGTAGAACGTCATATTCAAGGGTGGTAATTATGACTCCAAGCGGCTCCTGGAGGAAGGAAATCGACGAGCAGTGGCGTTCGACTCGCACGCTTCCTTGCATTGACACCAGTCCCGAAAGCTGCGATGACTTGGAACTCAACTGCCAACATGGGTATACGTTCGCACGGAATCTGGATGCGACTAGACAACCGGCCGGTCCGTCCCCATAGTTAGCGAGCGAGTGACCTCGTGCTTTGTCTTTTGTGGACCCGGTCCGGCCGTTAAGCTTACACCCCTTCGGCTTCCCCCCGCATTGCTCACCAGCACGGCAACGCATAGTCTGTGTTCCCATCGAGATCAATTAAAATGCAGTGGTGCAGATCTTTAGATCAATTGCGGAGGAGGGTCTCCCCGCATCTAAACCAACAGGGAATCTCGCTTTCGGGTCATGATGCTACTCGAGGAAAGGGAACCCAGTACTTCGCGCTGACCGCCATAGGGACCTGCTGCACTCTTCATCAACTCTTCAATACGGTCCAGAGAGCGTTTGTAGCTCTTTTAAAGGGAAACAATGTGTCATGTCAAAGACCCGACACCGCTTCCTTGGACTCAAGGGTTGAAATCACGTATCAACAACATACAAACTCTGAGCGAAGCACCTTCACAACCCGCGAGTTCCTGCCCATGATGGCCTTACATTCTGATAAATACTACGCAAACGAAGACATCACGACCAGTGATATGAAGACTGAGCACGAGCACTGTGAAGATGCTGGAAGCGATGTTGTCGCTCATGGGGGCTTACATCGTCGCCTCAACAACAGGCAGATACAGCTCATTGCCATCGGCGGAACCATTGGCACGGGTCTCTTCGTGAGCATCGGGGCTGCTCTCGCTAAAGGAGGACCTGCCAATCTTCTGATTTGTTTCCTGCTCTACTCGTGTGTGGTGGCCCTCGTCAACAACTCCATTGCCGAGATGATCACATACATGCCTGTTTCTGGGGGATTTATTCGCCTTGCAGGCGAGTGGTTCGATGATGCCTTGGGATTCATGGTCGGCTGGAACTTCTTCTTGTACGAGGCTCTTCTCATTCCCTTTGAGATAGTGGCACTGAATATTGTGTTATCCTTTTGGGCTCCTGGCATCTCTGAACCAGGACCGTTGGCTGGCTTTTGTGTAGGAGTAATTGTCTCCTATGGGTAAGTCATTTGACCATTGAACATATCCGATTACTTCCCGTTTCATACACTGACGAGGCGAAAAGCATTATCAACGCCGTTGCGGTAAATATCTTTGGCGAAGCCGAGTTTTGGCTTTCAGCAGGGAAAGTCATTCTGACCTTCATGCTCTTCGGCTTTACAATCATCACGATGGCTGGCGGGAACCCCCAAGGTGATGCGTACGGGTTCCGGAATTGGCATACCCCCGGTGCCTTTGCCACTTTCATTTCCACCGGAGACCTCGGCCGCCTTGAAGGGTTTTTGGGCGTATTAGTTACGGCGGTATTCATCATTGTCGGGCCCGACTACATCTCTATGGTCGCCGCTGAGGCAAAGCATCCCAGCCGATATATCAAGTCAGCCTTCAAGACAGTATACCTTCGATTTGGTATCTTCTTTGTTGGAAGTGCTATAGCAGTTGGGATCGTTCTTCCCTATGACGATGCGAAGCTGCGAAGTATCCATCTCGATGGCTAGGGAACTAGTACCGCCAACGCCTCTCCATATGTTATCGCCATGCAGAACATGGGCATCACTATCCTTCCCCATTTCATCAACGCCTTATTATGTACGAGTATATACTCGGCCGGGAATACTTATACATACTGCGCTGCTCGCTCGCTATACAGTTTGGCCCTTGAGGGCCATGCTCCAGCTTTCCTCAAGCGAGTGACAAAGTCTGGTATCCCTATCAACTGCTTTGCCGTTACCATGGTCTTCCCGTTCTTGGCATTCTTACAGGTCAACAGCGGCTCTGCAAAGGTTTTGAGTACCCTCATCTCTGTCATTGCGGGTGGTTGCCTTGTCAACTATGTTGTCATACTGATTACCTTCCTATCTTATTATGAAGCTTGCAAAGCTCAAGGTGTCGATCGCAGAAGCAGACCATATTATGGATATTTTCAACCCTACGGTGCCTGGTTATCTCTGGTCCTGGAGATCGTTATTGCACTTTCCTATGGATACACCGCTTTTCGCCCTTGGAACACCTCGGCTTTCTTCGCCAACTATACCATGCAACTTCTTGCACCTGTGCTGTACACAGGATGGAAGTTGTTCAAAAAGACACAGATCAAAAAGGCCCATGAAATAGACCTCCTATGGGCTCGGTCAAGCATCGACCGGTACGAAGCTGAAGCACTGGTGAAGGACCCGCCTTCGAGCTTTTGGGGAGAGATGGCGTCGTTGATAGGCTTTGGCAAGAAGAATGTGTAATCAGCAGCAAAACATGAGTCAATGGGTATTATTTATCCGTTGGGTTTGAGTGAGACATCGCGGAGAAAGGTTGGAGGTTGGATTTGGCATGAGGCGGCGAGCTGTTCAGGCCTTCAATTTACTTCAAATGAAAGACATGTCTTCGTCCTGACCAGAATTGTACCGCCCACCCAAAGCACAATCATCTTTGCAAGCATTTGTCAAGATACACCCCGTCTAAGAAGAGTACGCAATGTCGATGAGCTGTTCATGTTATTCGCTTGCCCCCAGTTGTCGCCACCAACTGAATGCCGCATTTTTATCGTTCAGCATCAAGTTGAACAGTCGTGAAAACATTATCTCGACGCAGAACAAAACGGAGGTGAACTCCCACACCATATCCAACAGACCACCATCACCTTGCTATGGGCTACGTCTACTGCACTGAGATGAACTTAATGTTTCCCGAAAGAGAACAACCAAGCCTGCATCTTACCAGTCCCAGATCTTTACCCCGCCCCCGGGAATGCATGTCATCCTAGTGACCCGGGCGCCGGACCGTGTCCACCTTTATTCCCACCCCTCACACACTATTAATGCAGATCAGCCCCCAAAAGGCCGGACCGTACCCACTCCGGCCGTTTGACCAGGCCCGCCTTGTTCCGACTTGGCTCCGGTTGTCACGGGCCTGCAACGGTATCACTTCGGAAATGGTCGATTCACTCTTAAAGGAACGAATCCATTCAGTGGGAGCACGGATTTACCATGAACTCACGCGAAGTTACTTCGCAACCTTCACCTTCAACATGCAAATGCGAGCGCCAACGATCTCTTGGGGGTCCGTCCTCCGCCAGCAACCCTGCAGACATCAACTTGGACGCCATCGTCAGTTGGGCTCCACGCGCACAATGGCGAGCGGCGCAGTAGACAGAACCAACACTATCGGATTCATCGGCTTGGGAGCTATGGGAAATCATATGGTGATTACCTATCCGCTAGTGTTTCCGTCTATGCTTCTAACGAACGACCTAGTTCAACAACCTTGTCAACAGATCTAAAGGAAAAGTAGGCGGCAGTGCCAGATACGCTCTGTTTGACGTCAACGATGCTGCTGTGGAAGGCGTGATCCAGCGGCACCAAGAGGAGAACCCAGCTCTGTCTTTACACAAGTGCTCTTGTGAGTCTTGATACAGAGTTTGTTGCAGTTTATTCCAACTTACTGATTTGCTTGCTCCTTTTCCTTGTTTACAGCCCCTTACGATGTGGCCCAAAAGGCTTCGACAATTATTACGATGGTACCCACAGGTCGCCACGTAGAAGAAGTTTACCTCGGTGACAGCAGCGTCATTCGTGCTTTGGAAACATTGGATGAGCAGCAAAGATCGTCGACTTTGTGTCTAGACCAGTCCACTATCGAACAAAGCGTTAGCAGGTCTGTCGCTCTGAAATTGAGGGAGACTGGAGCCGACCTATTGGACGCTCCAGTATCTGGAGGTAGGTCATTTTACCCCTCAAACGTTTCAGATGCCTTGAGAGTCTACATGATATTGACCACCATGGTTTAGGAGTCATCGGCGCTAGAGATGGTACTCTCGCGATAATGGTTGGCGGAAATAGGAGATCTTTTGAACGAGCAGTCCCTTATCTTCAGCCTATGGCTAGAAAGGTTACGTATTGCGGTGACCTGGGTGCTGGTCTTGCAGCCAAGATATCCAACAAGTAAAGGCACTCGTAGTATTACCCCTCTTTGAAAATGGTTCTAATCATCCCTTGGATTTATAGCCTCTTGCTAGGGATCACTATGCTGGGTCTAAGGTAATACTCATCCCTGCCTGCAGTTGATGCAGAATGAAAATCATTTCCATCCAGAGACTGACGCAATTCTACTCAGCGAGGCCATGCTGCTGGGCAAGAGACTCGGCGTTAATCCCCAAGTCCTCGCAGATATTATCAACAGTTCAACTGGGAGATGCTGGTCTAGTGAGGTATGTTCTTCTGGTTCAGGTTCAAACGGGTATTTTCAAGGCCAAGATTGATTCACTCCATCATTGTCTCTTGGTACAACGTTGGCACTGGGATAACATTGTACGGGTGGCAAGCTAACAAACATCAAAGATTAACCACCCTGTTCCCGAAGTCAAGGTAGGAGATACAAGCCCTCCAGCCCATCGTCAGTACGCGGGAGGTTTCGTCACCAAACTAGCGCACAAGGATCTTGCCTTGGCTGTGAAGGCTGCTATTGAAGTTAACACGCCACTGCCGCTTGGAAGACGTGTTGAGGAGGTTTATCGACCTCTCGCTCAAACGACGGAATGGGGAAGTCGCGACTTCAGTGTTGTCTACGAAGCACTCGATGAGGCGATAGTCGGTCATGATACTAAAAAGGTCGACCTGTAATTAGTATAGCCATTACATGATGTTTTTGTTTCGTTCGTCAATCATAGGGATTAAATAACTGGACGATTTACCTACACATAAGGTCGGGTTGGTTGATTATAAGATGCTGCAGCAACTGCCTAACTACTGGATTTCTCTCGCTTTCCTCTACAAAGGATTTGGAGTCAACGGGGCTATCTGATCGCCTGGCACCCCGAATAGGTCTGTCCACGAATCAAGCCATATGCTACTAAGGTCTTGGTTATTATTCAAGGCTTCCTCGCTCACTGTGCTTGACATGGTGTTGTAGTCAACGACAGCCCACAAGGTCTCTTCCTCAGCCAGGGTAATATTGGCCCTTTGGAGCTCGCTACTGCATAGACTTCCGCCCAGGTGACCATCATACACCATTCGTCTAAGTACCGTCGCCTAAATATTTGTGAGCCCTGGGGAATTTCGTGGTAGGAAAGGAGAAACTCCAGCATGGCAGAGGCGGGGATGTAAGAGTTACGCACCATTGAGGAGACATTGTTCCAATGACGACCAAGAGTGTCAAGATATGATAAGGTCTCTTCAAGTAGAACTTGAGCTCTCTGGCTCACGACCAAGTCTGAATCACCTGTTCTCAAGGCGATAATTGAACCGGCAACAGTCGCACAGTAGCCACTAGAAGAGGAATGAAAGGAGCACCCCAGCCCGCGAGCATCCCGTATGAGTGCTAACATATGCTGTGCATGTAACCAACCAAGGTCAGATGATCGTGTCAGGAAACTCGTCGGGGCTAACGTGCGGCACGTATCAATCCGGCGCTTTAGCAGAAAAGGGTGATTAAGAAGGCAGTAGCAGAGGTGATAAAATGCCCGAGAGAAGATAATTGGGCCCGTGGTGTGGTAATCCACGACTCCATCAGCCGTGATGTACGGAGCCAGAACTTGTTGTAACGGTTGTTGGATCCTCAGGGATGCCTCAAAGTGGAGAAGATCAGACTCAAGAGCAGCGAAATCGGAGCTTCGATCCCAGGGAGGATGAGGACTGCGAATATTAAATTCCTGAAGCATGTATTGCGCACTCCGTCCCAGGATCTGCGCCATGGCGATGACATGGGCGAAGGAGCCTTGACTCTGAGGGACTGTCAAAGCCCGGTTCGTCATCTCGTCGAGAGATTGCGTCTTGCTCCATACCTCGTTCTTCCAGACCACCTCTTCGCATGGCAACTGCAGATGGCAAGATGCATCGACGATGGCTGGCGGACGGCCGCGTCCGCAGGATACCAGCCGGTCCAGGAGATAGACAGACCAGAACACGCGTCGGCGTTCTTCCTGCTCCACATATGGAAAATGCGTTGCGTTCTCCAGCATGAGTCCGCAATCCTGAGCCATCCTCACAGACATACCTACTTTAACCCATGCCGAACCGTGGCGCGATCTACCAGCTGGTCTTGCCGTCAGCATTTTGCCTTTTGACCTACTGCTTAAGGTAGGACAAGTAACAAGCTCCAGTATGAGAGCCACGACTCACCAGTAAAATCAAACAGACCCAATAGAGCCACCGTTTGGACTGCGGATATCTCGGTCCCGGTCCCCTCAGCAAAGCAATCAGAAACAATCAGCTTCCAGGCCCGATTGGCACAGTCGACTGACGCTTCGTGCACGCGCCCCGCAAAGTAGGGATGTGAGCAGAAGCGGCCAGCCGTAGCCACTATAGTCAGCAGCAGATGCGTAGGGACGGTCTTTTCCGACAAGCGCCGACGGAAGTGCGCTTCATGGAAAAAGGAGTAGGGTTGGTTGTGGCAGTAGAAGAAGTAGGCATCCACGGCCGCGGCGACGACGTCTTCTGGCACACCAGCATCCATGGGTGCAGGTGGTTCCTGCTCTGCGACTATACTCTGACCTTGACTGGAGGCGAGATTCGACACGTCGGTGCCGTTTCTGGGATGGCGCGCGGCAGGAGACGTTTGTACGCTGCCTGAAAGGTGAAGGTCGAGAAGTGATGTCAAGCGGTCCTCAATACTATGAAGTTGACTATGTGAGCGTCTTCCATCATTATAAAAACCCAGAGTGGTAGCTTACGTGCTAAGTCGAGCTGTCACATTCTCCATCTTGTTGTCAAGCATCGACAATCTCCTCAACACAGTTGTCTGGGAGCCTCGTTAGAGAGACAGATGGGAGAAGCTTGGTTTGGCTGGACATCATCTTCCACTCACGGTGGCTTCCCGAGAAGATACGTCGGGCTCGACGTGTGGCTCGGAGTCCAAGGAACGCTGCCGAGGGTTCTCTTCACCGTAAACGCAGTCTATTCGGAGAGGTGTCTTATTAGCATGATAGGACGAGTACTGGAGTCTGAATTACGGGCCATGACTTACCTAGGCCCAACCGACGGCAATGGCCACAGACAGGTCGATCGCCGGTGCACCGACATTTCTTGCGTCTAAATAAGGTCAGCTGGACTAATTATCGTACAAGTGTATGCCGTATCATGATTTCGAGCCTCCAACGGGGCCTCTTCATACTTACCGACACTGAAGACATGCCTGAGCGATTCGTTGCACCGGGAAGAAGTCACCTCCCGCATTCATTTGTGCTGCTTAAATACTGTGCGGGATGCGGGAGGTGGTGGCTTGTGTATAGGAGGGGAAAGAGAGCGGGGTGAGTGAGTTGCGAGTTGCGAGTTATCGCTGGTTGGTTTATCTAGCTCGGCTTCAGCCACTTTAGTCATCAGCTCTGGCCGGGTAAAGGGAGTTAGATAGCTGACGCACTCCAGGTGTTGATCCATAGCGCCCCACTTTGTGAATGTAAGCCATTAACTGTCACGTCTCTGAGTTTCCTGCTTCATTCTCCAACTTTGTGTTACTACAACCAATTCATCCTCTAGTCAATACTTGGTCGTTCAAAACAAACATATCCAATTTCTGTACAACAGACAATGCTTGATGTTAGAAATGACACTAGAACGTTCGGAATACATGCTCCTCGTGGACCGAACATTCCCGCTGTGAGTATTGCCTGTCCAGTTTCAAAGAGTCGTCAGTTCTGTAAAGAAATCATTGACTTGAAGTTGAACGGGCAAGAGCACGCTTGTGGAGTTTCGGATATCCGAAAATGGCTCGGTCTTGACATGCAGTTTCCACCCTCTGAAAAAAAGAATAGTGGAGAGCTTTGTTTCCACGCCTCCTACAAAGCAACCTTGGAAGCTAGATGGGGACGTGTGACACTTGTAATCCAATTGCTGATGACGAGATAATAATTAGAGGGCACCACATCGTGTTGTGGCACGAATAAGCTCTTGCTTCCTCTGTCAGACCGCTAATGAAGGGTAAGCTCAAATTGACGTAATTATTATGTTTGCACTTCATAAGACATCCAATGACCTTTTTTCTCCTTGGCAGGGTCATTTTTCTTAGATTGTCATGTGCTAGCCCTCACGATGAACAATGCTCTAGTGAAACGGCCGTCTTGCCAATCCACCGTGACTCGCGAAATTCCACTTAGCTCGGAAACCGAGGAATGCTAAATTTTGCACCACGGGTAGGTTTTTAGTTTTTAGTAAGCGCCAAGTGCAGCGAAATATATTCTCTCACTTGTTAGCAATTTTCGAGGCTTTTTTCCTACCGATTTCTGACGATCCTGCAACCCAACTCACCCACGCAATGAAGTCGCCCATCCCCGACTATCTCAACCGCGTACTTGAGAATGCCCGCCCCAACGAAGATGGAGCACCAGCAGGCTACATCGATGTGCTAGCGAAAGCCGACACGTCCAAGATGGCAGTGGCTCTGGCCATGGTTGACGGCAATCTCTACTCAGCAGGGGACGACCGGGTTGAATTCTCAATCCAATCGATTTCCAAGGCCTTTGTCTATGCGCTGGCTATCGAGGATGCGGGATTGTCGCGGGTGTTGGAAAAGATCGGCGTTGAGCCGTCCGGCGACGCTTTCAATCAGCTCTCGCTTGAACGCGGCAGCAATCGGCCCATGAACCCCATGATCAACGCCGGAGCCATCACGGCACACTCACTAGTCGTCTCGCCTGACGCTACGGTGGAGCAGAGGACGGAACGCATCCTGAAGACGTTGTCAAGGCTCGCAGGCCGGGAACTTCACGTCGACGAGGAGGTTTATCAGGCCGAACTCAAGGATGCGGATCGCAACATGGGTATCGGATATATGCTAAAGGCAGCAGGCATCATCACCTGCGATCCGCGAGACGCTGTGAAGGGTTACATTCGCCAATGCTCCATCACTGCCAATGTGAGGGACTTGGCCTTGATGGCAGCAACCCTCTGCAACGGCGGCGTGCACCCTATCACTGGAGACCATATCATCCCTCAAACCAGTGTCCGTCAGGTCCTCTCTATCATGACTACCTGCGGAATGTACGATGCCGCAGGTGACTGGGTTTCCAGGGTGGGCGTCCCGGCGAAGAGTGGCGTGGCTGGCGGTATCATCGGGGCTCTACCGGGTCAAGTCGGTCTCGCAGCTTTCTCTCCCAAGCTCGACGGACGCGGGAACAGTGTGAGGGGCGTCATGATCTGTGAGCAGTTGTCACGGGACATGGGCCTGCACATGATGGACGCCAGGCAGGTCGCAGGTGCGACTGTGCGCATCTCAGTAGCCACAATCGTTGCGGGTAAGAGAGAGCCGCACAATCCCAATTGCCAACGAGAGGTCGTCATCTTCAGTCTGCGAGGCGCTGTTCGCTTTGCGGGATCAGAACGTCTTACCAGGGCTCTTACGCGCGAGCTGGGTTCGCCGGATCCGAATGACCCCGGGTCTGGTATGCATGCCAATGCCTGTGCTGTGGTATTCTCATTCCGTGACACATACTCACTAAATGCCATTGCACAGAGGATAATTCGTGAGAATATCCGACGGCTGATTTTGGACGATCGGAGTGTGGTGGTGGTCGACCCGTCTGGGGTTCTGCAGATGACTGTAGATCCTGAAAGTAAGGAGCAGCAACCCCATGTGTTCAAGTCAGAAACTGAAGCACGGGAATTCATTGGAGGTTTGGGTTGCCAAGCAATATTAAACGATGATAGTTGGTGACTATCCGACCTTGGAAGGTTCGCCAGAATAAAAGCCTATCTATCTCGGTTGTTTTGTTGCCACCGATAAAATAGAATTAATGCATTCTGCACTCTATCTCTTGCCAAACACTGGTCTAGTATTGATGCTATGTTCAACAACTATATGCTAGAGATGGGCCTTTGAAAGGTCACCACAGGGTTAGACAGCATCGTACGGAATATCCACAACTCCGACAACCACATAGTTGTCAAATCCGGCTTGCATTTGGCCAGCATTCGAAAGCATCAACTTCTCCGTTCCATTATCGTTGATCACTTCAATGCATCTCGAATGTGCTGCCCATTGTCCCACATCAACTTCCTTCCATCCCGCTGGATCCACAGAATCCTCGTTTACGAAAAGCTGTTCTCTGCTAGCACCATTCATGATGATGATGCCAGAGCCATCGTTTTTCTTCTCGTTGGGAGTCCAAATGACGTACGGTGATCCCCCGGTGGTATGGCCTTCGGTGGAAACAATTTTGTCTCCGCGCCCTTCAATAGTGCCGAACGTTAGGGGCGAGGAAGAGACCTTGTAATATCCTTCGCAGCCCTCATTCGTCGCGCAAACTTCATACGTGATGATGTACTGGCCCGTGGACTGAATGTGTGCCACCGTAGTCATCCCTGGGCGGTCCTCATATGCTGACGAAGCAACGTCATCTATCGGCTCGCTCCATGTCTTGAGATCTTTGGTCGTGATGTGTGCAAGCTTCTGCGCATGGTTCTCGTCTCTCTGATCGGAGAAAAAGCACACAAACTGGCCCTCGTGCATCATAAAGAATGGTTCCCAGACTGCGTCGTTGCCGTTGGCGGTAGTCTCAGGCCCAGCTCCATATACCATGTGACTGACGAATTCCCAGTTCAATCCCCCATCTCTACTAGCATAGAGATCAAGATAGGCTTCGCTCAGATCAGCCGGAACGGAAGCTCCTCCAAGAAGAATAGTCCCGGCAGGATATCCGCCAAATGCTTCTTTGAGAAGGTAGAAGTTGGGCTGGTACCGTAAACCCCATCCATTGACTTGGTCAGACACAGAAGAAAACTCGATCCAGTTTGCGCCTCCGTCGGTTGATTTGTAAATGGGAAAGTTGGCTTGCGGGGGTTCAGGTGGATAGTTCTCCCAGGATAGAAGGTGACTACCATCAGGCAGCTGAACAGTGCGGGCGTAGATGACCTTCCAGCTGGTGTAGTTCCTATCTGGGTAGAATACTAGGTTGTTGGTGAAGTCGCTGAAAGGTGCAGGGGTGGCTCGTTGAACCAAATTTGCGGTGCCATGGGGTGGCACTGCGGTCGCAAATGTGATGAAGAGAGAAATTAGAATTGGAAGGAATTGCATGATGAGGTGTGGGTTCAACGACAAATTTTCAGATCAAATGTGCTGCTGTCTTGGCTGTCCTCAATGATTGTCTTAATCATTCACGTTAACACGGATGCGAGAACCTTTTATAACTACCTAGAGATCAGAAAAAGGTCAAAGCATTGAGGATATCGGTGGCACCAGACTTTTTGTCGTTCTGGTCTTCCCTCAGAAACCTAGGCCAGAGACACTATTCGCGCGGCTAACCCAGCATTTTGGGAAGCTACCCCAGGTTTGGTGATATGGTATCTGTGTTGGTGCAGTGCGGGGAAAATCCCCTCTCATGCAATGCTGATCCGCCGGATCTTGCCTCTATTCGGGATCACATATAGTTCGACATCGAACTAGCAGTCCGATTCTGAAGTTCCCACACTGGCGCTTTTTCATATCTCTGATCTGATTCGACCGCATCAATAGTTTCTTAGGTGATGTAACATCGTATTTCGGTCAACCCAGACTAGGTTGAACGTCACATGCTAACGGAACATGCATGTACAATGAACATAATGTGGCAATTCAACGGTTTTCAAGAAAGAAAAGCATCTTCGGCATTCCTGGATTGCCCATATTTGATTTATTTTCACAATTCTTTTGTCAACCTTTGCTCCTCCTCCATGACGGCCCGTATGGCATCAAGAGAGACTAGCTCTTGTCCTTGTTCCTTTGACATGGGCAGTAGCGGTCTTCGAGGCAGCTCACTATGTCCCAATATCATATGCACAAGCATTTTCAATCCCGCGATCTTCAGCCTTGTCAGTTTTCTTCTTTTGTCATGACTGGCAAACATGATCACTCACCCCTATACGTTGACACGCTCCATCCGCCATGGCCAACAGACCTTGCAGACGCTGAGCCTCATTGTAGTCCTCAGAGCCTGGAGCAGAGCCACATAGTTGCCAGAGCTTGACACATGTTTTCTGCGTGATTCTAAGCCAATGTTTCTGAGTCTCAAGATGCAGGTGACTTACAGGAGCAAAGTTTGGGAGACCTGAGATAGCCTATGATGCGGACAAGTTTGTCAGTTGGATTTCATTGCTTACTGGGCATCCAATATTACCCCAGCAGCTCCACTGGCTATCGATGGCAGCAAGATATCGATGAAGCCATCAATGATCTTGAAGTTGTCCCCTTGACGACGACGTGGGTATGTTTCCATGAAGGAAGGCGCGGACAGCACCGCATTGATCCTTGTGATCTTGCCAACGGATGCGCATCTGTCTCCAGTAAGTACCACAGACAATGCACAGATGTCATAGATGTGAGGATTATCTACTCACGTCAGCTTGACTCCGACGACATTGTCTGAGCCCTTCACAACATCCACAATTAGGTCACTGTCCAAATCGATGCCCCCTGATACAGCAGGAAAGTTGTAAAGAACGACTGGCAGCGGGCTTGCTTCAGCGACATCAATGAAGAATTTCGTCAGAGCAAGTCTTCCTGCCGGACTTCCAAGCTGGCCACCGTAATAGCCGGGAGGCAATACCATAGCATAATCGGCGCCAGCCGTTTCGGCCTTTTTGGCAAGGTCAATGGTTTCGCGAGTGCTTGGGGCACCGATACCGGCCACGATGGGTACATGTTGTAACCCCCCTTCGTCGAGACTAGCTCGAGCAGTCTTGATCAGTTGTGTACGCTCCTCGGCAGAGAGATGAGGGGCCTCGCCGGCTGAGCCTGCTACCACAGGAATGGTGCCCGCGGCAGCCACGTATCGCACGTGAGTTGCAAATGCAACTAGATCCACATCTTCGTTGGGAAGGAAGAATGTCGGAAGAGGAGTGTAGATACCTTGAGGGAGTGGTCGGATAGAGGCCATGTTGCTCGATAATGATGCGCGTCTTCAGTAGCCAAAGCAGTTGCTTGCTGTGTTACAAAAGAAGAATAGACATTGATTATAAAATCGGCGTGCAATCAAATGGCACTTCCACATGCACCTGATAGTGCTGTCGCCGAGCTTCCCGCCGAAACGCCGAGACAAACCCACATCTCGCTGGGTTTCTTCCTGCAGAGATGCCGTGCATGATGTGGTCAAGTAAATTAATTGTGAGCATAGCATTCAGTTTCTGCCTCAACATGTCGTCTTAGGCAACGGCGTAATGGAAAGCAATTACATTATACTGAACAGTATCGAAACGCATCATCATGCACCTGAGACTACATGTAACAACTAGATAATAGTGATTACGCCTACGCAAAACCTGTACGATCGCAAAACATTGTACCTTAATCTCATCCTCTGCATACAATAATATGGTTTTAGTAATGGGTTTGAGTCAACCTGCTAGTACTGCTGTTTTGGTCTCAAACCCTACAAAGTGTAACGATACAGGGGCGAGTTCTCTTCCATACTGCTGAGCTCCTCCTGGCTATGCTCGGTGAGAATACGATCGTGGTCCAAAGTATCCCTTCTCTCATTCTCTCTTCGCATGAGCCACCAATGAATAGTGGCAGGGATCATTGCCCCGAGAACGGTTGCCCCAACTGAGAAGCCGAAACCCAAGGGATAGACGGGCGCTTGTTCCTCCAGGTAGATGTTGGAACCAATACCGCCACCGCCAACAGAGCCAAAAAGCATCAGAAGTCCGATGGAAGCAGCCCTCTTGGAAGGGTTGGGAATATTGTTGGAAGTCCAGGCTCCGACAATCGGTGCCTGGGCACTGTATCCCGCTGCTGCGATGAAAATAGCGAAGTATGATACCCCTGAGACTTGTGGGAAGTGAACGCTGATCCATAAGATGACGATTCCGGTAAGACCAACAGCATAGCATGTCATGATCGAGGCATAACGCTTCTGAAAGTGATCGCTCATCCACCCGTTGAAGATGCACACAATGGTGGCGAAAATGTAAGGTGGCGTAGTCAAGGCCTGGGCGCGGATAGCTGAATATCCCAGGTTCTTCACCATGGTCGGCAAAGTATACGACAAGGAGTATGTCGGAATAGAGCCTCCCCACCAGAACATCATCATCATGAGCCATGTCTTACGGTCGCGCGCAGCTGCCCAGACGTCACTCCAGCGGAACTCGTAGGTAGGAGCATCCGGGCCAGAAGCATACTTCACTCGCAACTTGGCGTAATCCAGCTCACTGGGGGTAAGCCAGCTAGTCTTGCGAGTCTCATTGTACTGATGGGGAAAGTGCCTTCAAACCGTGTTAGCAGTACGATGTTGAGTTCCGAGCGAGAACACTTACGGAAGAAAGAAGATGGTCATGAGGCCAATGGCAACAGTGATGACGCCTTCTATCAGGAACAGCCACTCCCAGGCAGTGTAGCCATGGGAGCCATCAAGATGACCAACGCCATACGCAATAACTCCTGAAAAGGCGCCAGCTGCAGTGTTTGCGCCGTAGAATATGGCCATGCGTGTGGCAAGTTCCTTAGGCGTGTACCACATACTCAAAATGAAGTAAGAGCCAGGGTACAAGCCGGCCTCGGCGATTCCGAGAGCAAGTCGAATAGCTATGAATGCTCCGAAACTGCGGCAAAGACAGGTCAAGGTCGTAATTGTACCCCAAGTTACGATAATTATAGGGAACCAAATCTTTGGTCCAAGACGTCTCAGTAAAATATTTGAGACGGGTTCCCATAGACCGTATGAGAAGAAGAATACCATCAAGCCCAAATTGAATTGGGTTGATGTCATATTGGCGTCTGTGACGAAGCCGAAAATCTTGGCATTGCCCGCATTTGACTTGTCCAATGAACACAACAAGTAGAGAACACTCAGAGTGGGTAGAAGACGCCAATCGACTGCGTTCAACAAGTTAGTGATGGGGGCACTAAGTCTTGGATTCACATTAATACGTACGCTTCTGCAAAAGCCTTTTTCTCCCAGCACCCTCAAATTGCCGATGCAAGTCCAAATACCTCTCATACTCAGAGTTTGGAGAGTTTGCCTGACCCTCAGCAACACTAGCTTTTGATGAAGGAGAGTTTTCATTTGGTGTCTTCTTTTCGACATCCTCGATTGAGGATGCGTCGTGAGGTTGAGCGCTCATGGTGAAAACACCAAGAATTGGTCGGAGAATGGAACAACGAGCAAGCGACAGTGAGAAACAGCAATTTCGAAAGGTCGACAGTTGGCATTTGAGCCGGAAAACAGAGGAGCAGACCGAGCCAACTTACATGGCGCTATCTGCACGAGATTGTTGTGCCCCGCTGATCCTCCGTCGATAACGACAAGCAACTGGCTTGGCCGCATCGGCGACTCGGCGCCTCGGCGTTTTGAACTCACGGTCTCGGTGTCATTGCTATCGGCGCGTCAGCTGGAAACTGCCACATTGGCACCGGCCATCATTCGAGATGCTTCGAACCAATTGCCATTGGGTCTGATAGAGCTCAGCTCCTTATTGCTTGGTCCGACCGAGGCAACCAAGGGTAGTAGGTATAAGTAAAGCCTAACTGATAGCACAGGATCTTCCCCGCCATCTTATCCATCTTATCTCTCAACTTCCACAAGATTGGTAAACGGCGAAGCGATACGGAAAGGAATTCGCACAGTTGTTCTACTGATTTTGTTCTGAAATACCGAAATCAAGAGGCTTCAAGAGGCTCGACTACCATGGCGCCCTCAGCCACGACTACATCACCCGTCTCCGGCTCTGCAGAGCCTCTGGCGACCAAACTCGTCACTCGCCCCGTCAAGGAAGATGGCTCGGCACTGTATCCTGAGTTTATGCCCTTCTATGATCCCCTGGAGAAAGTAGAAGATATTGGGTCTTTCGAGCACTTCGACCCCGGTCATCGCGCTGACCCAAAGCTCCCCAACCTTCTCTCAACAGCAACCAAGGTCATTGACCTCTCGCCTCACGTCGGCACCGAGATCGAGGGGGTTCAACTGTCACAGCTGTCAAATGAAGGACTGGATGAACTGGCGCTTCTCGCTGCCAAGCGTGGTGCCTTAGTCTTTCGCAACCAAGACTTCCGCGATATCGGCTTCGAACGCCAGAAGCAAATCGTGCGCCACTTCGGCCCACTGCATATCCACGGATGGGCGCCACACCCTGCTGCTGGCTCTGAGGAACACATGATTATCTATGATCACAAGGAGGATCTACGTGTGCGCAAGTCCTGGAGGGGTCGCAGCCCCGTGCAATGGCACACCGACCAATCCCCCGAGCCTCAGCCCCCAGGCACCACCTTCATCTGCATGCTCGAGTCGCCCTCTGCTGCTGGCGGTGACACACTTGTGAGCTCTAGCGTTCAAGCTTTCAAGGCTTTGTCGCCTAAATTCAGGAAGAGGTTGGAGGGTTTGACTGCTATCCACTCTAATGACGATGGTGTCACTCAGGAGATGAAGAACGGCCAAAACGCAGTCATGAGGAGGCAGCAACTGGTTCAAGAACATCCTGTTGTTATCGTTCATCCCGTTACCAGAGAGAAGGCACTATGTAAGTTTACTTCAGGGGGATGCAATGTGATAGCCGCTGACAAAAGCTTAAAAGATGTCAATCCCGTCTACACGAAGAAGATCGTTGGGTTCGACCAAGAGGAATCGGACTACCTCCTGAACTTTTTGTTTGATCACATTGCCAAGAGACAGGATTTTCAGTGCCGTGTCCGCTATGAGGCTGGTACCGTTCTCATCTGGGATCAGCGTGTCACAAATCACTCTCAGACCCTTGACTACCCTGCCGGTGAGCGCAGGCATGCATTCCGTCTGACTCCATTGGCGAACAAGCCTATCCCGGCAAAGGTCGAGGAGGACGACGGTGAATGTGAGAAAGACTTCGGGCGGGTATCTCTTGGACTCTGCTAGAAGATGGGGAAGCCATCTCTTTATTGTATAAGTTTTGTGAGCTAGAATGTGAACAAATATTCGTCTGAAAACTCGGGGGTATGCCAGTGTTGGCTTTGCCACTGTCTCCAGGAGTCGAGAATCGCCCCGGTACTATTCAACCCCCCATTTTCATTCGTTTCTTCCGAACAATCCCAGGCAGATGAGACATTCAACTCGGTAGGTCTTCTTGGGCTGCCATCCGTTACCTCTTCGTTGTCTTTCGCTACCTGGTTGACATTGCTTTCCAATGTTGAATGTTGAATAGACTCATCCTGATTTCCAGGCTCCTCGTCGATCAGCTCCGAGAGATCGTGACTATCTTGAAGCCGTGAATTGATCCGCACTGAGTTTTCGAAAAAGTGCAGGATAGACTTTGCATTAGGCCAGTACTCTGCGAGCTGTTTCAGTGACACCAGGGCTGAATCGTATCTTCTGAGAGCCGAGATGGCAAGCAAGGGGTTCGAAATGCGTATTTCGGTGCTCAGCTGTACCAAAGCGGAGAACAGACAGTTTATAGTTGACATCCAAAGACATTTTATGCCGTCGGTTTGGCACAAAGTCTGGAAAAGGGATTGAATTACCCCCGCAGCAGCCACGCATATCTCTGTGTTGTCGTCCCGCTGAGAACTCTCTACACCACTTACGTCTAGAGAAGAAGCTTTCGGAGGGGCCCTATGAAGGAGAATGAGAGCCATGTTGTAGTGTAGATGCAGATTTGTGCTCCATACGCCAGCTCCTGGGGCACCATGGAGATTGAGTGACTGTGGCAGTCTTAACGCCCAGCTGGCCAACCTCTCATCGGTTTTACGCAAAACGATGCGCCTAGCCTCGTCACTTGAGGCGCGATTTCTCTCCCGCATTGCTTTTGATACTATGATTGCCAGTTCAGACATTTGAATGAGACTTTCAGGCTGCGCATCCGGCCCACAGTCAGCAAAGTCTGACACTTTCAGTTTCTGCACATTTGAATCCTCGAGGTGGATTGACTGGGGCCGCCCGTATTGAAGCGAGATCCAGACATCGCTTTGGAAGAGCAGCCACCATACTCGTCGCCACATGCGCTTATTATGTTGGACCAACGTGCTGCCTTCTGCGTCACGATGCATCCCGAGGCCGGTGGCGACGCGAACAGCTATTCCAAGCCAGTACCATGCATTCGCCGTGGCGTCTTCCAGTCCATCTGTATGCCAGGTAAGGAGAAGTGCCGCTTGAACAACGGTGTCGCGGTTTGATTCGAACCTAGCATCTAAGAGGCTTTTCGCGCGACGGAAGTACGTTGCCTTTGCCAGATGCCTCCTTTCGGAATCTTTCTCGTACAAGGCATGGGCGCCAACAAGAAGAATAGCGTAGAGAAGTAGAAGTGAAGGCGGATTCAAGGAATCCCTAGCTCGATACTGATTCATGAAGATAAGCTCATCAACAACGGGGAACCCCGGGTTGACGTGTCGAAAATAGGCCTCTAGCAATTCGTCTACAACAGCTTTTGGTGGTAATTGAAATGTGTCTAGAGGAAGTCGATCTACCGGATCGTGACCCGCCGCACGCCGTGAGATACGATTTGTTGGGTAATGGCAGACCTCAGATGTATGAACAGCAGCTCCGAACTGCTGTTGAACCAGATAGTTGACGTTCGAAACATCTGTACCAATGTAGGTCATACGGGCTTTGTTGTCGATCGGTCGTTTGACAAGCTCTGGCTGATCGATGAACTCAACCAGATGTCGCTTGTAAAGATACTCGCCATCTTCTTGTGCGTGAATATCGATTCCTGTGACACCACAACCGACTGATCCAGGGGTTGATTGAACTGGTCTCTGGCCTTCCGATGACTCTGTCGCAGGCGAGGTTGGTGAAACCCCTTTCTCAGTAGCAACAGTTATAGTGCCGCCCGCCGTTGATGAGATGGCTGTACGCGTTGGTGAAGTAGGTGGTTGCCTTTCAACTTCAATTGAAAAGTGCGAAGAACGGCGAGCTGTAGCTACTCGGGATACCCGTTTGCGTTTCTGATGAGGACGGCAATCATCCCGAGAGCCTGCTTGGCAATTTGAACATGGGATTCCAACATCGTGAGCGTCGCATTTGACCTTTCGATGGTGGCAGGTACTGCAAGCTACCCTTGCTGGTGTTAAGGTCAGCCTTTCATGTTGTCCGCCTTTTTGTCTCCGCAACGAACGATTGAGAGCCACACTCACTTGTGAGATTCGACCTCGTCGTCTGTGTCATTTTGAGTTTGACTTTCCGTTTGCTAGCCCGTCCTTTCTTAGTGTTGACACCAAGCGTGAAAATGGGAAGTCTACAGAGTACTCAGACGTTGACGGCTCTGGAAATCCAGTTTTCCACGCAGAACACCACCATGCTGTGACCCCAGATTCTCTCCACCAATGCGACTTCGATCATCCCGACTCCCGAGTGAGATAAGACACTACAGATGAATGTACCCCGTATTATGCTGTAGACTAATCCGGAACATATGATTGGTGGGTCACAGTCGCCGCTTATCATTGCCCGTCCGTCGTTATCATACCGTCTTGCCCGGAGTGTCGGCCTGTCGGCCCAATACCGACTCTTATCTTTTAAAGGCCGATGATAAGATGGGGCCCGAAATGGGAATCGGCCCCAGCGGCGATCTCACCTTCGCGGCTTCGGACGTGTGCAAATGAGAATCGTGATACCAAAGAACTTCGTGGCATTCCTCACGGTCGAAAAAAGCCAACATCTCGAAATATCTTTGATTCTACGGTGCACCTGAGATGTCTTCCACAGCCGAGTACGACCTCGTTATCACCAATGGTGTTTGCGTGACGGCAAGCGATGTTGCAGCATGGGATCTTGCCATTAAAGACGAAAAGATCGTGCTTCAGGCACCATCCGGATCACTGTCTAAGGCGGATTCTAAACGAATTATTGATGCCAGAGGCGGTTATGTGATGGTCAGTTTTCTCACCTGGACGATTAATTTTCTGGGAAAACGAGTCATTTCATTAACACGATTGCATTCAACTAGCCTGGGGGAATAGACTGCCATGTTCACCTTGAGGAGCCTGCAATTTACTTCAAGGGTTCTACCGGCCGCTCAGCTGACAGCTGGGAAACTGGAACCAGGTCGGCTGCGGCTGGAGGCAACACAACCGTCGTAGCCTTTGCGCCTCAAAGAAAGGGTGAAGACAACTCCCTATTAAGTGCGGTCAATGCGACCCACAAGCTTGCAACAGGAAATTGCTACACAGACTATGGCTTCCATGTCATCATCTCAGACACCAGTCCCAAGGTGTTGTCCGAGCTGAAGACACTCAAGAATGAGGAAGGAGTTTCCTCCGTCAAGATCTACATGACGTACACGGCTCTCCAGCTTCGCGACGACCAAATTCTGAGCATTCTTCTAGAAGCACGTCAGCATGAGATTCTAACTATGATTCATGCTGAGAATGGTGATGTTCTCAACTGGCTCACAGATCAACTTGAGTTGCAGGGCAAATTTGCGCCAAAGTACCATTCAAACTCGCGCCCGCCTATCCTGGAAGCTGAGGCTACCAATCGCGCAATCGCTCTCTCATCCCTCATCGCCAACACACCTATTCTGCTCGTGCACGTCAGCGATCCCTCGGCCTCCTCACGCATCCGCATCGCTCAATCCGCCGGACAACCCATCTTTGCGGAGACTTGCCCGCAATATCTCTTCCTGACAAGGGATGACCTGGACAAACCTGGCTTCGAAGGTGCAAAGTGTGTGTGTTCACCACCGCCCCGGACGAGTGCCGATCAGGACGCTATCTGGACGGGTCTCGCGAACGGAACTTTCACGGTGCTCAGCTCTGACCACTGCCCATTCCGCTTCGACGACCCCGTGGCGGGTAAGAACTCTTGCGTCACGGCTGACCATCCCGTGGGTCAATTCCGCTATATACCCAACGGTCTGCCTGGTGTTGAGACTCGATTACCTCTTGCGTTCTCAGCACAAAGACTTGCTCTGACAAAATTCGTCGAAATGTCCTCCACCAATGCGGCTAAGCTTTACGGTCTCTATCCTCGAAAGGGCGCAATGATTCCTGGTGTCTCGGATGCGGACTTGGTTATCTGGTACCCGGAGGAAGAGCTAGGATATTTCAAGGTTACGAATGACTTGCTTCACCATGATGTTGATTACACGCCTTATGAAGGACGGAGTGTGAAAAATTGGCCGAGATATACGATCTTGAGAGGTAACGTGGTTTGGGACCGGGATGGCGAAGGCATTGTCGCGCCGAAGGGTGTTGGTCAATTCGTTAAGCGTGGTTCCAGCACGTTAGGACAGGTTTGGGAGACGGTGAAGAAAGCTGGCCCACTTGACTTGGAGAGCCTTTGATTCAACTTATCCAATATGGGCAGGAGGGCACCTGGCACCTGAGCACTGATGCTTGCTAAGGCCTCTTGTGGTTGATTTCTAGCACTTGCACAACTTTACTACGATTAACTACATAGCAGTCTGCTACTGTTCTATTGTCAGGCAATAAATCAGCATAATATTTGTTCCAATCTTCTCACTTAAAAGTATATAGCTAGTAATGATGCATGTCTGGCGCGTCGTGCATAGGCTGTCTAGAGTTAGAGTTATGTTAAGCCCCTGCTTAAGATTTTGATTAAGGAGTGACTGATCTGTCAGTGCCTGCAAATTATCTTCAACACTTATGTATGCAAGAAAGCCCACTTCCAACTTTTCATTAAAATTGTCACTTTTTTTTTTATAACCCTCTGTTAAGAAAATGCCAGCGGGAACAGTGCTCACTGGTGCGACTTCAAGGAAGTTGCGAATAGTTAGTAAATTAATCTGCGTACAAGTGAGATAGTTATTCATGTGTTTTTGTACACAGGTGTGCAGTTACTTTGTGCAAATGGATAGAGTAACATTGAGCCTTATTCAACAGCTTACCTGAGTGAAATAACGTTTGTGCAGCACTCCACCTTTTCAAGCTGTGCGTCTACTATTTTTATCACACAGATGACTAATGAGATGATGAAAGCTAAGGCAATTAATATAATATATCTTGCGAGGAAATTAGTGAGCTTGGCGCATAGTTCAGAATCCTCATATTTTAAAAAAAATTTATCCGTCTATAAAGGTAAAGAAATAGCCAGCTATGCTGTGGATTAATCTCACTCCAGACCAACCACGCTTCTTTCGCCCTCACTATTACCTAAGATGCAGCATTTTACCTTATTCCGGCTCCTTGTTACGACTTTACTATACACACAGGTGATTGCCGAACGTACATCAGTCCGAACCGCCTCAACCCTAGGTCTTACGATTCATAAACAAGTCGGCGAAGACTACATCCGAGTTATTGGTCCTGGAGATTTTGACGCCGAACTTCTAATTGACGAAAACGACTACAAAATTGTGGTTGCAAATATCGAGAATCCAGGACAGGTCTTCAAGGCCCGTGAAGCATTACTGAGCGTTTGGGAAGACCAGTCTGGGACCAGCGCATCGAACTTGAGGCGGATCAAGTATGATACCATCTCAGAGCCGTCTGTTGTTAGGGTTCTCGACACGATTTGGGTAACCCAGGGAATGGACCCAGAGGACGAAGACGACTACTACATTGACCTCATGACTGTCGAACGGCCAGCAACCAATGAGGAGGATTGGAGGTATACTATGTTGCGCAACAACAACGCTTTTGGATCTGGTGCTGTATCGATGTGCCTTGACTTTACTGAGATGGCGAATCATTATATTGATTCCTTCAGTTTTGGAAGAGTGGGTTGGGATGGAAGGTGGTTAGAGATTAATTTTGAAGTAAACTAATAGGAGCAAACTTTGAGGCCCAGACTGGCAGAATATTGATACTGAAGGGGGCCGTTATTGACTTGAAAATGTAACCATAGCGTAGGCTGTGGGTTGAGATCTCGTAGTAACTCACCCTACTCACCTTGCCCGCGCTCCTTATGCTACCTTAAGGCGGCGGGTGATTTGGCCGCACCTGAACGATTAGTGGCAGAGTCTGATTACACGTCGCATGTGTCCTAGATGCAGAAGATGAAATCGGGTCATCGGAGCTCTTGACCAAGCACTTTAAATATTTTGCCGACACAGGCTGCCGCATACTTGTTACAAGTCGCCGCCTGTACGAAGATGCTATGTCTTTTGCTTCTGTATTGGTTACTTCTGTTGTCATGGAAAGTCCCACCCAAGACATTCATAAACTCGCGCAAAGTCGTCTGTGTGAAAGCCACGACAGTCCATTAAGAGATCAGGTGACTCTTGAGTTGATTTATTGTGTTGTTAGAAGATCGAATGGAATGTAGGTACTCAGAGGTCACCGACTGTTTCCTCTTAAAATTACGATCATGAGAACTGATACGAATACTTCGACGGAGTCCTCATTGCTCATGTCCTGATCAGACATCTCTTGGAGCAGACATCAGTCTAAGCCGTGAGGCATATTCTTGACACTGCCAAAACAATTGCAGTATCAATGATGTATTTAAATCTAGTCTACAACGAATCGATAATCAGCCTCCCTCGCACAAGGCTCTGGATTATGAACTCGAGAAAGGTTTTAACAATAGACGAGATGTTGCACGCGTTCGCTACAGAAGACAACATGGAAGGAATTGATCAAGAATCTGTTGCGAATGAAAGCCCTCTTCTGCGGGTTTGTGCTGGACTTAATGTGGTGGATGACATGGCTGCTGTCCGACTCGGTATTCGAATTTTTCGCGCCGCACAAAAGCAACCTCTGGAATGTTCAAATCGACATCGCTCGATCTTTTATCCAGTACTTGTGCGCCAAGCCTTTTCAGAGGGTCCATCAAAAGACATGGATGAGTTGCGTGGCCGACTCATTGATATGCCGTTCTTGGACTATTCAGCTCACCACTGGGGTCACCGTATCATGGACCAGAACATGGAGAAATCGCTCTTTCCCCTGCTCAAGAAGTTCCTGTCATCCGAAAGACGCGGTGGAGCTCATTCCAAGCTCTTCAGTTTGATTCCAGTATCAAAAATACCGCCGTTGCCACCGATATCTTCGCTACCATTCCTTATGGACAAGACGGTCTCCGCCTGGTAGCATTCTGGGGACTGTCACTATTTTCGAAGGACTTACTTTCAGAGGGTTGTACACTGTCACCGTTCGACTCCCAGTCATAGACGCCGCTACATTGGGCTGCCGCCAACGGTCATGTCGAGGTTGCGGCGGCTCTCGCTGAAGCTCGAGCATGTCTCAATGCAAAGGACTCAGAAGGATGGACTCCGTTGTTTTGGTAAGTACCGCAACCTTTTTTTTTTGGAAAGTCTGCTTCTAATCAAATCCACAAGGGCGGCATTTGGCGGGCATGCACCAGTCGTAAGAATTCTCCTAAAATTGGGTGCCAATCCTTCGATCAAAAGCAACCATGACCTCACCGCGCTAGACTGGGCAATTGGACGCCACGAATTCGATGTCGTCAGATTGCTGCTTGAATTTGACCAGGATGCTGGCAGTGGTAAGCCGCAAACTCCTAGAGAGACTGCTATTGCAAAGTCGGATCTCCAAACCATTGGCAAGGCTATCGGTCTATCCTACTTCCATGGCCCTACACACAAAGTCTATCTGCAGGATGTAATGCCATCTACCAGAGATATTTCCTGGCTCGAACGGCTAAGCCAGGTCACCGTTGTCATCAACGACGCTTATGGGCAGTTCCAACCGCCGGTCTCTGAATCCACATGGCGCGTTGCGAGGAAGACTGGCGCAATCGAGGTTTCATCGAACCAGCTTTTCATGAAGCAGCCACAGACTTGGAAGTCGGGCCTGTTATAAAGTGCCATCATTTCCCGTAACTTGCCCGCGGCGCGAATGCTGGTCGAGATCGGCGCGGATGTCAACGCTCGCGAACAGGGCTTTTGTCCTATATATGCTGCTGTGCGATCTGAGAATACGACTTTTTTTGACCTCCTTCTGTCGAACGGGGCGGAAGTCGATTTTGAGCATGAGGGAACCTCCCCTCTATTACATGCCGTTCAGATTCATGATTATGTCTGGGGAGGCAGGAGGGCAAGCGTCCCTCTCGTGGAACGCTTGCTTCGGCACGGAGCAAATGTTAATCACGCACAAAAAAGGGATGGTGGTCTCAAAGACTATGCCGTGTTCAAATTCGAGGGATACACGCCACTGATGCATGTGGCTGGGGCGAGGTCACCTGAGTTGACCAAGCTGTTGATTGCCTACGGTGCAGACGTCAACGCTCGTAACGCTATAGGCAACACTTCCCTCATCATTGCTGCAAAAGAGGGGGATGTAGACACTATTCAAGCGCTTCTTTCTAAAGGCGCTGATATTCATTCAATGTTCCCACAACGAAGAGGGGAACACCGTTCTGCACGCCGCAACATCCGGGTTTCGACCCACGGTAGAAATGCTGAAACTGCTTCTCGACCACGGAGCTTCGCAAGATCTTCAGCGTTTGAATAGCAGTGGTAACACGGCTTTTCGGATTCTTCTCGACAAGCGCGCCTACTTTGGTAGCAACCATGAAGATACAGGGGGCCTAGAAAATCACATTGCCCTGTTCTCGTATTTCGAGCCCCCGGACTCGGAAATTGTCAAGAAAGCCTGTCAAGATGGACAGACGCTCGTTCAGGCTATCAAGAGAAATTCCGAGTCAGTATTGGAAGTATTGATGGCGCACGGTGCGGCGCTACCACCAGCAAATGAGTTGCTAAAACTGTTTTACGAAGAGATCGGCAATGGAGGTTCAAAGCAAATGCTTTTGCTGGATAAACTCGCCAGTATTAGCAGTCTGACCAACCGGCATGTCACCTTCTTGTACTTGATTTTCATATCAACAAGATTCTATGGTGATCAAGTCCACGAAGACGCCGATGATACATTGGACAATACAAGCCCAAATTCCTTACCGCTGCGTGCCCAACGAGACCGTATGCGCAGTTATCAGGAGGATGGGTTTCTGGAGATACTCAGCACTCTCTACGATCTTGGATTCAACCCAAACGCAGAGCTTGGTGAGACTTTTGTCAATGCTGTTGCGCGTCATGAACGCCCATTTAGTAAGATCGTTGGGCACTTAGAAAGCTTGGGTAGCCAAACCGCTTTAGACGAAGACGAAGGAACAAGAACTGGAGGGGGCGTATTCATTTCGGCCATCGCCTTTGCGGCCCAACACGTCCCCTCAGCCAAGATTGCAAGGGCGCTGGTCGAGCAACACGAAACCAAGATGGGCACCAAGGACCGCACCCTTCGAATGGAAGTGTTGGTCCGATCAGCCATATATGAGAACATGGCTGTCTATGATGGCATACCAAACGACTTTCTGGTAGCTTATGAAGAGGATGGAGCCACAGAAGATCAAGCGGAGTCGGCTTCTACTGAGGTGGAAGATTTTGTTCTCGCCATCAAAGCCTTTCCAAGGCCAGGAGCAGACGACTTTTATCTGGCATTCTGCCACGCAGTCAAGGGAGTCGGTCTTGAATACAGGTGCTATGAAGGTTGTAGAACATTACTTGATCTTGCGGAAAGAGCGGGAAACCAGCAGTTGATAGATGCGTTGGTTGAAGGAGGATTTCCCAGGGGAGAGCATCATGGATCGAAACGACAATTAGCGACATAGCAGGTGAAGAACAAGAAGCAACGGTTCGGTGCGTAAATACGAAACGTTTGAAATACAGATATGAACAGTATACATAATCTGTTGGAATGTTGCTCTCAGACTTATGGGCTGGTGTGGCTCTAAACATTAGCCCAGCACTATATCTGCTTCCATTTCCCTGGTGACCGAACTCTGAGGCTGCATCAAGCCCTGAAAATAACACCAGCTCACTACCAATTGCACCGGTAATGACCTTTTGTCCTCTAGGGCTCCCACACAGGCAACGGACTTGGTTTGTCTCAGAATGAGTGGGAGACAACAGCCTGGTAAGCAGTAAACTGTGTCGCTCACTTGTACTACCGACGGTCCCATGCACAGATAACCTCCCTGCGACAAACAGAACCTCCAGCCATTGGGTTTCAGATTGGTGTTTACTGTGCGGTAAAATCGGTTGTGCTTGATTCTGTCGAGGTCCGCTTCCGTAGTGCTCGATTGCAACCATTCAAGCCACTCCACAAAATACCTCAGATATTCTGGTCCAATTATCTCGTCGTCAAGGTTTAGACCAAAGGTCATAGTCTTCAAAAGATACTCAAACAGTTCTATGTCTGATACCTCTCGTTTTAATTTCGATTGTTGACTGAGAATTTGTCTCATTGCCGCTTGCTGTAGCCGCACTGATCGGAAGTTGAGAGGAATGAAAGTTGCAGTTATGACATCGATCCTCTGTGCACGTAACACCAGATGGTTATCAGAGAGCTTCTTCGCTCTTGTCACCACGCCTCTTTCAACTTGTCCAGCGTTGTAATTCCCTCTCGAAGCGACAGTAATCGGTTCTTCGTGGCACCGATTTCGAGGATCGGGAACCCAAGTTGGTAAGGCAGACAGCTGTGTTCGACGCGAAATTCCACTGAGAGACAAGAGATCGAGGGACTTCCCAAAACAAAGGCAAGCTTCTGCCGCCTGTTGAAATACCGCTTCTGGGGAAATTTCGTAGCTTATGGTCAATGGCAGATTGCCAAGTCCGAGCAAGCCATATATCTTGTCCCTTTCATTCGACGCCTCGCAGTGATGAGCAGCCTCCAAAAGTCTTTCGAAGGGCATATTACCAAGGTAGTGTAAATCTCTTCGGACGAAGAGCATCCGATTCATGTTCCATAGTCCTCGGACAGCTGGGTGATCTCGATCGTAGTCTCCTAGACGTTGAAAGTACCTCCATATGGCACAAATGCTTGTGTGTAATGTTATAGAATCCACAGAGTCCTCTCCGCACATGATTTCTACCGTGCTATTCAGAGCGTACTCCTGCATTACCCATGTCCGCCTAAACCAAGTCGTTTCCAAGAACAGGAAAAGGGACTCCAAGGAGTCAGATAGAATCCTACTGTTCTCGTTGTCCCAATCTTCCGGCCAATCATAGTTTTTCCTGGAATTCATCGCCTGGAAGGCAGCTCGGGATAATGCGGTATCAGCGCCAAGCCACACCAGGACACTGCTTGCTAGGGCGTAGATCTCGCCCATCATGGCAACTTGCGACTGCCGCTCAGACACGTCTTCCTGGTTGATGCAAACCGCGTCTATCCAGAGAAGAGGTTCTTCTTGTCGAGGAAGAGAATTGAAAAGGCCTCTGAGAGATTTGCTTAAGTTGAGAAAGCCGCCATCGCAAACCTGAATTCTCTCCTCAGATTCCCAGGCGTAAGATATGGCGGTGTACTGGCCAGCACAGCTGCTGAGTGATCTGACCTCAAGTTTCCCAACAATTTCGCCCGTATCGGTGCAACGGAAGCTGAACAATCGAATGCAATCGCCTTGTAATTGACTATACACATAAGTCATCGTGACTTCTCGATTTTGCGAAGGAAAAGGTGTCGATAGTGGGATTTGCCGGTCAGATACTGACTGGGATGTAGATAAGCAGGTGAATAGGATGTCAGCAGCATTGCGGTGGAAAACCTCCTGTACTCGGCAAAGCAATCCAATCAGCCTGGTTGATTTTCTATGGAGATTAGGCAGAATTTGGCATGTGACACTTAGGCACCATTCGAGGCAACCTTGCCGCCAACACCCCCCCCCCCCCCCCCCCCCCAATTCACGGGTCGCCTTCGACAGATTCTACCCTGCCAAGCGCTGTGTACCTCAAGTTGGTAGAGATTGACAATATTCCTACACATTCGATCTTCAGCGCACCAAGCTTTTTTTATTCTTTTTCCTTTGGGCTTTCTCTTCTTTTTGGCTTCCCTGAAGTTACTGATCAACTTCTCACGAAGCATTCTTTGCCCGAGTATCTGGTGCTTCGTACCACTCTCGACCTGATGGAACAGGGTGGCCTCGAAATGCCAAGCTCTGGTCTTTTGTTTCTCCATTGGCTTTTTAAGTGTACCCTTGTGTTATTTTGGCAGAAAAATATTTAGTTGACTTTGTCGTGCCGGGCTTTCAATTGTAAGTAGCGTCCTTTTCTTGTCAGAGTCTACGACACAACACTGCTATTCCGTGCTGCCCACTTGAGAGTTGCCAAATGTTTCTGCATCGCTTTCTGTCCGGTTTTCATGAAATTATATTCTTTAGATATAAGAGTCGTGGCCTATGTTGTCTGAAAATTAGACTACAAAAAATCGAGAGACTCAGTAAATACATGGCGATGCCGGTCCCGGCCGCACCCGGGCCGGTGCAAACCGCCACCCGGTCGAAGTGGAGACTACGCTACGCCCTTGGATTGACGCTGAAGCTTCCGACATGGACATTGTAAAGGTTGATTCTACACGTAACGAACGGAATAATCAGTAATCAACAACAAAGAAATATCTTCATCATTTCTATCGATCTTAAAAGAGTTACAACCATCCTCAAACTTCAAGCCAAGATCCAGTACCACCATCAACCCCGCATTTCGCCCAGATTGCTATCATCAATTTCTCATCAAACTATCATCTTGATAACGAAAGTTCTCATCCATCAGTCACAATGGCTAGTTTGAAGGACTTCCGCGTTCTCACCTTCGACGTCTACGGAACTCTCATCGACTGGGAAGGTGGCATGCTCACTGCCCTGCAACCCCTTTTGGACGAGAACAAGCGCACAGACTTCACCCGCAAGCACCTCCTGGACGTCTACCACGAGCTAGAGGCCAAGCAGCAGACAAAGACGCCAGACATGCCTTACTACCAGCTCGTGGCTACCATTCATCCCCAGATCGCTGAGAAGCTTGGCCTCGCAGCTCCTACGGCCGAAGCCTCAAAGGCCTTTGGCGACTCAGTCGGCAACTGGCCTGCGTTCCCCGACACCGTGGACGCCCTGCGCCGTCTTCAAAAGTTCTACAAGCTCGTCGTACTGTCCAACGTCGACCGCGAGTCTTTTGCAAAGAGCAATGCCGGCCCGCTTCAGGGTGTGCCCTTTGACCTTGTGGTGACTGCGCAGGATGTGGGGTCTTACAAGCCTGACCAGCGCAACTTCAGCTACATGCTACAGAAGGTCAAGGAGACATTTGGGGTGGAGAAGGACCAGGTGTTGCAAACGGCCCAGAGCCAGTTTCATGACCATCACCCGGCTAAGGAGGCGGGTATCAAGTCGTCGTGGATTGTCCGACCCGGTGCGGTTATGGGAAACAGGGATCTTGAAATTTACGACTTCAAGTTTGACACGCTGGGACAGATGGCAGATGCTCTTGAGAAGGAGCTGGCATAGCCGAAATAGAGTTTGAGATTGGACATGTAAAATCGGTTTTGGCAGTTTCGTGAAGGAAATCATCATGAATTCAAGACTCTACTGAAGTTTTCGCAGTACATTCGTGTCATATCACGGCATAGCATGTGTTCGATCTCTCAAATAAAGGGGGAGGTCAGTCATTAGACTTGGTCCACAAGTCGACAGTTCTCACTTCCTCATCTAATTCTCCCAATATCTTTGTGCTAATAGGTTTCTTTCATGAGTAACTTTACCACGCAATGCATCATTATCACTAGACATCTCTAGCGATAGGCGCAGCACTTTGAAGACCGGCTATGACAACCGGTTGATAGTCCGGGCATGGCAACGGGGAGACTCTCACATGCGATGAAAATATGACACATGTTAATTCCGGTCAAGTTGCCTTTGTCTTGATATTTACTTCACGAGGACTGTGCCGATAGCCCGAAGTGGGGTATGTGTGAGCTACCCACATCCACCGGCAAGCTCAATCTGTACACCATAGGGCTGAGAATAGAGTTCAAGTACGCCCTTGCGTCGACATTTGTCATTAATTTACCGAATTAGTTGAATCGGAATCTGATGCGACGATGGCCAAATATCGGGGCCTCCGCACCGATCCCGATCCCGGGGCCCGGCCCGGCCGACACCGGGGCTGCCAAGTCGAACGCTGCACTAGCGTCGAAGCGGGAGGAACGTGGGGGAACTTCCACTCTTCCCACAGTTGAGCTAAATAACTCTATACATGATCCTCTGTCATATTCAACGTAATTTGATTGGATCACTAGATCTTTTAGACTTCAAAGCAACTCGTTACGTTGCACCCGGTGAGTCGGCAAAGTACGGTGCAAACTGGCGCAACCATGGCATCCAACCTCCTCGCCGGCTTTCCGGCCCAAGCCCCAGCTAAACCTTCAACGAAACTCCGTTTTGCAGACGTAAGCGCAACCCCTACCACTAACACGCATCTGTTTTTCATCATACTAATCACTCAAGTAGGTCGCAGTCACCGCAACTGCAAAGGAATTCGCGGGAATCTATAGAGGCAAACAGTACCACCAACCAGACTTCGATGCGGTCCTCGACCGCGCGCTCGCCGCGGGCGTCGAGAAGGTGATGCTGACAGGCATGTCCCTCTCCGACGCCGCAACGAACGTCTCCATCGCGAAATCGCGCCCAGAGGGTTCATGCTTCGTCACGATCGGCATCCATCCGTACCACGCAGCAGAGCCGGATGCAGAGCCGGACGGCGGGGAGGACGGCCACTTTGTCAAGCTGGCGCAGACAGTTCGTGATGCGTTGGCCCCGACGTCTGGTGGGACCAGTCTGTTGGCCGCATTCGGCGAGCTGGGATTGGACTACGACCGGCTCATCCACGCCTCCAAGGAAGCGCAAATCCGCACGTTCAAGCGCCAATTAGACCTCTTCGTGGCAGAAAAGCTTGAGCTACCGCTCTTTTTGCACTGTCGTGCAGCGTATGATGACTTCGTGGAGGTCATCAAGCCGTACCTTCCTAATCTTCCCCGACGAGGACTTGTGCACTCCTTCGTGGGGAGCGCGGAGCAGATGAAGGGGTTGGTTGAGATGGGCTTCGACGTCAGTGTCAACGGGTTCAGTTTTCAGGATAGGGAAAGCTTGGAGATGGTTCGAGAAATTCCATTGGACCGGCTGCAGATCGAGACGGATGCGCCTTGGGGAGAGATCCCTGCCGGCTCGGAGGTTGCGAAAAAGTACCTTACCAACGCCCCGAGTTTACCCCAGAGTAAGAAGAAAGACAAGTTTGAGTTGGGGTTGATGGTGAAGGGGCGTAATGAGAGCTGTACAATGGATCGAGTTGCTTTCGTGGTTGCTGGGTTGAAGGGAATCACGGTGGAGGAGGTGGCGGAGGCTGCGTGGAGGAATAGTGTAAAGATGTTTGGTTTAGGAGAGAAATGATAGTGTCGATGGCAAAGGCACAGGCCTAATTGATGTTTGATGTCGAATTCTTCGCTCTCATGGTAAGAGCTTCATATCTGTTCAAGACGGAGCCACGGTGGACAGGACCGAAAACATTGTCCCTTTAAAGTATCTTCTCAACCAGCATGATCCCCTCCATCTCAACCACCTTACGAATGGGATCGCAAATTTCCGCCTTGTAGGGGGCCAAAACTCCAGGGACATTGAGCGCAGGCTCGCCATTGAGTAGTAACTGAGTGGCGATGCCGCAAGTCACGCCCACCGACTTGGCCATGGCCGAGTATCCATTCGGCTCACCAAGAAGCTCCAGCGTGGAGGTGATTGTGTCCTGGAAAGAAGCCACTGTCAGTTTCAAATGCCGCATTGTGATCAAACCAGAGCAGGGATCCCATTACCTTGGAACCATCCTTCCATTCAACAACAAACTTGTGCTGAAGCATCACCAGGTCCCTCTCCCCAGGTTGGAAGCTCATGAGCTTCTCGAGTTCGGCACATAGAGTGTCCAGAAGATTGCCTCGAGGAGTAGCCGGCTTGTCGGAGAACAGACCGATCCAACGCAAGCCTTCAATGATACTCTCCCGCTCAGCGCTACTGGTGAAGTCGCAAAGCTCATCGACGCGATTGATCAAGGCCCTGTGCAAGTCAGCGAACATCTCCAGTATACCACAAAGTCAAGCCATCATACTCTTCATCAAAGGCTTTGGAGCCGATACACCTTCCCAGGACCTCTTTCAGCGTCAACCCTTCACTCTCAGTGCCCAACCACTCCTTAGGCTGCGTGTCCAACCACCCCATTCTGATCAGCGCCAGCACAAAAGCCGGGTTGCCGGCATATCTCAAAGACCCGCGGATGACAGTTTCCGCCTCAGGGATGTTGTAGAACTCGCGGAAGGGAACGGAGTTGCGGTTGGGATACGCAACGAAGGAGTACCCGTCCATGACGTGGTACGGCTTCGCCCGCGCCATGAGATGCTGGTTTGAGATCTCAACTACCTTGCCATCCTGGAGGAAGCACGCCGAGTTAAACTGCGACAACAAGGCTCCGCGCGGGGACCAGGAGAACTTGAACTTGAGAGGGTTATCAGCGCACTCTGGAGCGGGCAGACCGCCGCAGTACGAGTAAAACTCCTTGACCTGTCGCGCCATGTTAGCAAGAGCAGTGCTCCGGAATTGGCTTCAGTGCAGCTGGCTTCCTACCTTCCCGCCCTTGGCATGCACCTCATCAATTGTTTTGATTGCGTATAAGTGATCGACTCCAGGATCAACTCCAACCTCGTTGAGAACCGTGATTCCAGCTGCTTTGGCTTCGGCTTCCAGCTGTCGGATCGCAGGCGAGACGTAGCTGGTGGTCACGACGTGGGTCTTGCCTTGGACCGCCGCCTTGATCACCGTTGGATGGTAGATGAATGGTACGAGGGAGATCACCACGTCATGTTCGGCGACGTGGGCGTTCAACTCTGGAGAGCCGACATCAAGGGCGATCGCTGTCGTCCGGGGGTGGTCTGCAGCGAGAGCCTGGGATGTGCTGAGGGTTCGGCATGCTTTGAAATGACAAGTCAGCGGCTAATCCTGTGAAACTGTAAGATACTGTGATGGGGACAGAACCAATTGTCAGTTTGTTTCTCTCGTCGCGGAGGAGGTAATCAACACAGGGCTTCGCGACGAGGCCGCTTCCGAGAACAAGGATCTTGTTGGTAGACATGGCGACCGAAATTCGAACGTTTTCAGCAGTACTTCAATTGGCTTTTTGTTTGACAAGAACTAAGTTGGATTGATATAGCGCAAATATCAAAAAGGACAGCACCACGCGGCGGACGGAGACAATTATATCACGGATTCACCGCCGTCAATGGACTGCTTGTGCCGAACACCCGGACGCCATCTTCACATTGTCTGCTCGAAACACCATGACTCAATCGGCGAATAATCAAATCTGTGTGGCTTTCTACCCTGATAGCAGATTTCGAAGACGTCGGTGAGGACCACTTTCAGTCGCGGGCTTGGACACGGCGTGGGCGCCCGTATCTGTCCCGGGAGCGAATCGGCCGGATCGGAAGTGGGCCGCACCTCGGGATCTCCTGCCTGAATCAGGAGACCCATTACAAAGCCTTCCAAAATGGAAACTGCCACGTCTCAAATAGGCAATCAAAAAGTGATTGTTAAAGATAGCTCAATTTTGGCCCACGGCCTCTTTCCCATCGATTACAGACATTGGTAGTACCAGGGCGGTGAAACCGCAGAACAACTCGACCCAGCCGCGCACTTGGTCGCGCCGGTATACCCCGACCCGCCACATTGTCCGTACTTGGTCTGCGTCGGTTCAGGCAGCGGCGCCTGCGTCGTCGACCGCGATGTCGTGGAGCTTGCTGGCGTCGTTGAGCGAATCGTGGACGTGGGCGTCGGCGGGGAAATCCATTGCGTCACGGTCTCGATGACGGTGTCGATGTCCGTGACCGTGACGACGGTCGTTGTCCAATTTGTGATTGTGACTGTGACGAGGGAGGTTGGAGCAAAGGCTAGCTTAGGAAGAGGGGTGATAGTTGCAGTCTGGGGTATGTGCGTGGTACTGGTAGGTGTTGAGGTGGGAAGGGAGACGGTAGATCGATCTTGCGCTGCGGCGGAAGCGCATGCGACCAGGAGTGTTATCAAGATGGGAGCAGGATGCATGGCGAGCCGGCGTCTTTGTCAAAGTAATTGGGGAATTTGGCAACCTAAGACTTGAGAGAGCTCGACTTGAGATCTCAGCAGTGATGGTGGAGTATCCGAAAAGCTCAAGACTAAATACTCTTATGCTTGCGTGCACGCCGTCCACCTATACGGCCTTTTGGGCGGCGGGCATCAAATGTTGATATCGTGGGTGTGACTTCATTTGGAAAAAGACAAAACACCATCTTGAAGAGGTTGCGCAGCCAAGCTGGGCTTGATTCTAAATGTACTGGGCCCATTCACTATTTGGATGCAGGGCCTCCAACACAGAAACGTACAAGGACAAGCAGAGTCCGAATCCGACCTCGTCGAGTAACAACAATCGGTCTTGGCTACCCATGCACCCCGATACGGAGGCCGAGTGGTAGAGACTGGCGTCTCAAACTCCCGAAAAGAGACAGTAGGAGCTTGGCATCACTTAGCCGGCTAATAGTTTAACGTGCCTGCTTCATTCACGGATGGGCAGTGCTATGATTCCATGTGCTTTACCTTGAGATTTAGCCTGATTGACACACTACGCTGCCGGGTGAAGGCTGGGTAGTACGGCTCAATTCTATTCATTTAAGCAACATGTCAGAACCTCTTACGAATGAGAATGCTCACATGTCCGCCCATGGGAACGTTATGCGGCCGCACTGTTGACTAAATAGCATACCATCATTTGCTAGCAACGGAGCGGCTCGCGACGGACCTCAGCTGCCTCTAATTGATGGCGCTACACCGAGCAACGTCAGAAATTTGAACGTGGAAAACGTAAGGAAACCAGAGGTGTAGTTTCAATCATGAGTCTACTTACCTGAGCCTTGGCCAACTGATGTATCCACGCTCCATGTTCAGCATCCTATCAAGGGAACGGGACAGTCGAAGGATGAGGTACCGATCAACGTCTATGTGATCATGAAAGCATAGGCCATGTATGTTTTGTGAGGCTTAGTGAATCGAAAGCATGATGAAGCTAACGGTTGACGATGTGGACAACAGCAGCAACGGCTGCGGCTCCGGTGACGGCGGCTCCGCAGTGATTGGTGGCCTTCCTCTCAACTTTTGCGCACCTTTGCCTGCCCCATCAAGACATCCCTGGTCAATGTGCTCTTTCGGTCGAGCCAACTAGGCGCACTAGCAAGAGGGGCTGGCAGGCTAAGCTCTCATGCGGCTCAAGCAGCCCACGGACCCTCACCTCATCCTAATCTCGACCTCATCCAACCACAGCGAGCGCTTTGAACATGTTTGGTCACGCACCTAGGTACATGAGAATGAGGCATTGGTGTCGATGTCAACCTGGCCATGGGGCATGGCGTTGTCTGAGATGGCGCTCTCCACCTGATGACATGTCCGTTGGAGAAGCTGAGTCCGCTTGGCTAAGCTGTCCGGCTGCTGGCAAGATCAATTCCTTGACCCTGGCACAGCAGTGAGGCTGTCGCCTGTGTCAAAGATATCCTGGAAGCGAAGGTAACAGTAATAGTCCATGAGCGGGCTGGAACGGATCCTTCTGGTGACCAAGCAGCAACAGTGCGGGGTTCTGCCCTCGCAATGGGGCCCGGCCTGTCCTCGGCAGAACGTTGCATCGCCCGGTGTGTGCACCCTTAGAATGCTCGCTTCATCGCACGATCAAGGATATACTGAGAAAGCACGCTGTCTGGGTTGCCTACTCGATGGCTGCCAGATGCGTCAGATTATTCCGAGCACGTATGATACCGCCAGCGAACCCGCCTCGTGTGATGGCAAGGATTCATGGCGTCGAATGTGCCGTGAGGGCAGCCTCGTGGTCAAGTCCCATTCATGATGGGGGTAGACTTGTGCTATCGTATTTCATCGAATCCGGCTTAAAGGTATGGTGTCTCGGATATCATGGATCGTCGTGAGGAAGGAAGTTGAATAGCACACCACCGGCGGGGAGAAGGAGGGGGCGAGGTCTTGAAGGGGTGGCGGGTTACTGATTACTATCCATCGGCACTTCGAAAGCCGACAAATCCGGCGCGGGCGGCGCCGATCACGGCAGCCCTGGGTTCCAGGAATCCGGGACCAACAGTGTTGACGAGAAGGGTGCAGGGTTCATCCGGATTGTTGAAGAAATCGACATCCTTGATATATAACCTCCTTAGAAACAATGAGTGGTCGCCATTACTTCTCCCCGCATGTTCGCCTTAAAGTAAAAAACCACGATCGACATGATCGGCACACTTGGCTACGAGTGACCAACGGCGCCTTACCTAACCCACCCACCAGGTCCATCCCTGAATAGAGACACAAGCTGAGAGAAAAGCTAGGAAGCCACGAGGATGAGATCCATATCAGCATGTTTGTGGATGGCGACGACGAGAATGACGGACCTGCAGAAGCTGCAGCCGGGAGTCGTCATTGGATCTTGCAGCGGAATGGTCCATAGTCGAGAAGTGACGAATCGAGAGAACCCGACGTTTGATTTGACGGCTGGAGTAACGGCCGAAATTATCGAATTCAATTTCGTGGTGATTCCGAACATGACGGGGTTTGTTCATATGTGATTCGTGGTTGGTGGTGGCGAGGGGTTTGAATGGCGGGTGTGAGGCGGACTTGTCATGGGTGGGTGCCGTCCGCCTCACTTTTCTGCCTATCTACTGCAGGCTCACACCCCCCCAACCTGTGAGATGGAACGCAACCCAGATGGATGGTTCCCACTTATGAGAAACCGTCAAGACAATGAAGGTATGTGGCGTAAGGTCTTGCATGCAGGCATAGCAGAGGCAGGTTCTGACGACTGAGAACTCGAAGCGGTGAGGATGCCGACAGCTGAACCCAAAAGGGCAAGACTGTGAAAGTGCGTTTCTTGTCTTGCACTTGGTGCAATAATAATACGACTTGTACACTCGTAATCACCACTTGAATGCAGTGCGTGAGGATTGGCACGCCCTGATGGTCGCATAGTTGGCGAAGATAAATACCGTCTTCGTCCTCCTGATCACCGTCAACCAAGAACAGCATGCGCCATCTTGTCCACCCCGGGTCCCCGGATAGACAGATCATCTCCTTGATGCTCGAAGAATCGCCATAGCCATGCCCTCGTCGTCAGAGATGAACAGATACTGGATTCCCAGGTTGGACATCCACAAAAAGATCATCACCCAAGAGCTCCCCTACTACCTTGGTCCGGATGCGACGGTCAGACCGTACACAAACGAGGTGTGAACATCTCAGACAAGATGCCCGAGACGCCTCTCACAGCATCAATAGGGAGAGGATGGTTTCCTCATCACTACTCCAGGCCCCTGCCTGACAGATGTGAGCCTCGTCTTCGCTTGCCCCTATTTGGCGCAGAATTGTAAGCCACTGACTACCGTCGCCTATCACAGGAACAAATCGACGATATCTGCAGGAAATCCAAAGAAATGTGGGAGCGACAAGCCGCGATTAGGGCTCAGGAGGCCGACAAGCCTCTCAAGAGACCGCTGCACCAGCCGGTGGTCATATCCAGAGGGTCGAACGACTCGTCACGAAGGAGACACGACGCACACCGCAGCCACGAGCGGCATCGACGTTACGATGATAGGCGACGAGAATGATGTTGAGCGGTTCGGCGGAGCCGGACTGAAGTGATCGAGATCTCAGATTGGGCCAGACTTTTCTTTGGATCTAAGCACACAGACGACACAGGCGTTGCAGGTGGCCGGGTGAGCCCTTTCATGCATAACGGCACGAAATTTGTGGGATTTGATGATCCAAGGCGCTACCATATGCGAAGAAGGTGTTGCTGGTGGTGAGGGGAAGCTGATTTGTGTGGCCTGGTGGCCGCAGCGGACGGTGGATCCGACCGGACTCTCGTTGTTTTTGACTGGTTGAGCGACAGGTGGACGAAGCAGTATAACCAAGTCTGTCTGATTGGGACAGGCCTGGCTTTGTGTCCCAGAATGGTCCAGAAACAGCCTGCCATCTGGCATTTTTGGGGGCCAATGGTGACGACCGACGACTCCGGCGTCGTCTGTCCATTGCTCCTAATAGGTATGTGTATGCGGAATTGTTGCAAGAGGCGCATAGCGAAACGGCGGGTCGGCGAATGCGACCAGCTAGCTTTTCGTCCCGTCCAGATACCCAATAGGCATATGTAGTGCATTTCCCAAATAGACAAGTTGCATAGAGGTCGAACCGAATAGGTTCTGAGGACCAACGACAGCACGTGTTTTATCCGAAGATGGCTGCTTGGTGGGACGTCCCGAAGGTATGCGAATCCCGACACTAATTTCGGCCCGTGTCCGACTTCAACCTGTGAAGCATGAATCCATCAATGATCGGGAAGCGCTGGCTCTTATCGAGGTGTCATGGTGCGTTGTGTGGAGGGACCAACGAGCGAAGCAAGGCTGGCCGGTCAGGGTGGTGAGCAGAGAGTATGCGTGACACGTCTGCCTGTTCACGGCGTGAGGAAGGGCCAAGTCGACGTGTGCCGAAGTCAGGTGGCATACCCGTACCCCTCAAGTGGTGTGCTTTGCCTCCTCAGAGCATCGGCCGCAGACCCATCCGGGGGCTATTTCATGATTTCTCGAACGCCGCCTCGTACCGCTGAAGATTGAGAGGACCGGCAGACCAGAGCATCAGCGCTTGGACGGCCACATGCTGCGGCTCGCGGGTCGTCCCTTTGGCCCGTGTTCCCAAAGAGGCAGGCGTGAGATAGCCGACCACGTTTACCCACTCGCCAATACGTGTCTGCTCTGACTTGAGGTTGCCGAGAAGGAGGTTGACATCGACCAATGCACTAACATTGGATCCTTTGGGGGATTCGTGGTGTAATGTAAGCACAGCCGAGTCCGTTGAATAGGACGTGACACTGGAGCCATGTCAGCAGCCGGAACATGAGCAACCGCCGGTAAACTCCTGATGACGAGGGACGGACGTCAAATTATGAAGAGCGTCGTCGTCTGAAGAATTTGGGCACCTTACCAACCCAAGAACCGGACCTTTTCGCCTGGAGGTTTGAAAGGCAAGTCTGACAGGAGACTGAGCTTTGACGGGAGTGGGCCCCTCGACATGGTTGATGCGGTTGTCAGTCGAAGGCGATGGTGTCATGGTAGCATTGCGGACGCAGTGTCTCTATGTATGTCCGGTTATCGTCGATGACTGCGGTTGAAATATGACGATGCGAGGATTGGACAGACGTTTAAACAGAGTGGAAGGGAAAGGTGCCTTTCGCAGTCAACGTGCACCTCTCCGCTACCTCAAGACCTTCTATCTAGCGCACTGGGTGAACTGATGCTGCGTTATGTAAGCAGACTTTTCTGATAAGACGATAAGACATCGGTCTCGGAAAAGCCTCACGTGCGCGGCGGAACTGGGTCATCTGACCGGCTAAACCGCGGAGGAATCAGGCGCCCAAGGTTGCTGGGCGAGCACCGTCATCGCCCGCCGCCCACTAAACGGCATCGCTAAGCCAGTCGGGAGCTTGCATCATACCTGCCTACGTACCTCGACTCTATCTCTCAGCATTCTGCCTATCGGCCCTCGCGATATATCGACCTGTTGGCCGCGAGTCCTTCGTCGCACCATCTAGAGCCTCATTACTCGAGTCCGCCAATACCCTTTATCCGCTCCACGGTTCGTTGACGACGCCTGGTGCCGACTTGCGTCCTGTTTCGGTACCCCGCCATCAAACTTCGGCCTGCTGCCACGCAACCCGATATAACGGCTGCCTTCGAGCCGTAGCTGCCTGCGCACATCCTCAAAACCGACTCGCATCTGCTCGAGCGACACTTTCCGATACCCTCTTTCCTACTACCGCGAAGCGAACATCATCATGTCTGGCGTCTGGGGCTGGTTTGGCGGCGGCGGTGGCGCCAAGAAGAAGAACGATGCCAAAGATGCGATCCTCGGTCTGCGAGTCCAACTCGATATGCTGCAAAAGAGAGAGAAACACTTGCAAAACTTGATGGACGAACAAGATGCTATCGCGAGGAAGAATGTGAACACAAACAAGAACGGTGAGCAGGCCGAGCGGTATTTCATGGTTTGCAGGCCTGGGTGCTAACGAAATGTCCCGATAGCCGCAAAGGCTGCCCTGCGCCGCAAGAAGGGCCACGAGCACAGCCTTGAGCAAACGGTTTCCCAAATTACGACACTCGAGTCCCAAATCAACGCTATCGAGTCTGCGAACATCAACCGCGAGACACTGCTCGCTATGGAGAAGGCTGGCCAGGCCATGAAGGGCATTCACGGCAAGCTCACGGTCGAAAAGGTGGACCAGACCATGTATGTCCCCAAACCTTATCACATGACGATGTTTCGACGTACTTACCAGCGAATGCAGGGAGGACCTCCGAGAACAAAACGCACTCAGCGAAGAAATTGTCAACGCTATCACAACGGGACAAACGGACGCCATCGACGATGTGGACTTGGAGGACGAGCTGGAGCAGATGCAACAGGAGCAGTTGGACGAGCAGATGATCAGCACCGGCTCAGTCCCCGTATCGGATGCCGTGCACCGCATGCCCGCTCCGGCGAACGGAGAAAGTAAGGATCCTCTCTCATCCACGCCCGGCCTAGATCCAGTGACTAATCATAGCCGCGCAGTCAAAGGCAAGACGCCCGTCGCTGTCGAGGAGGACGACGAGGAGGCAGAGCTCCGCAAGCTGCAGGCGGAGATGGCCATGTAAGGGGCCCAAGACGTCAAGTGATGCTGTGGGGACGGTCGAGAGTGGTGGCATAGCATTCCTGGTTTGGGATGGGGGCTTCTGGAGGCATGCATGGAACTACGGTGCGCACGAGGGGACACCGAGGTGCCATGCGAATGGTCCTTTGCCCGAGAGAAGTGGACGCTGCACGACATACCTCGCAGCGCACAGGCACAAGCACGCTCGAACGCAGGGCGTGCTGTGAGGTAGAAGAAGTCCTGCGCGGCCTTGGTTCACATGTTTCACAGCCAGCCAGTTAGCCCCTCTCCCCTTTCCAGACCTGTCTACTGGCGTTGGCGTTTTGGGGCACTTGGGTGCTATTCGATGGGAATCTCGCGGTTGTGGAGGCTGAAGGGAGTTTGACAAGCTTTTTCTGCGTTGCGGGAGGGTACTTTACACAGTCTACGTCTACGTCTACGTCTACGTCCAAGTCTTCATAGAACACACATTGACCATTGTTGAGAAGCTAGAAGGGTCGGTGTAAGGAATACATGCAGTGTCTATCGTTGGAAACCTAAGTTGGGGATGCATCGCTGGCGTCTGTTTTCCAGGGTCCTTCTAGAATGGGTTGCTTGGCTTATGCGCCGGAGACGCAGCCGCGCTGCAGCGGTGTCTGGTCCGGTGAGCGGCGTGCGAGACATCAACGGCGGTCCACTTGGGCTCGATGGATCATGGCGGTGTTGGCTCGAGTTTGAGGTGAGAGGGTCCCACCTGACCGGGACCGGGACAGAAGCCACTGCTCACGTGTCTCGGCACACCGCCAGTCGCCAGGAGTGACCGATCGTGACGATGGACATCCGAAGCTACGATCAATTTCCCCGTGGGCGTCGAGGTGGCGGCGATGGCGATCCGGAGGCCTCGTTGGCCGCAGCCGTGATCCGAGTTACCGTCTCCGTAAAAACGGGCGGGGTCACAATGCGCTGGACGAGGCCATCTCGATGATATGGAGTGGAATCGACCATCAGGAGAAAAGAAAATGAGGCCTCACGACGTGTTCATGCAAAAAAAAATTGTTAAGGGTTGATTGAGGCCATGGACGGTGGGTGGACGAGGCGGCTGGTGTGGTTGGCTCTCCAAGAAAAGTCAGGGACAGTTGCTGAAGAAGCGGGCGTCGGGCGATGCTGCAAAAGTACCTTTGGATTCAATTTGCGCGGATATTGGGCTGTGACGGGGATACCGATACTTGTTTCTTATCGAGGCCCACACGAGATGTTTAACACGGCAGCTAAGAGCAGGCTCCTCAGAGACAAGCGCGCTGGAAGGATGGATGGCCTGTGTCTCTGTCTCGTTGAGACCGCCTAATTTTCCGGAGTACTGCGTAGGGGGTCTGCTGTTTCTGTCTCATTTAGCGCCCAACGCACTACCGCCGTATTTTCTTCTGCCCCCATCCCAGACGTTTACAGGGCACGTCCAACTTTTGAGCTGGCATTCCAGCCCAACGGTGCCAATGGTGCCCTGTAGGGTCACAACGGCCCTTCCCAAAGCACTGGCGGTGACGTGAGAGCGCCAGTGCGTCCTTCCAGAACAACGGAATGGAATGGCACCCGACCTTCCCTTTCCCTGAGCTGGTAAATTGAAGGGCCAACTCAATTTTTTCCATCTGCCCAGGGAAACATCCATGGATTGTTGCTTGTCCAGCATAAACAACAAAACAAATCGCGATCGGACAATTCTACCTCCATCACGCGAATACAACAGGACACCTCACAGACGATAGCAGCCAGCCATCTCCTTCGCCTCGTGTTCCCAGTAACGATACGACTCGATATCACCTTCGGTATCGCGATGGCCTCACCAAGAGCTTCAATGCCCTTCCAGCCCGACGGGCGTCCGTCAACGGGCAACCACCGACACCTGCCAACTGTTCACCCATTGTCGGGATCAGCCTGAACGGATGTCGGTGCCAGACAGAAGTTGGCACTAATCGGCAGCCATGTCGTCGGCTGTCGTGCTCTCAGCGCCCAACCAACCCCCGGGTTTCGACCTCTGCGGCCCATCGCATTTCCCTCAATTTTGTCCCCCGTCTGTGGCATGTCGTCGGACCAAGTCGGGTTCCCGCAGGGCATCAACGGTGCCAATGGCAGTAATTGCTTTTGCGCGACGGGACGCATACTCGCTGCACATCTCCTCGGGCCAGACTGGGCTACTGCAGCTCTCACACACCGTCCTTCGGGAGGAGCCATGTGGTTACCTCAGCCATCCACCGCGACCATCATCCCGCCCAACCTCCGCTACCTACGCCCTCGTACCCAGGTAGACGCCAGCCTCTCTCCACGACCCGCCAGTGACAGCCATGCCAGACGCTATGCGTATGCGTACATCTGACTCTCGCCAAAATCTTCCGTCCAACCCGCACCCTTCGCGCCAGGCGCCAGGTTTTCAAGGAGCATCTCGCGCGAATACTCAACTTCCATGCTGACATGGTCACCACTGGCTTGCTGGTCTTCACAACTCCGCCTGGCTATCATATCTCTGCTCGTCGAGAAGTCTACCGAGTAGCTCGCTGTACTCTACTTGCGTTTACAAACCGCTACAAACAGCCGCCCAACCCCACCATTGCGACGGCCGGTGCCACTATCGCTGTCACTGCAGTCACATCCGCCCCTCCCGCCAGCCCGCGGTCCGGACTCTGCTGCATGGATCTTCACAGGCGAGCCTCAACCAGGCGAGCCACGTTGCACGTCGCTGACCGGGGGTTAAATGGCCGATGAGAAACAAACCGCGCTCTTTCGCCTTCCAACCCCCACCGTCACCATTACCTGCCGCTGCGACCTGCCTCAGGAACGCTGGAAACTCCTCTCCCGCTTACACAAAACTCTCACACAGAATCACACACATACAACCTATCTCACCCTGCCGCCTTACTGCATGTAGCCAACCCGCGGGTTCTCCCTCGTCCACCCTCCATCTTCTCGAACAACGGATGACAGACCACTTGGGTTGAGGGTGCCCTCCATTGTGTGATTCCAGGAACCACTCTTCCGTCGGTAATCTTTCCCTTGTGTCCTGGCAGGCACCATGTACCTAGCCAACAGCAAGGATCCGCCTGGCTCCAGTGGGCCGGCCCATCGTGTTCCCTGTCTCCTATTGCCCGATACGCTCGAGTGCGCTGGGCCAGACGTTGACGACCAGCGCAGCACAGCAATTATTAGCTCATGACCGCTAAGTAGACGGTTACTCGACGCTTCACCGGCTGCCGTTTCTCAGATTTTTCAAGCTGGCGCACGGCATAGAGGAATAATTGGGGCACTCTATGCCTCTTTGGGCCGACCATTTCAAGTCTGAAAAGTCTTCCCTGGGGATAACGGTTCAACACGGTTGTCTGTATTGTCTCTCAACCGTGGCATCTGTCTCAAATCTAGATGCTTACCTTCTTAGCCTCAGACACGGGGCTGGGACGAACTTGTCTCAGTTCCTTTCTGAACTTGAGAATATCTGGTTAGGATTGGGCTCATTGGGTTGGTGCGAGTGCTCTACCCTACAGAGGTAAGATACCAGGACGCGGAAACGAAAAAGAAGACGCTTCACGACAAAAGGGGTTAAGACCACAGAATTTAAAGTACATGTCCCGGAAGAAATCAGCGGCATTCATGCCCGCCATCGTCGAGCCGCCTTGCTATGCCGGTTGGCCGCTTCATCCCAATCGCATCGTCGTTGGGCAGCCATTATCCCTCCTTCACCTCGGCTCACAGTCCGTCCGATGTTCACCTCCTTCATGTCTCTCCTGGCTCTCATCACATCATCTATCCATCCAACTGTCAAGCCCCCCGAATTCCCAAAAGCCTCAAACCCCAGTCCAAACCAACCCAATTGCGACGTGGCGCCAGTGCTTCTCCCGCCTCACTTGAGCCAATGGCTCTGGAGCACGACAGTTGATCACTTGGACTCAGAGATTGCCCGAATCTGTCCCCATTCGTGGGGACGACGTGGGGTACGCCTGCGTCAGGGACCCCTTACTCCCGCGCCCTGTACCCTGTCTCCAGCCAGTGATGCTTGTGATGTTTGGCACTGCTAGGAAAGCTCCCCCCTGCTTGTCGAGAACCTACTTTTTCTACCACGTCTTGGCCCAGTTGTGCGCTCCTGGGTGTGCCTTGGACAGTTCGCATCTCGTCATTCATGGTCCTTATTTCCCCCTACCCTATCCATTGTCAAGCCGAGACAACAAACCTGCCACTTCCCGGTCACCAACTGTCACCAATCCATCTGTTGTCTGTTTACACTGCTACATTCGTCTCATAGGTGACGAGATACAAATCTGTACTTCCTTTTGAGTTTCGCGATACCCGCCCAAGAGACTCGATTCCTCTCGATTTTGGTTTGGGCACCACACACTTGCAACAAGACAATCGAGAACCCAACGTGAGCAAAAGACAACAACCCAATCTCACTCTCACCAAAAAGACCCAATCACCCAGGTACGCCACAGACAACATCAGACCATCACCCCCGGATCTGCATTGACTGTGTCAGATTAGGCAAGGACACCCATAATCACCAGTCCCGGACAGCATGAATTCGAATGAAGAGCCGGTCGACTACTGCCCGTACCGGGCGAACGTTGGCTGGGGCCAAGTCCAGACACAGGACTTCTCCAAGGTCAACTACTTCCAAGCCTCGGATGACGAGCTACGGAATGGTAAGAGAGCTACGTACCGCGCATGCTTTAATTGACATCGCATTGTCCAATTCTGACTTTATTAATTTCCAAAGACGACGACGTATTCGCCAACGGTCAGGTGTACCCCGCGCAGCCACAAGCTTCATCAAGTAGCAAGAAGAAGAAGAAGAGCAAAAAGGACAAGAAGGCCGCAACAGCAGCACCAGCCCCGGCCATCTATGACGAAGCGCCAACACCCCCCGAGTACGCCGCCCCAGAGACACCACAAGAAACCGTCTTCGCCGATGAAGAGTGGGCGCCAATAACCAAGACAAAGAAGAAGAAGAAGAAGAAGGGCCAGAAGGAGGAAGCTGCACCACCTCCTCCCCCTCCACCGCCTGTAGAACCGGAGCCAACACCTGAACCCGAAGAGGAGCCGGAACCTCAGCTCGAGCCAACAATCCCGGAGGAGCCAGAGCAAGAGCCAGAGCCCAAGCAAGAACCCGAGCTCCAACCTGAGCCTGAGCCCGAGCCCGAAGCCGTTGCAGAGCCGCCGCCCTCTCCACCTTCCAAAAAGTCCAAAGAGTCCGCCAAGGAGGTCCCCAAAGAACCACCGAAAGAATCCTCCAAGAAGAGCAAGAAAGACAAGAAGAAGGACAAAAAGAAGAAGAAGGGCGCCAAGGACGCTGAGCCGGAGCCGGTTGAGAGTCCCAAGTCCGTTCCCGTGGAAGACGCCAAGCCGCCCAAGATGGACGAGCCAGAGGTCCCTGCTACCGACCGCAGTCTCGGGGAGTCCAAGGACGACGCCGACAAGGGCGACTCGAGCGCCCTCCCAGCAGCTGCAGCCGCTGCTGCGATTACGACCGCTGGAGTGGCGGCCGTTGTTGCGACGGACGCAGCGTCATCAGATGCACCAGATGCGCCCGCCAGCGAGGAGAAGCCGGAGGACCAAGACGCGGAACCCTCAGGCACGCCTGCTCCTGCTCCTGAGCAGGAGGAGGCTGCGGCTGAGACGGAAGCTCCTGCAGATGGCCCAAGTGTTGTCGAGAATGCAGAAGAAGAGGCTCCCTCAGATACTCCAGATGCTCCTACGGAACCTTCAGACGCCCCTGCTAGCGACGAGAAGGTGGAGAGCAGCGCGGATGCTCCTGTCGACGATACCAAGCAGAATGATGAGGATGCAGCTCCTGCGGAAACACCAGACGCTCCTGCAGATGCACCGGACGCTACCGCAGATGCACCGAACGCTCCCGTTGAAGAGGAGAAGATCGAGAGCACGCCTGAAGCACCCGCCGACGATAAGGAGCAAGGTGAAGAAGCTGCTCCTTCAGATGCTCCAGATGCTCCAGATGCTCCAGATGCTCCAGAAGCCTCAGAAGCCCCTGCAGCCGATGAGACGTCGGGGGAGGAAAAGGCAGCTCCTTCCGACACCCTTGATGCTCCCGCAGATGCGCCAGACGTTCCCGTCACTGACGAGAAGGTCGAGGCTGCAGATGCTGCTCCCGCAGACAGTCCTGAAGCCGCCGCTCCAGAAGACGAGGCCAAGGCTGCGGAAGAAGCCCCTACGGACAGCGCCGAGGCTGCTGTGTCGGAGAAGGCCGAAAACGTCGACGAATCACCAGCAGATACCACACCAGAGTCCACACCGGAGGCTCCAGAGGAAAGTACACAGCCGGCGGAAACGCCCGCCGCTGAAGTGTCTGAGGACCCTCCAGCTGCCGACGCCACCGCCAGCGTTCCTGAGGAGAACTCAGGCGACAAGGCCGAGGGTGATGCGCCGGCTGAGGCTGCTCCTCCGGCTGAAGATGCTGCGCCGTCTGATCCTGCCCCTCCAGTCGAAGATGCTCCTTCAGCTGAGGATACTGCACCAGCTGAGGATGCTGCACCAGCTGATACTGCGCCGGTTGAAGATGCTGCGCCGGCTGAGATTGCTGATGAAGCTGCTGCCACTGAGCAAGCGGAAACTCAAGATGCCCCGGTCGTTGACACAACCGATGATGTACCGGCTGCCGACCATGCGCCCGAAAACCCGGAGGAAGCAAGCGACAAGCCTGCAGAGGACGTCCCTGCCCCGGAAGAAGCGAAGAACGAAGCAATCAACCCACCCGTTGCTGAGGCTGCCGATACAACACCCAGCGATCCCGGAGAGGGAGAAGAGAAGCTGGAAGAGACTGTCGCAGCCGAAGAGACTGTCGCAGCCGAAGAGACCGTCGCCCCCGAGGACCAAGAGAAGACAGAAGCCGCGGCGGCAGACGTTACAGAACCCGAAGCGTCCGCTGCCCCCGAGGATGAAGCCTCCGCCCAGCCTGAAGAGTCTGCTTCTCCAGACAAGCAAGGTGACGAGGTTGCCGCACCTGCGGAGGAAGACAAGGCAGATGCCACGGACGAGACCGCAGCTCAGGCAGATACTGACACCACACCCGCAACTGCCGAAGAAGAAGCCAAGGACCCGTCCAGCGACACACCTCCGGCGGAACCCGTCAGCGAGACTACACCGGATGATGCGGCAGTGCCAGTCGAGGCTGCCAGCGAGGAACCAGCTGAGGCTGCTAGCGAGCAGCCATCTGAGCCTCCTAGTGACGAAGCGGCTCCGGCTGAGACTGCCACCGAACCAGTAGCCGAGGAGCCAGCAGACAAGCCTAGCGATGCTCCTCAAGAGGAATCTGTCGGTGAGGCTCCTAGCGAACAGCCTGCGGAGCCTTCCGGCGAACAACCAGCTGAGGTTGCAAGCGAGGAGCCAGTCGAGGCTGCTGCTGAGCAACCTACCGATGGTCCAACTGAAGCCGCCCCGGAGGATGGACCTGGTGAAAAGCCAGCCGAAGACACAGCTGAGGCGCCAGTCGAGTCAGCCGAGCCCGCCGCTGCAGAGCCCGCTGAAGCCGAGGCGTCTACGAAGGAGCTTGCTGAAGAGCCTGTTGAGGCACAAGTCGAGGCACCAGTCGAGGCACCGGCTGAGCCACTCGAGGCACCGGCTGAAGCACCAGTCGCGGCACCGGCTGAGCCAGTCGAGGCAGCCGCCGAAGAGCCCGCCCAGGAGTCTACTGATAAGCCCACCGATAAGCCCGCCGAGGATGCCAGCACCACTCCGGAAGAAGTACCGGCCGCCGAGACCCAGCCTGAAGACGCAGCCCCAAGTGAGACTCCTGATCAGCCATCAACCGAGGAGGCCTCTCCTGAAGAGGAAACCGAGGACAAAGCTGTCGACGCTGCCCCCGAGGCCAAGCCCGCAGAGGATCCGGTCTCAACGTCCCCTGATGAGGAAGCAGCACAAGACGCACCCGTGTCAACTGAAGGTATGGACCAGTACGAAATGATTAGCGACGGCAAAGAATTCACCTTTTCGGAAGCAAATCTCAACACAGAGACCAAGGATGCTAAGACAGTAACAGAGCCAGTCACGGAAACCGAGGAAGCTGCCACGGAGGAGACCCCTGCCGATGTTCCCGCCGACCCACCAGTGGAGCCCAGTCCCGCTGCGGACGAGGAGACCGCGGCCGATCCGCCCGCAGAGCCTGCCGAACCTGCCGACACTGCCGAAACTCAGACTCCGGATGATGCCAAAGCTGAGGAAGCAGCCGAGCCCGAACCCACTCCTCAGGAGGGCGAAGTTTCAGAGCCCTCCGTTGAGCAAAGCAGCGAGGAAGCCCCTGTCGCCGTGCCGGAGCCCGCCCCCGAGAGCACGGAAGCGGAGACCACTGAGGCCGCGCCCGCGCCCGCGCCGGATAGCCAAGATGAAGTGGCTGAGGCCCCCACTGAAGCAGACCCGACGCCGGAAGAAAGTAAGGCTGAAGCGACCGAGACCGAAGATGCTCCACAGCCCGAGGCTTCCGACCCTGCGCCAGAAGTTGTCGACACGCCGGCGGAGGAGACCAAGGACGAGGGCGACGATGCTCAAAAGCCCACCGATGAGCCAGCTGTTGAACCGGCCACTGCTGAAGAGGCGCCTGTCGTTGACGAGAGCCCCTCCGAGGAGGTTCCGGCTGTTGACGGCGGCGATGCCCCAGCTGCAGATGAAGCACCCACAACAGCACCTCCCGCAGAAGAAGCCGTCAGTGCTGAGCAGGCTCAAGAGAACCCTGCCGACACCCAGCCCGCTGAGGAAAGCGTTGAGGACCAGCCTGCAACTGCCGAAGAAGACAAGCAAGAAGACGCAGTGCCAGCACCCGATGCGACCGATGCACCTGCTCCCGAGACTGAAGAGACCCCTGCGGTTGAAGAACAAGCCCAAGTTAGCCCCGCCGATGTCGATGCGGCCGAACAAAGCAATGTCGAAGAGGAACAACCCGCAGAAACCGATCCACCTGCAGCAGAGGAGACCGCGGAAGACAAGCCTGTTGTCGAAGCTGCTCCAGAGGAAGACGCTCAGCCCGAAGAAGCCGCCGCCCCAGCGGAAGAGACACAAAAAGAGAGCGAAGACGCTCCCGCCCCGGCTCCTTCAGACGAACAACCTGGTGCTTCTGCCGAAGAACCCAAGGAAGTCTCAGCGGAAGGCGAGACTGTTCCGGAAAGCCAAGAAAGCCCCGCCGGTGACGAGACCGCTCCTGAAGCTGAGGAAAGTCCCGTCGACGATGAGGCCGAAAAGGCAGTTGCCCAGGAGCAAGATGCTAAGCCAGACTCTTCTGCGGACACACCTGAGGTGGTAGCGGAGGCGGCACCAACCGACGAGGCAAAGGAACCCGAGAGTGATCCTGCAGCTGAGCCTGTTGAAGTCAGCGAACCAGAACAGCCTGTTGAAGCTAGCGGACCTGAGGTACCAGCGGCCGAAGCCGGCGAGGCCAGTGAAACTGCGCCCGAGCCTGCTGAGACCGTCGAACCTGAGCAATCTGTAGCTGAGGCGGCTGAGACGGCTGAAGCTGAGCAATCTGCCCCAGAGCCCGTCGATGCTGCTGAGGCAGAGCAAGTTGTGCCTGAACTTCAAGAACAACCGGTTGAGGCCAGCGAAGCTGCCACGCAGCCCGAGGCCGATCAGGTCGAGCCGAGTGAGGCTGTGGCAAGCCCTGCTGAGGGTGAGGAAGCTCCGGCGGCACCTGTCGCGGCTGAAGCCCCCTCTGAACCGGTCGTTGCCGACGAAGCTCCAGTCGAACCTGCTGTAAAAGAACCTGCTTCTGAACCTGCTTCTGAGTCTCCTGCAGCCGAAGAGTCTCCTGCGGCTCAGCCTGTTATAGAGGAGCCTGCCGCTGAGCCTGTCACAGCTGAGGAAACACCTGCTGAGCCAGCTCCTGCTGAAGAACCCCAAGCCGAGCCAGTCGCAGAAGAACCTTCTGCTGAGCCTGCGACTGAGCCTACAGTGGAAGAAGCTCCAGCTGAAGCTGCTGTAGTCGAAGAGCCTTCTGCTGAGCCTGTCGCGTCTGAGGATGCTTCTGCCGAGCAAGTCGCAGACGAACCTCCTCCGGAGCCTGCCGCCGAGCCTACTGCAGCTGAAGAAACTCCAGCTGGACCAGCTCCAGAGGATGCTGCTGCTGAGCCTGCTTCTGATGCTGCGGTTGAGGAAGCACCAGCTGCTGAGCCAGCAGCGGCTGCCGAAGAAACTCCAGCTGAACCAATTACGGAGGAACTAGCTGTTGAGTCTACGGCACCCGAGGAACCTGCCGCTGAGCCAGTTGCCTCCGAGGAACCATCAGCGGAAGCAGTTGCTGCTGATGAGACGCCTGCTGCTGAGCCTGAAGCTGAGGGGTCCCCAGCTGATCCTGCTGCAGCTGAGGAGCCTGCAGCTGAGGTGCCTGCAGCTGCTGAGCCTGAGGCGGAGGCACCCCAAGCTGAACCAGTCGCACCTGAGGAGGCCCCTGCCGAGCCGGCTGCGAGCAAAGAAGCTTCTCCTGCCCCTCTGGCTGCCGAAGAAGCCCCCGCCACCGAGGATACTCCCGCTCCTGAAGATGCTCCGGCTACCGAAGAAGCCCCCGTCGCAGAAGAGGCTCCCGCCGCTGAGGAGACTCCCGCTCCTGAAGAAGCTCCTGTCGCTGAGAAAGCGGCTGCTGAGGAAGCTCCGGTTGTTGAAGAGGCTCCGGCTGCTGAAGAGGCCCCCGCCCCCGAAGAAGCACCGGCCCCTGAAGAAGCGCCGGCCCCTGAAGAAGCTCCCGCCGCTGATGAAGTCCCGGTCGCCGAGGAAGCTCCCGCCCCCGAAGAGGCTCCTGCTTTTGAAGAGCCTCCTGCTGTTGAAGAGCCTCCTGCTGTTGAAGAGCCTCCAGCCCCCGAGGACGCCCCAGCTGAGCCTATTGCTGTTGATGATGCCACAGCTGCTGTAGCTGAGGAGACCTCAGCAGCTGAGCCTGCTGCTGAAGAGCCTGCTGCTGAGGAGCCTGCTGCTGAGGAAGCACCGGCTGAGCCTTCTACAGTCGAAGAACCTGCTGCCGAGGCTGCTGTTGCCGAAGAGCCTGCTGTTGAAGAGCCTGCTGCTGAAGAAGCCCCCGCTGAACCTGTTCCGGCTGAGGAATCTGCTCCGGCTGAGGAACTCGCTCCAGCTGAGGAACCTGCTCCAGCCGAAGAATCTGCTCCAGCCGAAGAGCCCGCTGCGGAAGAAGCTGCTGCTGAACCTGCCGCCGAAGAAGTCCCCGTTGCTGAGGAACCGGTTGCTGAAGAAGCTTCCGCTGAACCTGCACCAGCCGAAGAATCTGCTCCAGCCGAAGAGCCCGCTGCTGAAGAAGTCCCCGCTGAACCTGCTCCAGCTGAGGAACCTGCTCCAGCTGAGGAACCTGCTCCAGCTGAGGAACCTGCTCCAGCTGAGGAACCTGCTCCAGCTGAGGAACCTGCAGCTGAGCCCGAAGCAGAACCCGCGACAGAGGATAGTCATGCAGCTGAGATTGCCGCAGGAATTGCGGTTGCCGCGGCCGGAGCGACTGCTGCGGCTGTTGTGGTTGACAAGACTGCGCCGGAAGGAGAGAAGACACGAGGTTTGGATGTTGAGGAGAGCAAGGACTCGGTGCCGCCGATTCCTAGTGAAGAGAAACCAGGTGAGAATACCCCTCCTTCCCCCGATTCCCCCGATGGAGATGCACGGGAAGGACCGGATGGAGAGAATCCCGAGGACGGCGCCAAGGATGTCCCGGAGGATGCCCCGAACACCGAAGAAGACGAAGCCGCACCGGAGCCCACTGGAGAGGAGACCGAAGTACCAGCTGGAGAGGCCGTCGACCCGGATGCCCCCGAGGCACAACCACAAGAGAGCGATGGCGCGCCGCCAGCCGAAGAAGAGGTTGCACCCCAGGAGGACTTGACGACGACTGCTGAAGAGCCTGGGCCGGAGCCAAGCCCGCCCGAAGATGAAGCCGCCGCCCCTGCCGAACAGACCGATCCCGAGCCCGCGCCCGAGCAAGCCGAGTCGCAAGAGCCTGAGCAGGTCGAACAAGAACCTGAACAAGTCGAGCCACAAGAGCCCGAGCCTGCGGAGTCCGCTGAGCCTATTGAGCTTGCTGAACCTGTCGAGACTGCTGAGACTGCTGAGCCCGAGCTGCAAGAACCCGAGCCAGAACCTGAGCAAGCCCAGCCACCAGAGCCTGAGAACGTCGAGCAGGAAGTTGAAGAAGTCGAGCCGCAAGAACCTGAGCAAGTCGAGTCACAAGAGTCTGAGCCTGCTGAGCCCGCCGAGTCGGCTGAGCCCGAGCCAGAACCTGAGCAAGAGGCCGAAAAGGTCGAACAAGAGCCAGAAACAGTCGAGGTACAAGAGCCTGAGCCCGTTGAACCGCAAGAGGATCAGGCACCTGTCGAAGAAGACAGTTCCCCTGCCGAACCCATTCCTGTCGAAGATGCACCAGAAGAATCGACCAAGGACGCTCCAGACGATGACGACACAAATGCTGCCATCACAGGAGTTGCAGCCGTCGGTGTTGCTGGCGTCGCTGGCCTGGTAGCCATAAATCAACTTGGCAAGGACTCCGACGAAGCCATTTCACGCCGCGGTTCTTCAGACAAACTCACACAGACTCTTGACGGCAACATTCCAATGTCAGGGTCCGCTGCTCTTACGGGATCCAAGCCAGAAGACGTCGACGTGGATGCCAACTTCAGCCCGGTGGAGAAGGAAGGCTTTTCAGATCAAGGCACGCAAACAGACAGCAGCTCCGTCTTCGGCTTCAGGCCCTCGACTCCAGCTGTGATCCTGCCAGATCTTTGCGATCCTTCATCACCAGCCTCCAGGGCGAGGGCAAAGGCACTCAGACGGCAACGCAAGCTCTCGGTCGCTCGGGCAGAAGAACTTGTGGCAGCGGCCGTGATTATCTATGCTACGGCCCAGAGTCTCAGCCATCCGAACAGTCCCTCCTCCCAGGACAGCTCACAGCTCATCAAGGCCATGCCCAGCTTGGACCAACAATTGAAGATGAAGCCAAAGAAGGCTCGAGCATTTTTCTCGCGGGTCCTACCAAGCCTTCTTTCCAGACGCAGGAGTACTACCACTAAGGGAGCGGATACAGTCGATGAGTTTGGTGCTAACCAGTTTATAGAAAGAAAAGAAGAGCGCGACAAGCACCGCCGACACCGCCGCTCTTCCCACTCTTCTTCCCATCCTTCTTCCCACCATCCATCTTCATACTCCAGTCGTCGGGCTGAGGAGGAAGGCCGCGACAGCAGTCGTCGCCATTCGTCTCACTCGCACCAATCTTCTCACCGCCGTCACCGCACCGACAGCGACCGATCATCTTACCGATCTCGCGACACAGCTCCAAGCACGCCCCCGAGAACGCCCAAGAGACAAGACAGTGGCTTCTCGGAAAGCCCACAGACACAGACCACCACCCGCCGCCGCCGTCACAGCGAGCGGAGCGAGGGTCGCAGTGAGCATACGGAGAGGAGCGAGAGGCGTTCTGAGCGCACTGAGCGCACTCCTGACGAGCAAGCTGCTCATGACAGAAGAAAGGAAGAGCGAAGACTTGCAAGGGAGAAGGAACGCGCGCGCGAGGCCGAGCTCGAGCGGGAGAAGGAGCAAGAACAAAGAGATAGAGACAGAGACAGAGAACGAAGAAGGGAGAGGGAACGGCAGCGCGAGCGTGAACGGGAGAAGGAGCAAGAGGAGAAGGAGAGAGAGCGCCGTCGCAGCACCAAGGGCAAGGAGCCAGAGATCCTCGACAGGTCACAGGAACCCATGGAGCGCAGCCACCGCCGTTCTACTCGTCGTCACAGTACCTCGGAGCACAACCGCCCCGAACGCATCATCCCGGAGCGCACCTCCAGCAAGCGAGAACGCCGAGATGTGCGAGAACCCTCGTCGGACAGGACAGGGCCAAGACGATTCTTCAGCGTCAGAAACCGAGAAGGTACGGCTTCATCGGCAGCAGCCCCCCCTCAGGACCCCCCTCCTCCCCTTGCCAAGGACGACATGCCAATGGATGACGACGCAGGACACCAAGACGCAGCGGCGACTCGCGACATTCCTATTCGGACAGACACCACGCGTTCCAGGCACCGTCACCGCCGCCATTCCGAAGATGGCAGTGGCAGGGCTAAGCTTCAGAAAGTGCGTGACCAGGTCGCCGAGGAGGCCAGGCGAGTGGCAGAGGAGAAGCCCCGCTCGAAGCATTCTTCTCACCACTCCCATGCCAGCCCGGACGACTCTCGTCGCAGAGCTCGCGAAGAGGGCAGGAAGAAGACGAGAGATGGTGAGAAGGAGAGGGAGCGGGAGAAGGAGAAGTCTGGTGGCATCAAGGGCATGTTCAAAAAATTGTTCAACTGATGATTTGTGTGTGTAATGATGTTACGACTACGATTTGTACGCGGACTGGATCGATGCTTTTTTTCACGGAACGACAAGACTGCACGGGTTTGAAAGACTGGTTTAGAGGCGCTGGGTTTGATTTGGAGACGTTGATGATTTCATGGTTTTGGATTATGAATCATTTCTAATGATTTAATCGCTTCATGATTAATGTGTTTAGGAATCAATACATGTCTGACGAGTTTCGAACGTTGAACAAACTCTCTTGCCCCTTTCCCCCCCGCACTTGCATTATCGTCACTGTGATATTCGAATCCATGACCGGTGGTGGACATGTACGACGTCGAAGACGCGTCCGGATGTCACAGTCTACACCTCGTATCGCTACGACGTCCTCGGCCTTTCTTCAACATGACTCTGTCTCGCAGGCAATAATTCAGTTCCTAGCGCCTGCAGTGGAACACACATACAGGTCTGTTATCGCGGTCTAGCCTGCCGCGTCATGCAGCGGACAGCGCCGTCCCGAACCGCAGCTGCCGCGGGTGAATCCAGACTCTCTACATGCACACAAAGGCGAGACGCTCACTTTTCACAAGTTCACTCATCAACACCACAATCACCACTACCACCGTCACATAGACCAATGTTGACTCTTTTTTTGGTCTAAGCCATCCACGTCCACTGATTCATGCTTAATCCGGCGCGTTCCATCCGGATGCTCCCGCAAACTCAAAAGATTGTGAATTGTGTCCTGCTGACCCCGAGCGACCCGCAACCTGCAAACCCCGAGCCTGCCCTCGTGGGCCGGCGAAGATTCACCTCCCCGAGGCCGAGACGGGCAATGATCGGTGAGGATTTTCAGGCACGACGCCTGTGAGCGGTCTAGCAGCATCGACCTGAACTAGCGTGCTGCACGTATTTTCAGCAGATGTTGAACGTTTACATGGGTGTATTTTTGCAGTAATTGACGAGTCGCTTTTTTTCGCTTTCTGTCTTCGATGGGGAGGGGCGTGCAGTTGTAGATGTTCTAGACTGGGGGTCGTTCGGCGGGACGGACCTTGATGAACTACACTATCATCGGCTTCAGCCGTGCGTCTGCCTGAGGGGGTGTTCACTCTCGACAATACGATGTAGGATCGCGGAGTCTTGAGTTGAATTCATGTTTTGTAATGCCAATGCTATCGATGATGCTATCGCGCTCTTCGCCGTTTCGTGGTGCATCGGCGAAGTCGGAGCTGGTCTTTTCCCGCTCGGGAGAGCGTCGGCGCGGTGATTTTTGCTGCGCCGACGTGGTGTTTTGTTACTCAACACTTTGCCAATATTATTGAAATGGTGACGACCTCAAAAGCTGGGTTTCCATCGTGGAGACGTCCCACGTCGGATCACCGCGCCGACCATCCTGACACATGCAGCCGGTCACGCGAAGCGAAAGCCTGTATTGATTGAGGTTTTTCCTGGCAGGCCGGGGTTGGTTGATGTTTAAGCACTAATTTACTGCATGCACGACAACAGGTTTGACTGCGGTCGACGATGCGATGTGATGCCTGGGATTACTTTCTTCAGCTGCAATCCGAGAGTGGATGTGTGGTCGTTATCTCTCGTTGCTGGCTGCCCCGTCGGCTTTCCTTCCACGTTCTCGCACCTCAACCCCGGCGGGCTTACGTGGCGGCAGCTGTACCCCCAGGCGAATGTCCACCGACGCACGCGAGGGCCTTCGCAGAAGATTTGGGAAAGCATGCATTGAGGGGGGGGGTTAGATGCGCGTGATATCTTTTCGGTCACGTCTTTAACCAGGGCCTCGGTTCAAGTTGTTGACACCGTCTGTGTCGCTCGTGGGTTTTGTGGTTCTTGCAGCCATCACGGATTGTCAAGATGCGAAATGCAGCGGCCGAGTCCCCGGGGCCGGCCCTTGTCCGACACCGACCACCACCCCCGCGCCGCCGTTGTGTGCCCACGCACCGACATGGGTCCCGGCCTGACAAAGGCTGAGCGCCCTGGCTTTAGCGCCGCCGGCCCTGTATTCCCGCGCTGTAAGGTTAATTGGCGTGGGCAGCTAGTTCGATGTGCCAGGTTTTTGACCACACCCTTTTTTTCTCGCCGTCCCGCAAAGCCAAGACCATTTTATCTTTGTTGCGCTTAAGCGGCTGCAAGTTAAATTTTTGGTGACGTGGAGGTCGTCGGTGGGTGGTTGCCTTTCGCAGGCGCAGGCGGCTGGGACGGCCTGTAGATAGGTGAGGCAAGCTGAGTTGTGATGGTTGAAGTTAGTGAGAGCGCACGCGAGAGAGACAGGAAGAGAGGGGCTTTTCCGAGGCGCCGTATTTCTCGGGAGTTGTTCCCGAAGTAGAGGGTTTGCGATATCTTCACAGTGAATCTGTAATGAGCGCTTCGTAGACGCCGGCTAAGGCGGCCTGGCCTGTGATTCTCGCCCACCAACGCAAAATGAAGCTAGGGTTCGCTACGGCATGGCGCCGAGTGGTGTTGAACCTGGAGGTTGCGATGCTAGAGGTTCCTCGTGTTCACGATGTTTCCCCAATACGCGTGTTCCACCCCCTCCTGCACCATCCCCTATACCTGCTTCACAGGACGCCCGCTGAAATACTCCGGGTGGCGATGGCCGTCTTGACTCGGGGAAGTTGCTCGGATGGACGGCTGCAGGTAGGAAGCTCAAATTGATTCGAACGAGAATATTGGAAGAGAGAGAAATGTAGTGCTCAGGAGAACGGCGGTGAGGAGATTCACCGAACTACCTGGGCCAATGTTATCTCGCCTGAGGTAGGTATAGACCTCCATCACGTAGTATAGGCATAGGGTAGGAGTTTTCCTTCGGTTTTCTCGCCGGCTGGCAGCAGCAACAGCGGCAGTAGTAGCAGCAGTTCTCCCAAGACAGTGGATCGCACTCAATATCCATGGAAGCTTGGACATCAGGTGTTCGTCCCGGAAACCTAGCATCTGGGAATTAAGCATACGGCTTCGGTATTTTGCTTTCTTCTTTCAGTGTGCAGGTTGCCGACGGTGCTCCCGAATGTGCCGACGAACAGGTCATTCGGGAGCAACCGATCATGGACACAGCCAACGAACGGTGCCCATGCTTATTGAGTGTTAAGTTATTGAGATTCATGCTAAGGACGGAACGAAAGAAGGTTAATGACACAGAGTCAACGGGGAGGGACGGGTGCGGTCGCGGATGGGCGGGAAGAGGCGCAGGTGCTTGCCTGTAGCAGGAAGTCTATGACAGCGATAATTTGGGCGTGAGGCATTTGCGGCAATGCCGTGGGAGGACGAGTTTGTCGATGCCAAGACTTTATTGCCATTTTGGGTAATCGTGGATAGGAGCTGGTGGAGATGGCTCGGTGAAAGAAGTCGGCGAGAGGCGGCGAGTTGTTCGGCATAAGACTGTCGGACCCTTAACTGCGCCTTAGTCAGGACTGAAGAAGCCAAAGCCCCCTTGTTGTGTGTATATTGCAGAGGACGGCTGCGATACCACGGGCAGAAACATCGTTGTCGTCGCCCTTGCTGGTGTTTGGGGGTGGTTTGGTCGCTCTGGTGATACACTGATGGTCGTCAAGGGCCCTCCAAGGTGAGGGTTTCGGGGATGATGTCTGGAGGAGGTTGCACGCTGGTCGGGGTCGTCGACCGTCGAGATGGAGGCTCAGGGCCCTGACCGCTGACGCTAACGCTGTTGGGGCTTAGCGCATGCAAGGCGGCATCCGGCATTTGTGCGAGGAGAGGACGCACTGGCCAGGCAAAAGCCCGTGTGGCGGGCCACCTTTGGGGCTGCTAAAAGCGGGACCGCGTCCAGAGATGAGGCTTGCGCGGCCGGCCAGGGGTTGAGGCAGGCACGCAGGTCCCAGCAACCTCCTCCTTCCTGCTGCTGCCGCTACCATGGATGCACCACTGATGGATTGGATAGCCATTGACGAGATTTCTGCCCATCCACCTCACACACAACCTCACATCGTCAACGTCGACGCCAATACCGACGGTCCCTGGCCTGCAGGCTGCCAATGCCCAGACCAGCACCAACACTGCCAACACCAGCCCTCGACTGAGACACGCCTACACGCAAGCAATGGAAGCTCACTTGCATCCAGATGATCCAGTCCATCGACTCTGTCTGCCCTGTGCCATCCCAACCGCAACCGCCGAGCGCTAGCCTCGTGCATCTCATTCTCCTCTCGAGCCCCTTGGCCCCTGGCAATCCCGTTGGCCCCTCGTCCGCGCAGCTCCTGTCGATATCCCATTGGCATTGATCCTTCACGGGGACCGCTTTTGAGGCGCTGCATCTTACCTGCAGTATCTCGCTGCTTCAGGTGCATGGCGATGTTAGGCTGCCAAGCTTCCCGCCGCCTTCGCTGCTGAAGCCTGCCGGAACCTGCAAAGACGGACATGCCACGGACATGGACAACCGCCATCCTCCGCCAATCCTCCTCCTGCCCCGTCATGTCAGTCTCAGGCGCCCATGCTTATCCGTACGTACACCGTCTTGAACCGCGCCAACAATAGCAACAGCCATCCTACTTACTAGCCAAGTAGATGGCTGACAGGCAGACATGCAGCAAACATGCAGAAACACAGGCACACAGGCAGGCACATGGTCGACGCACCTTCGGGAACCCCTGCTCCCATCATCGGGATTACCTTTTCACCCCCACATTCAACTCGCAGGGAGCCGGGGACTACGTACGCAATCCATCCTTCCATCGTCCAATGGCTGCTCCTCAACGACCTCGATCCCCGATTTCCATTCTCCTTCCCGCGAATGACCGCCCGAGCCCGCCATGGGGAATCACGGGAGCTTCTTCTAATCAAGCATACTCGCAAATGATCACGAAATTGAAGTCTATTGAACCGCCCCTTACCCTCTTAGGCAATAGAGCCTTTCTCGCTATCGCATTATCGTTGTCTTGTGCATACTGACGCATCACGAAATAGCTTTTCCTCGGTCGTCGGCTCACGCCAACCGCTCGCAAATGCCCCCCATCTGTCTCCCTGTCCTGTCGCTATCCGTATCGACTTTTGCTATCGAGATCCTGCGGGAGATCCGGCTTTCGGCGGACCACGTTTTCCTTTCCCACTCTCATCCCATGTCCGCTTCTTCGTTTCTTCTTCCCCTGCTTCATTGCCAAGACGACGTGAGACCCGGCGGGATGTCGCTCTTTTACTGAACGAGCACTCTGGATAGAGATGACGACCAAAGTCGAAACAACTCCATGATAGGGGGGCAGACAAACGCTGGCCGTTTTCAACACGTGGGACTACCTGCAGCGCAACCGTAGCATCGACTATCGTCCATCAGTGGGCTTCTAGGACAGAATATGTGGTCTGGGACGACCGAGCTACACGCGGGGAACAGACGCGGATGCAAACATCAAACAAATCCCACCACCGTTGGACCGTCGACGTTGCGTTCCTCCGAGTCAGCGGCTCAACAGAGTTAGTGAACAACATCGGACAGATTTTTTTCTCCTTTGTCAGTGCCCAACGCCACTGCAACCTAGTGGCTTGTGCCCTTCGACCCTTCTCCATATCCTCTCTCCCCCGGCCCCATCTTCCAAGAGCCAAGAGTCCCCAAATCCATGACATCCCATGCCCGTTTTGACGCGCCCGCCCCATATCGAACGGTTTTCCCTTTGGTGCCGTTGCATTGGATGACGTTGACCACGGCCGAAAGGGGCCGGGGGCCAGCGCCGCACCGTCGGCATGGAGGGATACCCTTGGCAAGCCGCGTCTTCTCGGCCGGGCATGTCAGCGGAGGAACGCCACGGATTTGGCCATCTTCACCACCCGTTTGAGCTTTTCCAATCCTTTTCTGCCTGCTTGCCTTCAATTATTGATTAGCTTCAATTCTTATCACCGTTGATGTTTCCTTAGCACCACCGTACCCGCCAATAGGCGCTCCCCGTCATGCTTGGCATTCGGCTCTTTGCAATTGGGCAGCGAGGGTGCCGAACAGTGGACTCTCTCTCTCTCTCTCTCTCGCCGACTCTCTGCGCGATGAGGCTCTGATATTGCTGACTGGTTCTTAACACAATTTCCTTAGTCATTGCCCATTTCCTACTCTGGATCTAGGCGGGCTCAAAGTCCTTCTGTTACTCCCTCGTTACTCCCGGACTGAACTCCAGTCTTGGCAAGGGAGGCCCGGTCTTAGGAGACGTCAAAATCATCCTATGTTTCGTTTACCCGTCCGTCCTCTACTCGGAGGTATCCATCGCAGAAGAAACGAAGGAGCGCACGGGGTTTGGCCTTGCTACCCGCGGGACTAATGCAGCCACACAGAAGCACGTTTCGATAGTTGGCTGCTGGCTGTCAGGAGCACTACAGTTACGCGTCAGCCATGTTCGATCGTTTGATGGTATGGGGTAGACTGACTAAGATAGTCAGCACGTCGTCTCGTCTGAAATCGACTAAGCATGTGGCTCGGGCTGGAGATCATCAACGTCGTCTTGTTTCCTTCCCCATCTTTTCCTATTCCCTACACCCACCGTCTTCTTGCACCCCTTAGCCGCCTGAACTTCACACATCCAAGATGGGTCGAGATATGGGGCCGCTCGCTCACAGGCCACGAGCTAGTGTACGGAAAGACCAGCGCCTATGCAATTGACATGCAGGTCATCCATATCGGTCAGGGGTGGCAGGTGGTCGGCGGATATGGGCAAGCAGTCTTGCTCTCGTCTATTCCTGCTCGGTAGCGACAGAGCACCATCACGCATGGGTCTTTGACGGCCGACCCCCTTCTCTGGATCTTTCATCGACATGGGTATCAAGTTCTCGCTCGTATAGCTTCTATGCTTGATTGTACCCCGTCTGTCATCGTGGAGCAGCTTGCAGGCGGGCTCATCAAAGTTGCCGGACGCCGATGTTCTCGTGTCAACCCGGTCGTTCATGATGGCCTCCTATGTGGGACAGCACCCTTCGAGCCAGGGGCGATCGGCCTCTCGCCCCGAGCTAGGTCCTCGGAGCGCAGCATCGAGAGCTACGCTGGGTGCTGTGCTTGCGAGTTCGTGTCGGGGGTATCTGGCTCTCTCGGCTCGCTTAGACGAAGTTGATGAGACTGGGTGCATCTCGTCCATGTCGTGATCGAATCTCGAATTGTATAAAGGCAAGTCAGATCTCCCGTCTGTTGATCCATTCCAGAACATCATCATCCGCTTCATCAAGCTTGATCTTCCTTCTCTCTCTTGCCTACATTCGTTTTTGGCATTTGATCTTCGTTCTTTGAACATTCTCTCGTTTTCGACATTCGTTACTCGATTACAACAACAATCATGTACAAACACTCGCTTTTGGGGTGCGCAGCACTCCTCCTCCCTGCCTTGACGGCCGCCGCTCCCTCTCTCATCGAGAAGCGTCAAGACTGTGTCTTCGACTCTGCCACCAACCCTTCCTGCTGGGATGGCACCTACGATCTCAACACCAACTGGTACGAGGAGGCTCCCAACACCGGAGTCGTCCGCGAGTACTGGTTCGACATCACCAACACTACCGCCGCTCCCGACGGTGTCGAGCGCATCGTCCTCGCCGTCAACGGATCCGTTCCCGGCCCTACCATCATTGCTGACTGGGGTGACACTGTCGGTAAGTCTAAAGTAGCAAGGACCAGCCTGCGAGATCTGGTTGCTGACAACATCTAGTCGTTCACGTGAGAAACTCCATGCAGAACAACGGCACATCTCTTCACTTCCACGGTATCCGCCAGAACTACACCAACGAGGCCGACGGTGTTGCTTCCATCACTCAGTGCCCGACTGCTCCCGGCGACTCCATCACCTACACTTGGCACGCATCTCAGTATGGCTCTTCTTGGTACCACAGCCATTTTGCCCTCCAGGCCTGGTGAGTTTTTCAATATCGATAGTCCCAAGACCCCTATCTAACAGATCCCAGGAACGGTCTCTTCGGTGGTATCATTGTCAACGGCCCTGCTTCCGCCCCCTACGACGAGGATCTCGGCACCATCATGCTCAGCGATTGGTTCCACCAGACCAGTGACGAGCTCTACCCCACCGCGGCCACAAACGGTCCCCCTACTGCCAACACCGGTCTGATCAACGGCACGGGCATGTACAACGGCGGCGGCTCCCGCTTCACCACCAACTTCGAGGCTGGAAAGTCCTACCGCATGCGTCTGGTCAACGGTGCCATCGACACCATGTGGAAGTTCATGATTGACAACCACACCCTGGAGGTCATCTCTGCCGATTTCGTTCCCATCAACCCTTACAACACTTCCAGCGTCTCCATCGGTATCGGCCAGCGCTACGATGTCATCGTTCGTGCCAACCAGGCCGTTGACAACTACTGGCTGCGCGCCGTCCCTGAGCTCACTTGCTCTTCCAACGAGAACACCCTCGACATCAAGGGCATCGTCCGCTACGACTCGACCTCCACCGCCGACCCCACCACCGAGATCGGCACCTACATGGACAACTGCCTGGACGAGTCCATGTCTGACCTGGTCCCTGTTGTTGCTATCGAGGCCGGCCAGCAGACTTACGATGATACCCTCACTGTCGGTCTCCAGGTTGTCAGCAGTCAGTTCAAGTGGACCCTGAACAACAGCACCTTCCTTTCAGACTGGGGCTACCCTACTGTTGAGCAAGTCATCGACGGCAACGACACCTACTCCACCCAGCAGAACATCGTTCACCTTGACCAAGCCAACGTCTGGGTTCACTTCATCATCCAGAACCCCATTGGTCTCGCCCACCCCATCCATCTCCACGGTCACGACTTCTGGATTCTTGCCCAGGCCACTGGCACCTACGACTCTTCCGTCACTCTGCAGACCACCAACGCTCCCCGCCGCGATGTCGCCATGCTTCCCGCCTCCGGCTACCTCGTCATTGGTTTCTACACTGACAACCCGGGTACCTGGCTGATGCACTGCCACGTAAGTGTTCCCTTTCATTGCACATGCTCTCATAACACTCGACTAACAACACTCACAGATCGGCTGGCACACTTCCCTCGGCTTCGCTCTCCAGCTCATCGAGCGCCCCGACGAGATCGGCGCCCTCTACAACCAGGACACCCTCAACAGCACGTGCGCCAACTGGAACGCCTACGCCCTTGAGGACTCTGTCCACCAGGAGGACTCTGGTGTCTAAACGCGCCAGCCTTCACCACATCGCACACGCGCACATACAACACTCTCTCTCATGACGATATAACGTGAACATTTTCTTATGTGAATATTTCTTATTACAGGGGACGCTGCAAGGGGGGAGTGTAATTACGCAAGGAAGCACAGCACAGCAGACACATAATTTTTGTTGCTTATTGTACATAGTAATCCATAATGCTAAGCCTGTCATTGTTGTTATTGGAACAAACTTTTGGATATCACTTCCCTCGTCCGATAAAGTGATTTTTGCTTGCCCAAAAAGGGTATCGCCCTCGTGAATGCTTATTTTCATGGCTCGGATCTTGGGTGACATTGGGAACTATCCGAAATTATATCTTGGTTACATTCCTCCCCCCCAAGATCGTATTCCGCTAATTTTGCTTTTTCACAGTGCTTATCGCCTAAATTGGGTTGTTGGCGCGCGATGCAGCACTCTTATCTGCACGTCGCATCATCATGTGATTGCTGTTTTCTGGGGGGGCGTTAGTCGTCGTCATCGATGTTACTTTAACCATGGTCGCGTGCCGTCGCGTACCATCGCGCGTATTTTCTGATTTGAAGTTGTTGCTTGGTTCAGCCGCGGTTGTTTTCTTGATTACCTTAGCTATGGAAATGTTTTGGTGGTTGCGATTACGTCCGATTATCGAGCCGCATGTCTTGGTCTGCTTCTTGGTCCGAAGCTTGATTGCACCCTCTCCTGCCCCTTTTGAGAGTGTGCCCCGTGCCCGGGAGAATAACTGCCGAGCGGAAAGAGGTTTTGCGGGGTAAAGGTGGAGAATTTGCGGTGCTGGTCTGGGTGTTGCAACGGCGTAGTTGCAAAGCTTCGCTAAATCAATAATTTGCTGGACTTTCAGACCGATTTGCCCGTCTGTACCAGGCAAAGAAGGTACTGATATTGCTGAACCAATGGGGTTTGATAAAAGAAATCCAGCAAGAGTTCAAGAACTCTTCATCTTGTGATCTTTTATTGGCGTGATAAGATATCTATTGATGTTGAGACACAACTGTAACCGATGCCCACATCCCCCCCCCCGCCGGGGCCTTCTTGCAACCGGGCTCAAATGCAGCCAAACTTCTTCCTACCGGCACCACACATTCCACTCGTTACTCTCACTTTCGCAACCTCGTTGAAACCTAGAGCTTATTAGAAAGAGTATTCTCGCTCCGGAATTTCTCAAAGAAAAAAAAAAAGAGAAAAAGGGGGCTGAGATTTCAGAAAGGTTGAGAAAAAGAATCAGCACTCACAACTAAAGCTCAGTCCGCTCTCGGTTTGAAAAGCCTTTGAAGCAACCCAACCTGCTGCCCTGTACTTGCGCCACTACTAGTTCCACCATTCTCAACAATGAATCCAGGCGCGGTAGCATCAGCGCTGAACCTCGCCACGGTTTTGTCGGCCAGTGTCTCCAACTCCTTCAGCTGCAGCAGCGGCACGTCCATGCCACTCTCGTCCGCTTGATCCTGATCTTGACCCCGATCCATCTTGAGATTGTAAAACAGAAAAGGCAATATTGTCGACTTCCACACCGGCCGTTTCCCTCCTTCTCTCAAGCTGGAGATATACGCTGCGACTAGCAGTATAGTCGTGGAAGAAAGGAGAACTCCTGGGTATACCAACCACGGCCAGTCCGCTCGTATGCAGACAGCACTTTTAGAGGCGACCCCAGCCACATCGAAGCGTTCATTCTGCATCTCCTCCCAGCTACCTCGCATGAAGTCGGTGAATCCTGACGCCATACCATCAAAAGAGGTGGATATTGATTCCAATGTTGCGTTGCCCCCTCTTGCCAATGTGGGCAACCAGGACACGGTTGTTGGATTCATGCTTATATGGTCACCGTTGCCTTGCATGACCCTATGTTGATATTCCGTGATGGCAAAGCTCACTTCCCCTGACAAGGCTATCACACATTGCTTTGGGGCTTGATGCGTTTTGTTCTGGCCGTCTCTCCAAAAGATCCAGTTGCTGTCTGCGGGGGCTTCGGTTATGTTGGATGAATCGTACCACCTGCCGTTGTACTCGCAAGGCTCGAACTTGGTGAACCACACTTGATAGGGAGATCCGTCTAGTGTTTCGTTCATAAAGCTCCAGTCCATTATCTCCTGCGATACGGGCGTTTCTTTCAGGGTACCAAGGGACACCTCTCCACTGTAACGGCGCAGACAAGGCCAAAGGGTGCAGTTCACAGCGACGATGCCCACATCCATGTCTTTTGTCCACTGGCCGAATTCTGTATCGTAGGTCATCTTGTGGCATCTTCTCTTGTTGTAGATGCGGCTTGCTTCGCTGTTGCTCTCACACGCACCAGCAGAGAACGTGAGGATTGATGTTGTGCTCATCGAGTCTCCCCAAAAAGGATCCGCATTGGAAAGACTGCTCCTCGCAAGGAAGTAAGGTGAATATGGTTCTGCTAATGGCCATGTAAGGTTAAGATTCGGTTGCTGGGGAAACCGGTACGTGGTGCTCTGATTACCCAGGTCTATCTCCATCAAGTCAGACGTCACGTCCGTACAAGTACTGCAAATGCCGGCGGAGGTGTGTGTGATGCCCGAATTCGAAGTGAACGTGCAATTCCCTGATGGACACCGGAATAGCTGGCTTTTGCTGGCTTCACTCGTGCCGTAATTCAGATTCAGGCCGTTAAGGCCAGTCATCGCGGCTAACCATATCAGTGGTCTTTCTGAGATAAAGTACTGACTAACTCGTCTTGCAACATAAATCGATGCTTGTTCGTCAGATGGTATGTTGCAAGGGTATGTCTTGGCCAGCTGTTGAGAAAATGGGTCAAGCACATAGGATGCTATTACAAGGAGGGCAGCTATGACGGCGAAGCTTCTACTCGGGATGGGACAGCAAGCGTCAGTAAACCGTCTCTCATTGATCGAATATAACTTCGACTAAGAAAATTTGCTCACGGTTTGGAGACGAAGAAGAGAAATTTCATCGATCCCAACGCACCCCTGCCAGCGTTGTCCAATCGCTCCACATGACGTAAAGGACGCGGTGTTTCTAACCATTCCCATTTCGATTGCCCGATAACTTGGATATTTCAGCATGTAAGTCACCAGTGACCATTCCAGACTTTATCATCTTACCTTCAGTCGCAATGAAAGCCATGGTAGCTCTTAAAGTGGTTGACAAGATCGCGATGATCGTATTGATGTTGACATCACGGGCTAACTCGAGCTGAGGCTGGCCGTTGTAAACTCCAAGAATCGTTATAATACCCGCGAAGGAAAGAATCCCAATTAGGAGAGCCAGAATCTCGAAAAGCCACGATCGCAACACGACGGGCTTCTTCATGGGCTCTTGCGGCTGAAGTTCAAGTCCGCCTACTTCGGTTTCGGGAGCATCGATAGCCGTCCCTTCGCCAGAAGCAAGGGAATGAGTAATACTTGTTGGTGCAGTGGTGGAGCTTCGATCAGTGCGACTCTGGGGTACAGGGCTGTTTTCTCCTGCTGAAGGGTGTGGGTTTTGGTCTTCATTGACCAGCACTGTCTCTTGAAGCTCGGTGTCAATCCTTTGCTCTGGAGGAGCGCTGAGGGGTACTTCATGACTGGTATTGGAGTCCGTCATGGTGACGGCTTTTTATTGAGATGAATGACTTATTGGACGCAATAACATCAGCACATGAAGTTCGTTCAAGAGCGGCGGCAGGAAATCAGCGAAATTTAATCTTCCAAGGCCTACACCAAGGCCTAAAACAGCATATCTTGTCTGACAACTACGTGAAACCATCATGGCTATAAACTGCAGTAACAGGCGAAGAACATATGTTCTGTATCACGAATGAGATTACCGAGTTGCGCACAGTAGCACACTAACCACAGAGACTCATATCCCTAAATGGGTAATAACAAGTCCTGTTGGATTCATTTTTTCTTGCTGTGATCCATGTCGTCGGCTTGACTTGGCCGGGTTTTCAATGAGCTTTTCCTCGAAATAAACTGCAATCATCGAGTTGCCGTTAGATCACCGCAAAACCCTCAGCCAAATCCTAACTCCCTTTCTTTAAAACTTCGACTTAAGAATGTATCACTGCGGGTTATAATGTGAAAGAAATATGCTTCTATGCATGTAAGCTCAACTGCGAGGTGTCTCCGTTTGCGCTGGGCCAATCACAAAACGGCCAAAATGCAGGCCATGTCGTCATTGCATTTTCGGGAGTTCGTCCCGTTTCGTCGTTGGAGTTAATATCGAAGCTGCAAGTGTTCTTCTACTATATGTGAGGCATTAGATGTGGTATTCAAACTGTTCTTTTCCCATCTGCAAGATGCTGCAACATGAGCGACCGGCATCTGGGGTGAAACAGGTAGACCGGGGCGCAAGCTCTGTCTGAGGTTGTCGTGCCATCATGACCTGAGAAGTGCAGACGCCAATTCCCTAGGGCGCGATTCCGCGAGTATATATTTCCGTCTCATATTTCTTCTTCGCCAGGGGCCTTTTTTCGTATTACTGCTGCCGCACTTGTTGGGTGAAAAGTCGGAGTTACTCCGCCTTACCCCAGTCCGTTCCCCCGCACACTTGCCTCTGAACGGGACCCAACCCCGGATTTCGCCAGCGGTGTGTGGTCCCTTTTCCGTGTTGGCTTGGAGTCGTCACCAATCTCGAGACTCGAAAGCGTGGTTGCGATGGCTTCTTTTACGTATTTGTAAATGTTCGCCGAACGCGAGAACGAGGTGGTCTCATTATTGAGTCTTGGCTCTGATCTGCCAACCAACTATTCGGGCTCCAAGTTTTCCGCGAGAGCCCGCGTAGAACATCCTTTGCGCCGTACATGGCAGCTTCGAGATGCAGGCTGCAGGTTCTCCGCACCAGAGTAATGGTACTGTCAAGCTCCATGCACTTCTTCCACGAAGCTTTCGCCACGCGAAAGACGATTATCTTTGGGACGATCCCGACATCCGGTCCCGTGTCGCACCTGTCCAGCGTGTGGCTGGATGGCTAAATGGGGAAGAAGATTGTCATTACCTGGTCGAGAGGGGAAAGGGAGTCCTGTCACACCAGAAATTTGAATGGCTGGGGTGAGATTAAGCTACCCCACGGGGGAGGGACGGTGATTGCCCCGACTTGGGTAGAACGGCTTGGGACGAAACCGAGCCGAACATGACCACCCCCAAATGCCGCCCCCCATGTCTTTTGTGGTTTCCTCTTTTCCGCTGCGGAAAGCTGCCAGAGCTGTGGGTGGTGCGGAGTTAAAGACGTTCGACGTCCGCTCTTGAGTGGTACTTGAAGGATTCATGTCCCCTTGGTGATCTACTTCTGCGCGATCGGTGCTTGCATTCTACCTCTCTCGTCACCTCGGCGCATCGGCAGTATTGACGTCAAGCCTTCCCTCGCCTCATTCAATAGCCAGAGACTGGAAAATACCAATTCAGAAGACCGGGCAAAGAAGAACGTGGGAAAAGAATGGCGGACGGAAAGCCGACGGAGGTCGATCACACCTCGCTACACCACGACCACCGGTCCAACGATGCCGACGATACGGCCCCGAAAGCCTCCATTGAGGCCCAGGCACAGAGGAGAGGGCTCCAGCCACCGCCCATTGTGGCGGCCATGAGCCATGAGTATCGCGCCGAGCTGGAGAAGAAGCTGAGACGGCGGATCGACTTGCGCCTGCTTCCGATGACGGTCATCTGCTACATCTTGTAGGTCTTGGTCTTGTGGGTTGACCTATAAGGGAATTGGGCACTGACATTTCGTAGGAACTACATCGACAGAAACAACATTGCGGCGGCTCGTTTGGCGGGATTGGAACGGGACCTCAAGCTGGATCCCGACTCGAACCAGTTCCAGACGGCGGTCAGTATCTTGTTTGTGGGATACCTGCTCATGCAGGTGCCTTCGAACCTCTTCCTAAACAAGATCGGTAAACCGGCCATCTACCTCCCCACATGTGTAAGTCGATAAAAACAGTGACATGAAAAATCCTCGCGTAAACTGACCATGCCTGTTAGATGGTTGTCTGGGGCATTATTTCTGCCGCAACAGCAGCATGCCACAATTATGCCGGTCTTCTTGCCGTTCGCTTCCTCTTGGGTAGGTGAAATTCTAATTCTCTTCTAGATCGTTAGTCTAACAAAGAGAAATCAGGTTTCGTTGAGGCAGCGTACTTTCCGGGATGCTTGTACTATCTCAGCTGTTGGTACACGCGCGAGGAGCTGGGTCTGAGAACGACAATCTTATACACGGGCTCCCTAATCTCTGGCGCATTCTCGGGTCTCATTTCGGCCGGTATCACGGGCAACATGGACGGTGCCCGAGGTCTCGGAGCATGGCAATGGTTATTCTTGATCGAGGGCGTCGTGACTGTTGCCATCGCGATCGGCGCGTACTGGGTCCTGCCAAACTTCCCCCGTACAACATCGTGGTTGAGTGAGGAAGAGCAGGCACTGGCTATCTGGAGACTTGAGGAGGATATTGGCGAGGATGACTGGACGGGAAGTCAGCAGCAGACCTTCTGGCATGGATTCAAGACTGCGTTGGAAGATGTCAAGACCTGGGTTCTGGTAAGTTCACGTCATTCACTCGTTTCCCTGTCAACCCACTAACACCCGCCAGCTTGTCCTCATCTTCAGCATCGTCGCCTCGGCCTCCATCACCAACTTCTTCCCCACCGTCGTCGCCACCCTCGGCTACAACAACGTCATCTCCCTGCTCCTCACCTGCCCGCCGTACGTCCTCTGCATCATCACGACGTCCCTCAACGCGTGGCACGCCGACCGCACCGGCGAGCGCTACTTCCACATCATCCTCCCGCTATGCGTCGCCATGGTGGCCTTCATCATTGGCGCCGCAACTCACGCCACCGCGCCCCGTTACGTCGCCATGATGCTCCTCGTACCGGGCGTCTACTCGGGCTACACGACGGCGCTGGCCTGGATCAGCAACACCCTGCCGCGCCCGCCCGCGAAGCGCGCCTCGGCCCTCGCCTTCATCAACGCCGTTTCCAACTGCTCCAGTATCTACGCGAGTTACCTGTACCCCAAGAGCGCCAGCCCGCAGTACATGGCGGCGTTCATCCACAACTGCGTCGCCTGCTTCATCGCGATCTGCGCGGCGACGGTGCTGAGGGTTATGCTGATGCGGTTGAACAAGAAGCTCGAGAGGGGAGAGCACGTCGAGGGGGCCATCAACGCTGCGCCTGGGGAGGCTGCCACGCATGGCTTCCGGTTCAAAGTTTGAGGGGCTGCAGTTGGAAGTGGGATGATGTCGTCTCAACGTTGGAGTGCTGGCGTGCCTGTGTGTGTAGCGTTGGTGATATCAATCAAACATCAGGGCTCTTCATAGAGACTCAGCGTCACATTTTTCTGCTTGGTCCCTTTCGTTTTGCTGCGCCTTGCCGTATGTAGTACCCTCGAATGTCGTAATTTCGTGGGCACATGGTGGCCTGAAGATCATCGGATCGCCGGCATCCGCGTGTAACCCCGTGAAGCTCGTTTTTCTACGTATGATTCCTACACTTGAGTTTCACGGCCCGGTGGGTTACATTAGATACCATCACCGGTATCCCACCCGTTTAGACGGATGATGACCCAATCGCTGACCCTGAACCCGATGGCCACGTTCCATTGTCGCGCAGATGATCTGCCGCGCGGAGAATTATCATCCAGCATCCAGAGAAACATACGGGCTTCGGATGAGCCAGTCGTATCAGTCTTGTCACGACTTGGCGCTCCATCGCGATGACAACATCGACCGGGTTTGTGCTTCGAGCGCTGAGGCAGAGACGTGTGTCATCAGCCAAGTCATACACACACCAAGAGCTAGACTCGACGAACCGCCAACAACAAGAATCGCCAGAACCTCAGGCTGTCTTAATCCATAGCCATGGATACCCGCAGGAGAAATAGCATGTGACGGTCCAATCATCGACACCACCTGGCGACTCCTGCAGAGTGGAAAGCTGCATGGCATCTTGAAAGGCGAATGGGACAAGCGCAAAACCCAAAAGGCGAAACAACAGCTTTTTTCATCCCAATCCCAGACTGAGTTTTATTTGCGCTGCCAATGACTCACAGACACACGTTGGCTTTCTCGATAAATGACCTCAATTGAGTTAGGACTGGATGATGCGCTTGGCAGCTTCATCCTGGAGCTTCAGTCTCCACCGGAGAGAAAGCTTGGAGGGCGGAGTAGTAGCCTGGGTCTTCTAGAACTACTCGAGACACTCTTCCGAGCTGTGTTTGTGAGAGGTTGAGATGATGTTGATGGGACCAATAAGAGTCCGGGTTTCCGGTCGTTGAGTCTTGATGCAAGACACGGCGGACATAGCAGGTGAGCAGAGAAAGAACAAGCTATGAATGCCATTCGCATCCTGAATAGGAAAATCGAAGAAATTTTCGTTCTCCAAGGCCTTACGTGGAAGTTTACCGCGCGCCTGGCAAAGCCCGTGTCCAGCAGCCCGTGCCCTCGACGTTCTCGTCTTCGTTCGGATCAAACCAACGTTTCGGGGTGGCAGTTCGCAAAATAGACTTGTTTATTCCAATTTAGCGGGAGCAGCCGCTGGTCAAAAGCAATTGCTTGCAGGCTTAAGAAAAGGCTTAAAAGAAACAGAAAGGCAAAAGACAAAAAAGTCCGGGTGCGCGCATCCGAAAGAAACGAGAAAACGAGCAAGAGAAAACGAAAAGAACAAACCTTAGGCCCGGAGACGGATGGTACAAGACTGCGCTTCCTTGTCATGAAGATTTGACGTTTTTGTAATTCCAATTTCTTGTCGTCGTTAGACTTCTGTCACCTTTCAACCGTGCCAGTGAAACAAGCCCCGAGTTTCGGACCTCTTCGCTCTGGATCACCCCGCCGTTTTGGCCGACGGCCGCGGCCGACGCGGGCGCTGTGTTGGGGGTTACAGTGAGAACGACAATGCTGCAAAAATGGCGCTGGCTGGCTGGGTCTTGAATAAGTGTCAAGAAGGAATGATTGATAAAACCAGACGGATGTCCTAACCTCTCTCTGTTCCTCAAAGCGCACGTCAAAACATCAAAAAACTTAAGGCACTTTATTGAACGAGGGAGCGGCGAATCTCCCAACTCTCCGAAGCTTCTGCCTCTCTTATCCATGACTCTCCTGCGATCTTTGTCCACACCATCAACAAACCGATCAGTCGAATCAACAATCTCGGCACCAGCACCGACAGAGCGGAGCATCCGACAAGCTCCAATAGCGTAAACCGGCCGTCCACCCTACTAGACCGGGGAATTCTTTTGCTTCTCTTATCGACCTACCAGACTTGGCAATTCCCATCGGCAAGAAGTATCCCTAGGCATTACGTACATGATCAATCTTCAGCGAGAGGGCGAATGAAAGACACGTTCTTGGTGTAGTCCGGCAAGGAAGAGAGCCAGCAGGTTCCATTACATATGAGCTTTGCCCGTTCCGCGTGGCCGAAATCTCCATCATCCCCGCTCTCCCTCCTCGTCTTGTAAAGAAAGAGAAATAGGCCTGGCTTGTCGTTCGCGCCTTGCTCGGTTAAAACGTCCTTGTGTCAACGGTCAACGACTCTTTTCGGCGCCCTCCACCTCCGAGTTCGCTGTTATCACGACATAATCATTGACGCCATCCAAATTTCCCCCCTCTTATTGTGACTGATACTGCGCTTTTTTGAAACCGTCGACAATCTAAACCTGTCAACGACTCGCCGAAAAAGTGTTCATCCCATCGCGCTTTTTCATCGCCCTCATCATCCGTCGAACCCCTCCCCCGCGCTTTCGTCTCCGGTTTATCGACTGCGATAACCCCGCACCGACGACTACTCACCATGCCCCTCTCCACCAGCGCCCTCCTCACGCCCCAGGCGCAGGAGTTTGTCAAGTTTCCCAGCAGAAGGAGTGTTGTTCACAGCACCAAGGGCATCGTCTCATGCACTCAGCCTCTCGCCGCGAAATGTGGTATTGAGATCCTGCAAGCTGGCGGCAATGCAGCTGTAAGTCAATCGATCCTTCGGTTTCCTTTCCGGGGGTGTGTTGCGGCTGACAATGAAATGCAATGTGACAGGATGCAGCGGTCGCGGTTGGTCAGTACAACTCTATTTGGGACTTTTGTTCAAGTTGCTAACAAGAACATACACTCAGCCGCCGGTCTCAACATGACTGAGCCGTGCTCAACCGGCATTGGTGGCGACATGTTCATCCTCTTCTACGATGCCAAGACCGGCAAGGTCTCAGCCATGAACGGCTCAGGACGCTCAGCGAAGAACGCTACCCTCGAGACCATCCGCAAGGACCTCGGTATCAAGGATGGCGAACAGGGCAAGATCCCTATGAAGAGTGTTCACGCTGTCACTTGCCCTGGTGCGGCTGCTGGTTGGGTTGACACCGTCGAGCGCTTCGGCAGCGGCAACGTTAACATGGAGAGAATTCTTGCCCCGGCCATTGAGCTGGGTGAGGGAGGTTTCCCCGTCAGTGAGCTGACAAGCTCATACGTATGTACCAAGTTCTCAATACTTAGAAGGCCGTCGCTAAGGATGAGTAGTGGAACACAGCCGAGCCTCAAATCAGAGATGCATCACCCAACTTCGCGGAGATGCTGAAGAAGGACCCCAAGGCCGCGGACGGCGTAAGAGCGCCCAACCCAGGTGAGATCATGAAGAATCCCACTCTGGCGCAGACGTTCCGTACGCTCGCGAAGGAGGGCAAGAAGGGCTTCTACACAGGCCGCATCGCAGAGGAGCTGGTCAAGGTCGTCAAGGATCTGGGAGGCCATCTCGAGCTCGACGACTTGGCCAACCACCTGGAACTTGGCAGCGAGCCCGTCGACCCCATCTCTCTCAAGTTCAAGCCCGTTCTCAAGAACCAGCAACAGGCCAACGGCAATGCCGACTTCGTCGACGCCGGCGTCGAGCTTTGGGAACACCCGCCCAACGGCCAGGGCATCGTTGCTCTTATGGCTCTTGGCATTATTCAGGAGCTGCAGGCCTCGGGAGCAGTCCCTGCCTGGTCCGCCGAGGACCACAACACCGCGCCCTATCTCCACGCCATCATTGAGGCTCTCCGTCTTGGTTTCACCGACGCGAGCTGGTATGTTACCGACCCCAACGTCGTCAACGTGCCCTCCGCCGGCCTCATCTCCCGCGAATACCTCGGCGAACGCGCAAAGCTGTTCGACCCCAGCAAGGCCCTCAACAAGCTGCACCCCGGCGAGCCCCCCAAGTTCGTTTCTCCTGCGCTGAGCAGCAGCGACACCGTCTACTTCACCGTTTCAGACGCCCACGGCAACGCCGCATCATTCATCAACAGCAACTACGGCGGCTTCGGCACCTGCATCATCCCCAAGGGCTGCGGCTTCACTCTCCAGAACCGTGGCGCAAACTTCAGCCTCGACCCGGAGCACCCCAACAAGCTGGCGCCCCGCAAGCGCCCGTACCACACCATCATCCCGGGCATGGTGACAAACCAGGCCGACGGCTCGCTGCACAGCGCTTTCGGCGTCATGGGCGGCTTCATGCAACCGCAGGGTCATGTCCAGGTTCTTCTCGGCCAGATCGTCGCAGGACTCACGCCGCAGCAGACGCTCGATGCGCCGCGCGTGTGCATCGTTGCTGGTCTGCCTGAGAAGGACGCCGACTTTGACTGGACTGTTAGTGTTGAGGAGGGCATGCCCGAGGAGACTGTAGAGGGCCTGCGCAAGCTGGGACACAAGGTTGAGGTCGTCACCGGCTCCGAGAGAGGTCTGTTTGGCCGTGGCCAGATTATCAGGTACCATGTCGACCCCATCGAGGGAACCGGCGTGTGGTCGGCGGGCAGCGACATGCGTGGCGACGGCGGAGCGTACCCGGCGCTGTAAGTGTTAATATGTAATGAGATGGAAAACGAAACCCCTCTGGATGAGTACCAGCAGTATGTGAATACGCGCAAAAGATTGAATGGAGATTTTCCGGATATCGCAGATGAAATAAATACCACTCTATTTCCCGGGACCTGTTTCGCTTCGTGGCTGCCTTCCCTTGGTATTTTACAATCGTACAAAACATAAAAACGCTCTTCTCAAGCGTGGATGTCTAAGAATATCCTTCTTTTTACTCCTCCTTCTTCTCGCTCTCGGCCGCGACGAGAACCTTCTTCTCCTCGAGCAGCTTAGCGAGCTCGCCGTTCTGGTGCATGGAGACGAGGATGTCGCAGCCGCCGATGAACTCCTTCTCAACGTAGAGCTGGGGGATGGTCGGCCAGTCGGAGAACTCCTTGATTCCTGTGCGCCTATAGTCAGCATCTGATCTTCCTTCCCATGTTCATATTTCGCGGTAATTTGTATCGTTCGTACCTTGGCGCAGCTCGGGGTCGGCCAAAACGTTGAAGGCGGCGAACTTCTCGGGGTCGACGCCCTGGAGGCCGAGGATCTGGATGGAGGCGCGGGAGAAACCGCACTGAGGGGTCTCGGGGGTGCCCTTCATGAAGAGGACGACGGGGGCGGCACCAACAGCATTCTCGATCGCTTGCTTCGTCTCGTCGGAGAGAAGGCGGTGCTGGGTGAGGAAGGGAATGGGAGCTCGGAAGGCCAGCGGGCGAGCGGCCGTGCGGGCTGCTTGCCGCACGAAACTCTGCGATATCGGGTCAGCGAGTGTTGGCGCCTTGGTGATTTGGTGATGGTAACAATGGGGTATGAGGTGCCAAAGTATCAACTTACTGAGCGGGCGAACGACCTGACAAACATGTTGGGCTATTTGGTGGTGCGTTTGGCGGGGTGGTCAACCGGGAGCGATTGATGAGAAATGCGAAATTGTTATCGGATGGCAGAATGGGTGATGTAATAAGGTGTGCTGTCGGTGAAGGAGCTCGGGCCATCCTTCACCGAGTACACCGAAAGCAATCACCCCGCTGTGGGCTGGCAACACCAATCAGCCAGCACTGAAAGTCATCATCCTATTCGCATCTTGGCCGGCCAAACCACTCACTCCAAAGGTGCCATTTGATATCCTGCGCTGAATTCTCTAGCTATGCAATCATCACACCATTCGGTCTTTTGGCCAATGATGGCTCTTCATCAGCGGGCCCAATGTGGTGCACCCCCTTGAAATGTGAGGCGGCTTCATTGGCTGGTGAGGATCTCAGGGTGCCAACGCACCCGCAGGCCGATGGTAGTCAATTGGGATATGCAAAGATTACAGCTCAGGTTGGAAACACAGCCACACCATAATGCCTCGCGCATGCGCCTCTAGGCCCCTCTTGGGTAGCATGAGAGGCAGCCTTGCGATCTAGCTTGCGAACAAAAGCGCGTCTGCTTCTCCCTCAGCCGCCGTTTTGTAACTCCCTCGTCAGACTCTCATCATGGATCCTATTTCAGCCTTTGGGCTTGCTGTCAACATTTTGACTGTCATCGATCTATCGGTAAAGGTAATCTCGACTGCCTCTGAGATCCGGAGCTATGGAGAGTCAATCACAACCAGCGACCGGGCTGCAGTAGCCCAACATCTTGAGTCTCGATGTGAAAGGCTCATCGAGTCATCCAAGACAACACCCGAACATTCTGATGGATCCATTCATGATGCTATACCCACTGAAGATGATGTGGCATTACGCCAACTCGCTGAAGAAGCCAAGGCTATCGCTCGGGATATACAACGAGGTTTGGTGAAACGGCAGAAAGGCCAGGCACTGTTGAAGACTCTTCGTGACGCCGTTCTGAGTGTCTGGGTGGAGCGGGAGATAAGAGAAAAGACGGACCGACTCAAAGAAATGCGTGCTGAGATTCAGTTTGGGTTGATGGTGTCCATCAAGGGCAGTGTCAATGCCGCCGGTCTCAGATGGAACGACATTTTGCAGAGAGTCGATGACTCGAAGCAGCACATTATCGGAACTCTCTTATCAGACAACGACACCATCCGGTCTGACATGGAACGACGCGTTGAAGAACTTAATCAGGAGTTTGTGAGCCATTTTGATCAGGCCTCGCATTTGGCTAGTCAGCGCCATGATGAACTTCTCAATGCTATAGCTGGGGGCAGTGGTTTGTCGACGAGCGCAGTTTCGGAAACTACTGTTCAAATCACCGAGCGTATACTCGGAAAACTCTGGTTTACGACAATCAACGACAGATATGAAGATATCCTTCCAGCCCACAAGGAAACCTTTGAGTGGGTCTTCTCGAGAGATCTTCGACTTCATTCCAGTTCGAACTTCATCGAATGGATAGAAAACGGCACGGGCGTATATTGGATGAGCGGAAGGGCCGGCAGTGGTAAAAGCACGCTCATGAAGTATATGGCCGACAATTCCCGGATGGAGATGTTGCTTCGAACTTGGGCTCGTGGTCAGCCTTTGGTGACGGCAAAGTACCTATTCTGGGACCTGAGCTCAGATATTTTGCAAAAGTCGCTTGATGGGCTTTTTCGGGGTATACTGTACGAGATCATCAGGGGAGAAACATCATTTGCTCCGTTGCTGTTTCCGGATCAATTCAAACAAGCCAATGGTTGGTCGAGACCCTTTCCAACCTCGAATGAGTTGAAGAGAGCTTTCGAACGGCTCGTCTCCCTCGAGTCATCGCCAACTCAGGTGGCACTCTTGATAGACGGTCTGGACGAATTTAGCGCTCCACGCGGCGCACAACATGACTTAGCCGAGACTCTCAAAAGAGCATCCTGTTCAAAGCACATGAAGATCATAGCGTCAAGCCGGCCAGAAACCGTGTTCGAGGGAGCCTTTAAGGATTGCGAAAAGCTCTATCTCCACCACTTGAGCCGTCGAGATCAAACGCTTTTTGTTACCGATAAGTTGTACGAGCACCAGAGGACATCCTATCTGGTGAAAATCCCTGGTGGCCAAACGGAAGTGGATGATTTGATCGAGTCTACCGTCAAAAGATCAGAGGGCATATTCTTGTGGTTGCGACTGGTTGTTGAGGCTCTTGTTCAAGAACTGGATGTTTGCGAGTCTATTGGGGATCTTGAGTCTATTCTTCTTCAATTTCCACGAGGTCTGGAGAAGCTCTTCCTTCACATGATGCGACGCATGTTGAAAGAAAACGAAAGACGCGGCTTCGAATGTCTGTGGCTCATGCACCGGTCTACAGGCATGAGGTATAAGCAGTCTCCATACCAATTCCGCGAACAAGAGCCACACTGGTCCAACAAACGAGATTCTCTGGTCACAGATCTCAACTACAAATTCAAGTTGACAGCCCTCTGCATGGACGGCGCGCAAATGCAACTCGAAACCGTTCTGAACACAAGTATTGGCCCACTGAGCTCACTGGCCTTTGAAGACACCGTCAAGAAAGTCGAAAACAGGCTCAGAAGTTGGTGTGCCGGACTGCTGGAGTTGAGCTCTCCTCCTTCTCGAGAACGAGCTACTTTTCGCAGGGAATCCCGTGACCCAGAGGTTTTATTCATCCACAGATCAGTCGCAGAGTTTCTCGAGCAACCGTCGACTTTCTCAGAGCTAGAAACTGACTTGGTTGAGACCTCCTTTGACGTGGACATTATGCTAATGAAAGGGATTCTGATCAAGTTAAAGAGAGAAGCAAAATTATTGAAATTCGGTGGCAAGATTTGGTACTTTGTGGAGCTTATAATGAGACTTGCCGCATTCGTCAGTGTTGGAAGAGAAGCCGAGACGTGTTCTTTGCTGGCTGAGCTTGACCGAAGCATGACGGCGCTCGTCGAGACTCCTTGGACATCTCCGGACTGCAAGCCAACATACCGCACACTACATCCTTCTGGAGCTGATCATTGGGCGAATCGCTTCCCATGGGAGCTGCGAGCAAATTCAAATCTAATAACGTATCCACGTCTCATGACTTCTACAGCCCCCCGAAGTCCCCCCCGAAGTGCTGGTTTTCTGTCCATCGCAGTCGAAAACGGTCTTGCAACTTTCGTTCTGGACGTTTTAAACAAGCCAGAGACGCTGCTATTATTGAAAACGGCGAGTGGAGTCCCGCTACTCAGCTCGGCATGCAGTCCTCCGCCATTTTCCATCGCGATTCCTGGCACAATACGCCCAGCAATCATACAAAGACTTCTTGATCTTGGCGCTAATCCCAATCAGGTTTACAAGGATGCACTCGGACGAGAATCAACTCCATGGAAGGATTTGCTTTTTTCCTTCGAGAATCTGGAAATCATGACGGTTGAAGGTGCCCGACAATTTGCAGAGATACTCACGGCAATGATCAAGAACGGGGCAGATCAGCATGTCGGGACCCAACGCGAGATAATCACCCAGGGAGATGACACTGACTCCGGTGTTTCTATCGAAGCTATGATCAGTAGCCCAGACATATTCACGGCCTCCCGAACTACTGATCAGAATGATGAGGGACCCCGGCTCGAAGTTCACCGCCAGAATCCCGCATTATCAGATGTTCAGACTGAAGATCCGATTGACTATGAAGAGGAGGAAGGTCCCCCTACCGTCAGGGGTGTCATTTATCGAGCATTCGGCAGCAAGTCTCCTTTCCTAAAGAGATATTATCACAAATATGCACTAGGAAATTTTGTTCCTTTCGAAGAGATCGATTCGACATGGGAAATCAGGGATGAGAAATGGGGGGACAGGTACGGGGCTACATGTATGTACCCTGACAATTGCCATCCGCCGAAGCTTACTTTGTCGGAGAAAGAGAGCATACAAGCAATGGGCTTTGAGTTGCTGAAGCTTCTGGACCAAAAAGAGTCGCCTCAGAATGCCGATTCGGAAGCTGTTCAGAGCGTCTCGCTAAAGAATGCTGAGCCAGAAGCTGTTCGGAGCGTTTTGCTGAAGAATGCTGAGCCAGAAGCTGTTCAGAGCGTATCAGCAGAGCAGCCACGGATCTCAAAGCTGGGAAACCTGCGTACATTGAAGACAGAATTACTAGCACGAATTCGTAGGAACAAGAAATAAGCTGCAAACTTGTCCTCTCATACGACACCCGCAGGGACATTGATGGCCGGGTGCTGCTGGCCGGACGGGTTTTCAACGCGAACCTGTCTGATCAAGATCCCATGATTAGACTCGTGCACAACCTGGATATTAATGAAATCGAACCTTTGGAAAATTCGATCGGCCAGGAAAGCATAAGAGAATGAACCGCCTCAGCTACCAAAACCTTTCGAAGGATTTTTCACTCCCCATCTTTCAAACCTGTTATTTACCACGCCATATCCAGATGTTCAACATTTACACTGCAAATCTCATCAATCAGAGCAAATTGGCCACCACTTTCTACTCGTTCTCAGACCTACCAGCGGATATTAGGCTCACGATTTGGGAGATGGCGAACGCGTCCATGAGCTCCACGCCCCGCGCTTGTGCTATTCATTTCGTCTCCCTCAATAAGCACGAGAACCCAGAGTCGAGCAGTAAGCACGATGCGACCAGCCCTTTGGAAGACCGTCTGCCTGGCTACCTGTCCCACGATCCAGCGTTCTTCGACTTTGGACTATGGACTGCGAGCATCGAGTCGAGGCAAGTCATCTCCAAACACGTCCTAAAGCACGCCCCCAGAAAAGAGCTTGGAAAATATGCCAGGCTCGGCCGGATGCACATAAACGGAGAGGATATCGTCTTCGACGTGTTCAACCACGTTATCACCTGCTTCCGAGTACCAGAAGATGAACACCTCGATATCGACGAAGCGCTAGAGGCTGTAACATGCACCTGGAAAGGAAGAAGAACACAACCTCCGCAATTTATTGCGTTCGAATGCGACGAATCGTGGGAGTTTGATCCTGCACTGGGAGACGATCCTCACGTCTTGGAAAGCCTGATGAAGATGCCAGGGCCTCGAAGCGCGTGCCTCAGAATTATCGACAAAATCATCAGGGAGAAGCTAAATTGTCGCATTTGTCTTTTCATAGGCAACAAAGATGCTTATGCCGAGCCTCTCAAAGAGTGGCAGCTTCAGTCTCTCGGCAACTGGACTAATCGCGATTTCTACGGCGACGGTCACAAATTCACGTACTGGAGGAAGTTTGAAGATTTCCTAGATCTCCTCGACGACAATCAGAGAAGAATATTCAGCATTGCTTCATCGTTCACTGACCTATTGGACAGTAAAGGAAAGGACCACTGGGACCCCGATGGTGCATATAAGAAGAAGCTTCTAGCATTATATCAACCAAAGTCATGGAATTCTGAAGAATACCGCGCCTGTGAGCATGCGGCTTCGCCAAGGACACTTGTGGACAGGTACATCTGCGAACGGATTCGGACACTGAATCTAGGGTAATTGGAACGACGATGGGTACATCGGCGACGCGCTTTGCAAGAATCCTCATATATACAGTCGGGGCGGACTAGGCATATGAACGAACACCCTATTCCATTTGCTACTCTTTCGAAAGCCCCAAACGTGCTTCCGTGATCTGAACAATCTCTCTCCAGTCCATCATCGCCCCTGAACCAGTATCTCCACAAGCTAATGTCTTCTCCATGGGCTGCAGCACCTCAAACCAGTTCCACTCCCGGAGAGCACTCAGTTGCTTCCCTGTGATAGGGTGGTTATGCATACTTTGATACAGGTCAGCTTGGGTTTCTCCGAGTGCATCAGAGGTGGAACCTACGCAGAGTTCATCGCGCTGGCGACGAGGATCCTCTTCTTCCGTCCGTCTATCAGACCTTCTGGGTCCCACGCGCGAATGACACTGAGTAAAAGGCTAAAAGGAAAGTCAGAAACCCGCCGAAGACGTCGTTTAAGAAGCGCCAACGTACTTGTCCGAAAAGCCGTTCACAATCTTGGCGAGGGTATTCGCGCTCAACGGTGCGATGAGCATCATGTCCGCCCAGCGCCGCAACTCGATGTGCAATATGCTAGCGCCACGTCTCCATGGCAAGACCCATTCATCTTCGTCTAGGTGAATGCCGTCCACGTTCTTCATCTTGCGGATCGTGGCTAGTGAGGGCTGCTCTTCCGTGTTGCCGGTCAAGAACTGTGCCGCGGAAGCAGTGAGGATGAGTCTGATGGAGAGGTTTTCATGTTTTCCGAGCGCTTCAATGATGTTCGGGATCTTTATGGTTGCTACTGAGCCTGAGGCGCAAAGCAGGAGGTGCAGCTTGCCGTCATCCCGAGACGCTGCGACTTCTGCGGCGGGGTCAGACATTTGTGCGTCTTTGTGAGGAGCTGTAGCTGGATAGAGTCAAATGATAGGGCTTCTAGAGTTCTCGTGTATCTGTATTCAATGTAAGTACAGTTTATATGGCTATTCCCTGCACCAAGGGTTGCGGCTTATGGTACCGAAAAGGTGTCGACTCATCGACGAGACATGAGCCCCACATCCAACGGCGGAAGGGGAAATAGCTTACACGCAGATTCAGATTGACAGCTCCTTGCACTGTATTTTGATGCGTTCAGAATGGCAAGGCTTTGCTAGTCGTGTGTCGATAAGATACAAATCTTTTAAAAAAGAAGTAGGTCGTGGGTGAAAGAGGATTGTCTCGGGATGAGGGAGATATTGTAAGTTGGATCACCAATCACCACGTGACAGACGGCTAAGTCGGAGTGGGTCTTCCGGCCGGCCCCGCCACCGGCCGGACCGGTTGGAAACACAACTGAGCTGGCTTTCTTAGCTGATTGCTAAGATTCTCAACGAACTGATGCTTCTTGAATTTGTCCTGGGAGAGATCATATGATTTATGCTTCATGATCAATGTTGCATTCTGATACAAATGCAGTATGAGAGTGTCTGTGGTATTCCAATACTATCTGAGAGCCAACTTCACACTGCCATGCTAAACAAAAGCCCACAAAATGCCAGGCCATGCAGATTAAGAGAACTATAGCAGAATAATGAGCTGAAAATGATGAATAATGCATCAGAAATGAATTCGTGATCAAAGAATGGATGAGCCAGCCCATTGAGACAACATGCAACGGCTGCTTACCTAATGACGCTAAGCCAACCTCACTGATCTCATTGGCCAATCACATGTCGACCGCTCATCCCAGGCATTTAGCGGGGTCCCAAATTTTCCAGGACTGCAAGGTGCAGGCCAAAAAAAAAAGTTGCTGTAAATCTTCCAGGTTGCTATCGGACCAAGCGAGAAACCTCCGAACGGGCAAAAAAAATCACCACATCATGGCGGCGGGCAGCACGTCTTCCTCCCTCACATCGACATCGCACAGCTCCCACACCCTCTCCTTCGCGCCCGGCATGGTCGCCCACATGCCCCCAATGACCGGCGCCAGCGCCGCCGACGTGCGCGCCCTGCTCGACAACATGGGCCCCGCGAACCGCCACGCCTTCCTGCAGCCGCCGCCCGCGATCCCGTCTGCGTCTCTGCAGGTCGTCAAGGACACGCTGGACGCATTCGCCGGGCAGATCAGCGACGAGCAGCTGCGTCTGCTGAAGGAGGCCACGAAGAAGCGCAAGAGGGCCGACGCCGACCGGGCGGACGTGCTCAAGATCCGCAAGGTGCACGTCGACGGGTTCGAGACGGGCCAGGTCTGGCAGCAGGCGCGCCGCATTATCCAGAGCGCTCTGAAGCACTCGCAGGAGACGCTGCAGGAGCTCGAGGACCGGAATGAGGTTGTGGCGAACGGCGTTGGGCAGGACAGCCTTGCGGAGTCTGACGAGGAAGGATCTGAGCTCGACGACGAGGAGGGCTCTGATGATGAAGAGGAGTTCTCGGGATCTGACCTGGAGGGCCTCGAAGGCGAAGACGAAGACTTGGAGGAAGGGTCCGACATCGAAGGCCTGACCGGAGACTTGGAAGACATGGACGAGGAGGAAGGCGAAGAGGACGAGGACGAGGACGACGAAGAGGAGGACGATGAAGAGGAGTACGTCGAGGATCCGAACGGACTCAACGACGGCTTCTTCTCCATCGACGACTTCAACAAGCAGACACAATGGTTCGAGGATCAAGACGCAAAGGGAGACCCCAACACGGACGCCGCCAGCGACGATGAAGAAATCGACTGGGATGCCGACCCGATGGCCGCTTCCTCCAGCAAGTCAAAATCTACAAAACACGCCGACGAAATGGACGAGGATGCTGAAGACGCTGAAAATGTCGAGGAGTCTGACGACGAGGACGGCCCCACGTTCGGCGACATGGACCTCAACGCCCCCGAAGGCGCCAGCGACGACGAAGACATGGACGAGGACATGGCCGAGGAGGGAGAAGAGTTCAACGCCAACGGCATCTACTACAAGGACTTCTTCGCGCCACCGGCGAAGAAGTGGAACAAGGACAAACCGAAGAAGAAGAAGTCGGTCCGCTTCGCCCCCAAGAAGGTCAGAGAGGAGGACGTTGAGCGTGCCATGGAGGACGTCAAGAGGGACCTCTTTGACGACGACTCGGACCACGGCGACGACTCCGAGGACGCCCTGTCCGATGTCTCCGCCGGCGACCCGCGGTCCCGCAGATCAGCCCACGAGCGCCGCCAGGCCAAGCTCGCCGAGGAGATCCGCAAGCTCGAGGCCGAGTCCGTCGCCAAGCGCTCGTGGACGCTGACGGGAGAGGCCTCGGCCGTGGAGCGCCCGACCAACTCCCTGCTGGAGGAGGACCTCGCCTTCGAGCACGTCGGCAAGCCCGTGCCCGTCATCACGGCCGAGGTCAGCGAGGGCATCGAGGACCTCATCAAGCGCCGCATCCTCGCGCAGGACTTTGACGAGGTGATCCGCCGCCGCCCCGGCGCGGAGCTGCCCGAGAAGACGCGCCGCGGGCTCATCGAGCTCGACGACTCCAAGGGCAAGGGCCTCGCGGAGGTGTACGAGGAGGAGCACCTCAAGAACGCGGACCCGGAGGGCTACGTGTCCAAGTCGGACGAGAAGCTGCAGCGCGAGGAGAAGGAGATCGAGGGCATGTGGAAGGAGCTCAGCGCGCGGCTCGACTCGCTGAGCAGCTGGCACTACAAGCCGAAGCCGGCGGCGCCGACGCTCACGGTGGTCTCGGACGCGGCGACGATTAGCATGGAGGACGCGCAGCCGACGACGGCGCAGGGCGTCAGCGGCGGGCAGAGCTCGCTCGCGCCGCAGGAGGTGTACAAGGCCGGCAAGGAGACGGCGGAGCGGGGCGAGGTGGTGGGCAAGGACGGGCTGCCGGTGGCGCGGCAGGAGATGTCCCGCGAGGACAAGCTCAGGCGGCGCAGGCGGGAGAAGGAGAGGATCCACAAGGCGGGCGGGTTGGACGCGGCCAAGAAGCCGCTCGGCAAGAAGGCGCAGATGCAGAAGGACACGCTCGCGGACCTGAAGAAGGGAGGCGTCAAGGTCATCAACCGCAAGGGCGAGGTCGTGGACGTGGACGGGAACAAGGCCAAGGCACAGGCACAGGCGACGAGCAGCAGCTTCAAGCTGTAGAGGGCGCCATCGCTGTTGGATGGTGTAAGCATGTGGATGGAGTTGTCACGGGCGTTGTCGGTCATTTCTTCTGGGCGCGATATAGAGCCCAGAGTAATTTGCATGTATCACAAAATCAAAAGCATTCATCTTTCCGCACCTTGCTCTGTCTGGTGTCCTCATGGGACGAATAGGAAGCCAGCCATATCGCAGCAAAAGCACATGTGTTTTCTCCCACAAGTCGTCCACAATCCTGGCCCGTTATCGACACTGGTAATGACATGGTCAACGGCGAAATGACACACAGAAACTCCAGATCTCAGCATCCGACGCCGGCAGGGTCTGCAGCATCGCCAAGGTTTCTTCTCTCTTCCCTAGGCCATTCACAGCGCCGAATGCACTCCGAAGACGCAGGTCGCAGCAGACCCCGCGAAGGGTGATTGAGGCCCAATCGCAGCCAGACCTTCCCAAATCGCCGGTCGGATTTTGGGGTCGGCAGAGGCCGGGTGAGTCGTCCTCTCAGTGCGCGCGCGGCAAGACAAGGGTATGTAGTGGTGGCCACCCACGCTGCCAAACCCAAGGGTCCAGATGGCAGCCGCAGTCAAGCATCCCACCAATGAAAACCGGACCAAAGCCGTTTGTCACTGACATTAAATTCGGTCAGCACCGCCCAAACATTTTCTGTCCACGGTGCTCTCTTAGCGCCTCCTGCACCGCCCACCTGACGATTCAGGGCGGGTTACCAGGGGAGGGGGAAAAAAACCCTTCACCTTAAGGGAAAAGAATTGGGTGGGCAATTGGAAATCAGAAATCGTGAGGCCTTTGGTTGGGCCGTCGCCCTTCATCCGGGTGCAGTAATGCAAGGTCATTGATGGTCATCTTCCCCCTTCTGCAAAACCACCCCTGGTGCACCACCCTTGGTCTCCCCTACAGCACACTGCGTAATGGGCCCCGTCCATGACATCGCCTTGCCCGTGGATTTTTATTGTGAGCGCCTGCGTCTTGCGTAAATGGGGGCGGGGAGGGTGCTGACGTTCCGCTTTCGGACCCCTATTTTGCTCTCCTCAAGGTAAGGTCAGGCACAGCAAAAGCAGAAAAAAAGCACAACGACCCAATGACTTTGTTGCATCCGTAAGCAAGAGATCTGATTAATGAGCTTGGGTTGATCGGAGTGGACAGAACATTTGCTTCTCCCCCTTCTCGCCCTTCTCCGGCCATTCTCCGTAGTACCTTACCTACTTCCAACAAGTTCTTTTTATCAGCCGCCTTTTCCTTTCCTCCCCCCTTCAGTGTTAGGTTCCTCCCACGCATCCTGCACCTTACGTCTGCAATACCCACTGCAAGACCAGTCCCCCCGCGGAATCGTCCACTTCACTGGCAACCTACGCAATACCGTGTAACTAGGCGTCCCGATTACGGTGCCCACCCCGCCAACCCCTCACCATTCCACGCTTATCAAGCACCGCAAACTGGACAGTACGCTACACAGTTTTTCCTCCGAATTTGCCTTTGACTAATCCCCTCCCAAGAGAAGCCATCCCATCCTATCTCGTCAAGCACCGTCCTCTCTCTCCTCACGCCAAACCTCCAGTCGGAAATTTCCTACAGCCGACCACCAGACCCCTTCCACCTTTCTTCACCATTCACTCAACCAACGCCGTCTGAACCTCCAACAAACTCCAAAACCCGCGTGAACAACACACCTCAACATCCCACCCGTCACACGCGACCCCCTCTCCTCTCCAGGAAAAAAAAAAGAAACCCCAAAAAATCACAGCAACAATGGCGCCCTCAATCATAACCCTCGACACAACCCCCGACTTCGACTTCACCCCCTCCGCCCTCCCCCCGGCAGCGGCGCCCGCGGGCCCCCCAAAGCAACAGCAACGAACCCTCCTCCTCGCGCCCCCCTCCCTCTCCTCCGCGCCGAACAAGCTCTCCGCCGCCCTCGCCTCCCACGACCGCGCCGCCACAGACCTGCAGATGCTCGACCGCCTCTCCGCCCGCCTCGTCTCCCTCCCCGAGTCCGCCTACGACCTCGTCCTCGTCCTCACCGACGCCGACGGCTCCCGCGTCGAGTCTACCCGCCTCCTCTCCGACCGCGCCGTCCTCTCCGCCGTCGCGGAGGCCCTCAAGCCCGCCGCCCGCCTCCGCGCCCAGGACGGCGGCAACCTCGCAAACGACCCCGCCGTCGCCCGCGAGGCCGTCCTCGCCGGTCTTGTGGCCGTTGGTGGTGCTTTCGAGAAGCCCGACTACGACGAGGCCCCGGTCACCCTCTCCTTTGGCAAGAAGAAGACCGCCGCTGTCAACGGTAACGGTGCCGTGTCTCTAAATGGAGGAGGTGCCGTCTCGCTCAACAGCAACGGCGCCGTGTCCCTGAACAGAGGCGGTGCCGTCTCGCTCAACAATGGCGCCGTGTCACTGAGCAGCAAACCCTCCACCGCCCCAGCCGTCTCCGCGCCCCCGGGCGTTGGCTTCGTCGACTTCAGCGACGACCTCGACATGGATGACGACGACGACGACGAGCTGATCGACGAAGACGCCCTCCTCACAGACGCAGACCTCTCTCGTCCCCTCAACATCCGTACGTTCCACCCAACCCCTAAAAAGAACCAGTAACAAAAGGACTGGGAAAAGACATGGTTGACTAACATCCTCTCCTCATACAGCCCCCGAATGCGCCCCCAAGGCCGGAAAACGCCGCCGCGCCTGCAAAGACTGCACCTGCGGCCTCGCAGAGCGCATCGCCGCCGAGGACGCCGCAACCCGCGCCGCCGCCGACGCAGCCCTCGCCTCAGCAGCAGCGGCAGCGGCCGCCGCACCCGTCAAGCTCGACACGGACGACCTCGCCGAGGTCGACTTCACCGTCCAGGGCAAGGTCGGCTCCTGCGGCAACTGCGCCCTCGGCGACGCCTTCCGCTGCGACGGCTGCCCGTACATCGGCCTGCCCCCCTTCAAGCCCGGCGAGGAGGTCCGCATCCTCAATAACGATATCCAACTGTAATCCAAGGGGCTCTCTCTCTCTCTTTTCCATGGAATTCTTTTATTGGGGGGCATATCACGGGGAGTTTCAATCATTTCTGGCACAAATCGGATACTGGGCACGCAAAGCCTTCGGTACATACATACCTTTACAGCAGCTTGTGCATACATGCATTTTCTGGATTGGGGCGGGGATAGGATCTCGGAGGGGGAATATCACGGCAGGCGGCAAATGCCAGACTGGGCGCTTCTCATTAGAAAAAAAATTGTCTTGAGGTGTTTGAGGCGTATGAAAAAACACGGGGCAGCGATATATATAGGAGGACACTGAATGGATCAATCACACCGCCACCCGCAAGCTTGGGGGATGGGCAAACGAAGCAAGGCATTTGTAGGCCGTAACCAAACGATAAAAATAGTATTTCGCTAGAGACAAGATTTTGCTCTATACTTGATGATACACATACAACTCCGTCCCGTGCTAAATAAATCCGAGTAGTAGTGGTGGCGGTCGTAGTCGTAGTAATCTGGGGCTCCCTTTTGTTTTTGTGATCCGCTAAACTTCCCATGCATTGATCCGAGGAGCCGTAATAGTAGTTCAACCAACCCGGGTCGTTCATCGCCTTCCTAGGCTGTCCGGTTCTTACCTCGAGCGGCTGCCGTTGGCCGCCCCCGAGGGCTTCTTCTCCTGGGGCTCGTCATCGCTATCCCCTCCAACGCTGTACCGATCCTTGTCCATTTCGTGGGTCGGGGTCGTCACATGGAGGTCGTCCAATTCGCTCTCGTCAAAGTCGCCCGTCTCCACGTCACGGCCGCTGCGTCTGTCACGGAAACCCTCCAGGCCCCGCGTACCACCTCTCTGGCTCGTTGCCGGCGGGCCGCCCATGAGACCCTGGTAGCCCCTACGCTTGCGACGCTCGCGCCAGATGTACCAGCCCCAGAAGCTGGCGGCAATGACGACGATGACCAAAACGATCTCGCCTGAGCGGTAGTATGCCTTCCACTTGGCCTCGTCCAGCTTCTTTTGCGTCTCTTCGTCGGTGGAAGTGCTGTTGCCGATGCCGCCGACCGAGGTGGCCGGGCCAGTCTCACCATCCAGCCGGGAGTCGGTGGGCGTTCCGCCGACGGAGCTGATGTCGACCTTCATGAACCGGTCAAGCATGTCGCGGGAGCGACGGGCGTAGTCGAAAGGAACCATGTGGGAGGAGTTGTAGAAGAGGATGTAGGTGAGGTTGCGCGCCTCCTGCCAGAATCCGGCAGGTTCGCCTTCCACAGTCCAATCGCGGCGCGGCGCCCAGTTTCCTGGAGAGATCTCGAATCCCTTTCCGCCGTTCCATTCCATGTCGCCAATCATCTGCTCAGTTCCCATGTGGTTGCAAATAAGATCCTCAGCACCGGAGAAGAGGATGACAGGAACCTCCTTCAAGAGGTCAGGCAAGAAATCTCTCGAAGGCTTCGAGTTCTTGGCTCTGAAGGCAGCGCCAACCGCGCCGTTGCATTCCTTCCAGCCAGTGTTCTTCTGAGGGTTGATGTGGAGGGCGCTGACAACGTCGGCTCTTCTGAGGTAGGGAGTGACGTTGACCAAGTCGGGAGGCCAGTTCATACCGCACGAAGGGTACGTGTCCTTGAGGCGGATGTCGTACATGTTGATGCAGTCGCGCTGACCCTTGGCGTTCACCTTGGCCGTCTCAGCGAGCAAATCCTGCAAGACAGTTTCGCACTCGGAAAAGTCGACAGTGTTCTCGACGGCAAGCGATGTCCGGCAGATGCGCCATTGCTGCTCAAGCTTCAGAGCGACGGGCGAGCCCTTCTCAATGAGCTTCCTCTCGTAGGCATACTTGAGGTAGGCATCGTACTGCTCCTTGGGAGAGATCCAAGCGTTTCCGAGCAGGAGACCCTGCAAGTTCCAGATAGTCTTTGTTCCGGGCTTCTTGTTCCTCTCGAGCATCGCCTTCGCGATGTAGGGAATGTGCTGGCCAGCATAGGATTCACCTGCAATGTAGATCTGTTTTCCGTCAGCTCCGGTATCCTCGCATGGTCTGACTTGTTCGGACTTACGTCGTCATGCTCGTACTCGGGGAACATGGCGAACCACTTCTCGAGGAACTTGACAAATTGCTCGGACATCTCGTCAAGCTCATGCAGGTATGCGTTGGTGTCGACATAACTGAAGCCGGTTCCAACGGGGTTGTCGACGAAGAGCAGGTTCGCAAACTCGTTCCAGGAGCCGTTGTTGTAGGTTAGGGTGTCCTTATCCTTGACTCTGTAGGGGCCGATCTCCATCAAGGCACCGTCTTCGGAACTGCAGCCAGGGCCGCCATTCAGCCAGATGACGGTGCGCTGCCTGTTTGCGATGTGCTGGTTCTGGAAGTGCCAGAAAAAGAGGTTTCCGTTGTGTTCGGGGGTGACTTCGACGTGGCTGTGATGAAACGCGCGTCAGCAGGAATAGCTTCACTAAAAGGCGAGACGGAAGCGTCGGGGGAACATCATGTGCTTACCCTGCGTGCATCTTGATGAATGGCTCTTTCGGGGCGCCGGGCAGATCGTGAACGAAATAGTCGGCCTGACTCTGGGCGAGCACGGGTGTGGTCCATGATGCCAGCGCGAGCACCAGCGCGGACATCATCGGTAGGATAGCCATGGTTGGGGAAGTGTGTCCTCCCCAAGGCTACCTTTTGATGGGGGTATTAGACAGAAAAAGGTTAGGAGCGTGACCCAAGCTGTGATTGCATGGAGACTCTCTCTTGACCGATGACCACAAGCAAAAAAAGAAAAAGAAAGATGGTTGAAGTGAAGTCCAGGTGGAGGGAGGGAGGATTCGGATTGTGGAAGGGAGATGGGGAAAAGAAGATGCGATGCGCGAACTTGATTGAATTCCGTCCGGCGTAGCGGTAGCGGCAGCAGGAGCACGCGGTGGACGGGCATGCAGAAACAGATCTGTAAAGGTGTACTCTAGACTCGTGCAGTCCCGTTGACCACTCATCGGTCGTTGCGCAGCTGTCCGCCGGGCATCCCTGTCGGGTCCAGGTCCTTGGCCAATTTTGGCTGGCGCAGCGTGGCACAGACGGGAAGGAGAATTTGGGGGGTTCGCCTCCATTCACTTGCTGCCCTGGAGGCTGGAGGCGACCGGCGGCGGCGGATAGTAGCGCAGCCGAAAGGTGCCGCAAGGGCGGGGGGCCACTGTGGCACTCTCTAAACAAGGGGCTTACAGGCAGCCTGCTTCACTTCAGGCCCAGGGACAGGACAGTCGCCTTCAGCAGCGGTTAACACCTCAGCTTACCCCTCTGCAAAAGCTTATCTTACCCCTACCCTACTTACCTGAAATTACGTTTTTATATTTCTAGAAATTATTTATAAGTATATAAAAGTTATACTATTCTATACTAATCTATAGAAAGTAACTATATAAATTATATTTAAAATATAGTTAAACTATATTTAGAATATATTTTAAAAAATTCCTAATTTAATTTTTATAATTTTAAAAAATATTTTTAATTTATATTTAAGTTAAAGTTTAACTCTTATTTTTAATATATTAGCTATTAAAGTTAGAACTAAGCTAAACTTAAAATATAGTTTTATAATATTAGAATATTTTAATATTACTAATCTTATTATTTAATTTAATACTAGTAAGAAAGTAATTATATATAGATCTAATTATTTTAATAATTTTATAATATATCTCTTAGTAGTTATATTTTTTAAGATTTAAGTTTAATTATATTAAGATTATATTTTAATTAAGAAATATTTTAAGATTAAATTTTTATTAAAATACTTAGTATATTAATTATAAAACTTATTTTTTTTAAAATTAAAAGCTTTAAAAACTATTTATTTTTAAATTTTTATAATATATAGTAACTAGCTATTAATATTACTTTAACTAAACTTAGTAAATTTTAAAATCTAAAAAGGTTTTAGAGTAAGTTAAATTATATTAGTATTATATTTAAAATATATTTCTATAAGTAAATATATCTAAAGTTTTAGATTTTAGAATTTTTTTTAATTTATAATTTATATATTATATAAAGTAATTATAGCTTAGTATTAAGCTTAGATAGTTATTATTTAGGTTTCTATATTCTTTTTAATTTTAAGAAAAGCTTACTAAAGAGTTAGTTTTAGAGAGAAAAGTATAAAAATATCTTAAACTTATTTAATTATATTAGAAATATATTACTAATATAATTTTATAAAGTTATTATACTTTTTACTTTTTAGAAATAGCTAGCTTAGTAATCTAATTAGTTTTAATAAAATTAAAGAGAGATTTAGATAAGTTTTAGTCTTAGAGGATAGTATATAACTTATTAAAGAGGTAGGTATTAGTTTAAGTATTTATATATTATTTTTAGAGAATAATTAAATTATGTTTTATTAGTAATCTAATTATAATTAAGCTAGGTTTTTATTAGTTTTATATATAAAGAAAAGCTATTTTTTTAATATTAATAGGATAACTTTTAGTACTTTTTTAGTTATTTAATAGGTTAATTAATAACTTAATATTACTTTTTTTCTTATTATAAATAAGAAAGTAGTAGTAGTATAAAGTAGTAAGATTTTAGAAATATTATTAAATAAATTATATTAGAATTATATTCTAATTAAAAAGGAGAGGAGTATTAATAATATTAAGATAGAGAATAAGCTAGAAAGAGTTATTACTATAGTTTTAGTAATAGAATATTTTATTAAGATAGAAAGTAATCTATTTCTATTTTTATAAAACTTATTATATTAATATATTTTAATTATATTTTAAATATAATTTAATAAAATTCTATTTATATTTTTAAATAAGTTAATTTTTACTAAGTAGATTATAAAGATAAGTAGGGTAATAATAAACTAAGTAGTTTAAGAGAGATATTATATTATTAGATTTAACTATTGAATTATATTAAAATTAAGTTTAAAATATAAATCTAAAATTAAATAAAAAAGAGAATAAAAATATATATATTAGTATAGTAAATAAGTAGTTTTTAGCTAGTTTACTCTAAGTATTAGGTATTTTATAAAGTTATTATTTAGAGAAAAAAAAAAGAAATAGAGAAGTTAAAAAGAAGATAAAAATAGAAATTTAAAGTAGTTTATATATTAAGAGTAATTAGTTTATATACTAAAAGTAGTATTTTTATTTATTACTTATTTCTAATTAGCTTAGAAAAATAGTTAATCTAGTTATATAAGTATATTTTTATTCTTTTTAAAGATATTTCTTTTATTTTAGATTAAATATATAAAGTTAATAAAGATAGAAAATAACTTTATAATATATATTTCTTATTATATATTAAATTATTTAAAAATTTCTTCTATTTATATATTAATTATAATTATATATATATTTTATTTAGTTTAAATTATAATTTAGCTTTAAATCTTTTTAATTTTAAAGAAACTATACTTTCTATAAAAATATCACTTTATAGTAATATCTTATAAGAAAGTTTTTAAAATAGTAATTAAAGAGATTACTACTTAGGTTTATATTTATTATTCTCTATATATATTATAAATATAATAGTAATATAATTAACTTAGTTTTAATATTATAAATAATACTTTAAATTTAATTAGTATTTAAACTAATAGTTAGTATTTATAGTAAATAAGAATAGCTATATATATATCTAATTAGGAGAAGTTTTTTATTAGTTTCTAAAATATTATAATAATAAGGTTTTTATTCTCTATATATAATAGGTAAGTATATATTTTAGATATCTTTTTAATTATAGTTATAATATATTTATAATATAATTAGAGTTACTTTATAAATTAGATAATATTAGCTTAATATAAAAAAGATATTTATTAAGTTATTTATATTATTAATTATTAAAGAATACTAAATATTAAATAGATTACTAAGATAAAAAGTATATATTATTATTCTATTTTAATTAGATTATAATTAATATATAGCTAGATTTTTATTAAATATTATTAGATAATCTATCTAAATTAGAAATACTTATTAATAATATTTTAATAACTAACTTAAGTAATACTAAAGATTTATTATTATTATTATTATTATTAAATGCTTTAGATATTATAATTATATAAATAAGAATATATAAATAAATAATTTTAGCTATATTTAATAAGGTATTAAATAAGTATAAAATATAATCTAAATATATTTATTAAGAGATTTTTATTTTAGCTTAAAACTCCTAAATAATTAATAATTTAAGTAATAATAATAAGTTTCTACTTTCTAAAGAGCTTTTAAGTTAATTAAATATTTATATTAGTATAAACTAAGCTAAAGTAGCTAGCTAATATAATTAGTTATAAAATAAGTATAGTAATAAATATAGAGAACTACTATATAAAATAAATAGATAAGTATATTATATAATATATATATAATATATTTATAATATAATCTAATATTATCTAAATTAACTAGTATACTGTGAAATTAGTAATTAGTTTAAGTATATATATAAAGTGTAATAGCTATAAAAAGGATAAAGTTAAGTATCTAAGTACTAAGGACTTAAATTGTATAATTTAGGTTATATTTAAACTAGATTTATAAATCTATCTATAATATATTTTATTTATAATTAGCTTTTATTATTTTTATTTCTTATTCTTAATAGAAGTTTAATTTTTTAAATTCTAGTATCCTCTAGTTATAGTTTAAGTTTTATATTACTTAAATAACTTAAATTATTATTAAGACTTATAATATAAACCTATTTCTCTTATTATATTTTAGACTACTTTTATTAACACCTAAATATATTAATAATTTAATATTATATTCTAAATAAAGTAAGTATACTTATTTTCTAGTTACTAAGAGTAACTTAGATAGTTTTATTTATTTTAGAATTTCTAAAGATAAGGTTATTAGGATTATATTTTTAATAATAATAACTTTATAGCTTTTAGGAATAGTAACTAACTTTTTATAACTTATAAATATTAATATTAAATATAATATAAATATAATTAGAATATATAAGAATAAGAAGATAAAAACCTCTTAAAATAAATATAGAGACTTTAATCTTAATAACTTAGAAATACTTCTATTATCTATATAATTTTATCTATATTTATATAATTTTAATTAATAATATAAAAGCTATTATATTAGTATTATAATTAGAATATAATTCAATAAGACTTCTTATATTTATACTACTTTAAATAAAAGCTTTTATTACTTATAAGTATACTTATACTAATAGCTTTTTTTAATAATATTTATATTTAGTTATACTAAATTCTAAATACTTTAAGAGATTAGTAAGATTAATTAATTTAAATAAGCTATTAAAATTAGATTTAATTTATATATTATTTATTAGGTAATAAGTTAGTTACTATTAGAGTAATTTATTATCTTATTAATATAATATAAATATAATCTAATTATAATTAATAAACTAATAATCTTATTAATAAGTATAATATACTCTTTTTTAGAATATATATTTAAAAAACTTATTATAGCTATAAAAAGATAGTAATAATATATAATTTTTAGATTACTTTTTAGCCTTAGAAGTTATTTAACTTCTCTCTAGAAATATATTTTATAAAGTATAATATTCTAATAAATTTACTATTACTAATCTCTTTTTTAAAAGTTAATTAAATAAAAATAATAACTAAAATCTATTTAAATTAGCTATAAATTATAATTAAAACTTAATATATATATATTTAAGAGCTATTTAGAATTTTAGTTTATAATAAGAATATTTATTATACCTAGATTATTAAAATAATAATACTTCTATTATAATAATCCAAAAAGATATTTTTCCTAGAGTATATATAGTATTATAAATACTTAAAAATAAAGCTATATAGATTCTCTATTTATAAAAAAAATAGAGATATATCTTAACTATATATTAATAAATAAGTAAAAACTAATATATTTAAAATATATTCCTACCTTATTATATAGCTACTAAAAATCTAATAAAAACTAGTTTATAGTTTTCTATTTTTTTAATCTATTTAAAAGATATATCTACTTTAGTAAACTATTTTTTTTATATTATTTAAAGTTATTTAAGATAAAAGTAGTAGATAATATAGTTTATTCTATTATAAAATATATCTTAAATATACTACTTATTCTAGTTAGTAATATATTTTAAATATATTTAGATATAATATACTTAAGCTTACTTATTCTTTTTAATATAGTATAATTACTATATTATACTAATTAGATTAGTTTAAGAGTAAACTAAAATATTAGATTTTATAATAATTCTTATAATCTTCTCTATTTATAATAATAATATATAAATATTACTAAAAGTAGTTACTTAATATTATTATAATAGCTTTTATATTACTAGATTAAATAGAAATAAAGCTAAAAAAAGTATATTAGAAATATAATTATAATATAAACTAAGTATATATTATATATAAGATTTAGGTTTTAAATTCTTATAATAGCTTCAGCTAGTTTATTTATATATCTTTTAGGAATCTTATCTAAAATTAATAATAAATAGCTATAAATACTAGTTAAAATTTATATTATAAATAGTAACTTATCTAAGTTTAATAGTATAATAAACTTAAATTTATATTTATAATTAATTAGAATTAGTATATTATTACTATCTAGGTAAAGTTTTTTTAGGATTATATTAGAACTATATTTTTATTATAATCTAAAACGAATAAACTTATAATATTTTAGCTTTTATATTTACTTATTAATAACTATATAATAATATTAGTTTTAAATTAGTTATAATATTAAAAAGTTTTAGCTTAAAGAGTAAAACTATTTAATTTAAGTTTTTAAAAATCTCTAAATTTTTAAAATATTAAATAGCTTTTTAACTAGCTTCTAAAAATATTTTATTCTAAGTTTATATAGAAATATATAATTCTTATAATAAATAATTAGTATATATTTAGAAATTATTTATACTTATATTAAAGTATAATCTAAATATAATCTAAAAATAATCTTAAATATACCTAAGCTATTACCTACTTTAAATAGTAAGTAGCTAAATATCTTTCTTTATATATATTAGCACAGGTATAAGAGTATTCAGGGGCGTAGTATATACGCCTATATAGTATAGGGTTATAGATGGAGATATATTATAATAAAATGTAATAATTTTGAGCATTTATAGGTATTTATTTATATAGATAATTAATAGAGAAGGTATATATTGTAATAATTCTAGTTAATATAGTTAGTAGGTTATATCCTAAAGTAGGGAAAAAAGAGGGGAAAGATAACCTAAAATATAAGCTATAAAGCTCTTAATTACATAAATAGAATTATATAATATTAAGGATTATATAAGCATTTATAAAGTTATAGCTTATAATAAACTAAACACTTTTATATAAGGTTATATATATAAAAATCTATTTATTTATTTTATATAGAATATTTAAGTAAGTAGAATATTATTATATTATTATTATTATTATAATAAGATATTATATATTAATATCCCCCTTTAAGGTATATATAGTTAATTAAAAAGTATATAGCTTACTTACTTAATATATATATATATTATAGGTATAAAAACTTAAAAACCTAGTAAGAAAAATAAGAAAAGTATTCCTATATTATATAATATATTTATAACTAGTTAAAAAACTCTTATAAAATAACCTTATAAGTAAAAATATTAAGAGAAAAACTAGTATATTATTTTAGTAATAATATTATTATTATTGTTATTATTATTATTATTATTATTATTATTATTATTATTATTATTATTATTATTATTATTATTATTATTATCTCTATTATTAGTACTATAAATAATACTTAATAATATAAAAAATATAACTTTACCTAAAGGCTTAGTTAAAATATCAGTAATATTAGATTTAATATTAATATAAAATAACATTATCTTTTTATCTATTAAAGAGTCTCTAGCAAAATAATATCTTATATTAATATACTTAGATTTCTTATAAAATTTAAGATTTTTAGTTAGTTTTTTAGCTACAATATTATCTATAAATATTTTTAGTTTATTTATTAATTTAAATCCTAGATTTTTAAGATTAAAATTATAGGTATTATATAGATAAATAGCTTCCTTAATAGATTTAGTTAAAGCTATATATTTAGCTTTATAAGTAGATAAAGCTACTATTTTTTATTTTATAGAGCTATAAGATATAATATTATATAAACCCTAATAAAATATATAAGCTGAAGTAGATTTCCTATTATCTAGATCTCTAGCCTAATTAGAGTCTAAATAACCTATTAAATCCTAAATTATATTATTATTATAGTTATAATAAATTCCTTTATTAGGATATTTATTTAAATAACCCTATAGATAATCTAAAGTAAAAAAATACTCTTTAGAAGGGTTTATAGTATATCTAGATAAAATATTAACTATAAAAGCTATATTAAATCTAGTTTTTAAAGCTAGATATAGTAAAGCTCTAATTTACTATTAAAATTATAATATTTCTTCCTTAGTTATATAACCTTTATTTATATATATTTTTATATTATTTCTTATAGGTATTATTAATAGGTTTATATTAGTTTTATTATATTTATTTAATATTTTATTTATATATTTCGTTTAATATATAAAAATAGACTTATTTTGCCTATCTATATCAAACTTATAACCTAAAAATATATTAAGCTCCCCTAATAGTTAAATTTTAATATATCGCTTTAAATTATTATATATATAATCACTAATAGTAGTATTATTAACTACTAATAATATATTATCCACATAGCAATATATTATAGCTTTATAGTTATTTTTATTTAATATATATACTACTTTATTATAAGGTAAAATAATAAATCCTAATTTTAATAATATTCCTTTTAAATAGTTATACTATAGTCTAAGACTTTATTTTAAACTATATAAAGCTTTAATAAGTTTATAGTAATATTTATTATTTTTAATTTATAATTATAATTAGGATTAAATTCTAATTTATTAGTAGTTTTATTATAAATAAAACTAGTAAGTATAATAGTATAAATATCTATATCTATATCTATATAAATAAAAGCTATAGTTATATTATATTAGAGTAAAATTTAGCTTTCTTTTATAGTAAAAATTACTATAAATCTATAGCTTTTAGGTTTATAAGTAATAAAAAAAGTTTCTAAATAATTAATACTAATATATTAATTAAAACCTTAAACTACTTATCTTACTTTATATTTATAGATATTATTTATTTTATCTTTTAATTTCATAATATATACCTATCTACTACCTAATAGATAAATATTATCTAATATTTATATAATTTTCTAAATATTAATATCTTCTATTTAACTTATCTCTAATTATATAGCCTAAATCTAATTATCTTTATAAAGAGAATTTAAAACTTATTTAATATTAGAAGGCTTATCTAATATAATAACTAATAAGATATATAAAGTTTTATTATTATTAGTTATAATATTATTATTATTTATTTTATAATCCTTTAAGATAGAGTAGTTTTTTAGAATAAATAATAGTATACTTTTATTAAAAATATTATTTTTAACTATATTATTAACCTATTAGTAGTTTTTTTTAGCTTTATCTATTATAGAGGGGATTTCTATAAAAAACTTAGATTTATTAGTATTTATTTCTCTATTATTAATACTAATAGTTTTCTTATTATTATTATTTATTATATTTATATTAGTATTAGTATTATAACTATTATTATAAGATATAATACTATAATTTTTATTATTAATATTAATATTATTATTATTAATATTATTATTATTTTTATTAATATTAATACTAGTCTTATTACTTAGATTCTTAAGAGTAGAATTTTTAGTAATATTATTATTATTTAAGATAATATTTTTATTACTATAAGAGATAAATTAACTAGATATATCTCTTTATATATTATATTAAGTAGTATTCTATCTATTATTATTAGATATAATATTACTATTAATATTCTTAAAATAGGTATTTATACTTATAAGAAGCTCTTTATAATAAGAAATAAAGGTATTCTCTAAGATTTTAATATTATAAAACTATAAAGCTCTCTTTAGTTATATATCTTAAATTTTATATTTATTAGATCTATAATTAATTATATAACCTTAATATACTTTTATATCTAATTTCTTAATTTTAGAATCTTTATTCTTATAGTAGTATAAGCTACTTTATACCTTAATATTATTTATATTAAGTTTTATTTTATTTTTTAATTTATAAAGCGTTATATAATTAATAGAAGAATACAAAGTCCTATTATATATATAAAAAGTAGTATAAAAAACTTCACTTTATAAGTAGTGTAGTAAACTTAAGTTATATAGTATTATTCTTATTTTATTTACTATAATATATATAGTATACTCTATAAATCTATTAAGTTTATATATATAAGGAGGTTTTATATTATAGATAATCCTATTATTAAGATATATAGTTTTAATACGTTTATTAGAAAATTCTTTACCTCTATTAGTAGAGATTTCTTTTATTCTTTTATTATTATTATTATTATTATTATTTATTTCTATTTAAAATTTAAGAAAAGTATTATTTATAGTTTCTTTAGATTTATTTTTAAGTAATTTTCCCTAGATAAATTAGGTATATTTATCTATAAAGATAATAAATAAATTATATTTATTATAAGTAGTAGGCGTTATAGGCTTATATAAATCTAAAGCTATATAATTTAGATAATTTAGATTTTTATTATAAACCTATAATTTACTCACCTTAGTTATAAATTTGCTTTTAAAACAGGCTTTATAAAGTAGTAATTTATTATTATTTATATTTATATCTGAAATTATATTATCTTTTATTTTTAAAAGACTTTATATATAAATATAACTAAGATATTAGTGCTATAATTAGAGGCTATTATTATTATTATTATTATTTTTATTAGTTATAATATTATATATATAGTTATTATTATTATTAGTAGGAAATTAGAAAAAATATAAGTTATTTTGTTTTACCCCTATAGTAATAATATAATCTTTCTTAATATTATATAAAATAGGTTATTTCTATATAATAGAAGTAATACCTAATAAATCTAACTTAGATTAGCTAAGTAGATTAATACTTAGTTTAGGTATATAATAAATATCTTTTAATATAATTTTATTATTATTAGGATATATAATTAAATCACTTTTTAGTATAAAAGTAAGACTTTTTATTTCTCCTTATTTAATAGGTTTTTTTATTATTTTTTAGTTAACTAAAAGAGTATAGTTTTTAACTATATATATAGTAGCTATAGTATTAATATAAAAATTAACTGTTTTTTTAATTTAGTTAAAACTTCTAACTTTTCCTTATTCCTTAATAATAGATTAGTTAATTAAATAACCTAAAAAAAGGATTATTAGTATTTTTATTTATATAAAGAGATATAGTAGTATAACTTATATTTTCAAAAATAATATCTTTTTCTTCTTTATTAGAAGATAAATCTATTAATTCTATAAAATTAAAATTATTTAAAAATATATAAAGGGTAATATTACTAGTAGTAGTTATATTAACTACTTCTTTCTCTTTTTCTTTTATAATATTATTAGTAAGTTTTTTCTACTAATTAGATACTTTTTTAAGATATAAAAAAACGTAATTTTCTTCAGAATAGTTAGTTTTCTTATAATTTTTATAGTATAGACTTTTCTGATTTTTCTAGGGTTTTTTAGATATTTTAATATCTTTATCCTTCTTTTTATTCTTATTTTTATTATTTTCCTGGTTTTTATTTTATTTTTTATTATATTTAGTACCTTTAGCAATATTATTAACTACTTCTTTACCTCCTTTTCTCTTATATTTATCTAATAATCTAAAATATAAAAAATTAAAGTTATAAGTAGTAGGGTTAGCTTTTAGAAACTAAGTTATAAAGGTTATAAAAAACTTATAAGTTTTATTTAGACTATTAAGTATATAAGCTATAACTACTTAATTAGGTAGTTTTAGCTTATTATAGGATAAATTATCTATTAATTCTTTAATTTTATTAATATATTCTTCTATAGAATTAAAGTTATCTAAAGAAGTACTAAAGAATTCTTTATAAGTTAAAAACTTATTTATAAAACCTATAGGCTTATATAGCTTTTTAAGGTAATTCTAAGCTTTAAAAGTATTTTTATTATCCTTAATTATTCTTAAAAAACTATCTTTATAGAGTAATTATATATAGCTTAAAGCCTTATTACCTTTATTTATATTATTTTTAGATTTAAGTTTAATTAAATTAATAGTTATATCTTTATTTATAAGGAAAGCTTTAATATATATAGCTTATACTTTTTAATTCTTAGAACTTAAAAGCTTACGTATATTAACTTTTAAGTTAGCTATTATTACTTTATAAGAAGCAGTATATAGTTATAAGCTTTATAAAGGTTAAATAATAGTAAAGTTATATAACTAAAGAAATTATTAGATATATAGTATAGTAGTTTATATAGTAACATTATATAATAGCTATAAACTTAGAGGTTTAAAGTTTAACTATTAAAAAAAGTAGTTTTTTCTTTCTCTTTAATTAATATCTTCTTTAGTTAAACTAAAGTCTAACTAAAGAGATAAATATCTTATATAATAAATTAGTTAAGAAGAAATCTATTAAGCTATAAATATAAATTTAAACTAAATTAAAAATAAACTAGAGGATAGTTTAAATAAATAATCTAAAGGATATAAGTTAAATAAAGTAAAAATAAAAAACTATTTACTTAGAGAAGGATTAATAGAAGTATAGTTAATTTATATAGGATTTATTATATAGATTTAAAAAAAGTATATTTTATAGAGCTAAACTACTAATCTAGTTAATATATCTAATTTTATAAAAGTAGTATAGATAGAAAATTATTTAAAAGAGTATTTTTTAGTATATATAGCTTTTATATATAGATAAAGCTTAAGAAGGAGGAAGGGTATAAGTAAAGAAGTAGAAAGAACTAAAGTTATCTCTAAGTTAAGCTTATAACCTATTAGTATAGGTATAAAAGTATTTAGAAGTATAATATATACGCCTATATAGTATAAGGTTATAGATAGAGATATATTATAATAAAATATAATAATTTTAAGTATTTATAAGTATTTATTTATATAGATAATTAATAGAGAAGGTATATATTATAATAATTCTAGTTAATATTATTAGTAAGTTATATCTTAAAGTAAGGAAAAAGGAGGGAAAAGATAACCTGAAATATAAGCTATAAAGCTTTTAATTATATAAGTAGGATTACATAATATTAAGAATTATATAAGTATTTATAAAGTTATAGCTTATAATAAACTAAATACTTTTATATAAGGTTATATATATAAAAATCTATTTGTTTATTTTATATAGAATATTTAAGTAAGTAGAATATTATTATTATATTATTATTATTATAATAAGACGTTATATATTAATAATATATATTATTCTTTTAAAAATACTATTAAATACCTTAAAAGTATTAAATTACTATTTACTAAGTTATTAAGATATTTATCTCTTTAAGAGTAGTAATATTTCTCTATTACTAACTTTATAGAAACTTTAAAATCTAACTAGAATTTATAACTTTTAGTTTTTATAATTAAAAACTTATTTTAAAATAAACTTTAATACTAAAGTAACTTAATATATAGTATTTATAATATACTTCTAAAAAAGTTAAAAATATTTTCTTATTATAGCTTAATATACCTATATAATAGTATTAATTCTAATTAAGCTTTATTAAGAACTTAATTTAAATATATTTCTAGAAATATATATTAAGTCTAAAATATTTTTTTATTAAGTTATATCTTTCTTATCTAAATTTATAATATATATAATACTATTTAGATTTATAACTAAAAAAGTAGAGAAGAATTAGTAAAAAAATACTATTTTAGTAGTAATTAAATATATTATATTTCCTAATAAAGAGAATAATAATAGCTTTTCTATCTCTTTTTATATATTCTTTAAATATAGGTTAAAATAAGATCTAAATATATTTATATTATAACTTAAACTTATTTTAAACTATATTTAAAATATTAACTATATATTATTAGAAAGGTTTTATATTATAAATAAATATATATATATTTATAATTAATTTATTTATTCTTATTTATAATAATAAGTTCTTATTATTTTTTATTTTTAAATATAAACTTAAAAGCTTTTTTTTCTATAAATAAAATATTTTTATTCTAATATTTTAGTTTTAATATTAGTTTTAAGATATCTATATTATTAGTTATTCTAATTATAATATATATATAATTTATACTTAGTACTAAATATATAAGTAGTAATATAATAGCTATTTAGTTATTAATAAAAGATACTATTATAATTATCTTTATATATATATATATATAAAGGAAACTATCTAAAAATTACTAAAGGAATTATTTTAGAACTATATAGGAATATAATTAGATTATAATTTATATTCTACCCTAAATTAAGTATTTTATCTATTAACTTATACTACCTCTATAAAATAAAAAGTATTTTAAACTCTATTTATTAGTATACTTATAGGACCTCTTCTAACGTTAGTAGTATACCTGAAATAGGCTTAAACCTATAGGGCGTCTGTGGGGGGGGGGGGGGGGGTAAGATGAGCTTTTGCGGAGGGGTAAGATGAGCTATACGCCGCTTCAGCAGTCTAGTGTGTGCTTGAAGTGACGTGGGGCAGGCCCCAGCTTTTTTTTGGTGCGCTGCAGTGGTTCCAGACGGGAGCGATGAGGGTGGACGGGAGATGCCATCCAGGACAGGCTCCAGCATTCGCTTGTTAGCGAACCAGAGAGAGCCCGAGGTTAACTTTACTGCAGCGGCTGTGTGGTGTCGGGTTGCTGGATGCACCTTGCGTAAAACAGAGATGCACTCTCGAGTTTCCATCGTCGTGGTTGTTCCTGTCCCATACGGGTGCTTATGTACGAATAGTAGGCACTATCTCAGACTCAAGAACGCGCAACCAATACTGTAAGCAATAGAAATTGATAGCAAGACGCAAGAAACTATTTCCAGCCCAGCCCCTAGATACCCCGTACAATGCTTGGACTGTCGATCGAACCCCCTCATGCCGTTGAGCTTCACAACTGTCAGGTCAGACCGGGAGCTGGCCGGAATGAAATGCTAAGGAGCGTCGGGTTACATGTAGACAGCAGAACGCGCGGAATTCCCATACGGATCGCCGAAACCTGGTTCAGGGTCCGGCTTAGGTAAGGCACCCATCCACCTACGTACCTACGCAGTGCCTCGAAAGCGGTACGTACCTATGAGATAAGCAAATCTCCAGCTTTTAGACGTGCAACCTGAGACATCAAACGCTGCTGCGTATCTCCCTTGTACCTAAGGTACCTATCCTTCACTGGTATGAATGAAGGAACTCTTGGAGAAGAAAGCCAAGACGGACACCTTCTCAACGATACGGAGCCGAAATCATGACTGATGTTGGTGATGCTGCTGTGTCTTTCTTGCCATGTCTATCAAGACAGCCGTTGCCAAGTGGGATGCGGCATCTTTTCTTGGGTCTTGCAAAGTACCCGTTCCGTGTCTTAGGGCAGCCCAGCACCAGCAAGCGCCTACCTAGTGTAGATCTGCTCAATGACTCCAAACAAGCGTTTGACCAACTTTTCAGCCCATCAAACACACAACACACGCCAGCCCAACGCCCACTGGGTCCCCTTTGACACTATTACGCGGCCTCACGGTACTGCATAGTGTTATTCCCACAACCACACGCTTCACTTCACACTCCTTGCAAAACAGCCACAGTCTGGAACACACACATACACCTCTCCTCCTGGTCACCCCTCGTCTCCCGCAAACAACCACCCCCGTCCCGTCTCTTGCTGCCTTGCACAACACAAACATGGGAAAGACGTACATCGTGGAGCACCTCGACCCCGAGCTGGGGCCGTGGTCCGAACTCGAGTACATCGCCATCGCCAAAGAGACCCATGCCGCCGCCGGCACCTTCCTGCTGTCCTCCCTGCCCGCCGCCTTCAAGGCCCCGGAGAAGCTGAGCGACGTCCCGGCTTTCAAGGCCGAGAACCGGGGCGTCGAGGAGCTGTACGCCCACGACAAGTCCCGCGTGTGCCTGCTCGACCCCGCCGCCGCCAGCGACCTGAGCCCCGAGGATGGTGAAAAATTTGACGCCTTTTTGTTTGGCGGCATTCTGGGTATGGAATTTCCTCACGTCCAGCCCTTGAGACGGCGCATACTGAATTGGCCAATTTTCTGACTTCTTTCGCAGGCGATGACCCCCCGAGAGGTAATGCTGATTAAACTCGTTTGTGACATTAGCACCCATTCTGACCCTTGCAGACCGGACCTCCGAGTTGAGGAAGAAGGGATTCGAAGGCAGACGGCTCGGGCCCACTCAAATGACCACCGACACCGCCGTCCGTGTCACCAGAACTGTTGTCGAGGAGAAGAGTGCGCTCCGCCCAGATGCAACTCCCGTCAATCTCAACCAGTTACTGACAGCATGCAGCACCACTGGACAAGATCCCCTATGTCACCTACCCCGAGCTCAAGTTCAGCAAGAATGAGAGCACCGAGATGCCCTTCAAGTACGTGACGGACAAGAACGGCGAGCCCATCATGCCCGAGGTAAGAACACCATCACGCCTTCCAGGGAATGATGATACTAACCCCGGCACAGGGCATGGTTGATCTCATCCGCAAGGACGCCGACAAGGCCATTGATGACCTCTTCTAATTGATACCAAATCCAAAAGCAATTGACTACGATTTACGAGGAGAAGCTCCATTCTTAACAGTCTTTTTGTGAATGCAGCCCAGACCATCAACTTCGATATCGGTTCGACTTGTCGAAGAGCGAATGTGACACCGCCGCAGTGCTGCATACAACCTAACTCACCCGGGTTATTTTAACCACATCCCATCTGCTTGAATCGGCATAGGTGCCGAATCTAAGCCGCCATGAACCCCGCATCAGAGATCGGCCGTCTTTTAACTTTCAGATAGGCGGTTGTCTACATTTTCTAATATTCAACTTCATCATTCATCCCGTCCCCTCGAAAGTTAACAATACCCAGTCAGAATTGGTCCGGTCTGTTCTTCATTGCATTCCGGGAACGCTCCCGCGGGAACAATCCCGATCAAGTTCGCCGCAGCCGCCACTGCTCATATCACGTCTCCAACGAAGGAACTATCCCATACTCCTCCTTATCATCGACTTGCCTTTCCGGGAACCTATCCCACATCGATCTCCAACTCACATCCCTGCAACCCCAGAAAGCTCCCTCATCATCAACGTGCCAAGCACTCGCTCTCCCTCGCTCTCCCTCAACCTCCTCCATCTCATCTCGTGCACTCCCAACCTCTCTCATCGCTCCATGTTCGACCTCACACCTACACCCTCCGCACAATGTCCAATCCTCAATTCACGTTCCGCCAAACAACCTTCACCCACCCCTCCCTCCTCCTGACCCGCCGCAACACAGTCTCCCGCACGACCCTCCACACCCAGCTCGCCCAGCTCCGCGCAAACGGCCAATACGACGCCTTCAAGCTCCAATGGCACCCCATCTACGACGACAACTCCCGCTGGCCCGCGCCCCTCCACCTCTTCTGGGACAGCGACGTCGCCAAATGGATCGAGGGCGCCTGCTACTTCCTCGCCGATGAGTACGACGCCCGCATCGACGCCGCCGTCCGCGAGCTCGTCGCCATGATCCGCGGTGCCCAGCACGACGACGGCTACCTCAACATCCACTTCTCCGTCGTCGCCCCGGGCCAGCGCTGGACCAACATCCGCGACATGCATGAAATGTCGGTGTTCCCGAGAGTCACCCTGAGCTAACAAGCGCCCTGACTTATAAAAAAAACATCAGGTACAACGCTGGACACCTCATCGAAGCAGCCCTCGCGCACCAGCAGTATTACCGTAACGACCTCCTCATGGAGCCCCTCGCAAAGTACATCGCCCACATCCGCGCCCGCTTCGGGCCCGGCGAGGGCCAGACGCGCGCGTACCCGGGCCACCCCGAGATCGAGCTCGCCCTGCTGCGCTTCCACTCCGCCACCGGCAGCCGCGACGCCTGCGACCTCGCGCGCTTCTTCCTCGAGGAGCGCGGCAACCCGCGCGGCCAGGACGGGAAGCACTTCTACGACTGGGAGGCCGCGGTGCGCCGCGACGACGAGCCGCGCTGGAAGCGCCCCAACTCGTGGCCCATGGACCGCTCGTTCTGGTACTGCCAGGCCCACGCGCCAATCCTGCAGCAGGAGACCGTCGAGGGCCACGCCGTGCGTGCCATGTATCTACTCACCGCCGCCGCGGACCTGCTGAACCTCTCCCAGACCGGGGCGCAGCCGGAGCTAGAGCTGGCTGAGGCCGACGCCTGGCTCGCCGCGCTGCGCCGTCTCTGGGCGAACATGGTCGACCGCAAGATGTACCTCACCGGCGGCGTCGGGGCGGTCGCGCAGTGGGAGGGGTTCGGGATCGACTACTTCCTCCCGCAGGCCGCCGACGAGGGCGGCGGGTACGCCGAGACGTGCGCGAGCGTCGGGGTGATGATGCTCGCGGAGCGGCTGCTGCACGCGGACCCGGCGCTGGACGGCCGCTACGGCGACGTGATGGAGCTGTGCCTGTACAACAACGTCATGACGGCCATGAGCGCCGACGGGAAAGCCTTCACGTACGAGAACGCGCTAGCCAGCTGCGAGGCCGCGCGCAGCGAGCGGGAGGACTGGTTCGTGTGCGCGTGCTGCCCGCCGAACGTCACGCGGCTGTTTGGGAGCCTGGGCGGGTACCTGTGGGATTACGGGGAAGGGTTCGTGAATGTGCACCTGTACACAAGCGCGGCGGTCGAGTTCGAGGTGGAGGAGGGCAGGCGGAAGGTGCGGTTCGAGCAGAGGTCGAATTGGCCGTGGGAGGGCAAGGTTGGGTTCCGGCTCGACGGCGCCGAGGGGGCGGACATGACGGTGCGGTTGAGGATCCCGGAGTGGGCCAAGGGGGATTTCATGCTTCTTCCCGCGCCCAAGGTTGGCCAGTCCAAGGTGGAGAGGGGGTACCTCCACCTGGGCCCGGCGTACATGGCCGAGAACCCGGCCTTTGCGATTGTGATTTACGGGTTCGAGCCGCGGTACATCGCGCCGCATCCGTACACGAACCAGCGGACGCTGTCTCTCGCGCGGGGGCCGATTGTGTACTGCGTCGAGGATGCGGATAACGAGTGGGAGGAGAACCACTTCAAGGACGTTGGCATCAAGCGGGGCAGTGCGGTTGAGGAGATTTGGAGAGTTGATAAGATCAGGGGAGAAGAATACTTTGCGCTGAAGACGACTGGTTGGGTTCGTACTCCTGAAGTGGTGATGAGTGGAGAGGAGGGGGAGAAGAGGGATCTTGTGTTTGTGCCGTTCTATTTCAGGTCGAATAGGGGTGGCAGGGGGCAGATGAGGGTTGGGTTGAGAGATGATGGGAGGTGACGAGAAAGCGCGTCGTCAGTTGTGCAGGCCACAGACCGAAGTGGGAGATGAATTTGGCATGGCGGCTTTCTTAAGGCTCTTACGTATATATACCTGTCTGATGGGATGCCACATTGAGATCTCCCAGACAATGGTGACGTCCAGGGGATTTCCCAAATGTGAGATGATGCTAGCCACCACAATGCTGCAAACATTTACTCACTCAAGTTGGAGGCCAAGTCCCGCTTGATAACCATTATGCTCTGCTTCACCCCGTTGCCCTGTGTGTATTACATATTTGTCCCCATCACTCGACCCAGTCTCAACCGCCAGGTGAGAATAACGTACGCCGTCAGCGCTGACAGACTGCGAGGTTCCCGTCAATGCCTATATATATATTGGACAGATCCGCGTAACTCAGTCCATTCACACAAGCAATAGGACGACACGACCCTGCCATGTCTGGCCGGGGCTTACAGCGGTAATGTCAACTATCACCATCGTTCTCAGAGACTTGTCAGAGTAAGCAACCTGGGCCACCTCCATCAATTTCCAAACGACGTCACTTCTGCCCACTACTAGCTGTGTATTCGAAGTATTCAAATTTGCATAGGTACTATCCGCAACGGCTCAACTCATCTTTTGCAAATGGTTCCGTAGTCTCCCAGGAGCGAAGTCGAGGCGACGCGTTCCGAATCTTTTGAACAGCTGGGCCAACATTGCAGAGAAGTTGGGATCTGGATTTCAGCGCTTTTTAACGCTGCCCGCCGACTTGAATCTGGAAATTTGAGTGAGAAGAGATACCGAAACCGCATCGTCTCATATCTGCTCCCTAGATGGTATATTAACCAAGCTCGTGCAACTCTTCAGCCATCCAAGCAACAATGTCGTTTTCTTGTCCTTGATATCCGAAATTACCTTGGTAATTGTCAACATGCTGATTCTCTTGAATCCGTCCATGCCGGTCATTTTTGTCAATCTCTGTCAATTTTCGCGCCGCGTCATTTCTGAACAGTTCTCCTTGTGTATTCGACGAATTCATGTGGCGTAGCCCTTACTCGTTCCTGCCAGGAGGTCTCGGCGGAGTTTGTCGCAGCAGATGAGGCTAACGTTCTCTAAGCCCTGCAACTCTCCTGATTATCAATTCCTCAACATTCAAGGAAACAAGCATTTCAGGTCTGAGCTCAGTTCTTTTAAGGCGGTTCATAGTCCTGCAGGCTCAACGGCAACTCTGCCCAATCAAAATCTCTTGGTGTGAGTGAGACGAGCATCTGTTTTTTGCATTCCATCCCTGTTTGCTTATGCATGTATGCGTGGAATGCGTGGAATGCTCTTTGAAGCGGCTCCTATATATTTTTCAAGCTTCTGCAGTCTCTCTGTGAAACGACAAAGGCAATAGATGGGTCGCCTCCAGTATTGGTTGGACAGCTCCAAAAACTGACCTATGAGAGGTGCATGAATGCCTGGAAGCAAGCGGTCCCTGACTGTTGAAGCACGAATTTGGTCCTGAAATCATGCTTCATGTCGGGATTTCTGTCGCTATGCAAGTATTACATGTGTATAGATGTACATAGGCGCGGTTCCCCGTCTTACGCAAGTTGAAACCCGAAATACTTATGTACAAGAAAGTACGCCAAGCCTCCCATCTTCTCGGTACCTTCATAAGATCTTCTCTGGTTGATAGCATGCGGAGGCCACATGATATCCAACGTCCGCATGCTTGACATTCTCCCATCTGCATATGCAAGGTCCTTTAAAGAAACGTGGGATCTCGTTGGTTATGCCAGATGCCTGCTCCCGAGAAGCTAAAAAGCCCTTGCATAAACACCATGCTGCCGAGTGGCGCAGATGATCCTCCGAATCCACCCACGTTGGAAAAGTCCGACCCGAACCACACATGGACTTTCTTTTCCAGGCCGATACTTATGGATACCCAGCCAGCTTGTCCCTGGTATCCTCAGTGTCACCTTCGTCACCCTCTGTCCTCTCGTCTTTCATCTTTCCTGACGACCTCAGCCACCCTTCTTCCCGAGCTCCTGTCTGATTGTGCTATCTATAGGCCTCATTTTCAGCCATATCCCTCCGCACCAAGTCGCGCAAGTATTTTGACGAATCGATACTGAACTGTACATCCCTCGCCTCTTCCAGCCTATCGATCCCACGCAGCACGTCTTCCAGCTCGATCTGGTACCGCAGGACATGACACGCGGCACTCTCACTCCACTCATTATCCCGCGCCTCCAAGTACTCGGCGGCACGGATGGCCTCCTTTAAGCACTCCACCCCGGCCTCTGCATCCCCGAGCTTGACCGCCAGCTTTGACGCGATGTACTTGACCCAAGCATACCGCTCCAGCGACTTGCTCTTCCACTGGCCCATCGGCCCCTCGTCCGCAGCATGTAGCCTGTCCAGGTGCCTGCCGCACAGCTCCCGGAAGCCGTCCCACTCAGCGTCGAGGAACGCCGTCGCGACGACCTGGTTGTGCTCGACGGTGATGACCTCGTCCGCCGCCGGCCCGAACTGCGTGATGGCGTCCGTCAGGACCCCGTTGTAGCACTCGATCGTGTGCCGGTGCGCGGGGCCTTGCTCGCCGCACCGCACGTCCACGCCGTCGCGGTGGTCGAGCTCGCTCTTGCGCCCGAGGACGTGCCCGTAGTAGTTGAGGCAGTGTTCGTGCATCCGCCCGATGCCCCAGAAGAGCTCCTTCTCCGAGGCGCCCGCCATGATCTGCTGCATCAGCCTGGCCAGCCGCGTGATGGGCTCGCCCTCTCTGTTGTTGATGCAGAGCAGCCGGTAGAAGTGCACGAGGTACGGGGACAGGATGTCGAAGCTGGGGATGAGGTGGGGCGCGTCCAGGACGATGGTGCGGAACATCTCGATGGGGTCGTGCGTGATCACGTCCTCGAGGAGCAGGAACGCGCGCCGTAGTACCGCCCCGCGCTGGCGGCTTAGAGCGGCAGGCAGCCGGTTGAAGAGCTCGAACATGTCCAGGAGGTGGATGGCCGGGGAGGGCAGGAAGTCGAAGCGCAGATGGAGGTCCCATCCGGCATGGTTTCTGGAGCTGCCCTGGATGAGGTCGTTGAGGTTGACGAATAGCTCTTGCGTACGTCGGTCAGTCAGATTCGCGTGCGCCATGGTTTTTACAAGGGCTGGAGGAGGGCGGCCGGTCCTCGACAGGTGTTGAGCCGGGGTTCTGCTGCTGCTGCTGACGCCTCTTCGGGACGGTCGCTTGCAAGTCTTCCCAGGAGGCATTTCTACGGGTTGGCCTTCATATTGGTCGTTCCGGAGCCCCTGTGTGTTGTACTTCCTAAAATTCCATTTGAGAAACTGTCTCTTGAACATTCTCTCTCTGAGGATAGCCCAAGATCATCAGCGAACTAGGTCATCCTTCAATTTCGCATCGGGACTGGTGCTTACGTAGCGGAGAAGGAGTGCTCTTCATACATGATTCGCTTGATCTCCTTCAACGGAAGATTCCTCTCGAGATACAGGTGCCGAATCGCCTCCTTCTTCTCCTCCCAATCTTCCTGCGACTGCGGATGCACAACATCATTCTTCGTCACAAGCACCAAAGGCCTCCCCGAATCAATTGCAGAGGCGGCCCTCGCCGAAGAAGGATCCGAATCCATTCCTGAGAAGCAAGTCCTGGTTTCCGTATCACCCATGTGACGAGCCTGAGGCGCCGTCGCGAATTATTCGCGACGACGAGTTCACATGGACTGATGTATCGAGAGTCGCGAGTTGCGCGCCGGGAGTTGTGGCGGGTCTCCGGGTGGGAAGTTGGTAGCCGCCATGGGCCATGGCAGGGAAAATGCTAATACCCCGCTGAAGAAGGGGGACGGCACGGGTGGCACCCAGCATAAATGCTCTTTTTCAGCCCTGTCAACGGCCGCGATGGATAGGGAATAGCCTGCCCGGGCTGTCCCTTTTAGCGTTCAATGCCAAGCCTGTCATTAACAAATGTAGCAACCTTCTCGTTCTGCAACCTTCTTGCTGTGGTCTTCATTGGGCGCGGTTCACGCACTTCAGAGTTGCCTGCCTTTGTGTTACCCCAGAAAGCATATGTCCAGACCACACTCTCCCTCCCTCCCGGCCGTCAGCCTTCTGGGTTATTGGTAGCCGCCTCATCGTGTACTTAGTACATAAGATGTAGCGGTGTACCGAAGCGTGCATTGTTGCTAGGCCGCTTGAACACCACACGGCGCTGCGTGAGGTAGCATCTGAAGAGGGCCGTTGGATGGTGGTTGGCAGCTCGTGCCTGTCCTTCCAATCCGAGCTTAGCAGGAATTTCTAGCGTACGGCAAGTGTAATGAGGTGGCAAGGCACCTTGTTGTAGAAGATGAGAACGGGTAAACACCCGGGCCGTCTTCAAGAATAATGAGTGGTGTTTATCGTTTAAATCGCTCGGTATGACCGAGGAATTAGCTTCACGGCCTTCAATGGCTGATGTCGTTGCGGCAAGGAATGGCAGCGACCTCTAGCGGGCTGGGGCTTCGAAACAAGGCAATTGTCTGCGGGTCTCCACTGAATCCAGAGAGTTCTCGAAAAGTTCCAGAGGCGCAAACCGGATAAGGTACTGCGTTCCGACCGCGGAGCCGATCAGGCATAAAGTTCCGGGAGCCGGTGCCAGCTCCGAACATTGCTGGTCATGCCCCGTGGCCCCCGAGTCCGCCTCCCCGTATGACCCACATGGGCGCCGTGTGCTCCGTTTCAGCACTGTGACCCTCCCCGAGTGTGCTAAATATGCCCCTAACGGCCCACTGACATGCTACAAACCAAGGGTGATCAGCACGCACGGTGCGCCATCTGCAACTGCCAAGCACGATTGCCTCAGTCGCTTCGCGTGAGATCAATGATGAGGGGAAGTTTAACCTGGAGACGTGTGCCATTTTGTTTCTTGGCTGATCCACGTAAGCTGCTGTTTCTTCAAAAGAGGAGAGGGCTGACATGACTGTGTAACTTGGTTGAGACTGTTGAGTGGAATGACACAACAGCTTAGGTGAGATTGTTTCTCCCCCACGTCCCGAAGGATGGTATATATATGATGGAAGGTTACGAAGACCTGCTTCTCAGACGGTAACTCTCAAACCATCCAGAAAAACCATAATTGAACTACCACCTTCTCAAACCAGACGGGCGCTACTCATCCTTCCAAAACGAACAAATCCGCCAAAATGTCAAACGTCAAGACAATCCCCACAAGCGAATACGACGCCGTCGTCAAGGTCGTCCAAGACTTCTACATCGGCGGCTGCGCCAAGGGCGACAGCGCCCTCCTCGCCCAGGGCTTCCACAAGGACGCCACAATGTACGGCCACATGGCGGATGGCGCCCTGCTCGGCGGCCCCATCCAGAACCTCTACGACTTCATCGGCAGTGCCGGAGCGGCCCCCCAGATGAAGGCGCGGTGCGACATTCTGGCGATTACACCGACGACAGCTGTGGTGAGGGTGGACATGGAGAAGGACGCGTCGGGAAACAGCTACACGGATTTTCACTCCTTGTTGAAGTTTGACGGGGAGTGGAAGATTATTTCAAAGGTTTTCCACACTTATGCTTCTTGAAAGGCCAACGGGTTGAAGTCAGATGATGCATAGGCTCAAGGAGGCTCAGGCTCAAATGAGCTTTAGCAGTATTAATTGGATGGGAATGAAAGCATAATGATATTTTGATTACTGCCCTCACTTGACCACCATGGCCGATGTGCGAATAGCCTTTCTCCTTAATGTCAGGTTCACGGAGAGCGATGAAGTTGATAAGTTGTGTCGATTGCGTATTTATTCGATATTTTCGGATCCGTTTTTGAACTCCTCTCTCTTTCAAACAATAGAGCGCAACAGTGTCTGTTTCTGCCAACATCACAAGCTCTAACTTGGTACGGAGGAGTGATTATTTGTGAGGGGAATCTCTATGATGGAGAAGGCTGAGCATAAAAGTACTCAGAAATACAAATACACAGAACCGGCTTGGACTGATTCGAAAGCATAAACTGAGAGAGATGGGTAACAACAGCATGTATCAATGATGAGCCCAACTAAAAGGCAATTTGAACGAGGGCCTTTTGTACGGGGCACCAATCAACGACCGTCATGAGACCTGGATTATCGCCATGTGGAACAGTCCGCAGCCGAAGCCGGTCATTGGGCTGTCGGACAGGTTGCAAGTGAACCTCACCGAATTCATAGTTAAATAGTGCCATCACAGATTTCCAATTCCCCTAGAAACCTCGTTCTTGCGCCAGGCTTCAAGTGTCTACCCTTAAGCACCCTCAACTCATTCTGCACGGCATGTAGCTGCTACTTGCATTGCAGTATATAAGCCCGTCGGTCTTCCAATATGAATACTCAGCACAAATCTGATTCGTCTCTCCTTCGATTCTCTGTGCCTTTGAACTTGGCACCAGACTCCGACTGGCAGCTGCCTGTACTATTTGTTATTGAACCATGTTACGGCCGAGACTCGGGGCCATCATTCGGGAGTATTGGTATCAATCATCATCGAAGAGGTATTCATTCGGTGTATCACGAAGGCTACACCGATAGAAGAGCTCTCACGTCGTACACATAATAGAAAACCTGTGTCCGACAAGGTTATCACTGCTCCTTGACGAGAGCCACTGGGCCATTGCGGTCGTACTTGAGCCAAGCACGAGGGACAAGATGCCACAATACAACTTTATTATTCTTGCCCTTCAGTCAGCCATACACATCACGTATCGTGGATCCTCTCGGTGATAGATGTACACCTTACAGAAGGAGCCTTGTGACAGTCACCGTTGACGAATAAAACAGTGTTAACGGTGCACCTTGCATAACTTAACTTCTTCAACCAATGTCTAGAAATCGTCGACCAAGGGCTAGAAAGCGAGAATCTACGAGTCTTTGACGTACTGTGCGGAGATGAGTTCGTTATACGCAGTAATCCAGTACCCCTACTCCCGAAACTGCATTCGTAGGCAAGTACCTATCTTTGAAAGAGAATAATCCATGGTTCCGAAGAGGAGATAAAGACAGACAGGGGCCAGTCACCTCAGACGACAACCTCTCAAGATACATTCCTTACCTAATGACTCATATTCCCATCAATTCGAGACGATGAACTCGTCAAGAAGATTTGTCGCTGTCGAACAGAAGACGGCCTGGCCTCATTTATATCACCAATTCCACCAGCCCCATTCTCAGATGTAACTCGCAAATACATATATTTCAAGACAAACCATGACAACGAGCCTTTGGAGAACGCAGCCAAAAGACAGTCAGTCATCCATGGTGTCGGTTTCGCCATTTTCTCAACTACAGCGGCGTTGGGGATATCTTAATATAGGTACTACGTGGTCACCTTCCCCGCAAATCTTCCGAAGAATTGTATCGGTCTTGCGTATACAGTGGAATACCGTGGTAGAAGGGAGAAAAGATCCTAGATGAGAAGCATCCCACCGACATGTTGCTGCAGACAAGTGTCTGAGAGAGAAGCCGGGATATCGGGGAAATCCATACGTCGAACTCAAATTCACCAGTCGATCACATTTGTGTGTTGGAGATTGGGATCACACTGCTACCGTTGGGTCTCTTTTGTACACACTGGGTCATGTAGCTAGATACCAAGTACATGGCACCGTGTTCAGGATCAACGAATCTTGTCTTGACATTTCACAGCCATAATCATGCTAGTACATAAGCCCTGCAAATCAACAGGCCCAACATCCTTTCCGGGAGCCACATCGGAGTTGACTCTAGATCAAGTTGGGAAACACCACTTCACCAACATGCCTCTGAGTTAGGTACTCCAAGTCACTCGAATCTTTCTAGCTTTACAGTCACGACGCCTGAGACTATCAAAGGTGTGGCCAATGGCGGGTATTGTCATTCGTGGACAATTACTAGCTAGTGTACAGTATTCGCCAGACATCTCATCTGGCAGGCGATGCAAGTCGCACCGCATTCTCAATGCATTCAAAGTCCCCCTTCCTATATGCGTCCGTTTCCCCTTCATTTCCGTTGATTTACGGTCATTCCCCGACGATGCAAATGCTGTACCGGACCCATGATGCTATGCCGTTATGAGAGAATAAAAGTGGAAAAGTCGCCGTACCTGTCCCCGGCCGCTCCTTTCTCCCATGTTCCGTGAATAATAAACCGAGTTCGTTTCTCCGCCTCGAGTGTTGGGCGTTTTGTAGACAAAAGAAAAGGGGGCTCATCTCCCCTCCTGAATCCAGCCAAATGAAGTTGGATATGTACAATGAGCCGCGTGTGTGGTGCGGACTAGTTGTCGTGTCTGAAGGTGCACTTGTCGCCTCTGGCACATTTGCCCTGCTGCCAGAAGCTGCAAGGCTTGGTTCCGATCAGGGCGCGGTTGACCGGTCGATGAGGGGGGAGCGTGGCCCCGCCTGGGGCGTTGCCTTTGCGATTCTTACCCTGCTTGCCCCTGCCACCTTCCCGATCGCGGTTCCGATCTCTGTCGCGTCCACGATGTTCCTCAGATTCGTCCCGGCTGTCCCGGTCGCTGTAGTCGATCAACTTCCGTCCGTAGGTTGGTTTGTTATACGAAGGCTCCGGGGTGTGATCGACAGGGGGCTCGGGAGCTGGGGGCGGCTGTTGTTGCTGAGGCTGTTGTTGTTGCTGCTGCATCTGCGCGAGCATCATCAACTGCTGGTAGCCCTGGTCCTGAGGGTTGAGACCGAAGGCACCGGCCTGAGGTGCGCTCTGGGCAGGCTGCTGACCCATTTGAGAGAGGAGTGCTTGGAGCTGGGCATCGCCTACTTGCGGCATTGGCGCTGCTGGGGCCGGCGCGGATTGAGCGGGCTGCTGAGGCTGGCCACCTGGCATGGATTGCATCAGAGCCATGTACTGGGCGTACTGTTGCTGTTGCTGGTAGTAGGCTGCCCACGCGTCCTGGTTGTCCTGGCCCTGGGGCGCTGTCTGCTGTGTGTTTGCTCTCGCCTCTGCATCTGCCCGAATTCGTTCTTCGGTATCCCTCTTCGCCTTGGCCACTGCATCTTTCTGGAATCCAGCCCACCATTCCCTGACTCTCTCTTGGTCATGAGCCAGCCAGTCAGGCGGGTTGGTTGCAGGATAAGGCAGTCCTCGCAATTTCTCAACGACCTCTTCGATGCTGTTCGCAGCCGCCTGGATACTTGGGTCAGGGTAATCGTAGCGTCGCTGCGTCTGAGGTGCTGCCGCATTGTAGGGGTTATTGTCCCTCCAGTCCTTCAACTTGTCGGATATCAGAATGCCGTGAACCTTGTCGTCAAAGGGTATCGAAGGGACAGGCTGCATATCGGCTGCAGATGGAATGATCGGCTGAGCAGGGGGCTCTCCAGGTGGAGTCATGTTGTATGGCTCGGGAGTAACAGCAGGTGCAACAGGTTTGAGGTTGCCCAGAATGGAGTTCAACTTGGTGGCGGGGTCGTCCTTGGCTTCGAGACGCTTCCGAGCATAATATACCGCAGCTTCCCAACCAAATTGCTGAGTCTCCTTCCATCGCTTCTGAATCTCTTCAAACTTCGCTTCACCCTGGGGAAGCTGCACGATCTTGGCGTCGACATTGGGAACTTCTGGCTCTGGGGGCGGCGACTTAGGCGTGGGAGGAATATCCGAAACGTCCGTGTAGATAACCATGAGTTCCCTATTCTCTCGATCCGCGATCGCCTTCTGCTCATCGGTGTGGAAAGTCTTACTACCACCTCGCGTGACAAAAGACTTGTCGCGGTATTCTTGGGCTATGCGGGACACGTCGGCTAGGATAGGCGGCACATAAGGCTGATAAGGCAGCTCGTCCTCGTCGTCTTCGTCTTCGTTGAAATTGGCACGCTGTTTGAGCATCATTCCCTCAGAGCGATCATCCGCCGCGTCCTTCGTCATGTTGTCTTCATCCTCCGCCGCCTCTTTGTGGAAGACGCGAACTTGAACCAACTCCGATTCGGGCTTCCAGGTAACCCGCAATTTGCGGCGAGCCTCCTTCCTGAGTCGCTTGGCTTTCTCCTCGGGGGTTTCGGGGTTGTCTCTCTTGTTGGCGTCTTTCGCTTGCGTTGCCTGGTTCTCTGCCTTGGGAGTGTTGATCGAATCAAGGAGAGACGCAATGCTGGAGAGCGAGGAGCCGGAGGCTGCAGTTGGTTTCGGAGCGGTTGCCTTGAGCTCGGGCTTCGGCGGAGCTGGTGCTGGCTTCTTGTCGACGTCCATTGGTGTAGCAGAGGACGAGGCGTCAGGCTTTGGGGCCTCCGGTTTCGTTGGCTCCTTGGTGATTGGCTTGGGGGGTCGAATCTTGCCTGCAAGGAGAGTTGAGGACGCGGGACGAGGCTTCGCAGCAAATTTTGACTGAAGAGAACCAGCCGTCGCTGGCTTAGCACCCGTCTTGTTGGCCAAGGTAGTGTTCGACGATTCCACGGCCATCTTCTTAACAGTTCGGGTGTCGCTGTCATCGTCGCGGGCCCTCTTGGCGGGGGAGCCTTCGACAGCCTTCATTGCCGGCTTGGTGGCTTTGCTGACTGGAGGGGCCGATGACGTCTTCTTTGCCTCGACACCATTGCTTGTCTCTGTGTCTTTCTTGATCCTCGAGGCAATCGTTCGCACAAGCTCCTTGACCTCGTCGTCGCCCTTGTCTGCAAGGCGCTTCCGAACATTTTCGAACTTCACATCCTTCGATACTTTTTCAGACATGCTGATGTTGGACATGAAGCGAAGAAGTGCCTTGGGGAGGGGACCATTGAAGTCGGCGGCCTTGATGCAGCCAATCAACATGTTGACCAAACTCAAAATACCTTTTTGGTGACCGCCCAAATTTTCCAACACCGCTTCGTCGCCATGCTTGGCAGCCGCCTCGCAAACCCTGGTGAAAATTTCCTTCTTCAGGTCCGTCTTTCGGGTCCACTCGGCAACGACAGCTGCCGGCTGGCCCTCCTTGATGGCCTGATCGACCTCCTGCTTTGCTCGGTTCATCTCACCTCTAATCTTGATTAAAAATTCTCCCAGTGCCTGCACAGCGCTGGCGATGAGCACATTCGTTCTTGTGGCGGTAGGATCAATGTAGACAATGCCCAAGATGTCCCAGACGGCGCCCTCTACTGGGTCTGCCGGGCGTGTTTCAGGACGGATTGGTTTCTTCCGCTCTTCCTCCTCCTCTTTTCGAGCCTTTCTCTGAGCTTTGGACTTGACAGCCTCATCAGCTTTGAGCTGCTCTTGGAAGGTGAACGGATAGTCGGCGTATTTCGGACGGCGGTTACCCAGTTGCTTCATCTCACGGTTGTACTGATCAAGCAGCGCTCTAGCCTCAAGCTCTCGCTCCTCGGGCTTCGCGGGAAGAATCCCGGACGGCCGGTACCGGTCTGTGAACTTGCCCTGGATTTCACATGGAAGTTCTGAAGCCAGCTCTGGGATGATGCGTTTCCCACTGCTTGACGGTAGAGCAACAAGAGGCGCGAGTCTATCGTAGCTCTTGGGGGGTAATAACTTTACCGTTCCAGATGAGACAAGGAATGGCGCTCCTGGGATTGCCGGGAAATTCTTCTTTGCCGCGGCACTGCGCTTCTTGAACTGACTCACTGCAGCAAGCTCCTCGTCGGTACTTGAAGGAAAAACCAAGGTCTCGCCATCGTCACCTTTTCTCGCCGAATCATTTGGGGAGTCCGCTTGCTCCGGTTCCTCCTTCTTAGTCACACGTTTGCGTTTCTTTGCGGGCAGCTGGTCGGGGGGCGTTGCGGAATCAACTGGTGGTGTACCAGGGGGGATGATAGGCGCCGCAGCAATAGGCTGGTGCTGTTGCTGCAAGGTGGGTTGTTGATACGTCGGTTGCTGATACTGGAACTGCGGCTGCAGTTGCTGCTGCTGCTGCAGTTGCAATTGCTGAGCCTGAGGATGAGGTTGAATAGCTCGAACCGGGCCCGGGACCGCCTTTGCCTGCTGGACAGGCTGCGGAGGCGGCTGAGACACAGGCTGCGGCGTGTGCTGGTTTGCGCGTGCCTGTTCAACCTTCTGCTTCGGCGCAACAGACTGAAAGGTTGGGGCCACATTGGGCTGGGCGTATTGCGATTGTTGAGGCACAAGCTTGGGTTGTTGATAAGGAGGTGCTTGATTAGCCTGGAAGGGAGGCGGAGTCGGATTGGAAAATGACTGGTTCGGCTGGTGCGTATGTTGAGCTTGGAAGGAGTGCGGTGACTGTGAGTAGACTCTGTCGGGCTGTGCCTGATGCTGCCGGGGCGACTGTCCATAGCCCTGAGGAGCGGGAGAATATGACTGAGGAATAGAGTCAAATCGCGGTTGTGGTTGTGATTGTTGCTGTGGTATTTGCGCAGAGCTTTGGTGGCCATGCTGAGGCATGAGCTGGGACTCGTTGTATTGAGGCACATTGCCGTTGACACTACCGTTGAACAACTGGCTGTTCTGGCCATTGTACTGGAATTGCTGATTCGCAAAGTCAGGCGCGTGGTCGTGGTTCATGTTATCCAAGTTTCCACCGAAGTCAGCCTTTCCTTGCTGGCCATACATGTCTTGGGGGAAATCATGAAGACCAGCCAGAGGATCATCTTCGCCTGAATCAGCATATGAAGGGTCCAAGCCAAAGTGGTTATGGCCATTATGGAAGTTGCCCTGATTCAAAGCGGACATTCCATTATGGTCACTCGCTACAGAAGCGTGGGCTTGATGAGGCGACGATCCAAAGGGATTGTTCTGAGCACCATTGCCTTGAGGTGCAAGATGGGAGAAGGCATTTTGGTCATGGATCTGCTGGGTCCAGTCTTGAGCACCACCGAATTGATTTGATCCATTGGAGAACCCAAAGGAGCCCGGCCAGATATTATTATTATGGCTCTGGGCAGAACCTGCCTGGCCGTTGGTCTGCCAGTTCTGCATCGTGTCGGGCTTCAGAAGCCTGATCTTGTCGACTGGCAGACTGAATATGCACGTGATGGATATGGAAAGAACTGCCAAATCCTCACGAGTTCATTGGGCGGAGATGAAGTACACTGCACAGCTACGGCCAATTAGCATTTGTTCCTTCGATAGCCGGATCGCTGGCATGCAGGCTGGGTGGCCGAGCGTCGGATTTTATCAGACGAAGAGGCAGTGAAAAGCCACCTTGATTGGGTCAAACAGGGATGTAGGAAGAAGGTGGGGTGGGGATAAAAATGTTTGAGCAGAGTTAAGCCGTGTTTGAGAAGGCGGTTGGCCAGGAGGTACTCTCCCGGTCAAATTGGCTGGCAAGGCACCTGTTGTGGGGAACAATTGGACCAGACGGCTAATTGCCGGCCGGAGACTTGCAGCTTACCTTGGTGACAGCGAAGGATGGAAAGAGCGGCTAAGCCGAAAGCGGCGGTCCAGCAGGGATGATGGTGTGGTGCTGCGCGCGCCGAACAGGACCAATTTCTGATGGGGGTGGGAATGACGATGGTGTTTCTGTGTGTCGTGTGGATGAACTGTAAAACCAGTCAGCGATCAGGAACCGGAGTGCAACGGTCTGCGATGTATGGCGATGCGTGATGTGTGAAGAGCTGGATCTGGCTTGAAAGCTGTTGATGAACCACTTGGCTCCGACCCAAGGTGCAGTGAAAGCCCCTAGTTGGCCAAGTTGACCAACAGCCTAGGAGGCATTCGCGAATGGATGCCAAGGTCGACTTTTGCACATTAGAGACACCAACAACGTGATCTTTCCCCCTCTTGCGAGGATTGAAGAACGCGAGTGGCCTTGCGTGCTCTGACGGATTGGATGACGGGCTTCGAGGTTTTCAGCTGCTGGATGAAAAAACCGAAGGAGCCGTGTTGATTGTTATCATTGACAATCCGGCGAGGTATGGCTTCTTGTCTCCCAGTCGACGGATGAATGGCGAGTTGAGGTGGTCTTCAGTGTTGGGTGGTCCCTTGTTTGCAGTGGGCTTGATCCTGCCGACCGTTCGCTGTGGTGGTGGTGGTGGAGGTCAAGGCCAGATTGAGGTGCGCTGAACAAGTCAGAGAGTCCCCTGGAGGAGACCCGCCCCCTGCATCCAACCCAGCAGGCTGAGCTGAAGACCAAGACCAAGCCCAAGCCTAGGTCCCGGTCCAGGACCAAGGCCGCGCAACAGAAAGTGACCGGTGAAGTCGGAAGTCCAGTCTGCAGAACATGCTGTGGAAGTGAGTGGGTTGATTGATTGATGCGAAGGCGAAGATTGACGGTCTGCAGCAGCATCGACAGTTTTCCGTAGAACTGCTTCGCGCGGGTTGCCCGTTTTTGCTTGCCTTGCCTTCTCTCAATGTTCCCCTCTGCACGATCCCAGCCGCCCTCCATCGCGCCGCGAAACAAGGTATTCTGCTTTGCAGAACATTTTAAACAGGAGGGTTACTCGCGTGTCCTTGTCCACATTTCCACGCGCGCCGTGTCTGCGTCTGTCTCCCTTTGATGCGATCCGACTTTGCAAATTCATCGCTGCAAAGAGTTCGGTGCGGGATGAGTTGGAATGCCATGGGTTTATCATGATTTTCACTCATACAAACATTGCCATGTCTGCGTGTCCAGAGGTACGGAGGATGGCGATGACGATTGATGGAAGTGCGCTGATCATGATGGCGGTGGTGGGAGAAGAGGTGATGCGTGTTGGGAGGGAGGGTGATCTCGGGGGCAAGTGATTGTTTGGGGCAGTTGGGGGGAGCGTAAGTTTGGCTTGGGGGGAAGGTTTACCATACCCTGCAGTTCGTATGTATGCCTCTCTCTCTTTCTCTCCCTCGCGAATGTCCCGCCTTTTGGTTCCTGATCCTGAGAAGAGCTGGCCTCGCGACCTTAACGTGGTTCGCGGTATGACTTGATGGCGATCGCGCAGATTACAACATGTTGATAATTGCCCGACAGTAGGGCGAGCGAACTGTCTACCAGAAAGAATGGACAAGATGGAACGATCGCGGAAGATCTGGAAGACGACAATCAATCAGGCAAGCTAGATGCCTATTTTCGCGTTCAAAAGTATCGCGAGACGAGGATTCCGGGTCGGTCAGTGTCGCTGATGTGGTTCTGACGCGTTATCCTGTCGCTTCTGTCCGTAGAAAGGGGTGGTTTTTTTGATGGTGAAGGAGGAGAAGCGGGATGAGTTGTCGCTGGGGAGGAAAAGTTGGTTCTTGTTTCGCTGTGGCCTGTCCAAAGGGAGGCGTAACAAGTCACTTTGCGGCCGTAATTTTGAGGCATGAATTTCATGGATGGGTCCAAGCTGGGAAGGAGCCACAGGCCACGGGCATGACTTGCCTTGGCTGTGACTGGGCAGGGCCCCTCGTGCCTTCCCGCTTACGGCGCGCAGAAAATGAGCCAGTGGCTCACACAAAGCCCAGGATAGGGCCGGAGGCAGGTGCGGCAGGCGCAGGCCGCTGAGACTTGCCCCAATTCAGACACATTGGGAACCTGTGGAAGGTTGGGTACTTCTGAATGAAGGACAATCACGACAAACACGGTGGACACTTATTCAAATGGCATCTACTTTGACTGTACTGTGTTATTTGTTGAGATCTGGGCTAAAGTCTTTTTTGCTCTGGAGTCTGTACAATTCGTGACGCAACGAATGCCACATATCGCGGTGGCACGCTGTGCGGAAAGAGCACCTGCCTTCATGTATCCGTCCGTATGTACGGAGTACATGACTGCGAATACCTTGCCGCTGGAGTCGGACAGGTCATTTGGGTCGAGCCAGGGCCATTCCAGCCCCTCCAATGCGCTCCCGCGTGTCGCGGTCCAAGACGCATCCCAGTCCCGTTGGGCTCACCGCTTTTCGGAAGACGGAGGTTCAGTAATGCCGAGCCATGACATCGTCCAGTCCAGGTTGCTGTAAGGTACCCACCCCAGCACAGAGCACTTCACCTCACTGGCCAGCGGAAGCATCCAGGAAATGTGGCTCGACGGCTTTTGAGGACACCGATGCTGGAGCCGTGTACGTACCTACAGCATCACAAAGCGCAAGCACCTCGTCAACTTCCAGCTCGATCGCAACAACCGATTACAGTACAATCGATTGAGGCCGTAGCGCAACTCCTGCCATAGCTACTATTCGTCTTGGCATTGGCTTTATGCGACCTGTCCACTCGCAGCCCCAAGAGATACCAGCTCCTCCAAGCTAGCTAGAGCTGTGAAGCTACCCCCACCATCACCATCGCCATGGCAGCGAAGGGCCACTCGCTGCGCGATCGCCAGATCTGTATGTCGCATGCCCATTTCCTCACGACCTTCTTTGTGAGTTGTATGCTGATTTCTATTGTGTTGTAGCGGCGCTCAAGAAGCTCCTCAGCTTGAACGACAACATCAACGAGAATGAAGCCGAAACTGCCCAGACCAACGGCGGCGCACTTGGTCCCGCTGGTACCATCATAACCTCCGATGGCGATCCCCTTTGGAAGGTTCTCGTATTTGACGACCTCGGCCGAGATGTCATCAGCAGCGTCCTCCGTGTTAGCGACCTACGGGCGCTGGGTATCACCATGCACATGTATGGCAAGCTGTCGTCGCCGCGCCCCGCCTTGATATACTAACACAGCGACAGGCACATTGGATCTTCTCGACACGCTATCCCAGACGTGCCGGTCATCTATCTTGTCGAGCCCACGCCTCAGAATCTACAAAACATCACGAACGACCTCCAGAAGGGTCTCTACACTCCCGCCTACCTGAACTTCCTCTCCTCAATCCCCCGACCTCTGCTCGAAGACTTCGCAGAGCAGACCATCACCGCCGGCACGTCCGATAGCATCGCCAAACTGATGGACCAATACCTAAACTTCATCGTCGCCGAACCAGACCTATTCAACCTGGGCATGCAACGAGATCACACATACTGGGCGCTCAACAGCGCCACAACACAGGACGACGAGCTGGACAGAGTGGTGGACAGGATTGTCAGTGGTCTTTTCAGTGTCATTGTGACCATGGGTGTCATTCCCGTCATCCGATGTCCCAAGGGGGCTGCCGCCGAAATGATCTCTGCGAAGCTCGATCGTAAACTGCGCGACCACATCCTCAACTCCAAAGAAAACCTCTTCTCCTCCAGTGCCCGTCCAGCATCAGCAGGCACTCCGACGTCCCGCCCCGTCCTCATCATTCTCGACAGAAACGTCGACTTAATACCTATGCTCTCTCATTCCTGGACATACCAGTCTCTGGTCCACGATGTTTTGAATATGAAATTGAACAGAATCACAATAGAGACGCCTGTAGACGAGAGCAACCCTGCGAAGGGAACCACCAAAAAGGCTTACGATCTGACATCCAGTGATTTCTTCTGGACAAAGAACGCCGCCGTGCCATTCCCGCAAGTAGCCGAGGACATTGATGCCGAGTTGACGAGGTACAAGGAAGACGCGGCCGCCGTGACGAAGAAGACCGGAGTGACGGATCTGGAGGACTTGCAGAATGATACAGGTGCCAGCGCACAACATCTCAAGGCGGCCATCACCCTCCTGCCAGAGCTGCGCGAACGCAAGGCAGTGCTCGATATGCACATGAACATCCTGGCGGCTCTCTTGACCGGCATCAAGAACCGCCAGTTGGACAACTTCTTCCAGATCGAGGAGGATGTCATGAAGCAAACAAAGGCACAAATAATGGAGCTTATCAAGGACAGCACCAAAGGAGATCAGCCAGTCGATAAGCTGAGACTTTTCGTCATCTGGTACCTCAGCTCCGAACAAGAAGTTAGTCGAACCGAGTGGGAGGGCTTTGAGAAGGCCCTCACCGAGGCCGGCGCAGACACGACGTCTCTCCCCTACATTCGACAGTAAGCCACCTGCATATCACACGAGTTACTATGTACTGACCGCAATCTCAGAGTTCGTGCTACCACCAAGATGACCCAGCTCACCACCATCTCCAACCCTCAACAAAACCAAGCCGCCTCCTCCGACCTATTTGGCCGCTTCTCCTCCATATCTAACCGCCTCACCGATCGTCTCAAGGAAACCGGTGTACCCACCGGTCTCTCGTCCAACTTCGAGTCCCTCATCGGCGGTATCAAGAACTTCCTTCCCGCCAACCGCGATCTTACCATCACCAAGATCGTCGAGTCCATCATGGACCCCTCTACCGCCGCGAGCTCCGCCATCGCCAAGACAGAAAACTACCTTTACTTCGACCCCCGCTCCGCCAACGCCCGCGGCACTATGCCCCCGCCAAGCTCCATCCGCGCGGGTGCCGGCTCAAATGCTCCAGGCGGTCTGCCAGGACAGAACATGGGTCAGACTCCCGGCAGCGGCGCCAGCTTCGGCCAGCGTCGTCAAGGTTACTCGGAGGCCGTCGTCTTCACTGTTGGTGGAGGCAGTATGGATGAGTACGGTAACCTGCAGGAGTGGGTCGAGAGAACGGGCGGCGACCGCGCCAGGAGGCGGGTCGTGTACGGTAGCACAGAGATGCTCAATGCTGATGAGTTCATGAAGCAGGAGCTGGAGAGGTTGGGTAAGGAGGTGGCGTCTTAGCCGTGGGGTGGGCAGTCACGACAATGAGCTAAGCGAGTTTTCTCCATTGTATCTACCTATACTACCTTACTGCTCCCTGGTTCACGAGTTGAAAAGAGTAAATACGATTCCCATTGTCGTTCATATTCTTGCAGCTTGTGATGCGCTCGGCCTGAGATGTGATTCCAGCGGTCCGTTGGCCGCCGTTTTCTCGCTTTCAGCTTCAAGTACCTAAACTCTGCCCCTGTAGAGGGGCTACAATTGTCTGATGTGAGTGATTCGGAGATATCTCCAGATCAAAAGGCTGGGTACTGCCAGCAACGGTGGCGCCGAGCTCTAACGAAGCTATTTAAGTAGCTAAAGAAAGACAGCAATAATCGATTGTGACAAAATCCAAAGAGCGAGCTCGGCCTCTGCAAGACTGCAGGAGACTGTACAACACGACCTGCCATTCTTGAAGCTCCCTTTATGGCTGCAGGCAATGGTTGACTTGCTTGGCAACCAACTCCCATTGCTTATTATCTCCTCCGGCTGAGTATCGATTGAGAATACATCCAAGCAGATATGGTAGCTTTGGTGGCAGAGGCGATGAGACAATGTTCTCAAAGAACGAGATGTTGTCGGTGTTTCGTCGAATTACATAAATTTACGGGTTTCATCCGAACCATATGCAAGGAAGTAGAGGCATTGGTGCAGACCATATCGTTTCGTGCAGTCACGTCACCTTTTATATGTCGAAATCCCACTAAGCTCTGACAACGATGCGATGGAAATCCTCTTCAGAGGCGGTACGGCTTTTTATGTCAGCTCATTAGTGTGTATTAGGAATATTCAATAGCTTCATAAAAAGGGCATATACGTAACTGAGTTGAAATTGTGCTTCAAGACAAGATGCTTTCGAGCCATGGGTCCAAGGCCTCCGAAACCCCAGGAACACAAGTGGGTGATCGACCAAGTAGTCTTCAAGGATGTCTCCGATTGAGATCTTGGGCTCCCCTCAGATATCTACTGCTCGTCAATGCCCCTCGGAGATTATTATCCCAAAACACCAAAGTGGTCTGCTGAACCTCTCCGCCCTTTTCAGCCGACAACACAGTCGCATGATCTATTGTGCGAAACACAGCCTCATGTACCAACCACATGAGGTATCAGAAGCCGGGTTTTCAGCAGTGCCGCGTCTCCATGAGGAATACGGCAGCAATATAGCACCGGGGGCGCCGCCAATAGCCAGTCATACGGTACTCCCGAAGGCGACTTCTTCTATCGAGAGTATGTAGTAGAGAGCATGCCGTTTCTTTCGTCTGGCTTTCACGTACTCGGAAGATCCCCAAGCATCTGCGAATTGCTGTTGATCAAGAGCACCTATGCATTTGCCTGCAGCTTTTTTATGCTCACAGGAAGACGAGGCTTCTCAAAGAGCTCGGCGACTCCCACCCTCTCGTGATACCATCAATGATCCTAGGCTAGATTCCACCGTCCCTAAAACGTACAACGAAGCTTCTTCTATTATAAAAGTTCACCAGAAGTGGGAATATGGCAGCTACAACAATGAGGGGGAGGAGGCGGCGGAGGGGAGCAGATGGTTTCGAGAAAGGGACTGTTCTGGTTGATCTAGGTACTAGGGCGATAACTCATAGCCACGATATGAACTTGAAATAGGTGAACGCTGAGTTCTAAAAAATCTTACTTCCTCGTGAGGAGGTTATTCTGGTCGTATATTGAGGAAACAGAACTTGATGGACGCCAGTATATATATTGGCTTCCTGGAGTCTGGCTTACCGTCACCAAATGTTCTCTGGGGTATCGATGTGTCTTGGTCTATAAAGATCCCGTGTGGAGAAGCTTGCGACGGTCCAAGGTGTCTCCATAGCCCCGCATAACAAAGGCAGGGCCGTTGAGCTAGTACCATAGTATTCGATGGTGATACTCCCGTAGTGACGTAAACCAGACACAACTCATAGACGGAATCAAACAACCACTGGAAGGTTTCGAGGTGTTTACTCCTGTCATACTAAGGAAAAAGACAAGATGTCGTCAAATTCCGCCGAGCCCGCATTCCCATGTCCTGAGCATGAGAGCCCGATCTATTGGTTGCCAAAATGTTGGGCCTGACATTCCTTGAAGCCATTAATACAGCTGGAGACAGGTAAACCAGGCGCTTCGTTACTTCGGTCGCCGAATTTCTAACTCTGCTTTGGTAACACACGATGCCGCGTGTATCTTTTCCAACAGCGGCGTGGTGCATAAATGAAAACAAGAAAGATATGTGGGCAAGACGCAGATCAAAAAACATGTTCTTGTTTCTTCTTCTTCTGCTCGGATGCGTTGAAAATATCTGAAATCCTGGAGCTGACTAAAGATTTACTGGCCTTCTCCCCAGAACCACAATGCTCGTCAACGCCAATACTGTTTCTCTCAACAGGTATTCTAAACAGATACACCCACCCCAAAGGAACAGACGGACACCGATGTTGGCTTCGGTGACTAAATGATCCTCGTTGCCCTCAACACCTGGAGTATCTCGAGCATCGTGAATAGCTCTATGCTTCCTGTAATGGCAAATCATGCCGCGATCTCATCGTATATGAGTACTCATGTCATCCTCGAATACGAGCTATATATCCTCGACCTGACTTTTGCAAAACTTGAGTACCATGTCTTCGAAAAGGCGGTATAAATATCGAAACGCTCCTGTGCATGATTCTGCCACCGGCCAAGCAGAGGATCAACTGGGTTCCATCTATCGTGTGTCCATGACCTGAGTATCAAATCCGAAGAGATTCCAAGCTGGACTAATCTGGGCCAAAACTTGTGGACACCGAAGCTTACTTCGCACCAGTCATCCGTCTTCTCTGGCGGTTCATTCGGCTGACACAATTACAGACACAAGATGAGGACACCAGGCTCAAGACCATCGTACCTGAGAGCGTCTCGTTTTTTTAGGTACGTGATGAGGGCGTCACCCAGTTGTAGCCAAAGTTGAAGAACGCTCCCAACATACACACACACATACACATTCCAAATTGGTGAGGCACAACTCCACCATGAAATGCGGCTGAATATATACGTCCAACGAAGTCGAAACGCATCTACAAGCTACATCCACAACCATTGTATCGCAACATCATCAAATCAGCCGTCTACAAAGAGCATTGCGGGGTTCATTGTAGTCAACCTCCAAGATTGGAGCTCGGGTTCCTCATTAGCTTCAAAAAGGTTCCTGAGTGAGATTCCGAACGCCGCAAAGTTCCAGCATTGAAGACGAGGCGGACGCAGTATTCTCAGCATCTCACTCTTCTCCATGTATGAACCACGAATACTTCTACAACAAGAGAGAGCACCTCGGATACCACATGACTGGGACTGGCCGAACCAGCGATTCAACATGTCGCATGAATATTTGGTATGCTGGTCAAGACAAAAGAAATCTTCGTACTGAAAACACCCACGAAGCTATTGTGACATTCTGTGGCGTGAAAGACGTCGAACGGGAAACAACGGAAGTTGCCTCTTTATACGCCAGGACTTGGAGATCCTCAGCAAGGGCCGAGAAGGACCGCGTCAGCAAACATTCATACTCGTCATCGGTAGAACCACAATAAATACAACAACCATCACATAAGCAGTCTACTCAACCAAATGAACTCAAACTGTGGGGCGTAAGTTCGAGAGTGCTTTCTAGATACAGAAAGACAGAAACCTCCCGATAACCCTGCGCCAAGGTTTGTCTATGTAGTCAAGTCCTCGCAGCGGCCCCAGCCCTCGTCTCTTCCATTGCCACCATACTTGCCCAGCTATTCATCTCCAATACCCGAGAAACATTCAGACGGAGACAATTCCTGACCCAGAAGCAAGACCGGAAGGACCTCGGCAACACCGCCTAGGTTCGCAGTAAGATTAGAGACCACCCAGAGAACTGAAGTTGGTAGTCAGCCGCCCTACCAGTACAATGCCACGCACATCTTGAAAAATCCTTCCTGTTCAAGCCACGACTGTGTCTTTATATAGTTCCAGATTCAGTAGCCAGATTCCAAGACAGGAGCCGTCCAACATGCATGCCCCCAGTTCTTCACTTATGGATGGACTACTACAGAGCAATCAAACCAAGTGCCAATCGTAATGCTGTGGGCACAACGTTTTGATCACGATAGCTGACCGACTTGTAGTCATCGACTGCGGTCTATCTATCTACCGTGACGTAGAACAACACAATCCGATCCCTATTTGTATACTCGCTGAAGATAATCCCAAAACGACGGTGTCAAAGGACAACTACGTCTTCGAGATGGCGAACACTATCCACAAGATGGTCAACAATGCTAAGCTTGGCAACGTCGAGCTGTTGGAGCTTCTCAGCCTACCCCGAGCTCGAAAAAATGCGAAACTTCACGCTGGTAAGCTGGCTCGCGGCACAAACAATTGCCAGATATTCAGAGCTTGCAAATGTTGCTGTTTTATAGGGGACCGATAACAGCCGACGCCATGAGAATCACGTAACAAATCAGTGGGATCAAAATATCATCAAAAGCTTCTCTTTATTGTCTCATTTCATCATTTTAGAGTAGCCCATCTAAAGCCTCATTTTCAAACCCTGCTCTCCACCCCCCTCGTCCCGTTTATGAACGCCAATCCGGGCGCCATCCAACCGGCCCATCCAGGGCAGACAGCTGGGACAGACGCCGGAAAGGACATGCAGAAGAATAGAAAGAAACGCCATTTGGTTCCATGTTGATATCAGAGAAAAGACAAAATGCGTCAATAAAAAACGGGGAGTGAGGGAAGGGGATCCCAAGCAGCAGTGGAGGGGGAAAGGAAGAAACATCCAAATGCGTACAATCAAAACAGAGTACAAAGGTCATTAGAGTTACATCCCCTCCCGTGTCATACTCCAAACATGATGAGAGCAGTGTAACTCTCAGAAGTCGTGTTCGCCGTCCACCTTGCCCTTTTTTCTTTCTCTGAAAAGAAGGGGCGGGTATAATGCTCACAAACTCAATGCCATCATAAAACATGCAAAATAAGGATGCGAAGATCGCTTCCAGAAAAATGGAATGCAGCCGCTCGCAGGGTGCCTAAACACCTCTGAACATGCGGACGACGAGGAACCACATGGCGCCAATGAACTTGAAGGCTGATAGGCCTGCGACAGACCACAAGACGACGGACATGTAAATGTTGGCGCGGCCGTTCTCGTCCGTGGTGCTGTTGGAGTCAGGGCTAATGCGCTCCAGGCCTGCAGCGCTGAGGACGACGGCAGCCAGACCAAAATTGGAGATCATCCAGGCCAGCACGACAACGGAACGAACGCCACGGTAGTAGTCCATCTGAGCCTCAGCCTTTTGCGCTTCCGAAGGAGCCTTGACCTCCGCAACGAACTTCGTGCTGAAGACACCCAGTTCGCGCTCGTACTGGGCGTTGAGGTCGGCCTCATCGGGAAGGTCTGTCTTTCCGGAGCCATCCTTGGTGCTGACGGTCGGTAGCTTCTCGGCCTTGTCGTCACCCTTGGTACCCCAGGAAATGTCGTGAGTGTTGCAGAAGGCGTAGACGTTGAGAATGTTCGTGTACGTAGGCGTCAGGAGCATATACTGGACGAACGATGTGAACATGTGCCAGGGGTCGAACATGAGGATCGAGGCGATGAACCAGATACCGTAAGTCGACATAACTGAGATGATGAGGGTGTAGAAAACAGGGTTCGTGAAGAGTTCGTTGATGCTGAAGCCGGTAGAATCGTTGACATCCTTCAGAATGGCCTTGACGGCAATGAAGACGGCTGCAAAGAGCAAATAGCTGCGGGAGGTCAGTTGAAACTCATGAAATGACGTCATCGTGGATACTCACATCATAATAAATGCCCAGAAGTAAACCATCGTGATGTAGTACGGCCCGGAACCTGACGGACGATTGCCCATGGAAAGCACGAAACAAGTGATCAAAGAGATACCGTAGAGCCAAGTGAAGACGACGCCAAGAATCTCGCCTGTCCTACCAAGCAAGTCATCGTCGCCCAGACTCGTCGTAAGAATCTTGAAGACCAGGAAGAAGTTACCAATGGCAAACCAGGCGAAAATCATGTTGATCGTGTTGAATACGAACTCAATGAAGAACATGATCTTGCGCAGGAAGGAGTGATCAGACCGGAAGAATTCGTAGAAGTGAGCAATAGCGTAGATGGCAGCGAAGAAGGAACCGTTCAACCAACGACGACGCTGGAGAACCAATTCCGTGACGGTGTCGGGCACGTCGGTCTCGCCAGTAGCGGACTTGACGTACTGCAAAATCCAATGGCAGTTGCGTTTCGTCACGAGCTCGAAGCAGAGAATACGATCTTCGGCGAGGTACATGTTGGACGTGAAGATACCAGCGCCCGCACCCTCGAGCTTCTCGCCAGCGAAGTACTTCTCCAGCGGACCTTGACCATTCTTGTCGTTTTGGAGAGCGACGTATCGGTAGGCGGAGAAAGCACCAGGCAAGACGGAAATGAAGCCAAAAGCGGATTCGAGGGGTTTGTCGAGAATGTTGCTCATCTTGTACTCGAAGTTCTGGGTCGCAACGAGGGGGTTGAGAAGGTGTTTTCCGCCAGTGCCCAACATAGCCTTGATCTCACCGCAAGCGCCGGCGCACATTGGCTCGAGGTCGAATGCCTTCCAGAGGTGGTAGATTGAGTTTCCACCGGGCTTGGTACCAGCGTCGATGAGCACGCAAATGTTGGGGTCCAGGACGCGGCCGAATGCTTGGAAGAACCATCTGTGTGAGTTGATCTTCTTCTGGTTTTTCTCCTTCAAGCAGAACAGCATCTGAACCGGCTGCTGCTTAGGAACCAAGGAGACAACGTCGTTCTTGATCGTCATGCCGACCTGGGACGTGTACTCGTAGATGTGGGCGGTGACATCCTTGCTGTTAACCTGTTGCTTTGCAATACCCTCCTGGTACACACCCATACCGGCCAGCAGTGCTCTTGTTCTCGGGTTGATCTTGGCACGACCATCGCTGACGACACAGACAACAATCTTCTTCCAGGCATCTTTGCCCCACGTCTTGCTCTCCTTCCGATTGCACATGTACTCAATGTTCTTAAACACACCAATCATCGTCCGCGCGAACAAGATCTCGTCTTCGTTGTACATGGTAACGACGATGAATAGTTCAGTATGTCTAGGCTTGGAGAACAGCTTCTGTCTCAGCGTGAAGTTGTCGTCATAAAAGTAGTTGGGATCGCAGGTGGCGGCAGAGTAGCGCATGTGGGTAAACTCATCGCGCTCGCCGTGGGGAAGCTGGTTGAGAAGTCTTGGGGGCACGGGGCAGTCGAGAACCAAGTTTCCGCGGTACAGGAGGACCTGCTTGACCGTCTTCCACCTCTTGATGCCACCGGCTGGCTGGGGCGTCGGGGCGTCTGAGTACGGGTCCTGAGGCGAGCTGTCTTGGTGAGCAAGCATCGGCCTGTTGTCATCATACTCGCTGTAGCCGGTGGGTTGGTCGTAGGGCATGTTCGGGTCTTGAGGAGAGGGTTGGTAGGGCTGGTTGTAGTAGGCATCGTGATGCGCCTCCGGGTTCACACCGTAGTCGCCCTGGTGGCTCCGTGAGTCGTAACCGCTCAAGTTGTCGATTGAGTGCTAGAAGAGCTGTTAGTGCCGACTCAATTGAGAAGCTTTGCCCATGAAACTCACTGCTGCGTTCAGTTGAAGGTTGTCACTTGGTGTGCCGAAGCGGCCAGGCGGGGGAAGGGGAGCATCAAGGTGCTGTTGCCTCGCGTAGGGGTCGTCCAGATGTTGCTGAGACGGCTGGTTGGCGGCGTATTGGCCGTTGAACGGGTTGTCCTCCAACTGGTAGCCATGTTGAAGAGGCTGGCCTGGCGAAGGCGTGCGGTGGTAACGAGGGTCCATGCGATCGTTGTAGTAATCGTCGTCTATGGTGAGAGCAGGTTAGGTTGATTGTCTTGAAGTTACGAAACCTGGGGCAGTCGGTATTAAGAAAGCAAAAAGCGGAAACTTGTAAAGAGGAAAGGAAGAAGAAGCTTGCGCCACGCCAGTTGCGTACTCTAGTAGTACACAGTGGATGCGCCGGACAGACTGGTACTTTGACAAGAAGAGGCAATGAGATCAGATCCAGTTGGTTCAACAGTCCGAGGCAGAGGCAAGTGAAAGTAGCGTCTGCAGGGGCAAGTCGGGATCTTTGTGGCTTTGGAGTGGTAGAAGTGGGATGAATGACGCCAAGGGACGATTCATAAGGGGACCAAGTTACTTGCCTAAACGATTATACGACATGGTTGCGATGGTATGGGGGGTCAATCAAAGGAACCAGTGTCTGATGTTTGTGACCAGGAGAGTCTGTGGGTGGGTATCGAAATGGATCAGGTAGACAGTTCGTGTCCCCTCGGGGAGGGCGGGCAGGCGGGAGGTGTTTCTGGATGTTGGCTATGCTGCGGGAGTGCCGTGCTGTGCAGGAGTTCAGGCGGCCAGTGAGAGGGCAAGGCGCAGGAGATGGGGACGAGGAAGAGACGACTGTCGCGCAAAGATGTCGATGTGGATGCAGGTGGAAGTGTGGATAGGTCGGTACCAAGAAGAAGCTGGAGGAGGACAGGAGGAGAAGGGGAGAGTGAGGTATGGTAAGGTGGTAGGATTGGCGTGTCGGGGAAATTCCCAAGGTATCTGTCGCGGAGCGCACAGTCGCAGGTCTGGCGCCGCAGTCTCGTCGGATCGGAAACCTGGGCGGCGGGCGGGCGGTTCGACTTCAGCTGAGAGAGCCCCTATTTTTCGTCGCTGAATTTGTGAGCGAATGCCTTTTTTGGCTTTTTGGCTTGTGGTTGTTCCCCTCCTTCTGTTGTGCGTACAATACGAAGTGTGTCTGTCTGCGGGTGTCTGTGTGGGAGGCGGAGGGACTCAACTTACTGCTTCGAAGATCCCAAGCTAGGTAATCAAACAAGGAGGCAACCTTGTTGAGGAGCGGTTTGGCCGGGTCGGTGCTCAACTCAATGCGCCTGACGGGTTTCGGGGTGACGGGAAGGGGGCGAGGAGAGGGCAGAGAAGGGATGGTTCGGTCGAAGGTTGGTGGAAGCAGAGGCAGACGCAGACGCAGAGAGGGATCAGGGAGATTGAGGACGAGGACGACGCTGCGAGGTTGCCGGCTGGGTAGGGGCGGTTTTTTTGGTTTCAAGCTGATTGAGCCGTATGAGATTGTCTGCAGGCGAGTGGCCGGCGGGACTGCGACTGGGATGGGGCCATGGGGGGACGAGGGATGGGACAGGGGTGTGATGGTTGTTGTGGGAGACGACTCTTTTTTTTCCTATGCAGTAAAGCTCCGCAGACTCTCCAGGTACCACTTCCTTCAAGTCTTCAGCCAGCAGGCACTACTGACTGAGGTAAGGTAATGTTGCTGCTATTGCTCCTTCCGCCGCAGCAAGAGCCCGTCAGCCTTGGGCTGGGAATACCACCTTGTTCCTCCTTCCTGTTTCTCCTTCCCTTTACTACCTACCTTACGGTACCTTACTTTCCACCAAACTGGCAACCGCTGCTCGGTACAACAGCATCTGCCTCAGCCAGTCAGAAATTGGGGATGCGCCGTTGGGCTCTGCGCTACGCAGAATAAAGACGATTTGTCGTGTTTCAGGCCCGAGAGTGTGGCGCGGCGCCGACTTGGATGCTGACTGGTCCAAAGTACATCCCAAAGCAGGATACAGAGCACTCCGTGAGGTAAGGCAGGTACAAGTACAGAAGCATCCTGGTCACTATAAATGTTGATAATGCAAGAAAAGACCAATAAACGCTCATGATAAAATAAACTGCCGCGCATCACTTCTCTCTGCAGATCCGAAAATTTACAAAATCATGTCCATCAACATTGACCTCTGTCGGGTCCATGGCCATCGAGGGGCCAGCAGGTGACGTCGCTGGGGGCCTCAATGGTGGGCATGTCAGGGTCCCCGAAAGACGGCGGATGCCAGTGCAGGGCAACGACGTGGACAGGGTGCAAGACAACACCTCACTCTCACTGCTCCCCTCCCACACAACGGAGCCTGGAGGAGGAGGAGGGGCGCAATCGCAAGAGAAAATGGACGGGCCACGCTTCGGTCCCTGCCACTCGTCGGCATTGGCGACGACGTGGACGGGCAAGCAGCACATTGCATCTTCAACCCTCTTGTCTCAGTCTTCTGCCCTCTGTCTGGCCATCGCAGTCCGGCTAATGCCAACCGTCGGTCTGTGTTGTCCTGTCCTGCGCCCGAAAAAGAGAGGTCACAGGTCTGTCCGCCATGTCATCCGTGTCTGTCCACCAGCACGACCGTCCGCGCTGCCAGAACAAGCGTGACAAGCGACAGCAGGACGGGGCATCAAATCCTCGTGAAAATGACGAAATGCCCCCCGTGTGTCCCGGCAGCCGTTCTGCATCGTCCGAAAATTCAAGATGCGACCCCATTACCTCACCTCAACACAGGTTGCACAAGGAACAATAGACAAGACACAAGACAAAAAAAAACTTGGAGTCCTCCCGTCGAATGATCGAATCAGCCAGCGGACGCGCAAGGTACCCGCGGGTCGATTGCAAGCAAGCAGATTCCAAGCAATCAACGAGTGCCGCAACAGCCGTTCGTTGCCTATTCGATTGTTCGCGCGTTCCCGTGGTTGCATGGCCGCTGCTGGGATCCCGTTGTTTAGCTTGGGAGGGGCGACCACCAACTTTCCGAGCCATTGACAGGGTAACCGGCGTCTTCCAGTCGAGAGTGAACAGGGGGCCAACAGAGAGAAGACGATGAGTGGTGAGGGTGAGATACGTATCGCTGCGGGCTGCAGCTCTGCGGAGGCTTAACCTTTGCGTGTGTCCCCAAAAATAAAATTAAGAAAAAGAGACAGAGAGGCATCAAAAGGCACTTGGACAGCGATGGGCCACTCACAGCCCAGAGGGGTCGAACGCCACACTTGCTCCCTAGGTGACGACGCCTCCAAGCCCCCCCGCACACTGCACACTGCACATCTTCGGCTGCATCCCCACAATTCCGAACCTGCTCAGCCTCCGTTCGCATTCAGGCCTCACTCGCGTTTTGCTGTGTCCTGTCCGCGGACTTTGGAAACCTCACGTCAGTCTTCTCGGTCTTTTTTGCAATGCAATGCGCGGAAGCACTTCACACCGAACAGCGACCTTCGCCCTGAGTGGCCACCACACCGGGACGATTCCCCGCCGTTGGGGCTGAATCCGCCTCAGCTACCCCTCCAAAACCTGCTGCGGTCACCTCAACCAACATGGATATCACTCCCGTCGTTTTCCCATACGCCTCTTCGCCTCGCATCGCTCAATAGGATTCGCCACGGCTAGGTCTTCGGTTCCTGAAAAAAAAAAAAAAAAGAAGCAAGAAGCACGTTTCCTCTGATCATCCATATGCTTGTTTTGCCATCGTCAATCCTCCTCCTCCTCCTCCTCCTCCCGAGGCATGTGGCCTCCCAACCCAACACCAAACGTCAAATCTGCCGACCCTTGCTGCGCGTATGATCGTCACATGATGAAAGCGTGCCAAGGGCGGTGCCGCAAGCGAGGGGTGGCGGCGGCGGCCTGCCCGGAGAGAACCTGACTTCCCGCGTCAATGACAATAATCCGATGTCTGTCGACCATGCTTTGCGCTGCCCAAAACTCAAAATAGTCTGAACTTTTTCAGCAGCACAACGGTAGGGGCACAACTGAAAAACGGCATTCTAGACTGGCCTGCTGCGGGCATCCGTCTTGTCCGCCGTCCCCCGTAAACCTTCTGCCGGTGCCAGGTCGGCCTTGGGTCTCTGCTCTCCCACAGCTGCGAACTGCATCTTTCCCGGCCTCAGCTTCTTTTGAGTTTATGCGGGCCAGCCCGAGGCAAGAAGTGCTCGTGGTTTTCGGCAATGGAAGAAAAAAGTATCGTGACGATTGTGCGGTTTAACGCGCCAAGGGCGTCGTTCACAGCCGCCGATGTAGCCAAGATCTTTTTCATCTGTTGATGCGGGAAGTTTTGCATTCCCGTCGGGGCTGAGCTTCAGAGGTAAAAGATATGAATAGAGAGGCGATCAACGGTAGCTTGTGTCACTTAGATGGGAGCTATGCCCGACTGAGTCAGGTTTCAGACGTCGTCAACTACATACAACCCTGGCTGCCAGTGAAGTCATTGAAGCCATTTGCAAAACACATGATAGAATGGATGCCTTCTGTTGTAAAGTCATGGTGAAGGAATATCACAACAGCTGGTTTAAGCTGGGCGGGTTTGGCTCGACCTTGATGGCAGACCAGACCGTAAATTCTGTTCGGAGATGGGTGGGACCATGTAGTTAAACAGGTGCTTTAGCTGGCTTGACGTTCACAGTTCTAATATACTCAAAGTTGCCGAAGTCGTGATACTGCCCAGGAGAAGACTAGCCCGCAGATTATCACCACAAAATGGACGCCTCAACAGCAACAACCTCAGGGATCAAGACCCGCATCCTCATCATGTCAGACACCCACGGCGCAAGCTCCCTCCCAGGCTCCCAACCGCTTCCCCCAGTCGACGTAGCGATCCACTGCGGCGACCTCACCGAAGAATCCAAGCTCGTCGAGTTCCAAAACACCATAACCCTCATGAAGAGCATCGACGCCCCCCTCAAGATCGTGATAGCAGGGAACCACGACTGGACGCTCGACACCCCCATCTTCAAGTCCAAAATTGCAGAGATCCCCCCGCCCGTCGACATGGCCCTCGTCCACGCAGAATACGGCACCTTCAACCAGGCCCGCGACCTCCTCCTCTCCTCCGCCACCGACATCACCTTCCTCCAGCACCAAGGCACGCACCGCCTCACCCTGCCCAACGGCGCCCGCCTAACTCTCTACGCGAGCCCCTTCACGCCGTCCACCGAGGACTGGGCGTTCCAATACGACCCCCGCGAGGAGGCGTCGCGCCAATGGGATGTCGGCGACGACGTGGACGTCGTCGTCACCCACGGCCCACCGCACGGCGTGCTGGACCGCACCGCCGGCGGGGAGCGGATCGGCAGCGCCGGGCTCTTCGCGGCGGTACGACGGGCCAAGCCGCGCTTGCACTGCTTCGGGCACGTCCATCGGGGCTGGGGCGCGAAGCTCGTGCGCTGGCGGCGCAGCGAGGGGGCCGCGTTGGCTGATGGCTTGGCGGCGGGCGAGGGACCTAGACCTGCTGCTGCGTCACATTTTGCGGACATCGATCACGAGAAGAGCGTCGCTGTCGAAAGCCTGGCGGGCTTGACGCCGGGCAGGTTTGACGGGGTGAATGTCATTGCTGAGAAGAGGCGGAAGATGGAGGAGGGGCTGCGGAGGGGGTACTTTCCTACATCGCACTGCGCCGGCGACGAGCGCCCGCTGGTCCCTGGGGAAGACACACTGTTTGTGAATGCTGCTATCAAGGGAGACGGCGAGCAGTCGCAGCACTTGCCGTGGATCGTTGACATCGAGCTTCCCAAGGCTCCATGACGGGAGGTCTGCTAAGTGTGGCGCAAATAATACAACGGTACAATGCTGAGTACACGGTACACCGGGGAAGGAAGGAAACAAAGACAAGCTAAGCTTGCAGTGGTAGTCGCCGGCAGGGGTGGCATGGATATCACGGCATGGGAAGAGCGTTTTTGACGAGCTCGCAAATCGGAAGACAGAGCAAGGCGTTTGAAATTGGCGAAATTAAGAAGGAGTTTTCGCGGCCGCTGGGGCGAAGGTCCACTGCAATCACGCGGGAGAAACGGGGGGCAAACGGCCTAGCGGTGATTTTTTGCGACGATATCACGATCATCAAACATGACACACGGCTTTAAAATTGAGTGAGGGGAAAAGTGTGGTTCAATTTATCAGTCGAAAGAAGAAAGGATTGCGCTTGTGAGAAGGTTGAATGCGAGTAAGACTCGGCCTCACATCCCTAACGCGGGTTTGTCGCCCCCGTTGGCAACGACACGCGTGACGCCGTGTTTGATGATGATGTCTCCTCCAGACTTCCCAACACAATGGGCAGCCCGCAGCCAAACATCCATTCTCATTTCTTTCATCAAACAAATGAGAGGGTGGATTGCAATGCGCAAGGGCCACACAGGGTCTGCTAGGGGTCCCGCTCTTCTACCTTATCTGCCCTAAGACGTCTTGAGATCGATTCCTTTGCATGATCTCCGTCTAGGGTCGCGCTGTTGTCCCACCCTACTGTAATTGCGCTTGCAGGGCACGAAGTGCTAGAATAATGCTTCATAAAAAGCTGATGCCTCGGTTGGTTGTGTCACAGACTCCCGTGAGAGACCCGCGCTTCGGAGCATTTCTCCGGAATATGGGGCCGGCGCCGGTTCGGGATAGTCAGTCGCCAACGACACTGGTGTGAGTCGGCGCGGGGAAGGGACAGGATATCTCTGAGATAGGAAGAACCACGACGCTTACTTACAGGGCAGTGACAACTTACGCCTTAAAGCAGGAACGAGCACTTGGCGCAAGTATTGTGATAGTGTCAGGAAAGACCTGAGCGACTTCTCTTTCTTCTGTGAATTGATGCTAATTTTTGAAGGCAGTCGTGGAGGGCTGCATTATGCCAGATATGGACGAAGTGGTCTTCATCTCTGCCGCACTTCGTGTCCATTGTCGTCCAAAGTCATCCAACATCATTAGCCATCACCCACCATCGTTCATTGTACAGAACACCCCCGGATTACCCCCGCGAAAGCATTCGTCATGAGCCTCGACAAAGGCAAAACAGTATTGCGTGATGATGACCTCCTCGGTAATTGTACTTTTGAATACAAAGGCCCTGGGAACAACGATACGCCTCGAAGTTCTGGTTCGACGACCGCACCCGATATATTTCATCAGCGTCGAAATACATATACACAGACCAGTCACATCCAGTTTGATGGCGGGGAACGTAGTGGTCGCCTTTGCGGGTAATTGTGGCCCATCTCCTGACGTGTGCAAAGGGGAATATCGGGCGACACTTCTGTCCCTCAGGCCGGGAACCAGTGTTGAACGGTGATGACGCGACGACACTGATGACCCCCGATAGGAACAAGAGCAACGACAGGGACAAGGGAAAGCATAAGAACAAAAATCGAGTAAGGACGAGGAGATGGCAGTAATAACGGGCAGAACTATCATGGGCATCAGGTATAGTAAAGTATCGGCCCCGGAAGCCATGTTCATGCCGGAACGAAGACATACAGTAGGAGTGTATTCCATGTTTCTTGACGCTATCGATCGTGTCGCTACCTGGGTTTTAGTCCCTGGTTCTTCTTCGCATTCACCGTTTTCCTGTGCTTCTCATCCAGTATTTACACCAACTGAATGCCTGTATCGCTCTCACGAGACCCTCCGCTGCTTTAGACCACCATACCCACCGAACCAGCCACGGTTGTCATACTTGATATCGGTTGTCGTGCATTCTGGGCAAGATACTCTTCGGCGTGTCTCAATCTAAACCAGCGTCATGAATCTTCTCGACGCCCGGTTGCCAATGTCGACGCATCTTATCCTGGTATCTGACCAGGGGTCTAGGGGCCCTGATGAGTGTTTTGGCCAGAATCACCGTACCTTGAATGTAGGCGCTTCATGTTCCACGATGTCCAGCTTTCTGTGTATGCTTCATCTTCGGACTCCTGTTGTGTGGGGTCCAGGCGAGAACGGTGTTTTGCACTCGTGTCGTCTGTCACTCGTTAGCTTGAAGCTGCCGGTTTATCGAGAGCTGTTCAGGCATACTAAACAACTCACAGTGTTTCGACATCGCAAAGGTGGTGTACCGATACGTGAAAGCCATCGACACTGGTGGGCGCTCCCCTGTAACGTAAAGCGCCATCGGCACTATCGTTTCGAAGTTCTTCTCGTCAGCTGCCTCGATTCCCTCTGACTGCTTGGCAGATGTCCTTTGTTCGACAGGCAACTGCTCAAGAAATATCAAATTGAGGTCGGATCTGCACGCCCACAAGCCAAGGTTTCGCCCAAATTTTAGGAGCTGAGTAAATTTTAAACTGCCGCTAGGCCTGGACGGCGTTGACGTGATGAGTAGCTGAGATTCGTCTGTCGGGGACGTACAAATCCTGAACGGGTCACGGCAACACGGAGAGAAGTCAACTACAGTGTCGATTCGGTTCAACAACCACCATCCCAGATGGCCGTGGCGCGGCATCCCATTACGACCCTTCCTAATAGTACACCCTGTTTTTCATGACCAGGAGTAGATAAGCAACGAAAATGCAAGTGACATGTGGAAAAAGTGCAGCTTTTTCCTCCCACCCCCTTCCTAACAGCGCCTTTTTTTCGAAAAATGATTCCCTCAACTTGGCCCGACTACCTCAGTCTGACTCCTCGTCACTGGTAGCCTCGATGTTGGCCTTGCTGGACTTGGACTTCTTGTCCTTGGACGCGGGCTTGGAAGACTCCTCGGCGTCTGGGGCGGCGTCCTCGGCAGCACCGCCGACATCGTGGCCCATGGCGCGCAGCTTCGCGTTGATGGCGGGGACGGCCTTGAGGAGGGCCTCGTACTGCGGGATCGAGAGGGAGATGCCCTTCTTTCCGGGCAGCATGTTGCCGTCCTTTTCGTAGAACTCGCGGATGTTGACCAGGGTTGCCTTGTTGAATTGGGAGACACCCACGCGGCGCTTGCCGGAGAGCTTTGAGAGGTGTTAGTGGTGGTTGATCTCAACATATCATTGCGCCCGTAGGCAAAGACTTACATCCCAGTACGGGTCTCCGTTGTTGTCTTTGCCGCTGCCGAGGTCTTCGGACTTGGAGGTCTTGGTCTTCTTGACGGGCTTGTCCTCGTCAGAGTCGCTGGGCGCGTCGCGCTTGGCGCTGCGTTTGGAACCCTTGGTGAAAGGCATAGCTGAGTCGCGGTTGCAGGATGAATCGGATGTGGCCTTTTGGGATAAACAGAATGATTGTGCGACTTGATTTGAGGGCAGGCTGATTGGCGCGCAAATCGCAAAGGAGAGGTGGATTGCGACAACACCAAAGAATTGGGTGAGATTGACGCTGTGAATGAGACGGCAGTCACGACAGACGCGTTGCTAAAGTGGTTCCGGCGCGACTTCCGCGCATGACGTCGGACCCCCACGCACGCCAGCACAGGTGCGCGAGCACGTGAGTGGCTTATCTTATCTCAGATATCGATACCCGGACATAAGGTAGGTATCCACTTGCTTGGCTTCCGGGATCGAGGCCGAAGAAATGTCACAACGAGCCAGCCCGGTGCCGCTGTGCGACCTTGATTTTTGATGTGGCTCCTTGGAAAGACGCGATGGGACTGTGGAAGACCGGGATGGATGCGCCAACATCACATGGGAAATGATTCAATGTGACCCTACGCGCGCAGCTGCATGCATACCTAGCATTTTCAGCGATACCACTGAGAAAAAAAAGGAATCGAGAAAATTTTGAAATTATTGTCCATCTCATTGTATGTATTGTTGTAGCTGCAGACCGGCTGCAAGGGACGCCCGTCTTGTCGTCTCACGTCCAGCGCCCACGAGACGGCCCCTGACCCAGAGACGTCTTGAGATTTGTTTCAACCCCAAATTCTGCGGTCCAACTGCGCCGCCTTCTGTTCCCCAGTATTCTCTCCTATTTTCTGTAGTGTTATCCGGGGAAGAATGGGCTACACAACATGCTTTTTGCCTGTGCTCGGATAGCCGGTAGCAACCCCTTTCTTGCTTGCTCCATCCCTTGACAGATCATAGCCGGATTCAATCTGGAGGTGGAATCAGAGTGGAAAGACCAGCAAGACACCGCCCAGCGGAAAACCCACGATTGACAGTGACGGGGATTTTTTCTTGCCGGGAGCCGCAGGGGGTGCTGGCACGTCACTAAAATTAGGAGCTTCTGGACCTCCCTCCAGACTGATGGACAGTGGACACACGAGCCAATGTGCCAGTTCTGGTTGGTGCTAATCTGCCCCCAACTCCACTGGCGCAGCTGGCCCTCGTTGACGACGGGAGACTCGACGTCAACACATTTCCCCAATCCCATTTTCGCGCTTAGGCCCCCCCTAAAACGAGATCTGATTCTTGTGGAAGCAACCGTCCACGCCTCGCTTTCCCTCTCGAAACACTGCCACGAAACCCGTACCTACCTGCGCTTGCACTGGTGGCTGACCTGCAGAAAAAAGAACACGGCCAACCTGTCCTTTTTTTTGAGCCTGCAATTACAGCTCTTTCGTCCGTACCATCGAACCACTGCAAGCTTGTCGATTTGTTTTTATTTTTTTCCCTTATACCGCCAAGCCGCTCACCACCACCACTCCCGCCTGGCTGCTCGACTCGCTCAATGCACGCTTTGCCCTTTAACTCCAGCATCAGGGATGTGAGAGGATAGGGCCTCAGACGAATTCAATAGATCGACGAACTAAGCAAAACATGGACTCGACACCCGCCGCCGAAGTGCATCCACCCGGCGGAGCTCCCGTTGCTGAGAAGGGACAGTCCGCTCCCGAGACAACCTCACCAACCCTCCCTGTGATCGAAAAACCCGCGATCCAAGAACCCACGACCGAAGACAAGCCCACGATCCCCGCCGAGCCTTCTGCATCGAGTGCGCCGGCCCCGAGCGCAGTGAACCCATCCAAGCCGGAGGACGAGGACGATGCGGTGACCAAGGTGCTCCGGTTCCTGTCGACTGCGACACCAGAAACACTCGGCGCCATTGCTGTTGGTCTTGCGGCTTCCACCTACTTTGTCCTCGGCAAGGTTGGACTCGTGCTCATTGGCGCATTCGGCGGCGTGGTGACCTTCATCGCATATGAGGCGCGCCACCCAGAAGTCTCCCGGGCCGTCCGGGGTGAGAAAGGCCTCGATGTCCTGGAACGACTGTCCATCACGAGGGTAGCTGTGCCGCCCAGCGACGATACGGAAGACGAAGAGAGACAGATCCAAGGCTTCGACGACTTCCAGCCCGAGACGCGCGAGGCATTGACCGGCCTGGTGGACGCCGTCATTCGTGACTACGTCAAGTGGTGGTACTCGCCCATCCTGCCATCCGACCGCTCGTTCCCGCTGTCCTGCCGGAAGCTCCTCAACTCCTTCCTTCTCCGCGTTTCAAACCAGCTATACCGCAAGCGACCCGCCGACTCGTTCCTCGATTTCATGACGAATGCTTCGTCCATGTTCATCGTCTTCCTGTCCGAGCTGTCCTCCGCCTTTACCGAACAACACAACGCTCCCGGCGCATCCGCCGCGGAGGTCGTCTCCAAGTACCTCGAGGATAACCCAAACTCCAACCTGGCCAACCTCTTAAACCACCCGCAGCAAGCCGCCAAGTTCCGCAATGTGGCAGATGACTTGCTCGGGTACCTCGATCGCTCAGCCTACAACTGCGACCCTGCGCGGGTGTTTCTGCGAGAAATTCTGGCTGGCGTGATACTGGAGATGACTCTGCAGTCGTGCTCGAAGCCGGAGTGGATCAACGGCTGGATCGTCTACCTGCTAGAGGCCGGCGAGCCCGACTTCAGCCAGGCCATTGATGTAGGCATGAAGACGGGGCCTGATGCCGCCGCGGACGCCGCGACGGCTGCAGCCAACAATGCGTTTGTTGATATTGATGGAAACCTCGGCAACATTGCGCTGACCAAGGGAAACCGGAGCTCCCTGGATATGGAACGCGCGCGCCAGAAGGGATCTGCGGCGCATAAGAAGCAACTTAGCAAGGCCGATGAAGAAATGGAAGAGGCCATGGTGGAAATGAAGCGCATGAACGCCCTGATCGCGGAGGAGGAGTCCAAAAGAAAGTCCCGCCAGAGCATCGGAGCAGACCCGTCAGTGCAAATCCCTGAGGGCAAGATTGTTTCTTCGCCGGGGGAGCTGTCTCCTAGGTCACAGTCTTCGGCAGAAAAGCCTTCAACACACACGTCAAATGCTTCTCACGGATCAAACAAGGACGGTAGCCTGCACTCCCCTATCACGCCAAAGTCGAGCGTGGAGGAGTCAAGCAGGAACCCGTCGCCAAAGCATGCCGCTAATGGAAGTACATCATCTCAGTTCACCAGCTTCGACCAGATCGTGCCTCCCGGGAGGGATGATCCGGACTCATCTGATGAAGGCCCTCGCAAGCCTTCCTTGACGCTGCACAATGCCACCGTCATCCTCCACGATGACACCGACAACGAAAAGGCTCGGATCCGAACGAAGCCTACTTGGGACTATCTCGTGCAGATCGAGCCATCATCACACCACTATTCTGGCTGGATGATTGTCAGGCGCTACTCCGATTTCGAGACTTTGCACGAGATCTTGAGGCGAATCGCCACAATTTCTGGCGCGACAGCTTTCACGGAGCAGCATGCGGAGCTTCCCAACTGGAAGTCCCATACCAGAGCATCCCTGCGTGGCGAGTTGGAGCGATATGTGAAGGATGCCTGTTGGTACCAGTCACTCGCCGAGAGCGAAGGAATGAAGCGCTTCCTGGAGAAGGACAATGGCCTCGGCCATGGCCACAGCAACTCCAAGTCAGGTCTGGCATGGGACACTGTCGGCAAGAACATGCTGGATGTTCTGACGATGGGCCCCAAAGGTGTTGCTGAGGGAGGAAAGGCTGTTTTCGGTGGTGTGACGGGTGTGTTCAGTAACATCGGATTGGGCGCAAGAAAGAACACGGCGTCGTCTTTGTCAGAGATTCAGACGAGCCAGATCCAGACGAACAACCGCTGGTCAACAGGTACTCCACCAAGGATGGACAGCACCACCAGCTTGAACGCGGCACTCACATCCCCTATCGGAAATGGGCCCCGGAAGCCTCGGGACAGTCTGGACAGTCAAAGATCGTCAATTGTCTCGACTCAGCCCGGCAAGGTCGCCCCTATGGAAAGGAGGCCCAGCTTCGACCCCCGAGGTGATTCCGAGGCGGACAGCCTGAAGCCTCGATCTGACCGCTGGGAGCGGAACACGCCGAGCGCCACGGGTAGTCGCGAGCATAGTAGAGCTTCTAGCCTGGCGCCACTGCAATCTCCTCCCCTGCGATCGCCGTCGTCGACGAGTCTGGATGTCATGCACATCCAGCATCTTCCCCCACCTCCCGACGAGATGCCGGAGGACTGGGAGTCACCCACTCATGGTGACATGCAGTCAAGGATGAACGAGGCAAGCCAGCCGCGCAACAGCACCGGTGCTGCCTCGCCTGGAACCAAGAAGGAGCCAAAACCTGCGCGACAGCATTCTCCGCTGTCGGAGCAGGAAACAAACGTGGCAGTAGAGCTGGTCTTCGCTATTATCAATGAGATGTACACGCTCTCATCGGCCTGGAACATTCGCCGAACACTGCTGGCGGCCGCCAAGTCCTTCCTCCTCCGCCCTGGCAACCCGTCCTTGATTTCCATCCAGAAGATGATGCAGGAGTCGGTCATTGATGCCAACACAAGCGACGCGGGGCTGGCCTACCACCTGCGCATGCTGCGGGAGAACACGATGCCGACCGATGAAGAGCGAGCGGCTTGGCCCGCCGAGATGACGGACGAAGAGAAGGAAAAGCTGCGGGTGAAGGCACGCAACCTGCTGATTAGACGGGGTGTCCCGGCTGCTTTGTCGGGCGTCATGGGACAGGCTGCCACGACGGACGCGCTCGGGCGCATCTTCGACAGCCTCCAAATCGAGGAGGTAGCGCGCGGGTTCATCTTTGGCATGATGCTTCAGGCTGTCAGGGTCGTCACCCATTAATTTATTGCCGTCGCGGTGGTGGTGTGGTGTTGCGCCGGGCGCGGGAAGAAAGGCAGCATTTGACATGTACCAACAACAAAACAGCACGGAAGCGAGCAGCGACTCAGACGGCATGTGTAAGATTAAACGACTATTCAAAGAAACATGATGGGAAACGAAACCGGATGCTGGGCAAACCTGGCAGGATTGGGGACGAGAACAAGACTACATATATACATATACTTAATAATTGACGGACGGATATATCACAAGGACATGAACTGCAGCTGGAGATTCGCGATGGACCATGGCGATAGAAGTGAAGCTCGACTGCCCTTTTTACACACAGATTTAATCAGCCACGGTGCCGTTGAGTTCCTCTTCGCAATAAAATGAGGATTTCATTCCCTGTGTGTTCAGACGAACCAACGCTCAACATCGAATGACATCCCATCCCTCATCTAGTGGAGCTCCACGACTTTTAAGGTCTTGGGTTGCCTTAACAGCACCGTTATTAGTGGATGAAGACAGGACCCTCCTCACGGAAACGATGGCGTAGGGCGGGGTAGTTTGCGCGCTAGAGGTGGGGTGCCGAGCTCAATCAGAGAGCTATTGGTTCTTATCTTATCATTCACCCAAACGCCCTCCTCCTCGCCGTCTCGGCCGATGATACCACCATTTGTCATCGATCAACTCCTCTCTTGTTCTTTACCGTCTTCTTGTTTTCGAATTAGTTGTCATTCACCCAGTGGTTACTTCGCTCTGGTGGTCCAATTGAATATTAAGAGAAAAAGGCATCGCATGAGCTAACACCAGAACATCGACCTCCCCCCACCATCATTGTTCAACACGGGAACCCCGCATCGAATACATCACGACATCTCACCCATACCACCTCAGCAACAATGGCAGCCGCAGAAGCGACAAAACCCCAGCCGGACCGCGGCATCCGCATCGCCATCGACCGCGGCGGCACCTTCACCGACTGCGTCGGCGAGCTCGCGGGCCGCGAGACTATCATCAAGCTGCTCTCCGAGGACCCGTCCAACTACGCCGACGCGCCGCTCGAGGGTATCCGGCGCATCATGTCGCACTTCCTGGGTCGCGAGATCCCGCGCGGGGAGCCGCTCGACACGGCGCAGATCGACTCCATCCGCATGGGCACGACGGTCGCGACGAACGCGCTGCTGGAGCGCAAGGGCGAGAAGATCGCGCTGGTCGTCACGCGAGGGTTCAGGGACTGCCTGGCGATCGGGAACCAGAGCCGGCCCAAGATTTTCGATCTGGCGATCCGGAAGCCGGATGTGCTGTACGAGACGGTCGTGGAGGTGGAGGAGCGGGTGACGTTGGAGGATTATGCGGAGGATCCGGCGAGGACGGTGACGGAGGTTGAGGTGAGGGCCGGGACAAAGGAGGCGGCGACGGCGGAGGTGGTGAAGGGGACGAGCGGGGAGGCTGTGAGGATATTGAGGAGGCCTGAGGAGAAGGGGGTGAGGAGGGGGTTGCAGGAGGTGTATGACCAAGGGATCCGCAGCGTGGCGGTTTGTCTGATGCATGGGTACACGTTTCCCGACCACGAGGCATTGGTAGGAAGAATCGCAAGGGAGATTGGGTTCAAGCACATCTCGCTAAGCCACGAGTTGATGCCGATGATCAAGTTGGTCTCCCGAGCTACGTCGGTTTGTGCCGACGCGTACCTTACACCGGCGATAAAAAAATACATTTCCGGCTTCCAGGCAGGCTTTGAGGGTGGTCTTGGGACGAGGAGCGTGCAGAAGGAGGAGGGGGCGAGAGGTGCGAGGTGCGAGTTTATGCAGAGTGACGGCGGCCTGGTGGACGTGGAGAACTTCACTGGGCTGAAGGCCATTTTGTCCGGACCGGCGGGCGGCGTCGTCGGATATGCGATTACGTCGTACGACGAAGAGACCAAGGTTCCTGTGATCGGGTTCGACATGGGCGGTACGAGCACGGATGTGTCGAGATTTGGCGAGGGCAGGTATGAGCACGTCTTCGAAACGACCACCGCTGGAGTCACCATCCAGTCGCCGCAGTTGGACATCAACACCGTGGCTGCAGGAGGCGGTTCGATGCTGTTCTGGAAGAACGGGCTGTTCGTCGTCGGACCGGAATCGGCCGGAGCGCATCCGGGCCCGGCATGCTACCGTAAGGGAGGCCCAGCGACCGTCACTGACGCAAACCTCTACTTGGGCCGCTTGCTTCCCGAGTTCTTCCCCAAGATCTTTGGCGAAAACGAGGACCAGGGGCTCGACCCGGGGGCCAGCAAGAAGGTCCTCCAAGAGCTGGCGGACCAGGTGAACAAGGAGACCGGCAAGAACATGAGCGTCGACGAGGTGGCGTACGGCTTCCTGACCGTGGCCAACGAGACCATGACGCGACCCATCCGATCCATCACGGAAGCCAAGGGCCACGACTCCTCCAAGCACCGGCTGGCGACCTTTGGCGGCGCCGGCGGGCAGCACGCCGTTGCCATCGCCGAGGCGCTGGGCATTAAGCAGATCCTCATCCACCGGTACTCGTCCGTTCTGTCGGCGTACGGGATGGCCCTGGCCGACGTTGTGGACGAGAGGCAGGAGCCCGACTCCAAGGTGTGGGAGTACCCGGGGAAGGCGGCCGACGAGCTGCGAAGCAAGATCGAGAAGCTCAAGGAGAAGTCGCGCGAGGCGCTCAAAGCGCAGGGCTTCGAGGACAAGGAGATTGTGTTTGAGGAGTATCTCAATATGAGGTACCGCGGGACGGAGTCTGCGCTGATGATTATCAAGCCTGAGGGCGGCAAGGACGCCGATGAGTGGGACTTTGGAACGGCGTTTGTCCGCCAGCACCGCTACGAATTTGGGTTTATCTTGGATGAGCGCGACATCATCGTCGACGACGTGCGTGTAAGGGGCATCGGGAAGAGCTTCCGGCATTCCGAGAAGACTGTGGATCAGCAGTTGAAGGTGCTTGAGCGGAAGGATGTCGAGGTCAGCAAGGCGCTGGACCGGCAAAAGGTGTATTTCGAGGAGGGACGGTTGGATACGCCTGTCTACAAGCTCGAGGATCTCAGTACGGGCGAGACTATTAAGGGACCTGCCATGCTGGCGGACGGAACACAAACGATTGTAGTGACCCCGAAAGCCACGGCTCTGATCCTTGATACCCACGTTGTTATTGATATTGAGAAGGAAAGCTCCAAGGATGATGGGTAAGATCCCCTTCTATTTTCTCTCTAACACGCTTTTGTCATTTCCGTTGCCGACGGTAAACGAGAAGATAAAGCTCCAAGACAGCAGAACTGACGAATGTATAGAGCCGCTAAGAAGGATGGCGAACGAGACGTCGACCCCATTATGCTAAGTATCTTCGGTCATCGTTTCATGGCCATCGCAGAGCAAATGGGACGTGCTCTTCAAAAGACCAGTGTCAGCACAAACGTAAAGGAACGCCTCGACTTCTCCTGCGCCATTTTTGACGCAGGTGGAGGGCTCGTGGCGAACGCGCCGCATCTCCCCGTTCATCTCGGCTCCATGTCAACCTGCGTGAAGCGCCAAGCCGAGATCTGGAAGGGCGACCTCAAAAAGGGGGACGTCATCATCTCCAACCACCCATCCTACGGCGGCACCCACCTGCCGGACATCACGCTCGTGATGCCTGCATTCAACGAGAAGGGCGACAAAATCCTGTTCTACGCCGCTTCCAGGGCCCATCACGCCGACATTGGCGGTATCACGGCCGGCAGCATGCCGCCGCATTCCAAAGAACTCTACCAGGAAGGCGCGGCGATCAAGAGCGAAAAGCTCGTCAGCGAAGGCCGCTTCGACGAGAAGCGCGTCACGGAGCTGTTGTATAACGAGCCCGCCCAGTATCCCGGCTGCAGCGGCACGCGCTGCTTAGCGGACAACATCAACGACCTCAGGGCGCAGGTCTCAGCCAACCAGAAGGGCATCGCTCTCATCGAGGGGCTTATTGAGGAGTACGGCGAGGAGACGGTGCAGTTTTACATGGTCAATATCCAAAACAACGCCGAACTTTGCGTGCGGACGCTGTTGAAGCAGGTCAGCAAGCGGTTCGAGGGGCGTGATCTGCAGGCTGTCGATTTTATGGATGACGGTAGCCCTATCAGGCTCAAGGTCACGATTGATGCGGATAAGGGCGAGGCCATTTTTGATTTCGAGGGGACTGGGCCGGAGGTCTACGGGAACGTTAACGCCCCCGAGGCCGTGACGTACAGCGCCATCATCTACTGCCTCAGATGCCTCATCTCGGAGGACATTCCCTTGAACCAGGGGTGTCTAAAGCCGATTAACGTCAAGATCCCGCCCAAGTCGCTTCTCTCGCCTTCGGACGGGGCTGCGGTGGTGGGAGGGAATGTGCTCACGAGCCAGCGCGTCACGGATGTCATCTTCAAGGCCTTCCAGGCGTGTGCTGCCAGCCAGGGCGACTGCAACAACCTCACGTTTGGTTTCGGGGGTAATCTGACGGGCCAGAAGGAGGTCAAGGGCTTTGGGTATTACGAGACCATCGCGGGTGGCAGCGGTGCTGGGCCCACGTGGGAGGGCACGAATGGAGTGCATACACACATGACTAACACGCGTATTACAGATTCAGAGGTGTTTGAGAGGAGATATCCCGTTATTTTGAGGGAGTTCTCGCTGAGGAAGGGGAGCGGTGGAGATGGGCAGCATCGGGGAGGCGATGGAGTTGTTAGGGACATTGAGTTCCGCATCCCGGTGCAGGTGTCTATCCTAAGTGAACGTAGGGTCTACCGGCCGTACGGTCTTGCGGGCGGAGAGGACGGCGAGGCAGGGCTGAATGTGTGGGTTAGAAAGGTCGAAAAGGGCAGTTGGGAGAAGAGTCTCAAGAGGCTGAAGGGGGCTGGCCAGCAGGACCAGGAGGAGGTGGAGTATGAGGAGAGAAGGTTCAATCTGGGCGCCAAGAACAGCGCGCCCATGAAGCCTGGAGAGAGGATCATTGTGAATACGCCGGGCGGCGGTGGATGGGGCAAGGTTGGGGAGGCCAAGGGAGTCAAGGCAGGAAGGGATCATACAGAGGCGTGGAGGAAGGGCAGCCATGCTAACCGGGAGGATATGGCTTTGCAGGTATAGATGGGATGGCAGACGACATGTTTCTAGATGCGAGACCTTAGAAAGGAGCAGTAGGTGTGCTCATAAGAATATAGGCTTGTTTGGTTGGGGAGGTAGGCTCAATAATAAACATCTTCCACTCCAAGTTGAATTCCGCGAAATCCGCTCGGCGATTGGAATGCCATATCCAGAAAATCCGGTGGGAGGAATTCCACCATGAATCCGACAACAGCTTGGCTGCTCAGAGTTACCATGAAGAGTGCCACCCTGTTGGAAAGTCATGAGACGAAAGAAGCCATTTCTTCGACGGGATGCAGGACGGTGAACCTTGTTAATGCCAATGAAGGAGGGGGCGTGGATGGAGAAATCCCCTGATTTGGGGACCGTAGAGTTTGGCACAGGACGGGACGTTGATCTTGACCCCCATTCTTCGCGGGAGATGTGCAGCGAGAGGGATGGATGATGCCTAGAGGAAGTGTAAATTGTTCGATCGCGAGAAGTGATTGGCATGTGGGGTAGGTTGGTTTGGTTCCTGAGATGTTGGTTCGTATCGGGAATGGTGGCGATGGCGATGATGAGGTGACGGCGCTTGATCCTAGCTTTCACCATCGAGATCATGAGCCTGGAGGGGTTGTCACTCTGCAACTGTATATTAAGCTGTCGTACAGATAGTTTTCGACGTCAGTTATGGACGTATTTGGTGTTGGACCAGCAAGGACTCGGCATGAGCAATCTCTGTGTGGAAGACCCGGGGGATTCGCCGGACTCTTCGCCGCCCCTCAAAGAAATATGGCTCCACTCCTCCGAGTCCCGATCCGGCCCCTTTCCGTCTCCGCGGCCGTCTTCCACATCAGGCAGATTATTGTAGCCAGGGGTTTTCAATGTTTTCTCACAGTCAGGGTGTCTAGAAAGCTCGCTCAGCAGGTGTTTGTCGCTAAGAACGACTTCGTAATGGTCGTCGATCCGACTTCCGACGCCGTGAATGATGCCGACTGAGCGATGACTGTCAGCAAAGGTATCCAAAAGAAGGAATACAGTGTGAATGGCTTACAAAGACTGCAGTATAGGTACTTGGATATGACAGGAGCCCATGGCAACACTGCTATTATCTGACCAAACGTCCACTTTTCCCTATCCCATACTGAGCCTCCCATCTCGTTGAGGATCGCTGTTGCGTTTCTCACGAGGAGTGATGCCAGCAAAACGTTTGACACAAACCAGGTAGCACACCAGATGACCGAACCGAACCGCAGGAGCGAAATAAGAAGAGGAAGCTTGCCCGGCCAGTGTTCTAATTTCGATCCCAGACTGCGTCGCAAGCGAGGGACGTGACCTAGTTGGTCAATTGACAAGACGACTGTGCTGAACAAGAAGCTGATGAAGTAGTCCGAACCACCCCGGTCTTCGTCCCGAAATGCATCTCTGAAAGCAGACGATCCGTTGTTGTAGCACGTCTGCATGATGTTTCGGCTCCGATTGCCGCACTTGGCTATCGCGCCCAGCGTAATTGGCGCTTCCGAGCCAAGGTTTCGTATCACCATGCTCAGGACGCCCACAGAGAAGGTGAGGAAGAACGTGTACCACCATCTCATCCCTTTTCGTTGTAGTTCCGACTGCATGAGAAGGACGACGAGCGTGTTTCCCGCCGAGTAGATCCGGGCCGCTCGCCAGTCGATGCGGATGACGGGGACCTGGTCGGTCATGAACATGACAATCGTAGCCAGCTGCACTGCTAACGTGAAGAAGGCCTGGGCTTCTTGGAAGTCAATGATGGAGGAATACAAAGCTACCGCAAACCTGGAGGCTCGTAATCGTTCCATTAGATATACCGCGGTAGAGCCGTGTTGCTGTTGCTTGCGTCTCTTAAACCGCCCTAATGCAGCTACCGCCTTTACAGGCATTGAGTAGCTTGGATCCTGAGGGATCAGTAAAGATAACATAAAAAACCATAAGAGTAATCCTATTTGGATTATGTAGGAAACTGTGACCTGTCATATCATTAGATAAAGTCCTTGCCCAGAAGCCGTGTACTCACACCAGGCCCGGCTATATCAGCTTCCGGCGACCTCACCTGGGAGCATAGCGGCTTCAAGTAGTCCAGAGCATCTTTGAGGTTCTCGTCGACCTCGAATGGTTTGTAATAGCTCGTGCTGTTCAGCGCCCAAGCGCCAAACTCGGTCTCCGGTAGACGCTCAAATGTTCCCTTGGTACTTGGCTCTGAGGCGCCAACACAGCTGAGGATCCGCTGGAGAGTTCCAAGACCATCGAACGAGGCCAAGTCCCCAAACTTGAGGAGGCTGTTTGCTTCAGTTGCGGTCGCAGGATCAAGGGTGTAATTGTGGTTTTGTATCAGTAGAGCTGACACGGCTAGAGCGGCGCAGTCATAGATGCCTAGTGGATTGTCGAAAAGAGAGGATTGGCATATTGATATAGTTGATTGATGTACATTTGGATCGTATTCTAACGGCACTGTGACATCCGAAAGATCTGAAGAGTAAAGGTGGTTGATCATTTCAGGCCAAGTGTGCCCCGGTGTAAAGTTGGACACAGTTCGAAGCCCGTGTAAGCTCATTCGAAGCGTACGATTCGAGACCATTTTGGAGACTACAGACTGCCGAAACCTCTGGGAATTAGGAAGGGGATAACGATTCAATGTATTCTATGACTTATAAAGGTGCTACGAGGCTGTTTTCCGGATCTCAATTGAAGTGCTGTGCCGCAGCCACGCATCTGCTATTCTAGTCCCAGTGGACTGTAACCTCGCTGCCTGCGTGCTTGCATTGGCCCCCACGCCAATCAGCTCACATCTTTCTTGTACATCTCCAAGGAGCCTTGTCAATAGGCCGCTAAATATACACCAAACACAACCTTTGGACCAATAGTCTCCTCACGATAGTCAATCCAGCTCTCAGTGAGAGCCTTTCTCGTCTTCCGTTGGCTCTAGCCTTTCCTCGCTATGATCACAGCCACTTCAGCCCAGAGTAAATCTCTCATAGACACCTGCACGTAAACGTCATAACCACAACTATCGGATCGTGCTACCACATCGGACATCAAGTTCTCTCTCAGAGGTCAATATGAAAATTTCGGCTTCCGGAATGACTGCCATTCCGACGGCCGATTATCGCAAAGTTTGGACTTAGGGGAGCACACAATAATTGACGATAGCCTCGCAACCAGCAAGGTCCCCAGCCTTTCGATGTGACTCACGCGGAGATGCTAACCTTCCCAGTGGAGTTGTTGATCCTGGATCTCTATGGCAGATGCAGAGAGAGGTGATGACTGGTTGGCTGGGCAGTTGAATAGCCATAGCTTCCTGGTTTTCTTGTGCTACCCAAGCCACGATGTAGAGTCCAACGTATTTTGAAGCACATTTAGACTCATTCAAAGCATTGAATTCATCTCAACTGAGTTTAAAAGCACTAATACGATGGTTGTGCTCAAGTTTGAGCGGACTTCAAGGAGAACGTGGCAATAGTGAAATTGAAGGAGTCGAAGGCCAGATCAATAATTCCGTAGAAAACTGCAACAGGTTACAACAAATCGATTTTGAACTACCCAACAAACAGAATCATATGTAAAGGACTTCGACGTCCAGGCGTGAACTTGTTGGTGTGAAAAGTCATTCAGCCCCTTCTGATCTTTGAAACTTGGATGGCTGGCTTTACAGCCACACTTTCCCGATGTGGACGGATCATTGATCGCACAGAACAATTCAGAGACCGGCCAGTTTCCCGAAAAGAAAACAGGTGCCTAGATGGCACCGGAAAGAGGGTCCACCGGATTAGCACAGCCTCGGACCATCTCTCATCGTCTCTGCTCGCGTGGGGAACAGGCGGTCGAGAACCGCCTGGACAACGCTAGTTCAGTTGCCGCGATACCGTCAGATACATAACGATTGACGCAGACCACGTAGATTCTTTAGGGCTGACGTACCTCCAGACCAACGCTGTTTTGTGCATCTAAGCGCACGACGTTTGCACAACTCGAGGGCGGCGCAGGCGCGCGCCTGTCTTAGACGTCGGTTAGCGTTACCGGTTGACCCCAAAGAGCTAAGACAGACTACCGATGTACAGATCAGGCACCACGATACGTTGTTCCACGCCAGTCTGATGGGCTGCTGACGCGACAACTTGTTCTAGCAGTCGATTCCAAAATGAGCTCACGCCTTTTGCTCGTCAGCCCCCTAGAGCCTCCATGGCATAGTGTTGTGATGCCGGGTCACGTCCAGCCCGTTGGACTGGGTTTTCATCACTTACAGCCTAACAACTTATAACATTCGGGTTGTCCCTGGACTAAGAATTTATCTTTGGTATCATCATACTTCATCACTTCGACAAAGATTGTCCTCGATCTCTTCCCTCCGATATCACGCATTACTACTACATGAATCCCAATGAACTTCAAATTACACCTATCCTACGTCCTACCAGCCGCTTCGTAGCCAAACTCCGCCATGTCTCATGCGTCTAGACACCCTCTTCGAAAGAGCTGCGCTTTTTGCAGGGCTCGAAAGATCAAGTGCTCGAACGAGACCATTTGCGAAGCTTGCCGCAAACAGAATGTCGACTGTGTATACGACTGGGACTCACGACCAACAAAACCTCGCCCAGTTTCTCGCGATGGCAGTCGAAGGAATAGCAACACCGATGGAACTATCTCCGTGCCTATGATGCGACGCCAACGATCTTCCACTGCCGACTCCTCGCGCTCCACATTGTTCCTAGATGATCCCACGTTCTCAGCGGAGAATGGGATGGCCTCATTAGACTGGGAGGATGTGGCAACTGTCTTGGAAGAAACGTTCCAGGGAAAGTTTGGAGGAGATATTGGCCTTGAAACGAAGCCGGAATTTCAACGCAGCGATGCTGCCTTCAGCCATGCACTTCAACGCAACCCATCAGGTCAGGGTGAAAACAGCAATTCCAAATCTTTTCAGAGAGATCCGAAGGTACGAGGCTCAGATAATATTCAAGGCTCGAAAGCTAACTTTCATGATTCAAGTACACGAGCATTCTTCAGTTCCTCGCTCATGACTTGGTCAGCCTAGTTGTGGAGAAGGTCGGAATTTTAGGATCGACGTTCTTGGAACACGGTGGTGGAAGATTCTACTCGAGTGCTCTCGCCAGTGACAGAACTCCAACAATGTTTGATGCAACATTGCCAGGCCCGAGCCCACTGGCCGAATATGGCACACGGCAAATCGGACAGCTGGTTGATGTGTGGTACAGCGTTCACCCGCTCTCCTTTCTCGTATCAAAGACTCTCCTCTTAAGGGCACTCAGAGACAGCACCCACGACGAGATTCTCCTTGCCGTCATACTTGCTGACGCCTCCATGTCACTCGGAGACGAAGTTGGCGCAGCAAAGGCCCACACACTTTTGAGTTGGGCGGCTTCTCAACTTCGTGATCGCCCAGTGCCGACTGCAGCCACGCAGCCGGGCATGTCTGGGGATGGAATCTCGCTTCCCAGTCTATCTACGGCGCAAACCCTTATGCTTCTTGGCTGGAATGCCCTGTGTCAGAAACAAATCCGCCGCGCAACTTGCTACATCGACCTCGCTAGTCGCATAGCTAATGAGATCAAAGAGAGAATCTCCACGTCAGGGGGCTCCTTGGTCACAAGCCGTATCAATGGCATCGATGTCTGCGAAGTGGAAAAAGAGATCGCGGCTTACCTTTACTGGACTACGTACGCTCTCAATCTTTGGATCTCCCTCCAAACACGCACTCTTGTCTCTCAGCTGCAACCCACAAGCGCATCATCGATCCTCCTACCCGCCGATGAGTCTTCTTCCGCACTGATGCGGCTCGACGAGATCTCCGACAACTTTTCGACACTCCAGAAGCAGAAGGAAATGATCAAAGACGTCTGGCCCTTGGCTCATATCGCTAGCACAGCGGCTTACATCTTCAACACGTATCTCGAAATCGGCTCCCCCGAGAATACGACTGCAGTTTGCCACGAAGCTTCCAGAGTGCTTGCAGAAAATATTTTCGTGGTCAACCTCCAACCCGCGCCCGCTTCTTCGCGATACTTCGTCCTTGCAATCTACCACACCATGTTAATTCATTTGCTCTTCCCGTCTACCGGAGCATCACCACCGACAGATTCTTTGGTTTTGAATGAGGCGGCCGTCGAACGTTTCCTTCTTTCCGCACAAGAATCAGCCAGTATAATGCTCCAAGTTGGAGAGCATGAAGATCTGATACTTTCTTCTTTGCCAGTGCAGAACCGGAGCAATGTTCCTGATATCTTCTGCCCGACTATGGACGCTTGCGCTCGCGGATTATCTTCCATCTACGCGCAAAAGGCCTCTGGGGCGTGCGCGATGAATCTACAGATGGACACATACGATGTTCGGCTTGAAGCTCTCGCGTCTCGGCTAGTAGATATCGCCGCTTCAGACTTTGTCCGTGCAGGGAGCCAGCTGCGAGTCATCAAGAAGCATCTCAAAGCCGTTTTGAGAGCCTTCGGTGGTGACTTCAAGACTCCAAGCAACGGTGATGGACTTCTAAGTCTCAGTCCCATGCCTATCCGTCCTCACTCAGCTACCTCATCGGCCACATGCTCTCGTCGCAACTCTTTTCTGTCGCATAGTCCGCCTGGCGAGTACATCTCCGCAGCTCCAACAGCTGTAGGATCTGCCCGATCCTCGATGATCGGCGCTATGTCTACGCCAATGGTTCCCACATCGTCAGCCGAATCCTATCAGACTCCTTTTCCCGCCTTCAGCAGTCCTGAAACTAGACCGCAAGAATGGCCCGCCCATAACGATTACTTTACGTCCTCCATGAATACCGCAACTTTGGCACAAGCGTCTGTCGACCTCTCGCTGACGGGCATGATGAATCCTCATGCAGCGTTTTCTGGAGAATGGGATACAAACCAAGTAAGGATGCCTGCTGACATGAATGTGGAGTCAGTGAGCATGGGGGCTCATTGGCAGTGGCAGCTGGGTGCTACGAGTCTGCCTACCGAATCAGTCACGGCAGGGGGCGATGTTGACGATATGTTTTACTACTTCAACAGGTGAAGTGACCTGATTACAAACCTCATTACATGGTGCATCGATGGGAGGAAAGGCATGGCCACGGCGTTTGATAGCATTTGTAGAGTACAATCTCAAGGCATTCTTCGTTCTCATAATCGACCCTTGTTGTCACACCTCAATGATCTCATAGTCTCACTGTTCCACCATATCTGCCGTTGAGCCGCATTCCATGAGTTGGCGACGATCTGTTATCCCCACCGCCTCTTGCCAGTTGCCGGAACACTGAACCGAAGTAGTGGAACTGCCGTGTATCAGCAGACGTATCCGTGATCCTCCCTAGGGATTGGATGCCACAACCAGCCGCTACCTTTGAGGAATCAGTACCGAAATGGAAATTGTGGCGCTTCCTCCCGCAGGTTGGTCTCACTCTCTAGGGGTATGTCTCAGTCTTCCAGAATGGGCGATGGATCCATCACTCAGGGAACACTAAGGCGGCTGTGAATAATTAGCATGGCATACGGCGCTTATCACGTAAAAGAGGTTGGGGCTCATAAGAATAGTGCATTCAAAAGTGAACGGAGTGGTGTGCTGTTGGATGTTCAGCCGATGAACGATAGACCAAATTGTCAAGGTGTTGGGTCGAATATGAAGCATAGGCTCGAAACCATCAGACTGTCCTGGTCTTAATTCTGGTCCAACCTGCAACGCTTGTGAGTTCATCCAAGAGTCTGACCCAGCCCAATATTTCTAAGCAATCACTCATCAATTGTCATAGGCAGAAATAAGCGCGAGGCGCATAATCCAACAGCTCGATCGCCTTTGAGGATCCTGTTCGCTAGCCCGCTAACATGACAAGCCTTTTAGTGACAAACCGGCCACAGCCACCGCCAGGCAACAGAATTCTTGACTCAAACCGTCAGCAATAGAGAAGCATACCCGCAAAGCTTGACCCCTAAGGTCTCCCAAAGTGCTGCGAGGGGAGCAAGCTACTGGAGATATCCATGGCCAGGCATGATGTCCGGCCACTGTCAGCCACGAGGGAGCAGCCGTAGGCTAAGCTAAGCTTTCGTCTAAATGAGGTTGGGCGTGAACTTGCCATGCGGAGGTCATCCCTCCGCTGTTCAAACAACACTTGTTGACCTGAATACACAGCTTTCATATTGCATAATTATGTAGAGGATTTTGAGGATGTATGTCAGATCTTTCACGCACTGTCTTAGGCTGTAGAGATTCCCATCCTTGTCGTGGCCAATCAAACATCACATCACTACACAAAACCGGTAATTATTTTCCCCACATAAACAACGACGAAAGCGACGATACAAGGCCTGTTGACCACTTAATCAGACTCGAATATCGATCGTTTTGGTATTTTTGGTAGGGCCAGAACATAGCAAACGAGAGATCAAAGACTTGGTCACATGGAGCAAGGAATAATTTGGGCCTAGAAGTTACGGAGCCTCTTATTTGTAATACTTCTGTCACCGTCCTGGCTATCGTCATCCTTCTCATAGCCCAGACTTATGACATCTGTGAGGGTTCTTGCGGAGTCTTCGCTTAAAGTGTTGTTGCGGAATACTCTGTGGTCGCTGCATTCAACTTGAAGCCGGAGATTCCGAATGTGATGACCTCCAAAGCCTCCTACCCTGTCTGAGGCGGAAACAGAATGTTTGTGACGTCGTCTTGACTCAAGACGTCCTCTTGAATAACACGAAGACGAAGAGAGTATTTACGTGCGAATTTAGGCATCGAGCTGGTAAGCAAGGTCCTCAGCATGTCTGCATCCCGAAAACCCGAACGGCGTCGGTGAGAACTTGGTCCCAAATAATCAGCGATGATGAAAATGACATGCGGACATGACAACAGATGGTTCCGTCCAGAAGGGCGTGGTGAAGACCGCTGAATATCATCCCTCCCGTGGGGCCAAAGAATGCTACGTGCTTCATTCTGATTTCGTAATGGATAAAGTCAATCAATCGTCTTTGGTTTTATCTACAGTGAAGAATTGGTGCGAATAAACCGAAGCTTGTTGTTAGCAAGCAAAGGAGTAGGTGGGGGAGAAGAAGGACGACGGCAGAGACGCCGATGACGGGTGGTAGACAACATGGCAAGCCCAGAGCAACAGAAACGGCAGAAACGGATGTGATGATGCTGCTGCTGCCTGATATGGCCTGCACAGCCGCGGAAGGTAAGGCTTGGGGTAAGTACCAGTCTCTGGCTTCCAACTTGTTTCCAAGTGTGGTCAAAAGGTGCACGGGGAGGATGCAATGGTGCTCTGATGTGTGACTTCAACAAAGCACTACTAGCTTCGGGTTCTCGAATAATTGGATGAGTGCATTCCACATCATTCAGAGGAAAAAGTTGAGAGACCCTCGGGAATAAGTCGAATTTATGTGTCTAGATGTGTCGAACCGAGAAAACTTCCCAATGCCTTCAGATTGCTCAAGCTTCGGAGGCTGAAGGGCGGCTCGTTGGTCCAGCATTGTCCCATTGTACACGAGCCTCGTAGCTCATACACAACGGCAATCCTACCGTCGAGGCTCAACGTCCCTCGTCTCATTGTGTTATCGATGCACAAATACGCCTCACTGTTGTGCATGATATCGGTACCTTTGAGATACAGCCCAGCTGTACCTGTCTCGTACCTGCCCACCACAATGATCTGCGATGCTTACCACCGGAGTTCAGGGGAGTCCATTCTCGGCTGGTCGATTCATAACCGGCATATTTAAGCATACAAAGCTCTATGAATGCTGATACTTTTCAAACAGGCTCAATGTGTTCTCGTCTTATTGTGCTGACAGTCACGATATCAAATGTTCGGAGTTTTTGCAGAGGATGCGGAAAAGCGATTGAAGGAACTAGGGTCCAATGAGGTACGTACTTTGTACGCAGTATGTATATGGGATAAAGTGGGGGGCGGGGTCGGTGTGTCGGTGAACCTTGGAAGATAAGATCGGATCCACTAAAATTTTCTCAGGTTCACATTGTCGGCCGCCGCAGCTTTCGCTTTCCACCATTCTCCCACCAGGCCATAGCGAACAAGCGTTACGACGTCTTCGCTGAACAACCCCGATCAGTCGGATTACTTCTTCGGCTTTTCTTTCCGACCAAGAGAACTCAGACTCGTGCACGCCTCACGACCACACCAAACGGTTGGCCACACTGTCGACCTGCGAACGAAGCGACCACAGCCGAGTCCGTCTCCGAGACTCCCTACAAAGCCCTCCCTCTGCGGCCAGACCCGCGCGAGCGAATAATCAAACGAAATGGCGCAAGGCGGCTTGAAGTCATCGTCCCGGCCCGCGCCCACTGGCAAGCCAAAGCAGCAGAAGCAGAAGAACACACAGCGAGTGGCGAAGCCTCAGAAGGCCAAGAAGGGCATGGCCGCCGACAAGATGCAGAAGAAGTTCGCGGCGGGTCTCGTAAACCAGACGGAGAAGCTCCTCGGCCAGCGTGCCGGTCACCTTGAGCTGATTGGCCAGGGCAAGAAGGCGAAGAAGGAGGAGAAGGGTCCCAAGGGCGGCAGCCGCAAGTTTGGCTAAGCGGGGAGGGTCATCCGTGGAACGGTGGGAGATACACGGAACGGAAATCAAGCCGACGATTCAATGGACGATTGAATTACTGAGGGTCTCCTAATCACGGCCGGAGTTGGGCGTCGCGGAGATGAAAAGGGCCGCCTCTGATGTCTGAGGAGACCAGGGGCGGGCATCACAGCGAACCTGAGAGCCCCGAGACGATGGTGGCCAGGTACCAGAGACTGGAGGGCACCTCTTTTTGTGAAATAGGATGGGCCGACACCAAAAACAAGATACCCTAATACATGAGCAAGAAAAGTTTCTGATTCATCTCACGCGAGTCTTCCGGGGGAACAGGTTTACCTTTTTGGAGTTGACGCCCGCTTTCCATTTTGAAAACTCTAGATGCCGTCCTTGCCGGCTCGCATCTACCCACGGGAGGTGACAAACGTCAAATGATTCTCAATGGAAAGGAAAGTACCGACACGATGGTCCCCAGCCTTTTATTGACATTGCAGGACGCGACTCAGCAGAGCATTGGGTTCCTCCGTCTCGAGCAAGTCTCCCACCGGCTATACATTCCCAAAACAGAACATATTGAGACACACCTTGGATGTCGGTAGGAAACCACAGCAACGCTGAAGTACTCATCGGTTCAGTGGAGGCACCTCAGGCAGAGCATTCGGAAATCTGGGTTAAATTCAGTACCTCAGCTCAGCCTTTGTTACCAATTGTCCTCCGAGTCTCTAAAATATGAACATCATGCGTTCTTTCCCGTGACACCAGTCGGCTGTTTTTAGCTGCGACTTTGGAACCTAAGCACTGTCTATGACCGGCTGTACTACTAACACCTCTATCCTCTCGGACGGAGATGGCTATAGTTCAAGTGTGTTTGGGATGCCTCGTTGTGAACCTCGTGTAGTTCTTGAAGCGACGACTCCAGTCGAACGAACTATATTCTGAAGATACACATCGTAAGCAAGCTACCTAGCTAGGTAGGTTCATGAAGTATACCTGCAACGAATCATTTACACACCTTCGGTCTCAAATAGAAGACGCGAAGACCTCGGCTTCAGAATTGAAAACAAGGGCATTAGCTGCTATGACTCAAGCACGCCACCCATCACACAGTAGGGGCTCGAATTCGGAAGAAAGCCCAGGGTGAATCTCCAATTCTTCCGGATTCCTGGAGTGCCATGGAATGAGAGTAATGCCCTGGCCAAGTTCTTTCCAAGTGAGGCGCGCGACCCGACAGCTCTTTCTCGCGGCAACTTCCTGAAGAAGCGGGTGTCTCAATACCAAGCTTCCGATGCATCCAGTTCAGAATATCTGCCTGACTCCTTTCCCCACGAAATGTTGCTGGCCGTTTTCTAGCAGCATTTCATCTCCCTCCTCGGGCACGAACGGTAGTCGCGTCAACAAGTGTCAACCTCAGTTGACAACAGCCTGTCATGCATCTCGTCAGGCCTTCAGGAGACCAAATCACCAACATCAGCCCAAATGAAGTTCAATCACAGCGCGCCATCGGACGACGAAGTTCGGGCAGGCGAGTCGTTGTAGCACTAGTGGGATGCCGTCCTCACGGGCCATTATTAAGCTTCCTGCGAGTCGGACCGGCCAGAGTGTTAAGCTTACAAAACAGCCACATCTCGGCTTTGCACTGCCTCCCGTGATACGTGCGCAGGTAGGTGGGCACTATGAGGAAAGGGTGATACATGGGAGATCATAGGGTGACACTAAGCTTCTCTTTTCCCGAGGGGGGCGGAGCTTGAACAATGCTTCTCGCAAGAAACCAAACATAAGAGGCCTAGAGATATAGGCAAGGGGGCAAATGGGCGGCTACGGGCGATCTGCACACGAAAGCGGGCACGAATGAAGTGCTGCTGGACACGGTTGCTGGTCAATAATGAAATGTGTTATTGGGGCCTACCGTGCTTCAGATTTTCATCCTGCGCTCAGGGATCTGCGACCTGGGGCCTCACGGACATCCGGGTGAGCCATGTCGACCATGGGCCGCTGTGGTCGGGGCCGGTGAGGAGGAGAAGAGCCCACGGAATTCGGTTCCCGGCAGCGTCTCGGGCGCAGGATGTTTTGTGAAACCCCTCGGGGGGAACAAAAATTGGGTCGGTGAGCGGGCGGCCTCGGTCGTTTTGGGGATCATGTTTATCGGATCTGCACCGGGATCGTCTTCCAGGAGTTGAGGAGAACGAAAGGAGATCCTGTGGCCGCCCCGAAAGAAGCTGAGCATGGGTCAGTTCATCTCTGTTCCATAAAGTGCGGCCTCAGAAACACATTGTCACAGCGACTGATCGTAGAGCATAACATTCATGTTTCAAAAAACACTCGCTTCATAAGCTATTGTACATCATGTTTGTACAAGTCCATGGATGCTCGCTTGCTCGTGACTCCATCTCGCAGGACCGCCTTCTATACACAGATTGTATGCCCGTCATCAAGGTTCATCAAAGGGGAACATGGATGGCTCTAGTTAAGGAAAAGGAGACATGCACGGCCAGCGTGTCACATCAGGTATTGTTGAGCCAAATGAATGATTTCCATACACCCCATCATGCGTCGAACACGATCCGTATATCCGTACAAATACAATACAGAAGAGAACAAAATTGTACACTGAAACGAAGAGCGCGGGTTTCCCCTCATCAGTAGATGACGGTCACCCTCCTTCTGCGTCGCGTGGGCTTCGCCTCCTGACCCATCATCGGTGGGCCGGGTATGGGGTAGTCCAGGTTGTCCTTGTAGATGTTGAACTTGATACCGTCGTCGCCAGACTTGTACAGCGCCGTCGCCTTGACACCCTTGGGCTTCTCGGATCCTCCGCCCTGGACATCGAGGTTCACGCACTGCGGGTAATTCTGAGCGCCGCCCTCGCGTCCAGCCTCGTGCAGCGCAATCGTCTCATGGCGCAGAACGTACTGCCCGGGAGCGATATTGGCCGGGATCGTCATCGTCCATGACTTGTTGTTCGAGAGCATGTCGTCGGAACCCCACTTGCCCGGCGCCTTGGACCCGTCAACGAGGCCGACGGCGTCGATCTTGAAGAACTCGAGATCCTCCTTCTTGACATTTGCACAGTCGCCGTTACACGGGGCGAGGTAATCCATCATGGGCCCGTGGTGCGACTCGGGCCAGTCCGTCCAGAAGACGGTCACGTTGGAGCCGGCTGTCACTTTGGCGGCGATGGGGGCGGGCTCAGCGCCGACGTGGCAGATGATGTCGGGGTCTGCGTACTTGTCGACAGCGACGAAGCCGTTGGACAGGTCTTTGGGGATGGACCAGCCAACGACTTGTGGCGGGGGATTCTTGTATTGCATTTGCGGGCTGTAACCCTCGTAGCTGTGTTGTGTTAGTGAACCGTGAGGTTATATGAGAGAGGAACTATCGGGTCCGCGCTTACAAGACTCCATCCGCCATGATACCGTTCACCGTTCCATGAGCACTGATGGCCTGAATGGCTGCTGTGGCCAAGAAGACGTACTTCATGGCAGACATTGTGAAGGACCCTTCGATGGTCTCGCGTATGGCTTCTTTAGTCGATGAGACGTTGGGGATGGTTGGCTGAGTTTTCCTTTCGCAAATCCTCTTAGAAAACACTAAATTTATCAAAAAAGGATTGTCGTTGATTATATGTTATCCTAGAGAGAGATTCGCGACTGAGTTTGGTTAAGGAGCGTAATAGTCGACCAGCGCGCTATGTTAAGATATTATCAAAGAGTGTGTAAATGCTTCACCCGGAATGCGACGTCGGCAGAAGATGGTGTAGTCCGGAAGACACTTTATTATATCGCAGTTCTAGCCACAGCAGAGAGGAAGGACAAGTCGCGGTTGGGGAGGCATGCCGGCCCCCGATTCATCCGTTCAAACATTCTTCAGCCCCTTTCCACCTTCGTGCGCTGATGTTCGAGCACACCCTCAAAGGAAAGAAGGTGCAAAACATCAGACACAAAAGAGGCGACGATGACCTCAAAACCGAACGCGATCCCATTTCTGATTGGACAAGATCAGATCTTGGCCATCCAGACCATTGGCTCGCAGTATCAGTTGGTCATGTACCCTGTTTCAAGACGGGGGTTATCCAGTCTTCGACTCGGTTTCCCCTTTCCATGGTGTCCGTGCCAGCACCCTCCTCAGCCCCATAGAGTTATCTTCCGACGATATTTCACGTTTTTCTTGTCTGTTGTGGGTAGGAAAGTTTTGTTCCGGCCTTCGGACAGCATGGCTATCCTAGATAAGATCGGGATTCAGACCATTGCAGGCCGTGCAGGCCAAAGACTCACAGTCACCGGCTCTTTCGTCTCAACAACTTCCCAAAGGGGAAGCGGCCTCGGCTACCGTGTTCAGGCTGCTCAGCTTTCCCCAAATTTTCATGCGATAGTCCGATCCCATATTACTTGGGCTGACATTAAAGTCAAGGTTTTTGCGACCGTTTCATCCCTCCACAAAGTGTTCATCTCCTCAAGCAGAGCCGCAAAGAGTTGATGTGACGTGCTTCTGCGACGTAAGTCTGATGTTTTCCAGCTTCGCTTTCTCATTGAGTTGCTCGTATTGCCGAAGATAGTTTCTTCCTGATGGGCTGGCAGTGATGAAAATAGGTATCAGTTGCCATGATGGCGCCTGGGGTTCGCCAAGTAGAAAGGCAAATGCGAAGAGCGAATCGCGAAGCTTCCGCCCGCGGCTTATCCACAATTTGCGAGCAGTTCGCATTGATGACGCTGCGACATTCGAGCGCAGTGCAAAGCAGCGGGCTTTTGCGCTATATGCCGACCGCCACTTGTCGCACACCTCCCCGATAATCTCGCCGAACCTTTCTAGATCTTGGATATTGCTGACTCAAAGCCGACACACGTATTATTTGCAATAAATCAAACAACGTTTTTGTTGTCCTCCTAAACTCCTTAACACCGCCAGATAATGTCGAAGTCCAAATCCCGTCGAGGCGGCAGGGCCTTCATCCGAAAGTAAAATCGTCCCGTGTTACAACAGCTCGAAGTCGTCCAACTTGTCGCGGTATTTCATGATGTTCCTCTTCACCTTGCTGCCCACGGTCCAGGTGACAAAGTCCTCCATGCTGCGAGTCACCAGGAATGCCGGGTCGGTGCATGTCTCGGTACCCACACGAACATGGCCCTGCTCGATGAGCTTCGTCGCCGCCTGAACGGTCTCGGCCATCCTGAAAGACATGATTAGCATTTGCTTTTAGGGATCCAGTAGCTATCTCGGGCTTTCATACCGAAGTCGAGTCATGACGACCGGGAGACGCCGCCTAGCAAAGGCGCTCACAGTGACGTTGTGCTCGACGGCAGACAGCTTTGATGCGGAAGACAAAACGCCCATGTCGTACAGCTTATCAAGGAGGAGCTTCTCGTGCTTGCGGCGAGCCGCGCTCTCGGGGGGCATGAGACTCAATCTATGCGCCAGTTGACGGATGGACTGCGAAAGTATGTGTTAGTCGTCTTTGGGTGGATTGCTCGATCCCGTGTGTTTCGAGTCGGAGCGATCGGTGCCAAACTCACGCCGCATAGCCGGTTGTATTTGTGCTGGTTGTCCTTGTTAGCGGGCGTCGATAGTGTGGTGGTCGCGATAATACTCACATAGTCCTCAGGCTTCTGAATCATATATCGGCGTACCTATTACTTGTGTTAGAGTGGGTTGCGAAAGCATCTTTTCCTTGGTGCTGCCATACTACTGCCGCATCTCGGTGATCGCCATCCTAGCAGAAATTGTTAGCAATGCGCCTGGATCTATGGTATTCGCGAGCGCAGGCTCGTGTCGGTACCTGTTTGTAGGTGATGAAGTCATGCTTCCGCAGAAGCTTCTGCTCGTGAAACTTGAGCTTGCGGACCATGCTGGGCTGTCGGCGTCGCGTATTCCCAGTACAATCTGCTGGTGATGGTTGGCGGGTTGTCGTAGAGAAAAAGTTCTGGAGCTCAGGTGGGACAAATTCCTTATCGGCGCTTATCGCATTTGTGGGGCGGAACATCCCGTCCGCCTACCAAAAAAATACCGTGACAGCCTCAACCTCCGCGACAGATCACGCCTGTTGGATCAGCCAAATCCGCCCAGAAGTCAATCATGCCGCCGAGACTACCGTCATTCCCGGCCTTCAAGGCCCCGAGCGCCTTCATGGCCCGGATTGCGCGGCCTTTTTCCGCTACCCCTGCTGTGGCTGGTTTGTCAATGCCTCCCACTGCCCAGAAATGCACGCAGCGCTAACCTCAATAAAGAGCCCAGAAGACCAATCTCGAATACCGACAGCCTCCTGGGCCTCGACGACCAGAAAGCGCCTATCGACCGAGCTAGGACTCTCATGTCGAAGAACCCCCTAGGCGGAGCACGTAACGCTGCTATCCGCCAGCGTACGATGCTTGAATCCCTCAAGAAACAAAAGATTAGCGACGACTACCTCAAGCAGATGCCTCGTCGCTGGCGCAACGGCAACGTCTACGCCCCCCATGACCTTAGCCCTACGGAGATGGACAAGTGGAGGAAGATCCGAAAGCCGGAGGGCGATGTTATCGACATGCTGGGCATCAACCCCAAGGACCACTACAGGGTATGTCGCATCCCTGCAAACGGGACTTTTTGACGCAAATTTCTTCAGAGGCTGACGAAGAATGTAGAACTTCGCCATGATCTCCGAGTTTATGACCACCTTCGGACACATCATGCACTCCAAGGACACTGGATTGCGGGCGGTCAACCACAGGAGAATGACGAAGGCTATCCGCAGAGCCATTGGCATGGGTATCCACCCCAGTGTGCACCACCATCCCGAGATCCTGAAGAAGACGTTCAAGCAAGCATGGAGGTAAAGATGATGGCTGTGTGGAAGGCTGGGAAAGTGGACGTGTCTACCTTAGGACCAACAGGGGTAACTCCACCCCGTGTATGAATTGTACAACATCGGCGTCTATTATATTTGTACAGATACAAGAAGCTTTTCTAGCATTTTTGTACAGATCATGCCTTCAGCACCCGCTGCAGCTTGAATTTCTTCAACTTTTCCGCCGTGACGTAGTAGCGCTTCTTCTCCACCTCCGTCCATTCCTCGGGGAACTGCTTTTTGGCCCACGCCTCAAAATCTCTTTGTAGTCCTTGCCCAGGTAACGCGTTAAAAGGGATGCCCAAACTGTATAGATGTCAGCTCTATGTATCCGCCTGGAACGGTTCAGGTCATAACTTACGTCATCGCGTCAGGCCCATATCCAACAGCTCGCTTCATCGTTCTGATCGTGCTCTGCACCTCTTGAAGATTGCCGTTGCCCGCAAGACCACCGCAGTAAGCGGCAAATACCGACGGAGGAACATCAATCTCCATCTTTTCGATTTTGTTCCAAATGTCCCTGGCAATCTGATCCCCAAAGGCTTTGATTTCACAGAGCGAGAACACGATCTCGAGACTGCTGTATGATGGGCCCTCGGCCGAACGAACGATATCTTGCCAGAAATCGAGTCCGATGCTCGGTCGTTTGCAAGCTCCGTATGCAATCATCAATGCGTTGTACATCTTCGTTGTTGGTTGGATGGTGGTGTCCATCTTTAACATGTTGTGGGCTAGCTTCAAGCTGTCCAAGTCTGGACATCTGCCAATGCCCTCAAAAAACCTAATGTAGGCGTCGCTGGCCGGGTGGAAGTCGGGGTTAACGTGTTGCCTCATGTGTCCAAACACATGGACCGCCATGTCGGGACGGTTGCGGGCGAGGAACGCATCCATCAGCTCAAGGCGACTCTCAATGCTAGTCTCCTGGAAGAATTGCCTGAGGATTGAGTATGCATCCCACACTCTTGCCGTACTGTTTTTGCTATCCAAACAATACCCAACAAAGGCGTCCCTAATGGACTGTCTTTGCTCGTTACTATGTTGGAATACGTTCAGCGACAGGGTGTCGATAACCTCGAACTGTTGGTCATTCTTCAGGAAGACTGTGCACAGCGCAACCACCGTATCAGGGTCAAGTGTTACGATGCGCTCCTCGAGAATGTCCGAAATCTCACGAATGGATTTCAAATCTGGTGTCGGTTGGTGGCAAAGCGCCTGGAGATACTTGTTGATCAACGGCAGGTCCTCGTCTCCCTCTAGTTCGGCTTTCGGGAGCTGCATGTATGCAGCTCTCGCACCAGATAAGTCCTTCGCCCTGATCTTGAAGTCCATTTGCAGGAGGTATGTCTTGCCGTTGAGGCGGATACCGAGCTCGGAAGCAAAGGCGACCAGCCGTTCTGCCAAGTAAGGGTCATTTTTTTCGGTAGCGACTTCGAGAAGACCATTGATAGTATCAGTATCCGGTGACTTTGTGGGGTCTTCGGGGTTGTGGCGGGCGACAACCTCAAACATGCCTTTCAGGTCATCGAGCCTCTTGCCCATGGAAAGCACTGCCCACTGGTATATAACATCCCAGTGTTCCTTGCTTGGATTCGAGTCCACAAGCTTCTTAAAGATCGGCGTCGTCCAGCCCTTCTGCTCAGTCCTGACGGAAAACTGTAGCAGTTCCTTGTATGTTCTGGCGGTTGGGCGTTCTTCGTTGTGTATTGGCCGCAAGAACCACTTCTTCGTTTCCAAGACATTGTTCTTCTTTGCAAAGAACACTGTCAAAGCCTCATGGACACTTGACGTGAATGGGACACCAAGGGTCTCTGATCTCGTGACAGCGTCGACGAGTTCTGACTCGCGCCCCTCCTCTGCCAGGCCTTGGAAGACATTAACCCAGAGATTCTGAGCCGCTGGTCTCTCTGCCACTGAAAGCTGACTCCAGTACTCTTGCAAGACAACGAGGCCTTCCTTGGACGCCCCAAATAGCGTCAAAGCGACGAGGAAGGATTCGAAATCCTCTGCCGAGCCAGGGTCCATCGGATCCTGCGCTCTTTCCGCCTTAATTGCCTCGTACAGTTGCCGTGAAAACTCCAGATGCTCTTTTGTGTCTTCCTTCGGCTGTTTCAGCAGCGCCTCGCGCGCAGAAACGAGCTCCGCCAGCGTAAGTCCGGCGCCTGGTTCATCGTCCTTATTTTCCAGCAGGTATTGCAGCAAATTTCTGCAATGTAGGGCTTGTGTGCTGTTGACAACCACGTTGAACCGCAGCTTGTAGACGAAGAGCTCCCGGAAGGCTTCGACCAATTCTGTCCTCGACGGTGGCCGCACACTCTCCAGCAGGCGATTCCTCCACGTCAACACCGTTGTCCAACCCGGCTCGTACTCGGGCTTCTTGATCTGTCGCGGCGGCTTCTGAAGGATGCCGAAGAAAGTCCTCCGCGGGGCTCGTCGGGAAAGCGATATCGTTGATGCTACCGGTAGCTGGGCATGGCGACATGTCGGGCGCGAGAGAATCGAGCAGGCGGGGACGCAACCCCTCGGTACGACGACCCGTCGAGAGACATGGCGGGCAATTTGCGCCCTCATGATGTGGGTTTAATACTTGAATTGAGGGGTCCTGAGAACTCAATTAGCCGATGTGATTGGCATTCGCAGTCGTCTGACTACATACCTTGGCATTTTCAGACCGAACTATACAATTTGCGGCATCTGGGGAAGCTCAATGCCCGCAGTAGAAGCTCTCAGAGATTTGCGACTAGGAATTGGACACTGGAGCTTTCGGGGCATCGAAATCGCGGCCAGCTCCCACCAAAATGCGACCCGCGCAGACGGATGAGGCCGATGATTAACCGAGCTTAGTCATCACGTCATCAATGACTGTATCCTGCCAACGGCTTCTTCGGGTTCAGCTCACGCATCTTTACTTTCCTTAAATAGATCGTCATTTCCTCAATCCTCGGGAACGAGCAGTCTCACGACGACGAACATCTCATGCAGTTCAAAGGAAGTGCACAAGAGGTTGATGCGATGCAACTTTCGATCGCAGCGCCCATCATGTCACCAGCCAATCACAATACACTCATTACTGTGTACCCGCGATCCACCACACCTCTCCCCACACACTCAACTTCCGAGAGAGTCGGCACTCAAGATGGCGATGACGACGATGGGGTAAATCAGCTCTGTTAGAACTTGGAAATATGTCGAATCTGATCTAACCCAAAAATATGGCTGAAGCTTGCGATTCGAAATGAGTGGTTCGTGACTTTCAGAGTTGCCGCCTAAGCCAAAGCAAGTTTTAATTGGGTAGACAATCGGCTCAGACTGTCTATGACGCTACTACAACTCTTCGCGCAACCACCATCCGTCGTCGAAGGCCTAAGGGCATAAAGGCCGTTTTATGTTCTTGACGACACGGAATCTGGGAACCAAAGTGACCAAGATTCTATTCTTGAGATGGAACATTCCAGGGGCTGTCATGAAGCCCAAGCATCATGCAATTGCGCTGGCGGTTGCGCATTCTCAGCAGTTCATGGCGCTTGGCACCTCGGCATCAAGTGATCATTTTCATCGTCCCAAGCGCCCGCTGGCATAAAGAACAAACGCGCTCAGACATATTCGGCAGCCAGTGCGACATCCGCGGTATCTGTCCAGATGACTGATCAGTAGACCTGGCAGGCGCACTCGGCAGTAATGGACTGGTCAATCGATTCTACCTGCGCCCAAAGTTCTCCTTGATCCATCGATTGTTCCTTGTTCGAAAAATACCTTTGCAAGTGGTGTTCATTCTGCAGCTGCCACAGTCTGCGGAACAACATTTCATCATTTCAGTGGGTATTCCAATTCTGGCTCATACCGTCTAATACTTACTGCCTGTAGTGCTCGACGAAGAAGTCTGAAGAGAAAAACGCGGCTTTTATCCCGCTCCGGAATTGTTCACGCCGGAGTCGGCCGGCAGAATAAATCCCTCTCACCGATCTTTCCAGGAGGGCAACTCACCATCATTCTCCCGTTGAAGGAGCACCGAGCTGTTGGCCTGGCACTGCAAGGATATCCGTGGAAATCCTGCCATGGGGTCACAAAATCAGCAACTTCATAGCAGACGGCAAGCCAGTAGCCGCGACCCCAGTTGCTACTTTTGCTGCTGCTGGTGTTGTTGGATAGTCATCTGCTGCTGTCTAATCATCACCGGCTGCATCGCTGTGCTCTTCTCCTCTTTGCCCGTGGCCGGCCCGGAACTGCAGATTCCTTACACCATGGCGCAAGCCATCAGCCCAGTATCTCCATCCACGATCATTACACAGCCCACGTTGGTCCATGATGGATCTTCATGTTGTGATCCATTGGATCCTTACCTCGGCTCAATGAAGCAGCCAGAGTTGTATAGCATCAGAGACGATACAGGACAAAGCGAGACAAGGTGCGGCTAAGCTGTCAGTCAACATCAGCAGCTTCACTTTCCAGCACCCACCTGTTCAAAGCTCTTCTGCACAACTTGGAGCCCATCGTTCGAACATGTCCGCCGGGAACACAACGTCTTAGACGGCTTTGTGCCTGACTTCTATCGGCAGTCGCCTCGGGCCGAGCAAGCAACTTATCCCACGTCCTGGACAGGGAGATTTTGGTTTGTGTCCATGCCACAGGCCTGCTCTCACTTGACCAAAAGCTTCGCGACCTCGACGTCTTCAATATCTCGTCCCGTCTTCCAGTTGCTCTTGGTGTCGGTGTTGTCGGCGAAGTTGTCGAACACGGCCCTCAACCTTCGAATACCCAGGTGCCAGCTTCTTATCCTGCCGTTGGGACCAAAGTCCTCTTCCAAGGCAACCTGCGCCGCCCTCACGCTGGTGGCCTAGCCTCCTTCGTTCTCGCCAATGCCGAATATCTGATACCCGTTCCTGAGACGATCTCCGTTGTCGAGGCTACGACCTTGGTTACCAATTCTTTCACTGCGGCTCTTTCTATGTTCCGTCAATCTGGCCTTGATCTCCCCTTTCCCGGCACGGAACCTTCGACTACCGTAACGCTCACGTGATTGTCCTCGGCGCCGGTACTTCTGTCGAGTCTCTCATCGTTCGGCTTGCATCCATTGCTGACATCGGAACCGTCGTAACCACCTCTTCGGAGTCGTCCTTTGCCCCTGTTCGGGCTTTGGGGGCAACCCATATCATCGACCGGTTGTTCTCTTCCATTGCTGCCACAGTCCAGTCCACCTTAGAGTCTTCCATCATCAACGTCGTCGAGGCTTATGCGTCTGGTCGTCCAACTCTCGCTGTCTCGCTCTCCGAGGTGTCCGAAGGCTCCATTGTTATATTGGCATCCTCCACTGGCGCCGACACCGCCGCCCTGGCCGATAAGGGCATCTCCTTGCGCAACGTCTACGGCTCTTTCAAATCTCATCCAGTCATGTTCCAACTGTGGGCCACCGCCCTGCCGAACTGGTTGTCGACTGGTGACATGGTTGTTCTCCCCCCCATAGAGTAATCCGAGGTCTCAACCCTCAAGCCGTCAACGCCGCACTCAATGACGTTGAGAAGGGCGGGGGGATAAGGTATGTCGTCAAGGTCCATGTGGATGATGGATATGACGATGATGGGGAGGAGACACGAGATATATAGACGAGAGGGAAAGGGGACGACAGGGCCCCCGAGGGATACGGGGCGATGGGCAAGAAGAGGCACAGCAAGGACTGGGAAGCATGCCGCCTGCGCGGGGGGTGTTGTACAAAGATCCGTCACAGTCCGGACGATCTTGTCCCATCATCGCCTAACCCACCCTCCATCATCCGATGTGACGACGGCTCAGAGCTAGTGCGAACATGTCCCTCGCCCGTCGGTCAACAACACTTCAGCTCATACCCGAGAAGAGCTTGACCAACCCCTCCCCCCGGACGAGAGACACAGAACGGAAGGAAGGCAAACCCTGGCCAGGAAAGAGAAACGGCATGAGATGAACAGAGGAGGAAGAAAAAAGCCAAGAAGGACGGAAAGAAAGAAAAGATCATCGACTCACCGCAATATAGCACACTACAGTTACCTGCCGCACCCCAGTAACCATGGCATTTCCTAGTGTCTTCTCCGCTCTCATTCGTCCAGAGTTGCTAGTGATTCGAAATTTGGTTCCAAACTTGCATTGGGAAGTTCTTAGCTCCGCTCCTCGTCTACCCCTCTTTCTCTCTGGACCACCGTTCTCCATGCCATCCTCACATCTCTGCTCTTCCAACTTTCCAGAGCGCAGAGCGACGTGGAAGAGTACGCCAGCAAATCCTGAATCTCTACCCATCTCCGGATTCGTCTTTACGCGCAGAGTCCGCGCGGCGCTGGTGATCACGGGGGACGCGTAGTCGGCGTTCTGTATGGTTGAAGGAGTCCTTATTTCGCTTGGTTAAGAGCTTTCTGGACAAGTGGGTGTGGGAGGACGGCTCCTGAGGCGTTCACGTCTGCGTTTCAGAACTGCAAGTGCAGCTCGCAGCGACTGGCTGCTGTCAACTGGCAGGGCGCGCACCCATTTTCCCTTTCCCTTTTCCCCAGTCGTTCTCTCAGAAGCACAGCGGGAAGGAGGCGGTAAGCACTGGCGTCTGGCGTTGCCCGATTGTGCCTGTGAGAAGGACCAACGGCCTATCCAGTGATAGGGTCTCAGGTTGACGTCGTTCTTGCGTAAGGCCCGCCCTTCATCATCGCGGACTTGCTGCTACTGCTGCCCAGAGAGCCATCGTTGTAGGGACGGTGAAGCACAGAGAAGAAAAGAAGATGGAAAGAGATGCGGACAAGAGACAGACACACAAGAAAACCAGCCGGAGGCTAGCCCCAGGGGGGGGTGCAGACCAAAGAGAAGGAGAACCCCAAGAGAGACGAAAGGGGAACGGACTAGGGCCTAGCCTGCCATCCGAACATCGTCCTGATGTCGGTGATCCGTGGGACATTGATCGACGGTTGACAGGTTTTCGCCCGTGCGCCGTTCGACGTTTCTCACAACGATACCAGGAATCGCAGACGTTCGGGTACGGACTTGCTAAAACATCACCGAAGTGTGTCGACAGGGCAACCGAAAGAATCCGGTCTCCCGCACGCCAAGTAACGCAACTACCGGACCAAATTTTAAACAATAATAGAGACGGAAAGCAAGTCTAATTTGGCCAAAAACCCTGGAAAAGAAGCGACGAACACCGAAAGATGCTGCGCCGGATCGGACTGGCTTACATGCATCTAAGCCATGCTCTCTCCTCTTTACGAGGCTGAACGAACCCGAAGCTGTGTGCCTGTCTTTGATGTCCGTGGGGGAAAGGGCAGACATGATGGGGGTTGAGAGTTTCTGTCAGTTTCGACAAAGTTGCAGTTGACAACAGAGACAGACGGCAAGAGCAAGACACTAAGACACTACAACCTGCAGCTAGCCGCAGTCGACAACCTCAGCTGCAAGGCAGCATATGGCATCCCATGGCATGACCACGTCCTCCGGAGCGCCGCACCGGTTTGTCTACTGCTCACTTACACGCCTTCTCTGCGTGGTCGGGCGTCCCCGCGAATGTCTTCCTTCCCGGCGTGAAGCAGATCAGCGGCAGGTACGAGGTTTGGCAAGCAGGGCGAGACAAGGATTCTTTCCCGCCCAGTAAGCACATGTGCGAGGGCAGATTCCCAAGGTGTGGCATGGCTGAATGGGGTACGGGATCGTTAGGCGAAGAAGAAGAAGCAACACCACGGGATGGCGATGCCGCCGCCCAGCTTTCATGGTTTGTGATCCCACGGCGCTTCACTTACAGGTAGAGCTGCTCCATCTGGGTGAAAATGTTCCGGACAACTAGCTGACCGGCATATAGCAAACATGCGTCTTCGGGCACGAAGGCGATGTGATGGACCCGACGGGAAGAATCCAGAGACAGAGATGGGCAGGTTTAGGATAGCCTCAGGTGCCACAATCAACCGGGTTCCGCTCCGCGAGATGAGGTGATCAACACCCCCAACATCCATCCAGTCCTTATCCCATCAAGGAACAACGGCCGAAGGATACCTCGCACGACGCAATGCAACTCGATATTTGACTCAGTTCCCAAGGGGCAGCAGCAGCAGTAGCAGCAGCAGCATCAAGTCCGGACTCATCCTTCCAGCGGCCAGGGTTCGACGAGACGACGTCGGACATGTCGCTGCTTAGCATCACCGACGTCCGTTGAACCTCGAAGCACCAGTCCCGCCGATTTGATGGAACGAACCAATCCCAACCTGTACCCAACACGTTACCCAAGAGAGTGGCCTTCCCCCTTTTCATCGCATCCTGTAATCACCGACCACCGACACCGTCGTCCGGCCTTTTCTTGCGATGGAATACATACTACAAACATGTAAGAAACAAAAATCAGACCGCCGCAAGCTCGCATGAAGTCCGTCCGGAACGGCGCCAAACCCGTATAGGACAGGGCCCGTCGTCGGTGTTGCGGCTACTCTGCCGCGCTTCACACTCGACGATCAGCACCTTATCAAGACGCTACTGGGGGCCCTGGGTTCCGCGACTAGGAACAGCAAGCACCGCGCCGGATATCGTTTCTTTTCTCCTCCCCCCCGTCTCTCCTATCAACAGCAAACCATCTGCTTAACCGGACGCCATAGACGTAGTTCCCGGCGGGACGTTATCCCAATGTCTTGTCCAGGCCCCAGTTCTAAAGGAACGACCTTTGGTTCTGCGGCCCCTCCAACATGCAGCCGTCGTACATGCCCCAGTCCGCCGAAGGATGACATCGGAGGCTGTCTTCCAAGGGCGAGGCTGATGAGCTGAAAAGAAGCAGGGGGAGGACGACAATGGACGGTACACCGTTCGAGTGCATGTAGAGCGGCGGCGCGCTGCGCAGAATCGAGGCGGAGGGGATGTACAATCGGTCGCCGATGGATGCACAAAGGCAGATCCAATCTATGGGGTGATCGGCCGCTGTGTTCGGGTCGCCCAGCTCTATCGGATGTCTTTTTGGTCTCTGGGGACTTTGGAATCGCATCTAGGCCAAAGGGCCCCGGACGGACGACTGTTCGCACTTGCGTGGCGCCGGTAAGGGGGTGTGGCCGCAAGCGCAACGACCCTTAGTTGGGGGTCCGAAGATGCCAACTCCGTCGTCCGGGGGACTACCACGGACTGTCCGAATCACACTCGCCCGAACCAGAAACCTCCCTTGATCTACAAGGCCAAGAGCAACTTCTACAGTCTCTAGAATTCTTTTGTTCGGTTTGCAGGACCGAACAAATTCTTTCGATTAACCCACAAGTGCCGGTAGCCAGGGAGGGAAGGCAATCATCAAGCCTTGCTTGACGTCGAGGTTCCAGAATTCCCTCCGGCCCCTTTCGGGCATCTCGAGAGAACCTCACACCCGACAGGGACAGCGAAGAAATCGAACGATGGGATCGTCTCTGAAATGAACCGTCGTGTCGGTATCGGTCGGTCGTCGGGTCTTCGGTGATTCAACACTTTGCCCTGACAGCAACGAATGATCCAAAGACGAAAAAGACAACCCCAGGGGAATCGTGCGTTCAGCCCTGTGGCACGACAACCCTCATCGTCGCTCGGACGACAGAACCATAAGCGCGCTCTGCCCAGGAAGCACTCGCATCCTCTCGCGCCTCGACTCTGGTGGCTTTGACGTTGGGCAGAGGAAACAGATGACAAGCGGGACGTAAACCTGGGGTTCGAAGCTGGTCCCTCCTCGCTCCGCCAGTGAACTACAACGACGTCGAGCAGCAATACCAAGATAGCAACGAGCCACTGTGACGATGACTACATTGACGTTGTCCCGCGAGGCTTTGAGGCTGACAACTCAAGCCAGAATGCAGCCGTACTGGAATGAAGGTGACCCAATCATGGAACCGAGGGATACAATCTCACTCCCAACCGAGCTGCATAATCTGGGGCGCTGGTTACACCTGTAGTGCTGCGGCGTTTGTTGCACGATGCCGGCCTCGGCCGAGCGACGAGACCTTGCAGATACGCCGCGCGCTTGGCTATCCTGCGCCGCTCCTCCGCCCTCCCTATGCGAGGACATTTCTTACCATCCCAAAGGGCATTGGGCGAACGACCGAGCAGGAAGGAAGCACTTCGCGACGCGAACAGGCACCGAGGTGGGCGAAATGGCGGACGAAGAGACGAGATGCAAGACAAGACAGGTCGATTACATCAACGTACATTGCTTGAAAGGGGGGAGGCGGGTTAGGCAAGGCAGCCTTACAGCTTCCCCGCCGCCGTACCGTCAGACGAAGAGACATTCGCTGCTTGGCGGCCGACCGCCCTAGATGCACTTCCCGCGCGGGACGATACGAGAATAGCCCGTTCTTAGCCCAGGCACAACGACAGACTCCATCGTCAGAATCCCACTAGGTACAGACACCCAGTCTACGTGCGCTGATTGGACGGAATATTCGACAGCAAAAGATCATCCTACAACTGGGCCAATGAGTCCGAGTTGCCATATTGAGACGTTAAAAACGATCCCCGATCCTTCAGTCGATAAGCTTATCATCGAAGGATCATCAAACCGGTCCAGCTGTGTCCAAAATTTGCCCAAAAAGGGCATTACAGCCCGACAATAAGTGGCCGCAACAACACAAGTTACCAATCGCCAATCCCTCTCGCTGCCTCGCAAAGCCACCCAAGTCGTCATTGCTTATTCTGCATGACCGACCAAGGTGGTCAGCCCAAGACAGCTGGGCGGGCGGCGGGCGGGAAGGGCCTGTCTCACCGAGAAGCGGACGAGTAGGATACTCCCCCCCGTTGAGACTTATGCACGCAAGTCTCGGGAATGCGAGGCGTAGATCTCAGGATTCCCGGCAATGCGGGCCTCGGTATTAAGCCCCGGCGGGTTTCGTTTGTTTTTTTGGTGGTGAGCTTGTTTGACTTTGCCCAGCTGCCAAGTTTCTGTCACACAACTTTGTGCGTCTTGCACACACAAAAGTAAGCAATGCAAACCAGAAAATGAGATAAACAGCCCGGCGGGATTGCGGCAGAGTGGGTTGTAAGACCTCGGCCGTCCGGCGCAGGTGTCGGTTGTCACACACAAGACACTGTCACAACCTGTCTTGTTTGATGACAGACATTGACAGGAGTCAAGAGTAGAGTTATGGCGTCAGGTTTCTCCTTGACACTACCCCAATAGGCAACCTGCCTTTGCAACGCCCATTGCCCTCGTATCATGTGCCGTCGCTGATGGCAGCATTGTCGTCTTGGGATGGCAGGCTGTCCATTCCCGCGTCTTCCCGCACTCGCATGGAGACGTCAAAAAGGGGCAGACAATTCGTCGATGTCACCTGTTGAAGGGGCCAACCTTGACAGGCACGAGCCGAGTACGCGCGCCTTTTGTTTGACGTAACACCGTATCGTGGTCAAATCGAAGCCAAATGATGTAGCCTTTCGATCTCAAACCATCGCGATGTCTTCTCACGTAATTGGAACGCGGTGCATGAGTAGTTCAGAGGTAGTTGAGTGTTTGCAGATATCTCATGGGCCGGTCGTTTGAAGTTCGCAACGCTACTGTGGGCGTCGGTACTCTCGGACTAGGACCGAACTTTTGTTCAGTCTTTCCAGCGGCAATATGCAGGAACGTTTGGTTTGCAACATTGCTAAAAGATCGGAACGCTTGACTTAAGTGCTTGCATAGACGTCAAAAGCTGAACCTGTCGGGCGTGCGCTGACAACATCGAGACGACATCGTCAGTGATGTTTATCGACTCATGCACCGCACGCTCGCTGACTCCTACAAGGCAGCAGTAGGCGAGGGCCGAGGCGTATTCGTACGTATCTTGATACGCTTTTGCAAGACGTAGCGGAATGCTCCCGTTGGGGGCCTGATGGCAGGGATGGATGCACGTTGTTTCGTTTCAACTGAAGTCTTTGCATGGTTGCATCCGATCCGTGCCCCCCTTGTGTCTTCCAAAGTATTCCCCTGCTAGGAAGGTGAGCAGACAACTCAGCCTTCAACAGCCTACAAAGTGTTTCGACATCTCTCTCAATTACCTGGTACGGCCTGTAACTGCATCGTGCTCGTAACTCCAGACAGCGACAGTGGCGGCTGTCACAACTGTCTGCTGCCCTGCCAACATCCTGATGGTGTACAGCTGTCTTGTCTGGGAAATCGATTGACAGAAATGGAAGAAAGTGTCTGAGCGACCCTAATACGAACCGTTTGTTTCCTTTTTGGGCATTGAAGCATGGGACAGAGTGCTTCATGAGTCTGGCTTAACCATGGCAAGGCTAAGCCGAAGAGATCGGCAGGCTCGGTAAAATGGATTGCTCTGTACGAAGTGCTACCGCCAGGTGGAAGTGCCTTAGCCGGAGGCTCGAGCAGTTGACGATGCATTTAGCTGAGTTAGACCACAACCTGACACAACCGCCGGGTGGCTGACGGTGAAATGTGATTTAGTATGTGCTAAGTGGGTTGGCGATGTGGCTGCAAGGTATTTCAAACTGAGGCTCAGCAAACAAAGATAACACCGGCTCTCATCGGCTCGGTCGGTGGCAGCGGCCGCTCTAGACGCAACAATAGCGGGTTTGCAGATCGGCGCCGGGCGGTGACTAGGCGTCAGGGTACACAAGTTCCCGCCGATAGCTTGGGGATAGATGAGGCCGTTGTACTTGGGTGGATCATTTCGACATCGGGGTGGACTCGCCGGCTTGGATGCCGATGAATGTGAGGTCCCTCAGTGAATGGCACTCGGCAGCCGGATCAGCGGATTGCAGCACGACTAAGCCATACTGACAGGGGATCAGTCGTGAGAGATGCGACGAAAATGACGACCCTGCGGTAGATAGCGCCAAAGGCTGCAAGGACTGCTAATTGGGATGTGACGGTGGCTGTCAACGACTAGACGAAGACTCGTAGTTTCGGGAGCCGAGGGAACTGCGAGAGCGAGAAAAAAAACCGTCCTCGGCGTCTTAGGATGCGTATGGGAGGAAAGGCATCATCGGATCAGAAGACTCGGGGCTTTAGATTCTCCATCGAGGTGCATGCAGATGCTCCGCGCGCGCAGGACAATGGCTGTGTCGGGGACGGAGCGGCCCCGAACAACGGACGAGAAACACGGTAGTTGAAGTAGGCAAAGGTGCTTAGCTTGCCGTGATGACTGTGGGTACGCTGAAGTTCTCAGTGTGCTTCCATGGCGGCTTCAGAAACTGCGTGCTGCAAGCCCATGTGATGCTGAAACGGTGTTTGACAGAGGGCCAAAGTTTCTGTCTACCGTGTTGAAAGCTCGCATCATCCCACCCGTGTGAGATGCCGAAAATAGGAACCCGCAGTTGGCAGCAGCCCTTGAACTCACAGGACTCAAAGGGAGGCCAGCACGAGCAATAGTGCAGCCTTTTGCACAGTAAAGGGTGGGCTGACCAGGGCCAGCCTGGCTGTAGAACGGCTCGTCCGCCGTACGTGTGCATGTCGACCGAGCTCAGGGAGGCCGACCGTTGGCCAAGTGTCAGGGCTCTCCTGGTTCTGCCAAACATCAAGATTGGGCAGAATATTCGTAATTCTGCCGAGTCGCCGTCTCGCCAGTCACGGCTCGCCTCCTGACCTCTCCATTCCTTTAAGCGGCAGTCTGAGCGGCGGTAGGCTTTTGCGGTATGGCACAAGCGCGCCTCCTGGAACACAGCGAAGAAGAAGGTGATGCAGCGGTTGCGAGTCCGTGAGCGTTGTATGTATTGTGGACCAAACCAAAGACGGTCGGAGAATAATGTCTCTGGGAGCATGCCTGCCTGCATGCTGCACGTCTTCTCATTCGCTGGCTCGGCGACAGATTGCACAAGAGACAAGTCTTTCTGAAGAGGCGCCGAGACTGGCATGGGAAACCCTGCATGCCGAGCAGGGCAATCTGTGTGTGTGGACCGCGCTTTCGACCCCAGTCGTGCCCCCCATGGGCGGATCAGTGGAGTACAGCATCCGGTTCCGCGTGTGTCGTTGGATGGACGGTTGGATCGTATTATGATGATGTTATTGTGATAGGGGTCCAGCAGGTGAGGCCGTGTAAGTCGGTCTCGTGTTCATTTAGATTGCCCACGCAAATAGCTCCTGAAGGGGAGTAGAATGGCAATTTTGTTATCTTGGGCTTGCACTATGCGAAGCCCAAGACGACCGGCTTCAGGCTCTTTTTGGAATTGAAGCAACGCGGCGCAGATACTTCGATACGCCATATGGCGCATGGCTGCCGGGAGCGATACATGGGCACGCTAATCAGAGCAGATCTAGCGGCATCTAAACCAAGGTGCTTATTCTTAGCGGACAGTGGCTGCGGGTAATTGCTGCCGTCTCCTTTGCCTGACTCTTCAATATTCGTTTTCGCAAGACTTTCTTTTGTGATGTTGCAGTGGTGACATGTCGACCTGAGCTAAGCCGTCAATGGGGAGATGAAGATTTACCTTGGCCAGCGAATCAATATTTTAGCTGGGCCAGAGTCGACGTTGCTTTTTGCTCTGTCCCTAGAGCAGAAATTCGCCGTGCTGCTTGGGCATGATATTGAGTTAATCATGGTGCTCTGCTTCCGTCTGATGGGGTCAGGCAAGTCGTGCTGCGCTGCGGGAACACATGACTCTTTCTGATTAGATGCGCACAGCCAGGGCCATTTCTGTGGAGTTTTTTCTCGAAGGCGGAGGATTTCAGAATAGACGGCGTCTGTGGACGGTTTCTGCGCTACGCAGCATCTCAGCAGTCGGAACCAGCGGGTAGCGAGCGGGTAACGGACCAATCGCTCCAGCGGGCACGAAAATAGCTGGCGTGGTCGGGTCATCGTCAGCGGCGCTGAGTTGGTTGCCCCGGAGTTAAAGTGCAGCAACTCAATGGCGGCTTCGTAGCGAAAGAACAAAGCTTGACCAGAGAGCCAAAACACAAAACACACAAAGAAGAAAGAGGAACAAGGAAAGGAGATCAGAGACAACGAGTAAGGCAGGTAGCGCGGGAAGTGTGGAGATGGGGAGCGGGAGTGGACACGACTCAAGGCGAGGCCAGGCGAGGCGAGGCGAAGCGAAGCGATGCGATGCGTGTCGGGTGGGCACATGGAGAAGTCGAGGGAGGTCCCAGATCCAGATCTCGCTGAGATTGTGATTCACCTTGCACTTGCATAGGCAGGGCCCAGTGCTCAAGCAGACGCAATCCTGATGGTGCCAGGCTGGAGGTTATTGAAGCTGGGTTTCTGAGAGTCTGCGAGGGTGTGTAGTGGCTCCTTTGAAGTTGTGCATCCTCATTTCTTCAGCTTGCATGGAGTTGGAGTAGCCGTTGCCGTTGCCGGAGGCGTTGCTGCGTTGCTGCGTTGCACGCTCCTTTGGAGATAAGGTAAGCAAGTTGGAGGAGACACAGACGTTGTCTGGCCGGGATGTTGAGGGTGTCAAAGTGTCAATCAAAGTGGCCTTTGGTGGTGGTATGTGTGTGTGTCTGTGTATGTGCGCCGCCTGTGTGGGAGGTGATGCGAAGAAGGAAGAGGAGGCTGGGTGAGGAGGAGGAAGAGAAGGAACGTGGAGCCGAGGCAGTACGTACCGATTTGTGCTCCCTTCCCCTGACGAGTGACGGGAGTTGATCATAATTCCCACAAAATCGGGAAAAAAGGGAACGTGCTCAAGCAGACATCGGCCCCACCAGGTACGTATCGCTCCACAGATACAGCCCCATTTTCAACCGATGTATATCACCTTATGTCAGCAGGCGCAGCTGAGTAAGGGAGCATGGCAACCACAAGTGAAGGATCGTCGCACCCGCAGCTTGATCGTTCACCGTTTAAACCATCACCGAACCTTGCAGCACTAGCGCCGCCATCGTCGACCGAAATCGCCCTGTTGCTTGGCGCAAATACGCATCTAGTGGCCCCTTTGCTGTGCTACTCGACCTACTGCTGCCGTTGCGGCGCCGCCAACTCATCACTCACCTCCTCCACTGCTCATGCCATTGCATTGGGTTCCAATTACGATGTGCAACGCCTGTCATCAATGACAGCGACATCTTATCTCCCGTCACCCAACTTTGTTGTTGTTGTTCTTCGTTCTTCGAATCAGAGACCGAACCAGAAGCCAGTCTGTCTCTCGCTTCTCGGCCATTCGGTGTAGCCTCTGCACATCTATGCCGAACCTGAAATGCCATGCTGACGAGAGTTCAATAATCCAACTTGGCTATCGTTTGGTGCACCCCGGCCTTGCCTTGCCGTGCCCTGATGCCAGCCTTGGTCTGTCAAGGCAACAACTTACGTATCCAGTCAATTCCACCTCAGTGCATTCGTATGCACCATGGCCCAAGAGTGCCGTGCCGTACGTAGTGTGGTCTGGTCCTTGCGACCTCGCCTGGATACCAGCCAGCGAGCGATTCTTGCAGCTTGCCTTTTGCCGCCGCATTGCCTGAGCCCCAAACCCACCAAGCAGCAGGAGAGTCTGATACTGAGCATGCGCCTGCGTCTACCACCTTACTCACATTTGCGCCAGCGCCAGCGCCTGTGTCGGTTTTTGCGCCGCCGCCCCAAAGAAGCATGATATCGATGTAGTTGTGGATGCGCGATGCGCGATGCGCAGGCCACCTCTCGGCTCCAACGGCCGATTTCGACAAAACACACGTCTGTTTAGTGCTGTCAAATGTCCGTTTTAGGAAATCCCAGCGCCATTCCCGTTGGTGGAGGTCACCTCAGGGAAGGCGAACAAGGTATGATCCCACCCACACACCAATCTCCCCGAATCAGAGACACACAGGCTCAGCCCAGCCTCCTACACGAACCGTGACGACATGCCTCCCGTCTTTACCTTTGTCTGGGATACCACTGCCATGCCCTTTGGCACAGGCCAGAAGACTCGCAGAAACAGATGGCACGAGCCAATGGCCTCTCGAAAACCGTCGATCTGCTCCGTGCCTTGAAACCCGGCACCGCACCCGCAATCTGCACTCTGAGCACATCTTGAACAGAGTCATCCCGGCCAACCCGCGCTTTCGGAAATCCATGCTCGGCCGGGTTTGGCTCTGATTTCGGGTTTGACTCTGGGTCTGGGTCTGGCCAGAGATGGACAGCACACTGACACGACGTTGACTGACGACAACACAACTCTCTCTCATGGTCTCCCCCAGCTCGCCGACTTGACTGCCGTGGCCCCTGTGCCCTTGAAAGACTGTCGAGATTTCTTGGCTTCCTTGCTTCCCTAACCTTGCTTTTCGTACTCGTTCGGTCGGCAGCGATCATCTCTCTCCACCCATCCACACGCCTCAGTTAACCTTCTCTGACATTGTCTCTCCCCATCCAACTCAACTGCCACACATGCCCGTTTGTCTCTCTTTCTCTTTCGCTTTCTCTAACCATTCCCAGCTCGTCAATGACGGGCCGGCTGTTCCATTACCTCTTCTCATATCCTCGTCATGTCACGCTCTTGTGGTGTATGCGTTCCATCCTATGTCGTAAACTGCCCACAACAGACCTCTCTCTGTCTGTAAGGCTTCCCACCCACTTAGCCAAGTCCTTCGGGATCATCTCAATTCTGTCTGTGCCCTGGCATTTGTTTGATTCCTCACCCCCTCCTCTCCCCCATCCCACTCCCACGTACCCTCACGCCGTAAGACTCCCCGCTCCCCGACCGCTCCCTCCCCCCTCCATTCTAAGCCAAGCCCCATCGCCGCCGTCCTTTCTCCTCCCCGTCGCCGTCGCCGCGGCGCCGCTGCCCCTGTCAAACGTAAAGCTTACTGGACTGGGTTAAACAGTACGAACGCCCTACTCAGGTACGTCACGCCGTCTCCTCGCCGGGCTTGGCCGTTTATTGTTTAGTCCACCTGGCTAGTGTGTAGGTCCAAGGTACGCGCGATACGAAAGCTCGTGGCCCGCACCGTAACTTAGCCAGCGTTTATGTACACATACGCATTCACAGATCCCTCTTGAATCCCATAGCACACACTACTGTACCTCCATATGCAAGCAGGTACCTTGCGTGCCTCCGTCCACCTCACCACTCGCCGCAGTGGTCGCTTTTTGTGCTGCCGCTCTTGTGCCCAGCCTGGCCAAAGACCTCTTGTCTGCGCCAGCCACCAGGCCGTTGACTTGCATTCCCCACTCTCATCGTTTCTATCTTCAGCCATGCTTCCAAGACCGGTTCCATCGCGGCTGAACGCATGTCGGTGCCGTTTCTCCCTCCCCTCCCCTCCCCTCCCCTCATCCCCTCCCAAAGTGCCAGTCCCTACACCTAAACGCCCAGGGCCAGCCATGCCGGGCCATCATGTAGCCTTGTACCCCTGCCCAAGGATCCATGTTGCACATCTCCATGTGCTCCAAGTGTCTTGCCTCCAACGACTGTGCGTACTCAGTCTGCTTTTCGTCCTGAAGCAGGCACCGCCTCGGCCTCTCAAGATCCCATCGCCGTCACCCACACCATTACCGACCCTGACCATCCAAGCTATTCCCACTCTGCTGGGTAGCTGATGCCATGCCCAGACCGCTTCCGTATTCGCCGAGCTGACGGGTCCTATGCAACCCCTGTCGCTACGCCCGGCCCTGGTCCATACATCGTTCCTTTGGGTCCTCGACTTGCTTCTGTGATATATTTGAAAACCGTCCACCCGTCCTGCATCTTTGTTGTCGGATCCTGAAGGAACTCTGCTTTCGTATCACTTGTTCGAGTTTCTCACACATTCGGTGGCAACGATATCTTGGATGCAAGTTCGTCCAGAAACCTAATCAGCATCGTCACACTCGAGCATTGCCTTACCAGAACCTTACACCTTGGACCATTCCACCGGGCCATTCTTATTCAGCCCTTACCTTCTCTCCTGCTTCTTCAAATCTTCTCATCTGCATCTTCACCCAAACACCAGCCCAATCTTCGGCACTTCGATCGAGCTCATACCCAAACGTGCGCATCATCCCGAGTCGTACTCACAACGATTCGTTCACACACCTCAATCACCGCAATCTGAGCGCTCTCAAGATACCCTGCCATCTGTTTGCAGCTTGATGATATCCTTCGTATAACTCTTCGACTCTCAATCGCCTCTTGCGACTGTCCAGACACACCTGTGACAATGGTTTTCTGCGCGTACTGCGGGAAGTCCTTCACCAGGAAGGAGCACCTGGAGAGACACATCCCTAGCCGTACGTCGTCGCTCCCGCTTCCACTCCACGGAAGAAGCAACACAGGCTAACCTCACTTTCCCAGACACCAATGTCAAGCCTCATCGCTGCAGCGCTTGCCAGCTTTCCTTCGCCAGACGGTTGGTGCTTTCTGAAATACCCACGCGAACCCTCACTCACTGACAACACAACAGAGACCTCCTCCAAAGACATCACTCAACATACCATGAGGCACGAGACCCCATGGAGCCTCTGCCCGGTGGTGTCCCCACCGTGGCCGGCCGAACACCCATCGCTTGCCAGAACTGCGCCAACGCAAAGACGGGTTGCGATAAGAGAGTACCATGCTCGAGGTGTGCAGAGAAGAACCTGCCATGCGCAGCCAGGTTCGCGAGGAGATCATCCAAGGCTGCCGTCAGAGCCGCCCAGGCCAGCGCCGCATTCCAACAACAGATGATGCCCACTGTTCCTCAACCACCACCAGCCCAGCCAGTCGCCTTCATGGATCTGGACCCGACATTGCCCAAGCAAGACTCTCCTGGAAAGATGTCGACAGGCTCGCCCATGACGACTATGGATCCTCGCATGGTCGAGGCACAGATGAAGAAGAGTTCTCCTCCTCAATCACACAGCAGCCCGAACGAGTTCCCCTCACCTCACGGCAGGATCGATGGCCTCGATGAGTTTATGCAGCTCAACAGCGACTTCATCACACCCGAGACCAACTACCAGGATATGATGGTGTGGCCCGAGTATCCCTTGGAGCTTGACATGTACAACCAGGTGCCCATCTCGCGCCCCGACATGACGATGCCGAGTTTCACTGAGCTGAGCGACATGTCCTCGACCTCAGCTTCAGAGCCCATGACCGCCTCGTCATCGCGGGGATCCATTCACACCAGGAGTACCAGCATCATGTCTACTGCTGACTTCGACACGACAATAAAGCCGGCAGAGCCTGCCATGGGTATGATGAGCGACTCGATGATCCCTGAATTCGAGGTTGTCATCGCCGCGGAAGACTCATGGCCTCTCGCTCGCTGTAATCCTCCCATCTACTCTGGTACCTGCCCGCGAACCGCAATCGTCCACCTCGAGTGCCTTGAGCGCAAGTCGAAGGAAGACAGTACCTGGAGCTCCCTGGAGAAGTACTTGGAGAATGTCGATTGGGATGCGACGGATGCTTCTGTCGTCCCCCTCACCTCGCGCACTCGCGACCGGATGCTGGCCATCACGCAGTCGTTCCTCCAAAAGGCGCTCGAGATCCATCGCAGTGGCCTCAACAACGGGTACTCCAAGACTGGTTATGCCACCCCCAGCGAGTTCAACTTCCTTGTCCTGCCTCCTACCAAGATTCTGGAATACTTCCTCCGCAGCTACGTCCGTAGCCTTCACTACTACTACCCTCTCATCGTCGCTGGATGCGTCGACCCCAATGAGATGCTTCTGAACAACCAAGCGTCAACTCTGCTTGTTCTCTTGATGATTGCACAGGGTGCGTCGCACGTACCGAGTGCTGAGGCCAGGTATCTTGCCGCCGGTCTGACAGAAACCTGTCGCATTTCGCTCTTCGATATCATCGAGAAGGACGTCGAGCTCTCAGCTGACCCGATCGCTCTTCGATGCGCTCTTCTCTTCACCTTGCTCGGTGCCTGGAGTGGAGACAAGTGGTTGATGGACATCTCGATGGGACAGAGGGGAATGTATCTGTCGGTAAGCAGCCACAGCCTTCTCCTCAACCAATGTATGCACATGCTGACATGAACACAGATGCTGAGACACGCTGGCATGTTGGAGCCCCAGCCATCAATGATCCCAACCTTGAACAGCACTACCAGCACCGAACTTCAATGGCGCGCCTGGTTGCATCGCGAGATGCAGAACAGGCTGGTCTACAACTGGGTCATGGCTGACCAAGAGCTGAGTCTCTTCCATGATACCCCGCCTCAACTGGCCATCACGGATCTTCAATGCCCTCTGCCCAGTCCCGAGTCGCTCTGGCTCTCCTCAAATTCGGAGCAATGGTTTGCCAACGTGCAGAATCTCTATGGCTGCACCGCAAACGTCAACCCTCAGTTGCTCTCCAGTCCATCTCTCACCCCCTCATTGTGTGAGCTCTTCCAGGACTTCATTCACGACAACCTTTCCCGCCGCCAGGGCAGTCTGTCTCCTCAGCAGCTTCGCCTCCTCCTCCACCCTCTGCAGGGCCTGCTTTGCCACTTGAGGCAGATGCTTTCCTGCTTCTCTGACGTGCTCTCTACCCGCCGGGCAACCTCGCGCACTGTCACCAAGGCAAGCACCATGCTTCGCCTCGAAGAGGTCCAAGCACTCTTGCAGAAATGGTACGAGCTCACCATGGTCGCGTCCAAGAACAACCCCGACTGCGGCACCACCCGCTGCAACTTGGTCCTCTACCATCTCATCTCGCTCAATGCTGTTACAAACTTCCCCGAGATCGAGCGCCTCGCCCGCCGCGACGGCTTTGACGGCTCGTACTGGGAGCTTAGCCTGCGCCACAAGCGCTGCGTCTACAACCGCGAGGAGGCCATCTTCCACAGCGGCCAAGTCCTTCGCCTCCTGCGCTCTATGCCTGCCGACCGCCGCCCGTGCTGGTGGCCCGCTGGTGTCTATCGTGCCACCCTTATCCTCTGGGCCGACAGCATCGCTCGCCTTGACCCCAACTTCCAAAAGGCGCAGCAGGCTTCTCAGACCCAAGGCTCATCCTCCCCTGCCTCTCAACACCAGGCTCAGAGCCCCGAACAGCTCAGCGGCGCTGGCGCCTCAAACGCGGCTACAAGCTCACAGTCTCACGGCAGCGGCAACATTGTCGCCATCGACCAAGTCACGCCTGAGGACCCGGCAGTCATCTCTTACCTCTGGAGCGGAGGGGATGGTGTGCCGGTCCTCACACGCCGGGACGGTACTACCATGGGCTTGGACAAGCCATCCGAGGTTATCGGATACGGCGTCATGTCCATCGAGGAAGGTGTCACTTGCCGCATCGGCGACGGCATCAAGCGCAAGCTCATCACTCTCAACAACAACTGGAACGTCACCGATCTCAGTGCTACCACAACCGCATGAGGTGTCACTCCTTTCATTCACACTTCATCCATCCATTCCTTTTAATGCCCCATTCAAAAAGTGGTTTTTCTCTTCTTCTCATGTCATTTCTATCTTGTCTCTCACACATACACACTGGATATATGGATCATGTTGATACTTTTGTTGGTGGTGGGCTTTCATTTCTGTTCCCACCTGTACAATCTTCTGTTGCTTCATCGGCGTCTACGGCCTCAACGACACACATTGCGCGCATTTTCGGGGAGCCAACTCGATGCATGCCTCTGCAAAGCAAGCATTGCCTCATTTGATGAAAAGGGGGAAACACACACACACACACACACAAAGGGTTAGCGGCGTTTTGCAGATAACGCAACGATGAAGTTTGATTTCGGGATTCCATCATTTCCATTTTATTTGCTTGGGAAACTTCGGATCAAATAGATACCTCGGGCCACTGGTCACGATAAGGGAGGGCCTTCACTTCTGAAAGCATTATCATGTACGTTAGTTGTCGATGCAAAAACAACAATTTGCACCAAATCTACAAGCTTTAACTTGTCAATTTCGGACTTGGCTGTGAGTGACGCGTATGAGCGATAAAATCACCAGTTCATGTGTCGTGATAGGCGCAGTAGACGAAGTCTGTCGCATGGGGAATCTCATGTGGTACACCTCTTCGTGCCAGGCTTACACATGCGCGGCGTGATCAAAAAATCATCATTGCACACAATCGCAACCCGAAGAAGGGAGCTGGGACGAAAACCGCATAAGTTGACGTTGGAGGGGGCATGTGACATGCGTGATGGGCAACTTAAATCTCGTGATTCTCATGGCTTCGAGGAGGGATGCAACAGAGAAGCCAAAACATGTGAAGGACTGCGAAAAAATGCTCTCGGTTTCTGGTTTGTCCTCGCAACTTCTACAAACCCACCCTGGTCTGCAGCAAACTTGATCTAGAAAGTGCTCCCGAGGAACGGCAGATGGGTTGAGCAGGGAGGGAGGATGTCCTTTTCGTTCAAACCACACCACTTCTTGCCCTTCTTCCTTCATGTGCCGCCCCGTCCTTGCTAGACCTTTTGATGAATTCATCGGCACGTCCGCGCGCGCAATAGTCATCCGACGTTTTTTCTCTCTGTGTTTTTCATTTGTTTCTGTCCTTGCGAACCAGTCTGCTGGGACGTGTCGGGGAGGTCGGGTGGGAGAGCCACAACAAGGACGCCGCGGGATTCGGGCCTCTTCAAGGGACGAGGGTCAATGGCAGGAAGAAGGGAGGGGGAGGGGTCCCCTGAGTCCCTGCCAACTCCCGCCATCCTAGGAAGGGGGACAGAAAATACAAGCAAGTTGACAAGGTGAAGGGGGGTTTGTCCACCTACCCACCCCTTCTACCCAAACATGGTGATGCCCACGAGGGGAACAACACCCGAGACTGGGGACTCGTTGTTTTGTGCGCTTGAGGGACGGGAGCCAAAGAAGGGAGATCTGCAGAGCAGACACGCATGACAAGCATTGGACAAGGCACCGAGGGGCCTGTGGGTGTGGGTGTGGGTGTGGTGAGGTGAGGTAGGTGTGGATGTGACAGCAGGCAAACGTCACCGCAGGAGAGAGTCTGGGCGCACGCCGCCGCCGCCGCCGCCCAGGACAACTACGGCATTGTGCTGTTTTTGCTTCGTTTCTTCGCCTCTCCATGGCGAGCGGAGCGGACATGACCGCGGGGGCACGGAGATGGGGGTCTACTCGACGCTATCTTGCTGTGCTCTTGGCGATATCCCGGGACGGCCGAAGGCGGGTGCTTACAGCGGGAGATGAACAGTAAACGTGGGAGATGGCGGGATTGCCCAGCGGCGTTCTGGTCGCACGGCAGGGCGGTCACATACCTACACCTGGAAGGTACACTTACACAGTCAGAATCATACACCCTCGCACAAGACGGCAAGAGCGCCCACACCGAGAACCCCGAGACCGACGAACGCATGCTGCGTGCGGGTGCAGTGTGTGCCCCTCCTCCCTCCCCAATAAAGCTTCGATTCGAGTGGTTCGACTACGAAGGGGTTCTTAGTAACTTGTTTGTTTCACAATATGGGCAGGAACGTAAAAGGTGGCTCTGGTTTCTCGATTCAGGCAAGTCGGCGCGGCAGTTCTAGGAGCGGTCTCCGTCTTCAGCCCGCAGAACGCACCATTTCGTCCCGTCTTTTTTTGGGTGTATGGCGTAATATGCGGTAAGGGGAAAGGGGGAAAAAAACAAGATTTAAGATAGACAAGGCGAGCGCGCGTAGGTCGGCTTTTCCGTATAAACTTGACTTGACGGGGGGGCGGATGAATGGATGGATGGTGGTGGGCGCGTTGCTTCCCATGACAAACCCGAAGTGTTTTGACAGAGTCTTTTTTGACGTGAGGGTGACTTGACAAAGTTAGTGTAAAGGCATGTATGTGTGGGTGTGTGTGTGTGTGTGTGGGTTCTCTCTTCATAAGAGACGACCGCACCCGCGGCAACTAGCCAAGATGGGCAGCGGGCTGGAGGAATAGTCCGGCCCGAGGTTGGACCTGGTCCGGATTTAAACTCCGGTGCGGGCGGGAAGGACTCTTTTTTCAGGGAAAACCAGGGGGGAAACATACATCCCGCCCTGTGTGTGGCATCTTCGTCCGATATCTTGGAGGTTGGTGTAGTTCGGGTTTGACGTTACGAACTCGGCAAAGCGGAGAAAGAGAGGGCTCGGGGAAACGAAAAAGCACACACCATTCGAGGGGAGGGAGGGAGGAAGAAGGACTCTCGGGTTCCTGTGTTCACATTTGTTCTTCCAGGGTTACAAGGGCCAACCGGCGGGGAAGGGGAAGGGGAGGGGAGTGGAGGGCCCACATCTTGCCGGATGGGCGAGTAGGGTTGTCCGGAGAACGGCAGACAGCAAGGAAACGTTGCGTCCCTCGCATTCGGTGTTAGACGATTGGACGGTTTCGCGACGTGTTCGGTGACGGGCGGTTGGCGCGGCCCTACACACCGAAATGGTGGGGGCGTACCGCGCGGGAAGGGCCTTTTTAAGCTTGAGGAGAAGTCTCTTTTCTGCTCACCGACGCTGTCCTTGTTGAAGATCACCATGGTTCTCCTTGGGTCCCCATGGATGGTGGTTCGAGTCGTGGGTGTTGTTCTGTCGGGATACTTTCGTATTCTGCGACTTTGGCTGGCACATGATGCGTGTGGGGGATACATTATGAGCATCACGGGGCCGTCGAAAGAGAGGTCTCGGAGCCGACGGGAGGGCCGCGACTTACACTGTTGCGAGGTCTCGAAAGCGATAGCGACGGGTTCGGTTGGTGATTAGTCTGAACGGAATACGAGACGGTTCGCGCAGCGTCTGAATACGCCGTTCTTACAGATTGGGACCGTTGGATATATCGGCACGAGTCCGTTCTTCCCTCCAATATCAAACGAAGTATAGGGCCCCGAACTGACTGCCCGAACGAGACAAAGTTGTTCTAGGGCTGGTGAAGGACCAGCAGTTCTGCGGGAGAGGGTGGGCCAGCTGGATGTTTACTCGCACCCATGACGCAGACATGCTAGGGACGGTCCGCTGAGCGACGATGAATCCTAGGCCTTATAGCACAGCCAATAGAACACGAATACGGCTGTCTTCGAGAAGAGGGTTCCCTCAAGCTTGCAATGGACACAGAGATCGTGATCGCGTTCCGATCGTTCTTGGCTGAATCATCGATGACTTGTCTGATGGAGAATGACGGGTTTCATGGACGGCCATTCAATCTCCATTTTCCTCTGCATTTTCTGCCCAACACGAGCACAAGATGAGTCTCTCGACCCGATTGGAGAACCTCAAGACGCCGGGTGGGATGTCTCGGTGCAAGGCCCAGCCCAAGCATCTATCAAACTCTCAGCCATAGCTCCTGACCTATCCCCCTTATCGACATGGAGAAAAGGTAAAACACGTCAAGCTTGTCAAACAGAGCTACGCAGAAGAAGGCTCTCCACCCTCTCTCACCTATTCTCTTGGCAACTAAAACCACCTCGGCCCGTCGACGTTGAGGCCGAGGCCGAGGCAGGGTCGATGCGCCCTCCCATCTCGCATGTTCCGGATCTGCGATCCGGCGCACAGGAAAGGTGAAAGATTTGGCAGCGGCAACGCGCGTCTGGGGCGCTAAGACATCTGTGAGATGACCGGCCCTGCGCTGTTTGTCCTACACGCCGCAGTTTCGCCTTTTCGTCGGCGTCGAGTTCGTCTCCCGACAGCTCGGGACGCGAGATGTGATGGAATGATCCGTGGGAGAGTGTGTTTGCTTCTTGGGACGAACAAGCTGCATGAAGCCTTGTTTGTATAGACGCCGTTTTGATGAGGCTCATTCTAGTGACGAACACGATCATCTATACCTTGTGCTGACTTTTCACACCGTTCAGGGGCATTCTGATGTTATAAGCCCGATGTCAGAACAGGAGGTCGAGACCGGGAGGACTCGCTAGTCGCCTTTCGGCAGTGTTCCATTCACAGAATTGTCAATTGGCTGTCAACTTAACATGTCATCCAGAATTGTGCGAACCGTCAGTAGTGAATGCAGACTTGGACGCCGTCTAGTAGGAAGCACTTTCATGGTGGCACGTCAACTGAAATTGGCCTTCAAGACCTTACACCTTTCCCAATAGACTCTGAACACCAAATGGACACGAACGCATGGTATCATGATAATCTGCAACAATTATCATCATTTAAGCAATTTCGCCTTTTACAGAATGTTGAAAAAACTACATAATCTGGTACTTGACCATGGGTTTGACCGCTGACTAAGGCCACCTAGATGAGACCGAAATACCCCATTCCCATCTCGCCCATCTCGGACGGCACGAACTCCCGAACCAAGCTCTCAGCCGCAGACGTTCGTGCCTTCGCGCTTAAGGCAATCGACGCGACTCAGACAATCAAAGACACATTTGACGGACAGCCGTTGCCAAAGTCACGGGATTTGCAGCTTGGTGGATTGGGTTGGTTGCCGTAAGGCACACCTACACCTGCCCCTGGTACAAGCAACCGGACCTCCGTTGGGGGCGGGGGAGGGGAGAGGGCCCCTCCGCGGAGAGGGACGGCCGGGGTGGGGCCACCGAGTGAAGTCCCTGACGCCGCGCGCCCTCGCCCTGACGTTGGTGCCCCCCAAGGTACCCGGTGGCTAGCTCTGCCCGCTACCTACCTTAGACGCGACGCTACCGCTTCGACAGTGCGGTTCGGCTCAGTTGAAGCGCCTATCGCCATGTCTGGCAACGCAGGCAAAGTGCCCATGGCAACCGAACGTCGTCAGTGGCTCGCGCTCTTTTGGGGGTCGGGTTTCTCAAAAAAGAAACGAGCTCTGCGGAGGATGAGTCGGGATGGGTGTACGCGGAGTTGGAGTATTCCAACTGCTGCTCCGGCGCCCCTTACTCCGGGAGTCGACCAGCTCCGAATAGGTAACGAGCTTAGCTATCCGACCCCTAATCATTGTAAGCTCTCGCTCCTGGAGACAAACCACATAGCAAATGCATCCCACCAAAACCAATTCTGCTCCAGGCAGAGTTTCAGTAGACTCGGTTGGCCTTTCAACAAGCAAGATAGTAGCCAACGCTCAATCTAGCTCTCCTGCAGACACACAGGCATCACGAAAAAAAAAAGGGTTGCCCGCAGACTGCAGCCCTGAGCAAGTGCCATGGCGATGGGCGTGAACGCTCCCGCAGTGGCGTCGTGAAAGACGCCGGACTTTGACAATCCTCTTCACCAGCGCCGCGAAAACGCGTGGACCTCCCCCCTCCTAAGCCCGCACCGTTTGCACATTTTAGCTCCTATTCTTTCGTCTGTCTGAGCCGTCGCGCGCCCTTTTTCTTTTGGTCCTTGAGTGTCCTTCTTCCCCCGGGGCCCGATCCCAGTATGAGCCCACCCCCAATGCAACGTGTTTCGCTACCCGGGCGGAGGTGCGGCGCCCCGCCCGGACGGACATGCGTCTCGGTGCTCGCCCTTTTGCGCTTCTCACACAGCGTCACTTGTGAAGATGTGCCCAAAAGCGGCCCGTATATAACTATCCTTCGTCGGAACCTTCACAATCTTGGCCCTGCTCTCTCTCTCTCTCCCCATCCTCAAACATCCTCTTGACATTCCTTCACGTTTCTCCCCTTTCCTTCTAATCAAAATACCACATCCAGACCCGTTTGTTGCTTCTTCATAAACACACACACACACACAAAATGGCTCCCTCCGCCGACTTCAACACCTCCGCCCAGCAGCAGGCCGCCGCCGACCCCGCCCGCCCCTTCGTCGGCAGGGTCGCCCTGATCACCGGCGCCGGCCGCGGTATCGGACGCGGCATCGCCCTCGAGCTCGGCAAGCGCGGCGCCAACGTCGTCGTCAACTACGGCTCCTCCGCCAAGGCCGCCGAGGAGGTCGTCGCCGAGATCCAGAAGCTCGGCTCCAAGGCCGTCGCCCTCAAGGCCAACATCTCCAAGCCCAAGGAGGTCGTCGACCTCTTCGACCGCGCCGTCGCCCACTTCGGCCGCATGGACTTCGTCATCTCCAACTCGGGCAAGGAGGTCTGGTGCCCCGAGGAGGACGTCACCGAGGAGCTCTTCCAGGACATCTTCGACCTCAACACCCGCGGCCAGTTCTTCGTCGCCCAGCAGGGCCTGAAGCACTGCGGGCAGGGCGGCCGCATCCTCCTGACCTCCTCCATCGCCGCCGTCATGGGCGGCATCCCCAACCACGCCCTGTACGCCGGCTCCAAGGCCGCCGTCGAGGGCTTCACCCGCGCCTTCGCCGTCGACTGCGGCGCCAAGGGCATCACCGTCAACGCCATCGCCCCCGGCGGCGTCAAGACCGACATGTACGACGAGAACTCGTGGCACTACGTCCCCAACGGCTACAAGGGCATGCCCATCGAGATCATCGACAAGGGCCTGGCCAACATGAACCCCCTCGGCCGTGTCGGTGTCCCCGCCGACGTTGGCAAGGTTGTCGCCTCTCTGTGCCACTCCGACTGCGAGTGGATCAACGGTAAGCTCTTTCCCCCACTTAGCCCAGAATCATAACGACGAAGACAATATGCTAATCAACATCAAATAGGCCAAGTTATCAAGGTCACCGGTGGCGGCTGCTAAATGCCATCACTCTCCAAGACCACGGCAGCTCCATCCGCGCGGGGCTGTTCTCGTGACTTCTTAATGCATCGGGTCGCAAGGCGAGCCGGACGTCTGGCGACCCCAACGGTCTGGGTCTGGGTCGGTTAATGATGGGTATAAAGTGAGATGGATATCTCACAATGTGTCTAGGTTAGGGCGTATGTAGAAATAACGAGACATTGAAATCATGTCTGAAGCGAAGCCATTCTGTTCCAGTGCAACACCTCGTCCAAGTTCTGACTAATAGTGCCATGCTGCAGAATCGCGACTGACTCCTTCGAACCTTATCCGGTAAAACTTCGTCAGTGTCAGACTGGCCATTATGATTATTATGGGTGGTATGGTGTTGCGACTCTCGGTGAGCCCAGTGTCATCGCCTGTGCGCCTCTTGCATCCCACGGCAAGCCATCTCAGCCTGGAGCCGACACACTTTGGCGGCAGCATGTCAGCCTCGACAACTGACAAGGATATAACCGTTACCGTAAATAATCTGAGAGAACGCACGACATCAACGGCTGTGGCTGGCGTACGTTAGCTACCCGGTGGCCCGCGAGCTCCTTCGCGTCTCTGCGAGCCGTGGCCCAGGCCGTTTGGAATGTGATGGATGGTAAGAGTTTAGGCTATCGGTCAAAAGACGTCCTCTTATCCAAGTTTCCTCGCCGATAATAGCGCAAGTCCCTGATACTCGGGACCCAACAGCGTCGTTGGACTTGGTCAGATTCGTGAGAACAGCTCAGCTATTGGCCATTGGGGATGACGCAAGAAGCTTGTGAAAGTTCACCGTGCCACAGAGCTCCTGCCATGCCGCCAGGGACCAGGCCAGTAACAATGCCGACGTCGCGACCGATATAGCCGTTGTGGAGGCGTCGAGGCAGAGAGTTGTGAGAGTAAGGTAAAGGTCGTGCGGTTTTGGCTCTTGACTCAGCCCCCAAAGCTAGATACAACGACACCGTAATCATCTCGAAACGCGAAGGATTACCATCTCCGCGGCGATAGAACTTCAGCCGTCAACATAGGATGCTAAAATTCGAAAGAAGGAGGCTTCTAGATGTTTGCTGTGCTCACCGTAGATTGGCCACTAGCCACCCGCCCTCCAACGTGGTGTTTGCTGACTAGCGGGATAGCAGCCGGCTGCGCATCCGCCAGTGCTGACGCCGGGCATCGAACTTCGAGATATGATCCCGGCTCTGCGTCTTGTCTGTCCTATGAGGCATCGCGAGAGCCGCGCACTTGTGGGAGTGTAGGCGTCAGAGTCGTACCATTCAGTCTGACGGTGCGCCTAGCTAAGGAACTAAGATTCTGACACCCAAGGAATCCCGAATCCAGTCGGCAACGTGTGTAGAAAGGTGCCGGGACCATACACCTTGAATAGCACCTGCGTTAGGAAGAAGGTAAATCCATTATGAATGGCGACGATAGGTCCGTGTACGGAGGGTGTCCGGCCACAGCCCGGGAGGCCGGCAAATGAGGTCTCAAATCCCGGGTCCGGTGCTCCACTGGCCACATTCATCCGTAGGGCTCCATCCGGCTATGCGGATCCTCCGATCTTACCGTGCCATCCGGCCCGCTCGTAATGCTACCGCCAGATTTGTTGCCATTTTGGGCAGTCCCTTGCACCCTGGAATCCCGCAGCGTGGCCGGCGCATGGTTGGGTCTGAACACGTCCATGACGCGACGATTGCGGCCGCCGTGTATTTTGGATATTGCAGCCCTCTGCAGAGCTGATTGCTCACATGACAGATGCCATCGAGGATCGGCGCTGCACACCCGGCACCGTCTGGCCGGGCATCTCCCCATTGCCCGGGGGGTTCCCAGCGGTTATTATTCATTGTCGTACCAGTATGCCGCGCCGTTTGTTTTCCAACGCCCGTATTACTCTGCAGACGCGCGAAGTGACGCTGATTTCCTGGCCTGATGACCGTAAGCAAAGCTGCCGAGGCCCACGGTGCGGCTGGCCCCTAGCAGTCGCACCATTTGCCAAAGATCCTCTTGACAGCGGATATCTACTGCGGATGCACCTGGAGGGAGACCCCTGCACCTTATCATGACGTGGGCCTGGGTACATCGCCCGCCATCGCCCGCCATCGCCCGCCATCGCCCGCTGGCAGCTAATGCCATGGTACTCTGACATACATGAGAGCACCGCAACCCCTGGAAGCTTTGTAAGATGACAATTGAAGTCTCCCAAAGATAGACGAGAAGATCGTCGCCAATATTGCTGCCTGTACAAGATGGAAACACAAGTGATGATAGAGTTTTGGCGAATCAAATCGAACCACAGGCATGGAGGGAAATCTGCCGGCAGTCATCTTCGACTTTGCCGCGGATCCAGCTATGTCGTAGGAAGTCTTTGCGTATTTCCGAGTGGAGAATTGAAAAGCTTCATTGTGAATCAAGTCACATAACACGGGTAGTAAAGTCATCCCGACTCCCGAACAGCGGCTGCAGAGGCAATGCAATCATACGTAGCGGCAGGACGTTGCTTGCCGGACAGCCAAAAGCGCCCCCAGATACGGAGGAGCGTGCAAGACTTGATGTGAGGTAACGCCACCAGAGAATTGCCAAACGGCGCGGAAAAGTGTCGATGACAGGGCTGGCTCCGAACACACGAATCGGACGAACCAGACGAATTGCTGGTCAGCAACATCCCGCAAGTCAGCCTTGTTGCCCATCGCATGCACCCCGCAGGACAAGGGAGCAGCCAAAGTTTGGAAAGCGGCACAAGCCCCGGACTATTCGGGCGCCTTTGGAGGGGTTCGAAAGACGTGGCCATCGTTATCTAGCGGAGTGCAGCTGAATTGAAGCAGGCGTCGGTGATTATGATGTCGTGGCTGCGATGTTGCTGGGCTATCGCAGCTGAAGTCCCGGATAGGAGCTAGCGAATATTCAAGAAAGAGCGCCAAAGTCAAATTATTGAATGCGACAGAGCCTCTTTGGGATGACATGTCAGGATGGTGTGATGGGGCATGTGCTGGTTCGCTGGGGTTAGGTGGGGGTTCCCAAGGGTTGCCTGTCGCCAAATGCAAGGCAAGTTTACCAGATGCAAAGGCTTTCGAAGTCAAGTGTTGGGCGGCGAGAGTCAGCATACCCACAGTCGGGCGAAAAGGACATGCGTACTGGCGGGTATGCGGAGAGTGCAATATGCGATCGAAAGCCACGGCTCAAAACATGTCAGTTGGCGGCCGGGTTTTGAAGCAGAATACGAAGTCATGCAGAGCCGAACAGGTGGTGAGGTCGTTCAGAAAAGAAAAGAGTGCTGCACAAGCGTTGTCCTCGGGACGAACACCCCGAGACATTTCTGGAAAAGAAACAAGAATGCCTTTGGGCAAAGCCCGATCAGAAGGAAGACAACTTTTGAAACCAAAGAGAGGCTTGTGGGTCCTCAAGGCAAACGTCGACGAGGATGATGCAGCGCGACGCCGAGAGCCTGCATTGCGACCCTTGTTGAGAGAGCCATTGGCAAGGCCGGAGAATTCCATGAGCATTTTTCTCCTATGACGATCTCCTGGTTGCTGCGGGGTGGATTTGGCTTCGGGACCGACCGCACAAATACCGGAGAATTGAGAGTGACGCTGGCCACTTGGCGCGCCTCGTGTGCTGAACAAAGCCATGGTGTTGATGAACTGAATCGTATCCGTGAGCCCTGTAAGTACTGAGACCAGCAGCGATTGCATGCCAAGAGTTGGCAGCTAAGTCTGGACTCGACCAACGGCACGCAAATGCTCGCTGTATGATGGGCGGGCGTGCAGATACATCAGGTCGAGGCATGCATGCTGGCGCATGGCATGAGGATGGGTATGTTGTGTTGGTGTATTGGTGCCTTGGACCTTGTGTAACTGACCGCTTATTCCTGCTGTTGTGGACGGCAGCGTCTAGTGGTGTTGACGGTGAAGCTGAGGGTGGTGGTTGTGGTGGTTGTGTCGCACAGCCGCGGCTTCGCGGATGATTCCCAATTTGCTGACGCGGGAAAATCATTGTAGGCGACCCGTGGTTCAACAGCGGGACAGCGAACTGCTTGTGCCTGTCACCAGTCAGAATAGTCCGAGCAGGGCCAGTGAGATGATCGGGTGGTCGGAGACAGTCACCTGGGCCTATGAGACACAGAGGGTACCTTCGCGGGTGCAACAGAGAGCTGACGGTTGAAGAATGGAACACTGGAGGAGGGAGGTCAGACGGAGAAAGACGGTGATTTGGTGATGTGGTGACGGAGGACGAGGATGGTGGTGGTGCGGGAGGGAAGTGGCGGAGGGACCTTCCTTACCTTACTTTGGTCACATATCACACTGCTTACCTACCTAGGTATACTTCCAGTCGTCTGCTTCTGCCTCTGCTGCTGTACGAGGAGGCGCGCTTCGTCGCGCCTCGTATAGTGCTTTCGCCGGTCGCTTGTGCCTGCTCGCACTGGAATGATGCTTGGGATGGGATGGCATGGGATGGAGAAGGGAGGAAAGAGGAAAAAGCGCAACGGTGTGCTGTGGTGAGCTGTCCGACGCTCTTTGCGGAAGCCACTCCCCATCCACACCACGGTGCTGCTTCCTGTGGGTGGCCGGAGAGAAAGTGTGAATAGCGTCGCTCCTCCCCACGATCCCCTCCAATCCTGCGATAAGTTTAAGTGGGTATTTTGAGAGAGAGATAAGGTACGAGAATGACTAAGCCTTATCGGGCGATGAACTGACAGGGGCAGGGGCAGGGGCAGGGGTTCCTGCCCGTGAAATGTCACTCCACACCTCCCTCCCCTCCCTGTTGGTGGCAGGCGGGATCCACCCCGATCAACGCCTCCGACTTCCATCTCCACGACCGCGACCACGACCACGACCACGTCGTTTGGCCCGCGTCTTTGCACGTCACCAACAACAACCTCGCCTTGTGCCTTGATCATCGTCAACATCAACTTCTCTCATCCTGTAACACGACCCATTCGCCCCTGGGATGAGCAACGTCAGCACCCTCGATCGGATCACACATGCGGAGTCCTTCTGGCCGCCCTCACTCGACTCGAAGAAGGAATCCGGTCAATCTCAACCCCACTCCTATTCGCTCTAGACCATGCAAAGACCTCTTGGGCCCTGCTGAGGATCCAGGCGAGTCCAGCTGCAGTCTGCAACACCCTCGCCGCCTCTGCTTTTGCCTCACATTGCACGGAGCACCAAGCACCAAGGCCACGCTGCTCTGGCGCACCCAAGTGGCGTGAACCATCATCACCTAATCAGGCCTCCACCCCTGCTCTGCTCGCCGCCCCGGCCATCTTCGCCTTGTCACTGATGCCGTCCGCGGGAGGCGGGAATACCACGCAATCGCCGCCCGGGATTAGGAGAACAGACGCAAAGTCAAGACGCGCGGAAAGTTGATCAGGTGGGGCAATTTTGCCGTCGTTGGAACTCCGCCTCGTGCTGTCACGGCACTTGACCCGCTCTTGATACCAAGAATGCTACAGTGGTTCCGACTAGCTGTCTCTACATGCGGCGTGACAAACGTTGCCGCATCCCCGTCCGACAACAGCCGTACTGTCTCTTCTGGAACACGTCCAAGTATCATGGCCAAGACGTTACACCCTGTCAGCCACCCAAAACTTTCCGTATCGACCAAAGAAGCACGCCGTATTCTCCAGCTGTCTGACAGGCTCTGCTCTCCACCGGCTGGGATCTGACCGTGTCACCAAAGTTGACGCCCACCCCGACCTGCAAAGACAAGCTCGCAGCGCCCAGCCTGCCAGTGTCTACTCTAGGCATGGCGCAATAAGATGCTCAGCTAAGATCTTCACCCCTCTCCGCGAGGCCATGGCTCTGCCGCTGCCGTCAGACATGTCACTTCGGAAATCACCCAACGGAAATATGGTGACACATTGGTCATACGACTTTGCTCTAGATCAGAGACATTCAACGTTCAGGCTCTGGAAGTATTGGCCGTGGACTGAAAACGTGCCAAACACCTCGAGAAACCGGCAAATCAAAATTACTGTTTTTCGAATTTCATCTAGAGGGAGGAGGCATGGTCAAGGGTGACGGGAAGCTGCTTCATCTGCCACCCCTGCCGCCGGCCTGCGACTTCTGACAAGTGGAGAAGTCGAATCGATTTGCGGACGAGCCAAGGGTCAAATCGATGGTGGCGGCGGTTGGCGGCATCAGTCGAGTTGGAGATTCGAATCAATGAAAGGACGCGCAACTACCAACCGTTCGCCAGAATCTCCATGGAATTGCCTCTTTGGGTAATCTGCTGCAAGTTCCCAACCCTGGACGCCTGTCTACCGTTCGGTGACAAAAGTCTATCACAGTAAAGTTACTGTTCATCCCCTGGCTCGCACCATCACAGACCGCTTCGAGGCCTTGACTTTGAAAGTTTCTAGGGTTGTCAAACCAACCTTGAAAACAGCCGCTGGTCTGATGAGCCGGTTGTTCTCATGTGAATTATGGTTACGCATAACATCTGACAGATCCTTCAGGGTAGTCGGGCCAAGTGCTGACAATTTTTGTCGTGATTTCGACACGTTTCTCACTTCTCCGTCGCATTTTCAACTTCTGCCGTCTACCATTGCCTCACATCCGCCCGCCTCATCCTTGAAACGGTTCCCAGCGATTGATTCATTCCGAAATCATCTTGAGCTTTCGCATGATCCTGCATTAGTCTGAAGAAATCAGGTCTCTTGGCCGTCTTCAATGGTCAAACCGGCTGCCGCGGCTCCTAGTCTGCGTCCCCGCCAGCCAGTTGAAACCTGTTCTCATCAGAGTTCCTGCAACGTCAGGACATCCGACTTCTCAGTCGAATCAGTCTGCAGTGGGCCTGAACAGAGCTGAGAGCAGAGAGCTTTTGAAACGGGTTTCCTCGGCGAGCTCTTCCGAACATCCACGTGTGGTCGATATGCTTTCCCCTTGCTTCGATTCACTCTGGCCTCTTCCAACACCTGCGCACAGTCCTCTCAGCTCCCAGAGCTCTGGTCGGGAGAACATCATCCTGGCTGGAAACAAGGGCCGTGGGCTTGCCGCCTCGCTATGAAGATGTTCGTTATGCACAATGAGGGCAGAGTTGTCCGACTTGGCTCTGGAGCTTTGGCATCGACTCGGCCTGATTAGTGATTAGCTGTTGTCAACCTCTGTCTCCCTCACCGCGCCGTTGCCTCATGTCATGCAGGCCAGAACTTCATCCTCCCATCATCAGAGCATCCGTGCCCGCTGTTCATCCTTCCGATGTTCTGGTTCTGACATCTCCAACACTCTCAGCCTCCAGCATGAAGCATCACAAGACGAACATCTGAGCATGGCTCACTGCCACGCCTGTTGTGTTTCCGACTTCGTTTCTCAGCCTCGGGCAGCGGATGGCATCTGACTGACTGATCACCAAACCCGTCTCAGCTCATACGCCTCGCGGTACGCGTACGCAGCCTTCAGCCCCAAGTCTGCAACACAGAGAATTCCATACACGTTCTGGCCGCCTTACAGCTGATCTAGATATTTCCGGCATATAGCTGCTCCTTCTAAGATGGTTCCGCCTCAGCCGTAAAACAGCCGCTCAAACATTCATGCTAGTTAGGCGCAGACCAAAACAAAACACCAAAGAAGCATTTTTGGAATTCTGGTGTTAGGTCGTCGTCCAACAGGAATTATGAAGCTGCATCGGGGAAATATTCCACACTTCCTTATTCCCCCCTCGTCCGAGTCTAAGCCACAATGCCTTTCACCAACCGTCATTGACTCGCATGTTTAGAAACGCTGAGCCAACCAGGCCAAGCCCATCATCACATCATTGGTCCATATCGCAGCCGCAAGTGCAAGTAGGTATCTGGCCAGCGCCGCATGAGATAAGCCCCAATTCCTCACGTCCTTCCGGACATCTCCAAACCGTCCGTGCCGCCGCCGCCAACAGCTGGGAGGATTCCGTCAACGTCAGCCACACATCACAAGCTAAGTAGACAAGGTTGAAGCCTCCAGAAAGGTAATTGGGAATAACTCGACGATGATGGAAGGCAATGGGTGCGTGCCCGCCTTTTTCCCTTTCCCCTCACTAGCAATGCCCAACGGTCCGGGAGACATGGCGCGGAACGACGAATGAGTGGTCGACGAGCGGGAAATAGCGCAAGTTGGGTTGGGTGCCTGGGGCTAGAAGCGATTCGGGGCCAGTGCCGAAGGGTTAGCCGGCAAGGCTAATGCAACCACTTCGACAGGAGCATGCAGCCACTTTGACAAAGGCGCACGTGGGGGAGGATTCTCTTTCTCTCTCTCTCTTTGAGAGAGCGAGCACCCCCAACCTCCTGTTTTGCTGGGAACGGAATGGAAAAGTTGCTAAAAAAGAACATGTCGGAGTTAGGGAACGGAGCGGCAACGCGGAAGCACGTCTGCGGGAAGGGGGGCAAAGCAAAGCAGCAAAGCAGCAAAGCACATGAAGCGCTGCGATCGAGGTTGCGTCAGATCTGGCGTTACATGATTGTTTAGACGCGCAGCGCATTCTCTTTCTGTTTGCCTTCCTTTCGAACGCATTCTCTTAGGCAGGGAGTGAGACGAGGACGAAGGCGAGGGGGTGATGAGGGGAGCTAACAAGGCATGATGATGACATTTCTCTTTGCACTTCACGTCTGGACTAGTGATGTTGTCTTGGCCATCGTCTCTGTCTCTGTATTCTGTAACTCTGTCCCGTAGGTAGAGTACACACACCAATCACGTCCCGCACACACAGGAGATTGCTATGCTTTGGGCTGTCTGCTTCCTGCCTCCACCTGCTCGTCCGGTTCGCTGACGGCATAATCTTTGCGCAAGGTTTGGGGGATAACATCCTTCCGATGAACCGGGCCCCGCTCCTCTTCCTCATGAAAGGCAAAAACAAACGAAAGAAGAAAAAAAAAAAAAGCTTCGACTCCTACTCCCGTTGGAAAATCCGCTATGATGAGGAAATTTATGAAAGGGAATAATCCGAACAATGATTTTTGGTCCGAAAAATTGAAAGATCTGCTTTCCCATTGATGATCTGATCCCGAATATCCGTGCCCACTACTTTCTCTCTCTGTGTGTGTGTGTGTGTGCTGTGTATGTCCCTATGTCTCTCCCATCCAAGTTTGTTCTATCCCCTCCGCATCCATCGTGACCTAACAGCCACCTCATCCATCTCTTGTGAAACGCCACCACGCCAAACCATGAAAATTCTCGCGGCAAAGGAAAACAAGAAGAGTGGAAGAAGAAGAAAAAATAGTTGAATCATCAAGACGCCGAGAAAGTAAAATGTACACAAAATAGTCCCCCATGGCCCCCCAAAAAAGCCTGGTTTAACCCGTTTCTTTCGCGCGCCGCCGCCGGTCCGGACTCCCATAGATACTCCATGTGGAAAGGAAGTAAGTAGTAGTAGTAGTAGTAGTAGTAGTAAAATGCTCATATCGGTCGTATCGAATTAGCAACAGCCTCCGAACGCTTCCTTTTTTGCCCCTTCGGTTCCCTTTTCCCTCCCCAAGATCGATAAGCTTTCCCATCATGTCCTATCACACAGAATCCCGTGTTCCTTTTTTTGTCAAACCCGTTTTTGTTGCCATTTTTTTGCTTTCTTTAGATTTGTCTCTCTTCTGAGAGGATGAGCTGTGTGACTAAGCATAGCTCATGTCACCCTTGCGATGGCTGACGACCTCGAGGGTGGTGCCCAGGTTGTGGCCCAGGTAGCCAATCATGGCTTTGCTGACCTCTGGGTCCTCGGACAGGTCGGCGCACACCTCGCGGAACTGCGCGTAGACCTCCTCCAGCTTGCGCAGCTCGCGGTTGAGGATCTCGAGCTCGAGCCACCGCCCGTCCTCGCCGCCGAGCGTGTACGCGCCCAGGCTGACGCCGAGGCCGCCGACGGGGACGGCGCCGGGGCTGTTGAGCTGGTTCATCGCCGCCGCCACCGAGGAGGGACCCCCCATGCCGCCCATGCCGCCCATACTGCCGTTCTCAAAGTAGGTGTGGCTGGCGTTCTTGTAGAAGCTGGTGATCTTGCCGATGACGGTGGCCAGTAGCATCGCGGCGGTGTGCGTGCCCGAGCGGCTCATGCAGCGGTTGCAGGAGAGCATGGAGGCGCACCCCTCGACGGCTTTGCGGTTGAGCGAGAGGACGAGGTCGAACGGCGGGGCGGACGGTGACGAAGCGTTGTGCAGCGCCTGGAGGGACTGGAGGCAGACCGTGAAGCAGGTGCATGAGCCGCTGCCGCCGCCGCCTCCCGAGTTTGAAGACTTGTGTCTGACAGCGGGCCGCATGTTGGGCGTGGTTGACGGGCTCGGGAAATATGCTGCTGCCGCCATGCTGTTGGGCGTGGGCATGGCTTGATATGGCATCATGCCGTCGTGCTGTGCTGCTGCTGCGTCTCCCCAGGGCGTCATATGTGCGGCCATGGCCATGTCCATGGACTGTGAGCGGCCGTGGTGGTGGTGGGGGGCCATGTGTGCGGTGGCCATGGTCATATCGGGGTAAGGGGCGGCGGAGAAATCGGTGGGAGGAGTCCACGGCATGGCGCCTCCGTACATATCGGCGGTGGGATCTTGGTGGTCTCTGGGTGTTGCGTCGTCGACGCCCAGGAGGGCGAGCCCTGAGGAGATGGAGGGGTTTCTGGTCATGGCACCCTCCATGCTGGTGGGCGTGTGCCAGCCGTTCTCCATCTTGTACATGCCGGCGCCGGGGTGCTGTGCGAACATCATGTTCTTCTCGTCCATGATGGGCGAGAGATCCGTCATGTCCATGTGGACGGTGTTTGCGTGGCTCGGTGCGCTGTTGTCAGATTTCGGCTTGCCGGCCCTGCTGGAGGGGGAGTATCGGCATTCCAGGCCGCATGCGAGGCATCTGGAGCATATGGGACGGGCTTTTGAGCATTTGACCTTGGCGAGGAAGCAGCCGTCGCAAGAGGCCCGAAGGCGAGGTTGTCTGGGCTTGGAGCTTGAAGACATTGTGTGTGTGTGTGTTGTATGTGTGATTAAAGGGCGAGTGTGTTTCTCGACGATTGGAAGGAAGCAACTCTGAAAGAAAGGGAAAAAAAGGGTATCTTTTTGGTCTAACGAAAGAATTACAAGTCCGGAGGATGAAGTGACGGCGGAGGGGCAAGCCACTATTAAAGAAAAGGACAAGGGCGGAAGGTGTATTAGAGTTCTGAAGGCGGTGCGAGTGAGATGTCTGTGTGATGATCGTGTGCGTGTAAGGCGGAGTCGGGATTAGCAAGCACTATTCAGGCTTTTTGTGTAAGGGTGAGCGATGTGAAGTGCGGGAAGAGCCCCGAGGGTCACGGATCGCGGCCAAGGTCGAGAGTGGGCGGAATCTAGCCGACTGCGAGGTAGACAGACAGGCGACGGACGACAACGACCACGACGACGACGACGAACCACGACGAAGTTGGAAAAACGGGGTCACGAAACAGGAACGGAAACGGTCACGGCCATTACCCAGAGTCCAAGAGGGACGAGCATGGAGTGAGAGTCCGGGTGTTTCTAGAGGAAGGGACGAGAGATGGAGCTTGTAAGAGCGAGAGGATATGCGACGCGGACAAGAGGGAGCGGACGTTGAACGGTTAAAAAGAGAAAGGCCTGATTTAGATAATGCTATGCCGTTGGCTTATACAGAATGAAGGAAGTACAAGCCCATGTACACCGGGGGCTGTGAGGGCGTGGGCAAAAAAGGACTATGGCAGAGCAGATCTGGATTATTACCCACCCCAGACCCAGAGGAGGGAGAGGAGACAGGCACACGCACAACGAGAGAGGCTGGCCTGACATAAAGGTGTGTATCTATGTGCGCGCGAGTGACATTAGAGGTAGGCCACCACCGTGGGTGAGAAATGTCTTGTGCAGACCAGAGACCAGCGATGTGTAAGAACGAGGACGGTCCAATTAGATGGAAAAAGAAACGGGCCATGTACTGGTCTGGCAGTAATGCAGAGGCCATGTACCCTCCGCCCGTTCTCTGGTGTGGTGGACATGGGCTGGCTCGCTCGCAGAGACCCTTGGCCTTTGGGTCCAAGGGCATTGGATAGGTCTCTGTCCTGTGTGCAGGCCAGAGCTCTTCGGCCGCTTGGACGAGGCAACCTGACCAAGAGAAACAGGCAAGAGGGAGAAGAGACTCGGCACCCAGCCGGCAGCTCAGCACAGAGGCAAAACAGAACCAAAAAAGGTCAGGCCAGAGGCGGTTGAAGCATGGATAAGACGGTTTGGGCCGGATGAAGCCTTGCCTGGGCATGCAGGCAACGTAGGTGGCACCCGCCTGGGTCGGTGTGAGAAGAGAGAGAGGGGACATTTGGGGCGAGGCAGACGTTCAGATGCACGTTGAGAGAGTGTAAGAGATGGATGGGCCTTGTGTCTTGCCGTTTACAGGTTCTCCAGGTTCCCCACGGGACGTTGACGGCGACGAGATGCTGCCGGTAGTGGGTTCAACTGGAGTTCCCCATCTCAAGATCCTGCTTGCGGAGTGGGATGGATGGGTGGACGGATACAAAGGACTGTTCTCGCCCATTAGGTGGCCAGACAGCAACCACGAGAGACGAGAGGGAGATGGTAGCGGCTGCTGTTGGTTCGTGCCGAGAGCAGATCCCTGGGTTTGGGCAGTGCCATGTTGCTGCGCTGTGCTGAGCTGTGCGTTTGCTACTGATAGGCAATGGCCGTAATGGTGGTGATGGTGAAGGAGAGGGTAGTGGAGCGTGCCAGAGCTGGGGGAGCAGGGTGGAACTCAAGCTGGGGCCTAGGATAGCGGAGAGACAGGGACAGGGACGATGAGGACGGGGACGGGGAACCCTGCTCGAGGATAAGGCAAAGACGTGGGACGGTAGAAACGGTTCGTTCCAAGTTGGCGTGAGAAAAAGTAAAATGGATGGATACGGGGAGCTGGGGCAATGGAAGGGAGCAGAGCGAGCCGGGCAGTGTGTGAAGGGTGATGACGCTGGACAGGGTGGATTATGCATCCAGTTCTCTCGCTTTTCCTCTCTAGTGCATAGTGGTTATGGAAGTACATAAGATGCAACGAGGAGGTGGTGTCGGGAGAGGGAAAGGTACGAACGTTACGGTACGGTGAGTAAGGTAAGGTCATGTAGAACAGGGCCATACCAGCTCAGGCGTATCTGTGGGCAGCGACAGCTCGAGCAGACCCAGGTCAAAGGGCAGAAGCAGATCCACACGAGTCGTCGTCGATCTGGAGGATGGAGATAGGGAAACGAGCCCTTCAGAAGGGTAGGGATTAGGGTGGTTGTGAAGATTCCGCTTCGGGGAGCAGAAGAGAAGGATGGAGAGCAGGGATTGGGGGAGAATAAACGGGATAGGATAGACTGACTGGGGCTGCCTTGTACACCGGGCAACGATGGGTGAAGGGCGAGGGAGGACAGACCGCGTGGCGGAATGGCTCGGCCGATTGGAACAGACCAGGCGTTGGTCCGAGGGCGAGATGCGTGTGTGCTTGGCGGAAGTGGACGACAGAGGACGAGCATCAACGACTCGAAGGGGGAACGGACGGCAAGATAGGTGAAGGTTGTCATGGTTGGCGGGTGGACTCGTCATCCGGGCGCGGATGCCGGTACGGAGGCACCTCAGTCCAACATGGTAACGTCCAATGTTGGTTGGCTCGGCTGCTTGTTGCCCGTTGCTCGAGAGTAAGGAGACAGGACCAAGAGACGAGGGTAGGTAAGTCGAGATGGGCGGCCTAGCTAGGTAGCGAGACGAGCTGTATGTCTCTGGGAAAGAAAGTAAAAGCGGAGGAGAAACGGAGTTTGCAAGTGGGATAAGTGGGACGGATGGATGTCCGACTAAGACGTGCAAAGGCGAGTGAGGTAAGGCGAGGCAAGGCAAGGCGTGGGCTGTTGAAAAGCCAAGCAACAGAGAGCGAGATGCAGATTGTGGACAGCGGGATTGAGGATTGGGATTGGGGGTTGGATTGGATTGGATTGGATTGCAGCGGGCTGGGAAACAATGGAATCCAAGACAGAGGAACGGCAGCTAGGTTTGACGGTACGTACCGCGCGGGCATCCTCCACTGCTCTGCTTACTTTCTGACGAGTTAGTACATCTGCTGCATAGTGTATGTACACACTATGTTTTCTTAGGCCTGGGTCTCGGGGGTTGCTCTCACATCATGTGACTTGGACTTCCAGGTTGCATCCTCATGAGGTGGCCATTGGATCTTCAGCTTACAGCTTACCTTACATAGTACAACTGCACACTGTGAGAGAAAGAGACTTCATGATGGACCGCAGCTGGACTGCCTCCCGCCTCACATGTTCTCCCCTGCCCCTGCTTCCCCGTCTGCCTCGCTGCCCTTGAAAGCGAGTTGCAGTTGCGTCTTGCTGCTGCTGCTGCTACTACTGCCTCTCACCTCACTCGCTGCTCCCACAATTGTGTGAGAGAGAGAGAGAGAGAGAGAGAGAGCGAGTGCGGCCCAGAAGGGAATAGCCTAGACCAAAGAGTGAGTGGAACCATCCAACTGCACGACACGACATGGGGGGAGCGGAGGAGGGGGGGCACTAGACCCTTGCCTTGCAGCATCCGCGAACAGGGGGCCCCAGCACACCACACCCTTCCCTCCCACCTAGGTACCCTTTCTCAGATCCCGTCCAGGTCCCCTTTCCTCCCCTTGACTCCAAGGGCAAGACGAGGGAGCTTGGGCCATTGTGTACCATGCACCACTGTGCTAGGTGAGGTCTGTAAGTACCTACATACAACCTACTGTTTGTCTTGTCTTGCCGTAGTCTTCATCGACAGGCCTCGACCAGTCACTTCGCCTCAGTGTATTCTTTTTTTTCTTCCGTTCGTTTCGTTTCCCTCTCGCCGTCCACGTTGCAATTGGCCTGCCTGCGCTTGGAGAAGCACCAAAAAAACACAATCCACAAGGGGCAACCGGGGTCGACATGATGCGTACTTATCACGGCATACGAGGCAATGATCTCCAGCAACCATTGCCGTATTCAACCACCCTGTCTGCTCCATACGACTGCTGCCAGCTAGCTCCAGTTCCCTACCTAGTCCAAGCAGGGGCAACGCAACGCAACAACCACAGCTTTGCTTGCTTACTTGTGGATGCTGCTGCTGCTGCTGGGCGTCTAAGAAGGCAGGCTGACATGAAATCCAAAGGGGAGAGAGAGGAAAGGCCCCAAACGGTGCGATCAGTACTATATGCAGCGCACATACTCCATGTTGGTTACTGTACTCGTCGCATATCGGGGGAGGGGGGCACTTTTCCCACCTGCCGTACCGCTCCTCAGGTAACCTCCAACAACGCATGCGCTGAGGTGCAGCCAGCTGCGATGCGTGCTGCTGCTGCTGCTGCTGCACCATCCGACTTTGCATTGTTGTAATTATGCACAATTGAGGCGAGAACTCCAGAGTCCTGGGATCACATCTATCAAAGAATCATCATTTCCTCTGCTCGCTTCCGGTTTGTCTCTCTTGACACTTCAGACTGGCATCCAGTAGATCTCAAACCTCGACAGAGGACAAAGCCCTTGTTTCTTTTTGTTTTTTTTCCTTGTTTTTCTTGTACGTGTGTTTCTTTCATTCCAGTGTCAGATCCTAAACCCTATCTATCGAGAAAACAAAAAAGGTCAGCGACATGTCTAAGGCTGATAAGATAAATCTGCGCCTGCATGTGGCACGCTGCTGACGGGCCATGCTCTGACCTGCACCTTAGTCGACTTAAGGTATACGAACGACACGGTCAAAGATAACAATGCAATGGCTCGCCGTATCCGTACTATGGCCGCCGCTGCAAGGTTGGGCACCTGACTGGTCGATGGCTGAGATGAAGCAAAGACATCTGGCTTTTTTTTCGGACTGCGAGCTACGAGCGAGTATAGAGATTGACACGGCGGCGGGCGGCTTTCTGGGCGGTGTCTAAGTAGATAGGTAGATTTGGCCGAGCCCCCTACCCCAGTTCTCGACGGCCCGTTATTCTGATTCAGATGTGTGTTCGTATCGGAAATGAAGACATGGTCTCCGAGAAGGACAATCTCGAGTCTGCTCGTCATCACTCGTTGATCTCATTTTGCTGCTCGGTCTTTTTGTTGTCTGTCAACGTTATGGGAGAGATGGTATAGGTACAGTCTGGAAGTTCCGAGTGCTGCCACGTTCTGGTTGCCTTTTCGAGAAGGCGTTCCTAGGTTTTCCCTCGTCGTGCTCTCGAGTGGTCGATGGCGCGATTCCCGGTTCCTCGGACCACATGCGATTCGGATGGAGCAGCGATTCATGAGCCTGGGACGGCGTGTTCGTTCAGCTGCACAGGCGGTTAAGGTGGGCTGTCAACTGGATGGGAGAGAAAGTTGACTGGAGCATGGACGGCTAGGCTATAGTAGGGTTGGGCGAGAGTTCCAGCCAAGATGGATGACGGGGGGGAAGGTACGCCATGTTCGCAGTTCCTGAGACTGAGACGAACAGGAGGACGAACAGGAGGGTGAAGGAGGATACGTTACCGCCTGCCGAAACTCTCGCAGCGTACTGCATCAAGCAAAGCAAACGGGTGGGCAGTGGTCCGGGAACGCGCACAGAGTTTTCTTGCTCCCATGTCATTCAGGCGAGAAGCTCATGTACCTGACTGACTTGACGGCAGGTCTGGGCGAGTTGAGTGTGACAGAATGGGCGAGTGATGTGATTCCAGCGGCCGGTCTCTTTTGGCGGTCCAAGTGGCGGCGGGGGAGGGACCACGGGCTGTCGAGTCAGACTGGTATCTGCGGAGGTGGTCAGTATACTAATTGCTGTCTTTGGACATGAGGCATCGCAGAGCCCCGGCCAGACACGAGAGTGTTTTGTGATCCAATGTGAACAGCCAAGGTATCAAGATGGGATCTATTCTGAGGTAAGGTACCTAGGCAAAGGCACATGTTTGATCCTCCGGGGACAGGAACAGCTGGAAGGGGGCCGGAGGGACCCACTTGGCAGGAGACGGAGCGCGCGGAGGGCAGGACGGCGAAAAGGCGGGGACGATGGGGCAAAGGACACCGACGGGAAGCTCGGAAGCCGGTACGACGACCTGCCTTGGGACTCACTCACCTTACTGCGTATATACCTCACCTACCTGAGGTACTTTCGCATGGCCAATGCCCCGCTTGCCTGCATTCATTACCTGCGTTCATTAGATATACACTTGCTCTCTGCACATTGCCTACATTGCCTACATGACATTACAATGGATCCATCTCACGAGCCGCTGCGCACCGCGTACACTATCATCATTCTGGCAAGGTGCTTGGCACTATCTGCTGCCAAAGGACCTATTTCGCCCGCAGCCTATCCGTACGTACTTACATACCCTGTATGCTTGTGCTTGTGCTTGTGCTTCTGCTGGGCCCGTCCTTCCGGCTGTGCATGCACTGAGGTAGGTGGACTCTACTTGTGCTGGGTGCAGTCCTACTAATCAAGTCGGGTACTAACCAAGGTAAGGTCGTATGGAAGGGCCCTTCCCGTTGCACCCGGGCCAGCTCCGACGCAACGGAACTGCAACCTGACATGGTAAATCGACTACCACTTCCCATCGTCAAAGGCCAAGCGACAACCAACGCCAGCCCAGCATCGTCCGTGTCCGTCGTCTTCTCCCCGATTTCTAGAATCCCATGTTTCGAAACACACACAGCCAGCTGCCGTCGTCCCAGGAACTGCACCTACTGTACCTGTACCTGTGCACCGCCTGCAATCTGCAACCCGCCGACTCAACACTCAGGTCTCGATCAATGCCCCAGCACCAGCACCACCAAGAAACCTCTCATCCACATGCTCACTTCAGTCAAACCCATCAGACATCGCGTCAGCTTGCTTCGACTACTGCACCTGTCAGGAGCCAGCCACCTTACGTCAAGAAACCTACCTACCTACCTACCTACGCACCCAGCTCGCCCGCATACACGATATCGAAACCCTTGTCTTCCCCCGGACCTCCGTTGCAAATCCTTGGCTCCATCCTCTCTCTCGACACTGGCACCTCACTTCCACCCCGGAATAATCAACTCATTGCTTGCCGATAGACGGCACGGCGATGGATGGCCCAGGCGAGCTTTTGCCGAGACTCGACTTCATCGCAGCATCCAACTCCCACTGCATACTCCCAATCTAACGTACCGTACCGTCCATGCACTTCCAGTACAGCTGCAGCTACCGTGCTACTACACCTCGCCACGGCAGCCCTTGAAACCCATGGCAGCCATCGCCTTGATAACGGCCGGCCGATCGCGTCGATCATCCAGCCAACATCCTGTCGCCCTACCCTACCCCAACCCACTCAATTCTCAACCCCGACTTGATCCGCTGCCGGAGAAATCACCATACCCAATTCCCATCTCTTTGGGCCAATTCTCCATCTTGACACCCCTGTCATCCAGCCAGCTGCCGGCCCACAATCTAAATCCTCAGCCAGCTCAGTGCTCGGACTCACTCCCCGAAAGAGACGCCTTCTGTCTACTATTGACATCCCGTTTTCACACACAAATTTGCGACTGCTAGCCCCAAATGGATCTCTTCCTTTTTGTTTGGTGCCCAACACGCGTCGGAGAATTACGCCAAGTGAGGCTGCAGTGCTGACAGCACCGGACATTCATGGGTTCGATGACGATCGTCTTCAATAGCTGCCTTTGCCGTTGTTCCGCGGCTGCACTCAAAACGCTTGGTGTGAACACCATCCAATCCAGAGAGCATTCAGATGCACAAAAAGACACCGCGTCTGGGCCTTGGGCCTCGTGGATCTGCCGGGCCAGTCAGACCTTCAGCCTTCTTCCACTGACATTATCCCGCCGAGCATCATTCTCATGGAACCCTGCCAATGCACAAAGCTTTCCCCCAACACATTGGGCCGGCCTGGCCCTGGCATCGTCAAAAGGGCGAATGCCCTCTCTTGGATTACCCCATCGCCCAATTGCAATGAGCCCCGACACCTCGTCGCCAAGCGCCGTGGATGTTACGAAACTCGAGATGGCAATGATCCACAGCTTGAAGAGAGCTGAAAGATAGCTGCCATGCCGGAACGGGATGGACGCCGGGGTTGGTCTTCCCTCCGCAGCCACGGTATTTCCAGAGTTCCCCGGGCGGCTCATGTTCGAGTTTCTTCGACGCTCTTCGGCCCTTATCAGAAGCGAGAGAAGGAAATGACATCATCACCGCAGCGGCAGGCGGCGACGTGGCTCTCCGGATTGCAGCTTTTTACCCCTCTTGGCTGCGCTAAAGCCTTTCTGGATACTCAGCCTTCAACGCCCTGAGCGTGGCGTCGAAGTCGACCTGTTTTGGAGGACAAAGTCCCGTTACCGTTCAACTCTAGCGCGCGCAAAGATGTTTCAAACACCACCTCAACTCCCAAAACCAACGTGTGTTTATGCTTTACGCCTGACGTGCCGCTTTCCGTCGTTGCTCGGCAAGCTTGATGTCGTCTCCTCTGGGTGGAGCGACTGAGACAACATCGTCGTGACCCATCCCGAGAAATGGGATTTGAGACGATTCGGCCCTGGAAATGGTCAAGGGATCTCGTCTTCACACCCTAATTCATGTTTTCCTTTGAAAACAAGCTCAACGCTAAGTCGCAAAGGCCTGTAGCTGCCCATACTCCTGAGCGCACCCACAGTAATGGACCAGGACGATTCTGACACTCAATATACTGGCCGAAGGGTTTTCAGGGATTGGTCAATCGGTGTGCGAGCTCACACGCTAACCCAGACGACGTCGATCTTGTCATGTTTGGGATGAACCCGGGGACCTCGCGGGGAACTATCGTCGCGCGCAAGGGCCCGGATTGCCTATCAAAGATCCCCTCCACAGCATCTTCAAGTACTATGATCAGCATGAGGCACCAGTGGTCCGAAGGGGAGGTCGCCAACCCTGCAAGAGTGAATTCCGGCTCCTCACCCGCCGAGACGGACACGGGTATTGATCGATGTGTTGGCACCGCATCGTGGGGTTCAATGAGACCCCCCACTTGGCATCACCAATGCGATGGTTTACAACACTTGTGTGAGAAACGGCGGTTGTCGGTCTGGCAGCATCGTTGCTTCTTCCAGCCCGCTCTGACTCGGAGGCACCCATAATTGGCCCGATATATGCCGTTGTATACCTACCAGCAGACCGTCCTGTCAGCCACAAGACCACGGCTGCCTGCAAGACGCTGCAGATCAATATATGAATTATTGACAGATGTTACACCAAAGGCTTGCAGACTGGCATCTACCTTACCCACATCTCAACACCAGAGACAGGGACTATGGAGACGACGATGCCACGCATTTTGGGCGCTAAGGAGATTTCCTGCGTCTTTCGTGGATGAATTTCCTTGCTTTCCTGGCACACTCGAATCGATAAGTCGGCATTACTTGGATAGGAGATTTTCAACGAGAAAGCCACTGATCCACCTAGCATCTGCAAAAACCATCTTAGTGGCGCCAGAAATGTCGCCGAGAGATGCCGCCGCCTGAGGAAGGAATGATGAAGGTGATCACCGCTTTTGGGGAACCGAGAAATCGCCAGCGGACTTGTGGAACCTGGGAGTTGACAGTCAGATCAAGAAGAAAGCAGATACTCGGTGTTGTTGTGGATGGCAGTCTCAGATCTCGATCTGTCCATCTATCGCACGTTGCCAAGGGCCTTTAGAGTCAAGCCATTGCAGCCTAATCTTGCAAACCAAGACAACTATCATGAAGCTTGGAGAGGCTCGACAACGAAGAGGAGGCTGGTAACAGCAGGCTTCACCGCATGCCCACAAACGGTCAGACAGTATTTGGGTAGTATGCAACGATCCAAGTTCTCGAGGGTAAGTCGTCTTCTTGTTGGCCTTCCAACAGACGAAAGGTATTCGCAGCGTGCCTCATTCAATTCATCAAAGCTGAACGGCTAGGTATGTTGCCAAGGGCCAATTTGAGTTGTCATGATCCTGATTTAGCACCATATTCAACGGCGCCTAGCAACTAACCTAGTGAGCTTGATCGGCCACGACAAAGAACAACAAGGTGTTGTAGACGGACGATGCCCTGCTAGCCTTAAGCGGTGTGCCGTCCCGCACGCTCTAATGGAAGCCAACCAAGATGGCGCGAGTCTTTTTAACCCTGCAAAGCCCGCTAACTTTCCGAGAGCTATGCGAGTCGCGATCGCGGCTGCGTCTTGACATGTTTACGATGGCACCAAAGACTAGAACTGCTAGTGCTCGTGTCACGACTGTTCACTACAACGCTGAGGCGCATTGCTTACGCCAGCGCGCGCGCGCGCGCGCGAGCGAGCGCAGGGATGGGCTCACGGCAGGAGAAGGAAACGGCATGGCCAGCTAGTGCCTGAGAACGCACGAAGCTCAGCGCACGCTACTGCTGCTTCATTCTCTTCTAGTCTCATTCTTGGGCGCGACCGTCGTTCCCGTCAATGAAGGACTGCTTCATGGTGAGACCACATGCTCTGAGCGATGAATCCTTACTGATAAGTGAGAGCAAAACAACAGACAGTCAACTCGACAACCCGTCCACCAAATCCGTGGTGAGGACCTCTCGGAACCCAATCACTGCGGATACGGTCCTACGGGAATGGCTGGCATTGCGGCCCCAGCAGGCGCTAAAAGCAGCCAGCCGCAGCCCCTGGTTGCCGACAGCACGCCGGTCAGAACTTTGACTTCTCTGTCTTGAGCTTTTCCAACCGACGAACAAGGCCCGGCCGGAAGCGACGGGTAACCCATTGCTCCTCGGCGGCCGGGTCTTCGGACGTGGGAGCCAACAGCATCGCGCTGCCTCACTTGAGGTATCCAGATTGTTCTCTCTCGTAGAATTGCGTGCAGCTGCTGACCGGCGGTGCGACCATGGCAGCAGCTCCGAGTGGGGGCCCCCTAAATCTGAGTCTTGACGTTCAAGACGAGAACCAACATTGCTGGAAAAAAGAAGAACAAAGGCACACGGCCTACTACCGCGACAATCCCGCGGCGTCGGATCCTTTCTTTCTCCTGTTGCTCAGCCGGAGGAGTTTCCGGGTGCCGTGTCCACGGTACGCTGTTACGACAGTCGCGATGGTGCAGATTTGATGACGATGACATTTCGAGCAAGCGAAGAGGGCAAGGCCCCCCTTGTCGCTTCGCTTTTACGTCCGCAAGGGAGGCTGGATTTCCTGTCGCGCTGTGTAACTGCTAATTTCACGGCACACAACTCTCGGGGTTTGAAGGCGTCTCTCGCAGGGCCAGCCGACGAGCGGTCGGGATGTATGTTTTTCTTCTGTGTTCTTCCCAGCGGCACGCGCCGTTGGCATTTCATTTCGGGCGTTCGGCAGGGTCCTGGGGAGGAAGAAGAAGAGACCGGGATTCGAAAAGATTATACATGCAGCGGCGTGTATGTACGAATGCCTCTCTCATGCATTGCCTGGCTGCCGCATCATCCTCAAAGGTCCCATGCCACCAGTTCTCGTGTTTATCTGGCCGTGATACAGCATTCGATAGACCAGGTCACAGGACTCGAGGGCCACGCTCTGGTGACGCTGAGAAGTTCTCTTCTTGGCGCCGACGGCCATGGATTGCGAAGGGAGAATCGACCTGAAGATTGCGTCGACGTCGTACAAGCAGAGCGGGGGGCCCTTGATGGGTCCTTTTTTTTCTGTCTCTCGCACGAGTCCAGGGTTTTGATGACCGGGGTGCCGATTCGGAATACCACTCGCTTCTCCCGCTGCGATGCTGCCAGTTCCATGATCAGCAAGCTGAGCTGTTTTTTACGACGCCTGGCATGAGATTATGCCGCCTACTGCTACTCACCGACGGGGGCTTGCAGACAGAAGGCTCCATTGCAGTGGAGATCGATCGACACGGGAGATCCGACCTTTCGCTTCGAGAAGCGAGCGAGAGCGCATGGCGGCGAAGACGACCCGGCGCAGTGCAGTGCAAGCGCAGTACACAGCTGAGGGCCAGGCATGTCCATGGGAGGCTGGAAGGCGTACCACGAAAGATGTGCATATTCATTTCCGTGCGTATATGCCCAGGAGCGATGGAGGAGGACAGGACAGGACAGGACAGGGCCTCACAAGCTGCGCCTCGATGCAAAGTTATCCCGCATCTTGGACGCGCCCCAAGGCCATCTGGATAGTCGATGCCGAACACTGCATGTCTGTTCAGGAAAGATGACCTCTTCCAGACTGTTCAGCATGCATAGGCCTCACGTAGGTTATGCACCATTCTTCCTGCGGCCGTCTGCTGATGTCTTACTCATCAAACCTGGCTGGGGGGTGAATGGGGGGCCTATGACGACACGAAACATAAGCTGACATCTTTGTTGGAGGGGAGGGCAGGACGTTCCCCAAGATGTCTTTGCATCAGATAAACGTCTCTGCGTCAATCTCACCTGTCTTTCTCTTTCTCTCTACTCTGCAAAGGGAGGAGAAACGACAGGATAGACACGCCTCGTGCGAGCCCCGTCGCGTGGTCAGCTGCATGTGATTGTTGCATATGTTTAAGACAGCAGAGACACAGAGACATGGGAGAACCCTGAGGCGGAGGCGCGGACCTTGATTCAACCCCGCAGGCAAGGGAGGAGGAGGAGGGGAGGGGGCTCTGCGGGTGCGTGGGATGAATGCCGGGCGGATATGTTCGTGTGTGTGTGTGTGTGTGGTCAAAGGGAGGGGCGTAGAAAAGAGGGCTGAAGTGGTCGAGATCTAGGTCGTGGGTGTGTATTATGTATGTAAGAATTGTCTTGACTCGGATGGAATCGATGGCGCGCGCGGGAGACGGGAGGAGAAGCGTAGCGCGGGCGGCGGCTATGGCATGACGAATACCATACGATTCCCAGCCGCTGACATCGTGCCACAGAGAGAAAGAGAGAGAGAGCCTGATGGGGCTGACTGGCGGGGAGGGTCGTTGGAATGTTGCGGCTCTCGGGGCCTTGGAAGGTGTAGCCTTGTCGGGCGGGAGGATATTTTGGAGCTCTCTGCCTCTCATCCAGGAATGCAAATCGTCTTCTTAGTGTATGTTGTCGTTCCGCATCGACGACGTTCGTATCGACTCGGGTGACTCGTTTTCGAATGAGGGTGGCTTGGCACTAACTAGATCACCTGGAACATACAAGCCCATCATGCGCCCTCTCCTTCTGTAATATCCTGACGACCGCATCGCCGCCGCCTTCGACCGTTGCGGTTATGGCATCCGAGGATCGAAGATCGAAGATCGCGGGGCCCTGGGTTTAGATTAAATCAGTACAGGGGTAAGAGGTGTGTATGTGTGTGTGTGTGTGTGTGTGGTTTCTGGCGAGAATCGCGGGGTATCAAGTATGCCGCCGCCATCCTTGGGATTTGCAATGATGAGATGATCGCAAGTAAGGCCGCATCCATCCCCCGCCGGCCGTTGTCCCTTTACAGCATGTCATCGCATGACGTTCCCTTCCTCGGGGGGGTTGGATGGCATGAAGGGATGGTGATGACTGGGGGATTGAAGGTTCCAGGGGCTGGCTGTCGATTTGGATGTCGCATGTCAGAGTCCAGACGAGACCACGAGGGGGGATGGGGGATATGGGGGGAGGAGTGTCTGCCAGGCTGGGTAGGGATGGGTGAGGATCACGAGTCGAGAGCTTTGCCATCGAAGATGTGTACGGCGGGCCAGGTGTGATTGTGGTGGTGGTGGTGGTGGTGGTGGACCAAGGGTGGGTGAATGAGAGCCAAAACTATGCGTGCCGTGTACGTAGCAGAAGCTCTCCTGTCTGCAAGGCCATGTGCCGTCTGCGTGTGCCGTGTGGTGGTTTACGCGAAGAAACAGAGTTTAAGAAACCGTCGCAAGTCTCTCGTTTGGGTGAAAGGGGGGGCTGCAACTTTGGCAGGACATGTGCGAACTGGTGGCTACAACAAGACAGTTCTGTCAGGGGAAACAGGCCATGTCAGGGGTACTCATGTCTCTAGTGTAACTACTGAAGATACCAGTAAAAGCTGACATCTCGTTAGCGAAGAGCAATATTCATACGGAACTTGAGAAACGCGCAGGTAATTTTGACTTCGTGTATTCAAACTCGAGAGTACTGCTATCTTAGGGGGGTACGGCTACTCAAAGCGTACATTCTATGAACCGTCTGAACCAATTCCGATAAAAACAAAAAAGAGACACTTGAACACCGCCAGATACCATGATTGTAAGGAAAGACGATAAAAGACTTCATGACAAAAGGAAAATTCCGCACCCATTATGAGGCAATGACTTTGTGACGGCTCCCGTGTCCCTCCAGGATAAAACAACGCCCCAAAGTGATTTGCCTTGTGTTCTTTCCACCTATTCCTCCTCCATAGCCTTTCCAACGTAATAAGGAATGATTCGTATGAGTGTGTGTGAGATGCTGTCGCACTTGTACAGGGAGCGGATATCAATGTTAAGACAGGATGGAAAAGAAATGATGACAAGAAAAATGAAGAATAAACAATGATCAAGAAAAGAAAAATCAGTCTCATATCCATGCTCGCATTTCATGTAATGTCCTGTGTCCCTTCTATAACCTGCAATGCGTGTGCTCATATGCATTCCGCTATGGTGGTTCCTTACTCGCAAACCGCTTCACGAATGAATTGTCCAAGCATCTTGGCCTACAAGAATGTTAGTGAATGTTGACAGTGATTGATGAGGTAAGGGAGCTTACGTAGTCGCCATGCATCATGGAAAAGTGGTTACCAGGCATGTGCCTAATCCTGAACCTGTTGATGTCCAGGTACTCATCCCAGCGGTTGGGACCGAAGTCGGTCCTGTTGTCCAGGAGGAAGAGAGCATGACCCGTCGGGTAAGGATCCGGGCGAGGGTCGGTGGGCAGGTGGCAGACACCATCCTCGCACCAAATGGCCATCACATTGGGGCACTTATCCTTGGGGATGGGCTCCGCAGTGTAGTTGCTCAAGGCGGTAACACTGGCAGCGAAGTGGGGGAGGAGCCAGGAAGGAATCTTCTTGGCAGACTCATCGTCACCCTCACCAAGGAGTCCGATGGAGGCGAACCAAGCGTGGAGAGACTTGGGGAGAGGCTCAATGGTGATGGGGCAAGGAGCGTCAATGATGATGAGGTTATCGACGGTCTCACCAGCCTTGGTGAGCTGGTTGACAATCTCGTAAGCGATGACACCACCCGCAGACCAACCGGCCAGGGAGTAGGGGCCCTTAGCCTGTCTAGCTTTCATGGCCTCGATGAACTTGGAAGCCATGCCGTAGACACCGCACTTGTACTCCTCAGGAGTCTTCATGAAGGGAGAGAAGAGACCCCAGACAGCCCAGTCGGAGGAGACCTGGCTGATCTCGGTGTAGGAGGTGGCACAGCCCGAGCCGTCAGGAACCATCCAGAGGTTCTTGGTGGCAGTGCGGGTGCTACCCTGGAGGAGGATTGATGTGGCCTTGCGGTGAGGGTAGTTGTCGACAATCTCCTTGGGTGGAGGAGGCTTGGTGATGGAAGCGGTGGTGTTACCAGGGTGAGTGTTGATCTCCTTGGTAGGCTGGACCTTGGGCTCACGGCGAACCGGAGCAGGCTTGGGGGGTGCAGCCTTAGGCTTGGGCTTTGGGCCGATGCCAAGAGCCTTCTCAACCTCGAGCAGAGAAGGGTTGGTGACGAAGAGGTCATTGGGGATATCCATGCCAGACTTCTCACGGAGCGTACCCAGGATGGACAGACTCATCAGGGAGTCCATGCCAAGAGCAGCCAGATCAGGAGCGGCAACAATCTCATCAACCTCGACTCCCATCTCGGTGGCAATGGTGTCGCGAAGGATACTCTGGAGGTCACAAGAAGCCTCATCGTCACCCTCGCCCTTGACCGAGCGGTCACTCTCCTCGTAGGGGGTGGTGACGTTCGAGTCAGACTCGAGCTCAGGAGTCTCGGAAACCGAGCCACTGGAGTCGCCAGAGTCCTGGACGTAGCTGTCCTTGCGGTCAGACGTCTCGAACTGAGCGAGGAAAGCCTTGAAAGCACCAATGGTAGGGTACTCGACGAAAGCATGAGAGTCGATGTCGATGTCAAGCTCCTCACGCATCCTGCCAGAAACGGTCAGGGCCATGAGAGAGTCGCAGCCAAGATCGGTGAAGGCAATGTTATCGGCAAGCTCGTCGTGGGTGACACCGACTTCCTTGGCCAAGATGTCAAAGACGTCTTGAACGACAGACCGCTTAGCAAGCTTGGCATTGACAGTCTTGAGGTTGCTGGCGGTGACTTGCTTGGTGCCCTTCTCCTTGCCAGCCTTCTCCTTGGGAGCAGCCTTGGCGGGGGCGGCCTTGGCCGCGGCAGCGGCAGGAGCGGGAGCAGCGCCAGCGAGGGCACGTCCGCGGGGCGGCAGGACCATGTTGAGGACCTTGCGAGGAATGGAGGCAAACCTGACATCGCCGGCAACACCGATGATGCGGTCGCCGTCAAAGACGTAAGCATCACCAGCCATCATCTTGGTACCCTTGACAGGCTGCATGCGGATGTAAGAGCGGTAAGACTTCTTGGGGTCGAGCTTCTCAGTGAATCTGAGAGATCCCCATCCGTGAGAAATGAAGACCTGCTCACGAGAGTCAACAGCGTCAGTACCGTTGATGATGAAGCCAGAGATGTGGCAACAGCTGTCGATCCAGTAAGGGTTGAAGAAGAAGCTGCCGTCCTTCTCAGTGGTCTGGAAGGTGACCTTGGCAGTGGCCTCACAAGACTTGCTGTCCAAGATAACTTCCTCCATGCCCTGGTACTTGGGGTCGTAGTCGACGAGAGCGTTGAAGAGCTTGTAAGCCAGACCGCGACCGATCTTGGAAGCCTTGCCCTGTCTCTCAGCCTCCTCGAGAGCATCAACACGGCCCTTGATGAGGTAGGTGACACGCTCAAACTCATCAGCCCACTGCTCGGTGCTGCCGTACACGACCTTGCAGTGTGCGTGCTCAACCTTCTTGGAGCCCTCGCCAGTGTGGAAGCTGACCTCAGCGTAGCCCAGAGCGGCGTTGGCAGTAACCGTGGTGCGGAGAATGTGGGCATCAATCTTCTCATCGAAGATGAGAGTCTTGGGAACCTCGACGTTGGCGACGTTCAGACCGATGTCCTCGGTACCAGGGCGAAGCATCTTGTAGGCATAGTCGCAGATAGTCATCGCCATATCAGCGTACAGGGTCGAAGGGCACAGAGGCGCACCATTGCACAAGTGACCCTCAACAAGAGGACGAGTGTCAGGACGAGACAGGTTAGTCTCGGTCTCGATGATGGCGATGTCACCCTTGACATCCTCGTTGGTGATAGCGTGCACAGAGGTGGTAGAGAGCTTGGGCTTCGCCGGCTCAATCTGGAGAGGAGCCCTAACGGCAGCAGGGCCACGGTTCTTGGTAAGACACCAGTCGCCAGTGTACTGAAGCCAGTAGTTCTTCTCGTCGAAAGAGTAGGTGGGGAGATCCAGGAGGCGAGTGCAGTCGCTGAAGTCGCGGTGGAACTCATCCCAGTCAAGGTTGATGCCAGCAGTGTGGAGAGTGCACAAAGTGTTGCTGAGAACCTTGTAGGTAGACTCGTTGCGGCGGAGTGTGGGAACAGCGACGGAGCTGATGCCGAACGAGGACTTGACGAAGTTGGCACAGACGGGGTGAGGGCCAATCTCAAGGAAGACAGTCTTCTCGTCAATAGAACCAGACTGCTGAGCGTGAACAAGACCTCCAAGGAAGTTGACCGCATCGCGAGCGTGGTTGCGGAGGTAGGCGGCGTTGATGGGCTCGTTCTCAACCATCTTTCCGAGGAGGGGAGAGATGATTGGGACCTGAGGAACCTCAAAGCTCACAGAGCGAGCGAGGGTCTCAAAATCATCCAGGATGGCGTCAACCTGTGCAGAGTGGAAAGCGAAGGGCACCTTGAGTTGGGTGCACTTGAATCCGGCGGCACCAAGGGTCGAAGAGATCTCGCTGATCTTGGTAGACGCGCCGCTGAGAACAGTCTCACGGGGGCCGTTGATGCAAGCCACGTTGACAGCCTCAGACTGAGAGCCGAGGGCCTCCATGACAGCGTCGACAGGGCCAGTAACAGCCAGCATAGCGTGAGTGCCAGCGGTGCACTTCTCAACAAGGAGCTGGGCGCGAGCTCCAACAAGGTAGATGGTGTCGCTGGCAGAAAGGACACCAGCGGCGTTGAGAGCAGCGTACTCTCCAAGGGAGTGACCCATGACAGCTGAGGGGCGAATACCCCAAGAGGCCCAGAGGCGGGCGAGAGCCATCTCAAAGCAGCAGAGACCAAGCTGAACAACAACAGGAGACAGCTTAGTGACATCAGACTCACTGCCGTCAATGAGGGGGAGGAAGTTGGGGAAGCCGTGAATCTGAGCCAGTCGGTTGAACTCATCAATGCTGTCACGGAAGACGCGGTAGTGCGCGTACAGGTCCTTGCCAAGGCCAGCGTAGTGAGAGCCTTGGCCAGTGAACATGAAGGCAACCTTGGGCTGCTGAGTGGAGATAGGGCTGAAGTTCTCTTTGAGTCTGTCCTTGATGAGACGCTGAGCCTCGGGCAAATCGGAAGCGGCGACGTTCATGCGCCAGTAGTGCTGAATGCGACGGGCGGTTGTGGTGTAGGCGACGTGGGACAGAGGAGTCTGGGGGTTCTGCTCCATCCAGGCAACGAGTCTCTCAGCGTTGCGGATCATGGCAGCCTTAGACTTGCCAGTGACGGTGATGACCTGGACGTTGCGAGCATCAACCTCAGCAGGCTTGAGGTAGGGAGCGTCCTCAAGCAGCAGACCGGTGTTGCCACCAGCGGCACTGAAGTTGTTGACAAAGATACGCCTGGGCTTGCCATCTCTCCTCTTGAAGGGGGTGAGGTGGAACGCAATGTTAACGTTGCGCTCTGACAAGTCCTTGGGGAAGGTCTTGTTAATCTCCTTCTTAATACCGACGTGAGGCGGGATAGCATTCTTCTGCATCATCATGAGGACCTTGCAGAGGGCAGTCACACCCGAAGCAGCCTCTCCGTGACCAACGTTGGACTTGATCGCACCAAGGTACAAAGGTCTGTCGGCAGGTCTCTTGCGATCGGCAGGAGCGAAGACGTTCGTGACGGAAACCATCTCAGTACCGTCACCGGCCTGGGTACCGGTGCCGTGCATCTCGACGTAGTCGACGTCAAGAGGGTCAACACCCGCATCGTCAAGGATAGCGCTCGACAGGATGGACTGGGTGGGACCGTGGGGATGGGTGATGGAAATGGCATCGGCGGAGTGGTTGGTAGCCGTGCCCAAGACCACCGCGAGGACGTTATCCTTATCCGCGATAGCATCGTCCAGACGCTTGACGATGACGGAGGCACAGCCGTCAGCACGGCAGTACCCATCGGCACCGTTATCGAAGGTCGCGCAAGGTCCAGTCTTGGACAAGAACTGACCACGACTCAGACCGGCGAAAATGTCAGGGTTGGTCATGCAGGACAGTCCACCGACGATGGCGGTGTCGCAGTCCTTCTGCCACAGAGCATTGCAGGCAACGTTAAGGGCAGCAGCACTGGAGGAGCAAGCCGTGTCAATGTTCAGACTGGGGCCGCTGAAGCCGAAGTGGTAGTTGATACGACCAGGACCGAAAGCGCGCACGCCACCGGTAATGTAGTAGGTGTCGACCTCCTGGGCAGCGTTGATTTCACGCCAATCGTCGGAAGTCTGACCGTAGAAGGTACCGATACGATCCAGTCTCGTAGAGGGAGTACGGTTGGGGACATAACCAGTCATCTCAAGGGCCTCGTAGGCGGTCGTCAGCGCCATACGCTGCATGGGATCGGTCTGGAAAGCCTCGCGGGGAGACATGTTGAAAAATCTGGGGTCGAAGTAACCCGGGTTCTCAATCCAGCATCCGTACTGAGAGTGACTCGTGTTAACGGCCTTGCCAGTGATGTCGTAGTGAGTGGCGACGGGGAAACGATCAGCAGGGACGACTCTGTGAACATCCAGGCCCTTGGCCAGGAGCTCCCACAGCTTCTCGTGGCTGGCAGCGTCAGGGAAACGACCTGCCATACCGACGATGGCAAGCTTGCACTTGCCGGCTGAGCCGTGGTTACCGATCTTGGAGTTGTAGCTCTCCCTCTGGATCTTGGGGCCAGGGCGGACGATAACGTCAAGTTGTGTGCGGTCCTTAATCGTCTTCTGGAGGGTCTCGGCATTATGCGTGGGGCCGAAGGGGATAACGAGACATGTTGATCCCTCAAAGTCACGGGCAGTCTCGATGCAGCCGTCAATGCCCTTCTGGAACTGGAGGACGTCGACGAGGCACTCGTGAGTAACAGCCTGGAGCAGAGACTTGGTGCTAGTCTCAGCGAACCAGATGCCCTTGGTGCCAGACATGATGGCAGAGCGGGGCTTGCTCTTCTCCAAGATCTCGGCAACCTTGGGTTCGTCGAGGCGAAGGATCTTCTCGATATCGGCAGTGCCGTGGAGATGGGCCGCATGGTAAGGTCCGTAGACGGGAATCGCCGTCGACTTGACACCAAAGACGTTCTGGTCATCCAGAGCCTTCAGTGTTGCTGGCGGTCCGGAGATCGCAAGACTTGATGCCGACACAGCGCTAACGTATGCTTGGCTGGCGACGGGGATGTACTGCTGGAGGTTAGTTTTTGAGACCAAGATCGTTTACAACGACGAGCTCACATTAGATTCATGGAAATTAAAGAGAGCCTCTTTGGCTTCGGGTTCCTTCAGGCCAGGAAGGATATGGGTCCAAGGTTCAGATTGGCCGACCGGCGGGCTGAGTCTCTCAGCCAACGAACCGACGTGAGTGCCGGTTCTGAAGGCCATGAGGACTACCTGAACGGCAAGGGGTATCAAGGTAGAGACTGAGGGGGTCGAGGCGATAGCAGCGGCGGCAAACAGCCCCGTGCAGAGACCCATGAAGAATGTTTGGTCGTGGAGGCAGACATCTTGAGGCTCCTTCTCAGTGCGGCTGCGGGTGTGTTAGTCACTAATCCGGCGAGAGTTCTATCTGATGCCCTGGGACGGCTTGGTGGGAGGGACGTACTCAATGTAGTGAGCCAGCTGGGTGATGCAAAGCAAGGCACTGTCGATGCCCGGGTGCTTGATGCTCTGGGCGTGGTATCGTTCATTGAGCTGTCGGAGGGTAAGGAACGTGGGGAGCTTCGACCGTTCCAACTTCCCCAAACCATCGATCTCCTCCCTCAAAGCCTGGCCAGCCTGCTCGAGGAACGTCTTCGCAAGGGTGCTCGGATTTCCTGAACGGCAGAACTCGGCGAGAAATCCATGGGTATCAAGTGACTGATCTCCGAAGAGGAGATAAGACATCTTGTCGGCCATCTTGAAGGGTTGTCGACATAGATTTCCTAGGTGATGAGGTTCCGGTGTGCCAGCTAGAACAAGATTTGGAGATGCCGGGAGCGAGTCTTGAACTTATATGATTGAGATGGTCTCAAGGCAGTGGGTGTGCACACCAAAGCCAACAACCGGCCCTCCTCCCGAAATAATCAACCCAGCTGTCAATGTCATGGCTGATGGATAGCGGAATTGCAACATGGCCTGCAACACATGCTGGGTAGAGGGAGTGAGTTGAGGGGGTGGGCGGAAGACGTCCCATGTAGAGACACGCCCCCTCGCACCCCTTCCCTTGGTCTTGGTGCCCACTTGGCCCATCCTTTTCTTGCCCGGGTGGATAGCGTGAGTCCGGCCCTGAGCATCCTCGGTGACCGAAGCTGATGGATGATTTTCAGTGTCTTGCCGCATCGGTCGAGGCCCATTGGTTCAGGGCAAGCGATCGAGGCCGCCACACGGGCTTTCTTGCGCCAGTTCCTCTGTGCTGGGGTGAGGACGGACAAGCGGACAGACGCAGAAAGGACCAAAATACGCCGCAATGCAGCAATTCGAGCGGAGCAGGGCAAAACACACGGCTTCTGCTCACTCATTCTGCCAATATCTCTCACGCACCCTTTCTTTCCCTCTCTCGCTGTCTATCCCACTCACTCTCGAATCCACACACCCAGAACGGCACGGGGGGAGAGCGAGGGAGGGTGGATCGTGGACTTTTGCTTGTACCCAGGTATCGGGGTGTTCTTGACAGCGCGCATCTGGGACTGTGCTTGGAAGTAAGCAATGACTGGGCATGTCCGTGGGGCTTGTCAAGGCCAACTGGACCAGACATGACGTGATGCCACTTTGGGGTTGGCCAGGACCACGATTCTATCAGAAGCAAACAGGCCGCAGCCATGGCCTGAATACGGTAGGTATGTAGGCGGGCGAAGCAGCAATACGACGAGCTACCTAACAAGAAGAGTTTCGAAGAACCTAAGATGGCAGTTGCGAGGTGATGGAGTTTCGATCTCCGAGATGTTAGGCGGCAGAGGAAGATCGCCTGGGATGAAACGGGTCTGAGAAGACGACAGGTCGATTAGGGTAATGTTTGGTGAAGGCGAGATGGCTGGCCGTCAGTTGCTGGGTCAGGTCATCGGGTGGTCTCGATGCTTCTCGAAAGGACCTTGACCTGGATGGAGGCTGCCAGCATCTCAGGGCAGAGACGGGACCACTTCGAGGCTGCACTGAAGGGCGTGAGGAAAGTACTGAAGATGGTAAGCAGGATGGAAGATGCGAAACACGGCCACGCAGCGCAGCAGGGCGGCGCACCAGCAAAAACGGTCGGGTGAAACTCCGCAAATACGAGCCTGGCTGCGACAGCAACAGCGATAGACGGTGGTCAGTCCTCGGGGGGTCTCGCACAGCGGGCGGACCGGAATCCCCACGGGTCTCTGGGGCAGATCCGGGGTGATGGGCCCTGTTTGATTCTCGGACTGTGGTGGGCGGGCTGCAGGCTGGTGGGCTGGCGGGCGAGGATGGTATGCAGTGGAGGCATCGGCGGCAGAGGCGTAGGTGGAAAAGCAGACAGGGTAAATCGGATTTGACAGTCGCTGCGGTGTAGTGCGATGCGGTGTTGGTCGCGCGGGCGGGCGCGCTGTGTGTTGTGGGTTGCGGGGGTGGACGATGGGCGACGCTTTGTCCGACGGACATCCCCAAGGACATTGCCAAAGCGAGATGAACCCAGAGATAGAAACCAAACCGACACGCCCCACGCCCCCTCCTTGGGGTCTTTTAGGGCCAATGGACGATCATGATTTTGGCGCAAAAAGGGGGACGATGGCAGGATTTGAGATGTGGTCGCTGACGGCCGCTGGTGTAATGCGTGTCGACGGTGTTGTAAATGTCGAGATGGCAGCAAATTGACGGATGATGTTGAATTGAGGTCGGAAAAAGACGACAGCCGCGTGAAGGATTGACGTCGAGCCGGACAAATGGGGGGGAGGAGGGAAGAGCAGGGGAGGGGGGGTGGGACGCGAAGTGAGGTGAGTGGCTGGTGTGCGGCTTGCGGCTTGCGGCTCACCTCTCCTGCTGTCTGCCTCTGCCTCTGCCTCTGCCTCTCTGCCTCTATCTCCATGGGCAATGTACCTGTTCTGCTATCGAAGTGTGCGAGGTACATTGAGGTGCCATTTGCTTACCTTAGCATAACTACCTACGAGAACTGCCTACAACGGAAGTAAGAAGGCAACCACAGTCCACCTCACTCCTTCCTTCCTTCCTGAATGTGCTGCACTGTGACCAGTTGCTACTTCCCATCTTCAGCACGAAATAATAATAGTGGGTTCTCCGATTAGCATTGTGGGTCTCTCGGCCTGCGGCAAGCACAGTGGCACCATGGGGGCCGCGATGTGGTGCCTCACCTCACTCTGATACGTGCCCAGAGGGTACCAATTCGGGGAATTCGGCGGCAGTTTTGGTGGGGCAGGTACATCGTTCCATGTACTTGCCTCAGTGGGAAGGTGGGTTCCTGCTGCCCTGGGAATCTCGGTAAGGGTGCCTTGCACTTAGTGCACGCAGTGTAGGTAGATACTTGGTCAGTCAATCGGTCAGTAGTCAGTTCTTTTCCATCACGTCCCTCTTGCTCCTTTCTTCGGATGCATCGTGTCGCCGCCGCTGCACACTACGCTGTTGCGCTGCTGCAGGGCTTGGACGGGAGCGACGGGAATAATTAGTAAGTCAGGAAGGCTAAGAGATGGTCAAGAGTACCAAGCGGAAAGTAAAGGGGGAAAGCAACTGCCCACGCGTCGTACGTGCTCTTGCCCTGCGCCAACTAGGTGCACTCAGGTCGGTCAGTCAGTCTCTTAGCACTTGCCACTAACACCGCTCGAGGGTCGATGTGGTGCGGTGCGCTGCGCTGCGGTGCGGGCCATGGATGTTCCGGGAAGACCCCTTTCCAAGGTTATGCTTGGGTCACAGGTATGGAGGTACGTCCACGGCCAAATGTCCATGTTCATACACCTCCTCACCTACCTATTCATCGCAAGGCCCGTCGACTTCTAGCCTCGAAGGAACACAAACACCCGGCACCAGCACTAACAAGGCGCCATAGCCTAACGCAAGGTACTCCGTACACGGGCCAAGCTATCCCTGATAGCGCATAGCAGCCACACGGGCTCGCAGGGCTCTCGCTCCCCCCCTTTCCGCATCTAAGCTCATTAAGGTCAAGTGCTAAGGCAAGGGGTCCCGCCTGGCTTCGTTTCTCCTTGCGCTTATTCCTATTATCTGGGCCCATCTGGAGCCGTTCGGCGCCTTAGCTTAGGGGGGCTACGCAGATCGTATCGTTCCTCCCAACCTACCTACCACCCAATCGTGTCTATCTTAGGTGTCCGTACCTATGTTTGGTGTTTGTTCCTTCCGTGCTCCTCTGAGAGCACCCATACCATACCATACCATACCATACCATACCTACCATACCACGCCACTCTCAACGTCGCCATGGCCCTGTCATGTTGTGCCATGGACCGCTTCTTGACCGCGCGACAGTCAACTCGGCTTCTCCACCAGACAGGCAGAGCCCTGTCCACGTCGCCTTCGTCGCGGTCGTGGTCGTGGTCGTTGTCTCCATCCCGTCTACGTACCGTAAAGCACTGTGGGGACAGCGAAACGACTTCACCGGAAACACGCGCGCGCAACCACTGGCTTGCTTCCAAGGCAACCTGTGCATACCCATCTTACAAATTCGTCCTCGCCGGAGCACACGCTCGTCAAACCAAGACCGCTAGCCAAACGTCCAGCGTCAGCAGAGGCCAGCAGCACCGATCCCGCGTCGCCTCGCCCCGCACCCGTACTGCACCGCTTACCTCGAAAGGGGGATTCGGTTTCCGTCCGAAAGCCGTATCGTACATGGGTGCTGTTCGGGAAACACTTGGATGGCAAATCGGCGGCACACTGACAGAACAGACACGGCTTCCGCGTCCTTTCACCTCAACGCCTTGCCCTGGTCCTCCATCTTGGGCCCCTCGCTCTGAGATGCAACTCTCGCCAGCACCTTATTTTCGTGCCAACAGCTTGAAGCACCGACGACGCTTGCTTCTTCTTCCAGAAATGCTTGGAAGCCGCAAGCGGGACCCGACTCGACGGTCCGACGGCAACGGTCACGGGCAATGACATCAAAGCTCATCTCTGCCGCCACTCAGAGCCCTATGCAACGACTGTTCTCAATGGCCATCCAGGCTTTGCACATGTCTTGCCCATGGCCAAGCCTGGGACCCAAGACCCAAGACCGCACCCAAGAAACATGCCGATGCAAGCTGCAGTCTACGGTCTGAGGTGCTGCACGGCACCCAGCAGCCCTGTGATTCGAGATGTGGTCTCAAATTCGCTGTCGCACTCTCAGGAAGGTTTCTGGGCGTTGAGATGGTCAGCAATTTGCAACGGCTCTTACCCGATTACCAAGTAGAGTTTGCACGCCTTTCCTTTCTGCTCTCGTTTGCTATGCCGTACCCAGCTTCCAGCATTAAGCAAGACGCCTGGCCCTGGCTGCTGGGATCACGATAGCTTGAACTTCCTCATGGAGAACTGCCAAGGTTAAGGGCGCGTGGATACTGGTGCCATGCGATGCCTCACGAGAGGGGATGAGGGGTGGTCTTAGTCGGCTCGCACAAATCGCCAGCCTCCCAAACGCGTGCTGTGTGCGGTGTGCGGTACGCATGCCTCTCCTGGCCTGGTCATTCATCTCAATAATTTGGGTCTGTCCCATGGCAATGGACACAGGGCGAGAACAGGACCCCTCCTCGATGCAGTATTTCGGAGCAAGTGGTATCCCGGCTGCGGGAAGCGGTGCGGCTTGTGGATAATCCTCAGGGCCATCTGCCGCTCATACCAGCCAGAGTACGCGTCTGTCTACAGAGTCATGGAATGTGCGCCTATTACTGACCAGTGACATGGGAGACTGGAGAAAATAGGCCTAGTGGTTGTAACGACCGACTTTCAGGTGAGCGTTGCGGACGGACAGCCTGGTAAGGTGTGCAGAGCCAAGTACACGGCGCTACTGCCCCAAGCCTCTTTGGGCTCTTGACTCTCGTTAGGCCCAACGGCCGTCGGCGCAGGGCGGCGTACAGAGATATCAGTGGACTGATATCTGAGGCGGCGGTGATGCTCTGCGGAAGCCCGTATTTGAGACGGCCCAGGACGGGCTCTACGCTGCCTCGGCCGCGGCAGACTATCAACGACGATCGCCATGTTGGGGGAGACGCACTAGGTTCTGGCGTCTGAGCGAGAGTCGACGACGTGTACGACTGCAGCTCGAAATAGGAATAGGGCGGCGGCCGTTTGGCCCCCAATCACTTTGGTCTTGCATCTCGATTGATGCAGGATTGCATTCATGTTGCCGCTTAGTACACGCATGCGAGCGGTTCCGGGGAGAGAGGGTTGTGTGTGCAGTGGCATCCCCTCCTGTAAACGAGAGTGAGGATTTACACCTCTGTACAGCCCCTCTGACAGGATGTGGGAGGATGAGGTCTGTCGTGTGGCATCCGCCTCATGCCTGTAAGGGCAACGGAGCAACATGGCAACAGAGCAACATGGCAACAGAGCAACATGGCAACAGAGCAACATGACAACAGAAATCATGGAGGAAAAGGAGGATGAGAGAGGTTTCTAGCGCCGTTTCGTCGCAGGTTGCACCAATGGAAAAATCGCCGGTAAGCCCGCCTGTCAGTGTGTGCGGCGTAGGTACGGTGTCCGGGACACGACACGCCCACGACCTCACTTGGGCACTCGAATCCTCCGCCTGGTGCTTTTCAGCACCTTTCTCCAAACCTTAGCGGCCTCTGACGCCCGAGGGCGCTCCGCCGGGCAGCTTCCCTTCCCGTTGCCCCCACCAGGAACCGCCATTTCAGCGGACGGCTACAGTGGATTACAGCATGATTCAAGCCAACGACCGCCTCCCGCGGGTCAAGGCCGGTCCAGTGTGTCTTTGAATGAGCCCAGGTGGATGGGGGATGAAATGGTGGAAGGGACTCACCGCGGACCCGCGCCCGGAAACATGGGCAATCCCGCCCCGGACAGCCACTCACCTCACCGTCCCTTTCTCTCTGAGTATCACACAGGATCAAGATCAGGTTCTTCACCTTGTCCCCTTACCCTACCTTAGCTCGCTTGCTGCACACCACACCCATCTTCAGTTCACCCCCATTTTCACCTCACAATCGCAGAAAATGCCCTCCCTACCTTACTTGGCCTTGCTTGACTCCATGTCAGACTGGGCAACGTACCTAGCTCACATAGCCTGCGATGCGATGCTATGCGATGCTTCTTCTCACTAGCCTGGACGCCAACTAACCACGACTTTCAACGGTCCCCCAAGGCGAAACGAAACGCAACTAACGGCTAGCAGAAGCAAAAAAAGAAGGGCCCTGCAGGTCAAGGTCAGGTCAGGCTAGGTCCGGTCCACGGAAATAGATCTGATGGCTTGGCTTGACGGCCGATGAATGCTTCTTACAAGTGGATGGCTTTCTGGCCAGGTGCCGGTGTGCCGCCGCGCCCATCAACAAGCCCCGTGTCCATCGCAACTTTGATGAACAAGTCTGAATGACGAGAGTCTTCTCTGGCCCGGCCGACCGTATCGTCAATCGCGTATCGGCCGCCCATCTTAGACAAGTGGCCAAGCCGCCCGGATGAGTCGACAGGTGCCCGCCAGGCCAGTGGATCGGCATCGGCGCCCTGTCATCTCATGCTGCTCTGCATCCCTCCAGCCAAACAGGCAGGCAGAGCCTTGCATGCGCCGAACGGCAATGGTGTCAGTCGATCGCATTTCCACAATAGGCTTATTTTTCATCGCCCTTCTCTCGGTACCACCTTCGGATTCAAACCACCTTGTGCCCCAGGGGGGCCTGCAAGCCGGTACGGATAACCTGTCCATGATACAAGCTTCAACGTCATCCTACCCTCCAACAATGAGGTGTGCAACAAGGTGCTGCCCACCAGTCTCAGCCTCGGTCGCCCGCCAATCATTGCTGCCCCTCATCCAGCCATCCGGACTTTGTCGTCGGGAAGCCGCCCCTAAAGGGTCCAGTTGGAACACAACGCGACTCTGTCTCTGTCTCCAGGTCCGAGTACGGCAGTGAAATCCACCGTAGCTGCTACGAGCACCGAACTTCCGGTCTGGCCTGCTGCTCCTCAATCCCGAAATTGGTCCAGCGTTGCGCTGCCGCTCCCGGTATCCCAGACCTAGCCTCCATCCGGGCCATGCGGCGTTGAGTCGAACTTCCAACGTTGGGCTGCAACATTTGCGACAGCCGCTCCGTCCTATCTGGCCTGCATTCCAGAAGCGCGCAAAGCTGTGCCCAGGCGAGTGTTCAAGGCGACCTCGGTCGAGAGACGGTCCAACGCTGCCCACTTAGCAACCGATTCAGCCCATCTCAGGCCCTGCGGCAGCTTTCGGACGTCCGACCAAGCCTGCACATGGCGTGCCTTGCTTCGTCCATCTAGCGCGCCTAACCTCAGCCAGCAATCTCACCAGGGCGGTAAGACTACTTGATTATTCCCTTACCATCCCCATCCGAAGGCGTCAAGTGGTGATGTCGATAGGCGTATCCCGGCCAAGCCAATGCTGCTCCCTTGGATCGTCCAGACCGAAGCCTGCATATCTTAGAAATCATAACCCAGGCATCCATCACCGCGGCTCTGCAGCAGCGAAGGAACCGGAACCCTGGCGAAATCACTTGCTCGCATCCCGTTCGAACGCCAGGAATGGTGACGCTCTTGTACGACTGCGAACGCCTACCTTACCGATCCAGTGGTTCCTCTCTCTCCCTGGCTGATCTTCATCAAGGGGTGAGTATAATCAACCACGATGTTGTCGCCAAACCTATATCCAAGTCTCACTGCTTATGAGCCGGACAGGGGGAATCCGCTGTTCCTGTCGCCGCCAGAATGGCCTCATTGTTCTCTCGTGCTGCTACGTTCCATGTCGTGGCGCCGTGGGCCCCGCCGATACGGCGGACATCCATCTGTCCTACCTCGATGTTCACACCCGCACCGCCGAGCAATTTCCACAACACCCACCGTGGCCAAGCATTTTCCCCACGGCCTCTCGGAGTCTAGGAGAGACTAGCACCCGGATCTACTCCCGGCCTAGTTGAGACAGTTTTCTCGTACTTGCTTCGGAGCAACACCGCATCCCGGCAATCAAATCCCCCCGCGGCTAGCTTATCTCTCGAAATAGCAGCTCTGCAACTCATTGTCCACCGCGCGCGCGCGTCGGACTCGGAAAGACCTGCTCTTCAATTTGGAGTTTGTCAGCCGCGGGAGCAAATTCAAAGTTCAAGGTAGCAGGTTTCTGCTTGACCATCCGGCCTGATACAGAGGAGACGAAGCTGCATGTTTAGTTGCTGCACACTTTGGATCATGGATGCAGTCTCTGGTGCATCTCTTGGTACCGGAATCAACTCCCTCCGGCCAAGACCTAAGAAAATCTCTAGTGACTCTAAGAGAGGATGTCTCGTATCCCCGAGATGCAGAATTCACGCGTCAGGAACTGCTTGTGGCTTTTCACGTCGAACCACTCCCAGCCTGCGCGCTCCTTGAATCATCTCTCGGAACATTGACCATGGCGTTGGGAACCATTTGCTTATTTCTTCAGCCCAGTCTTGCACAGCATCCGAGGATCAAACTTTGTCCTTCCAGGCGGTAACAACTGCAATCGAAGGATTAGAGGATCTGCAAGACTCAAAGTCAAGATTTGGAAGAACCCAAAGGAAGACACATTCTTGTCAAAAACGACCTTGACGCTCCACCCGAGATGACACGCAGCATCTGTAGTCCTCGGGGCTTGCTTTCTCGCTTCTCAAGCGGTCAATCCGAGTGGATAGTCGAACGAGAAATCGGCATGGCTGCATGCTCTGCCTGTTCGGCCGAGACGTCGAGTGCCCAATTTGGCCCATGTAGGCGATGTTGGGCAGAGTAGCATTGCCTTCCTCATCAGCCTTAACCACGCCTTGCGGCAAGATGCTGTGAGACTCGATTGTCTATCAACGCTTTTCATCTGTTCTATTCTGCTTCTGTCGCATCTCCGGTGTCTCAGCATCTGTGGTGAGCACTCCTTCTGCCCTGTGGGCCTGACAAGACCGCAATCCATAGGCCAGTGCCTGTTATTCTGAGCCTCATCAACGGGCATCTGCGCGAACCGTCATCGAGGAATCTGAACTTCGGGCATATCCATGTTCAACCGCCTGAACATCGGCCTTGGCTTTCTCTTACTTGGTTGGCTCATGCCTGGCTGAACATCGGGCGTCAACCTGCTAAGCTGCCTTAACCCCGGTGTCTCTCCCCCTTCGTCGTGGGTGAAGACTCCACGCCCGAGGGCGGATCCATGAACGCAACTTCTTTCGTTCTTCTTCTTCCGCGATCTGACACGCCCCTCTGTGCGTTCATCTTCTGCGAGATCCAACTCAATCAGAAAAAGCCCTTCCCGCCGTGTCGGCGCCACGGAACGGCTCTGGACTGAATCATTGACTGACAGCTCTTGCCCTACCACGTCGTATGATGGGACGATAAGATCGTCGGACCCAAGCTAGAGGTTCTCCTAGAACCGTTCGTCTCGGAGGTTTATCTCGGACGCAATGGCTTGGCATCCGCTCATTCTATCCAAGTCTTGAGTCTTATCTCCCCGGGGTCATGATACTGAGACTGCGAGGAACCAACTCCGGATCATCCACCGGAACGTTGCAATCAAGTCCAAGACTAATGCCGCGGTTGCGTTACCAATAGCCACTGAGGACCTCTACAAGTTTGCTTACCACTTGCTTAGTCCTTCGCCACGGAGGAGTCGAAACTTCATCCAACCAGGATTGTCAGCGTATCTCGTCAACGTCATCTTGCTTTTCCTCGACAGCTGGAAACATTGGTGCCGTGGCTTACGCAAGCCGTCTCTTGTTTCTCTCTATCCTATGTCCGTCTCACAGGATGCGCGGGACGCGGACGGCTGACTCTTCACCGCGGGCGGCTCAACCTTGGGGCCGAGTGCCCAATCGTTGGCTCCTGGAGACATCTATGGTCGTTGAGCTTTTTCCCGCAAAAAGACCCAGACGTCCGTTCCTCCGTGAACGTCCCCTCTTCATACTCGACGCTAAGAGGTTGCGGTTACGCGCGCCGCTCAGCCATTCCCGAGGCGTACATATTCTGACACAAGTGCCCGCGCATGTCTCACGCACTCTTTACTTCCTCCCTGTGGCTTCTGAGTGGCTGGAGAGTTGAAGTTTGCCCTTGCCCGTGTTAGCTATTTTCTTCATTGGCTTGTTGGACTCAACTTTACTTGTCTTCCTTCTCCGAGTGACTGGTGCGCTGGCTGCCTCCCCGGTCAGACCCTCTGGTGTTTCCCAGATTTGTGGTAAGAGCAAAACCAGAAACGAGACCGAACAAACAAAACACTAGGAGAAAGAAAGAAAAAAAGCATCCGAAATTTTGGTTTACTGGTTTTTTTGGTGACCCGACCTTTACTCGTCCAAGAAACAATGTTTACAAAGCAGATCATCTCTAATCCTCTGCCCACACCCCCTTCCAACCCTCTAGCTTCCCGTCCGTGAACCAGTTTTGTCACATCCGTGAACACGTCCAACACCCGTCTTCCAACAAATGCCTCCTTGTGTCCTTCCCACCGTATCTCCGGGAAAGCCACGGACTTTTTTCTGCTATCTTTCCTTTCTCACAACGGGCTCCTCAACGGGTTCCGCTAGCATCCCGTCTTCCCGTCGTTCGTCCCGCCTTTTTTGGTCGGAAACGCACCCCCCCGTACCACAGCAGAGGGACCGGCCGCTTAGACCAGAAAGCAAGAAAGTGATGATTACGAAGACACATTTGGGACGTGGATGTGATGGTGGCTTGAACAGGTTTCCCATGCCGTCTGGCGTACGGACGTCCATATCCCATCCCACCGGGTTGGTTGGGCGCGGGCGGGCGAGCGAGCGGGCAAAAAGCATCCACGTAAGAGACGCAGGAAGGATCTTGGTGGAAAGGAAAAAGAAAGTATACGGGAAGATAAGATCAAAAGCCAAGGTTTCTATCAACTCCTCCAAACACAGACTACCACTTGTCGGCCACCGTCGTAGCTGGGGAAATCCTACCACTGAAGAGAGCAGATAGATAGATAGAGAGACTTCGAAGCAAGCATCCTGCCGTCGCCGGTCCGCAAAGGTCCCCCCCTTCCCGCCGTTCCCCGGCAGCAGCACTAACAAGATCCTTGCCTCCCTTCTGGTCCAATCCTGGTTTGAACGGGGGACGCCTGGCACTTCTTGTCCCGAGAGACGATACCGTCATCTCACCCGGTCTTGCAGACAGAAACGAAGAGCTCCAGCACCAATCCGCCGCCGCCGCCGCCCCCGGTGCTGCGGTCCATACGAAGAGTGCCCGTATTACCCGCCCCGCCGCCGCGCGGCATAAGCTGTAATGTGACGACGAAGGCGTCCGCGCAGCAAGAGACGGACAGCACACCAGGCGGTTTCCTATTCGTGCCGCTCCAAACCACTAATGAGAGAGGTCGGAAGTAAAAAACGGCCGGTATCTTTCTTGTCCTGTCCCGCGTTCTCTGTCTTACAGCCCAATCTCACCGTCGTACTGTTTCCCTCTTCCTCGCTCTTCCTCTCCCTCTCTTTTGCTTCACACAAACCTCAGAACGTTCCAAGCGTTGCGTTCCATCCCCGCAACCGAGTCTATTCCTGAGCCTCCGGGACCTCTCTGCGGTGCCTGCCCAACTTTTTGTCACGAACCTCGTGTATGTGCGTCTTTCTTTCGGCTGTGGGTTTTTTTTTTGTGTTTCCGCTTCTGCGTCTTTGCTTGTCCTTCCCACAGCCCCTGCTTCTCGCCTCCTCCTCTGTTAAGAGAGGCAAATGGAGGAAAAGCGAAAACCGTGAGCTCTGTGACGGTCACAGCATAGACAGCCGGCGCGCGGCTCACGTACCTCGCATTCCCGAACCACATTACACGAAGCGGGAGAAGGACGAAAAAAAAAGAAAAAGCAGGGGGAAAACTACGCATGTTCCAGAGGATGCAGGTCGCGGCGTGTATGTGTCTCGTCGCACTGTCTTTGCTCACTTACCTGGGCGGGGGACCGGCCCCCCCAAACCTCTGCCTGAGGGTATATAACAAACCCGTACGGTGGCAAAAGTTTCGTTTCCGCGGTTGTTTGGTTTCTTTCTCGTCCTCGTCAGTTTCACCGTGTCGAAAACTTCGAGTGTTTTCTTCTTTTCCCGTCCTAGGGGCATTTTCGCACTACTTCCCAATCCTACGTGATTTCCCTCCTTCTTTCTCTCTCTCTCTTTCTCTTGTTTTCGTATCACGACTAGTTGAACCTTCAACCCCACTTCACCTCGCCTTACACACAAGAGATAATGGAACCTCAACCAGCCAACGACGTCCCCGAGACGAGCCACGATGACACCATCTCCCTCATGATTCTGGAATACATGTAGTCCGGCCCATGGGTTCCGCCGGATGTTGATCCTGCCGCGTCTCCGCCTCCTCCTCCTCCTCCTCTTCTAGACGCGGAAAGCGGCCATCGTCACTCCCCCCCGATCCCCCGGCCCCAGCCTCAGCCTCTCATCCTTCGAAAATTCAACGAGAGCGCAACTTCCCAACATCGGATCCCACGGTCTCGTTATCGACACGAACATTCGATACAATAGCTCCATCATGCAAAAGCGCCGCTTCCAAATAGGCCGTCATCGTGACAAAGACAGTCCAGACAGAAAGCTCCTTGTGGGCTGTTTCAACCCCCTTCCAAGCCTCAACTTCCTGAAGACCAAGGATCCGGAAGATTCATCAAACCCTTCGTTCGCACATACGCCTCCTGATACCCTAAAATCTCCAGCATCGGATCATGGGGAAACGGTCAAATTCAGACACGCCCTCACCCACCTCTGTCTAAAACCGCCCAGCACAACACCCCTACAATCCAGAGTCTACAATACGAACACATCAAACGAGCCAACGGCAGAATCCTGCGTCGCACTTAGGCTCCACGAAAACAGAAAGAAAAAGCGCTGCCATCAACGAGAGTAACATAGTCATGAAGGAGCATGACAAATTCGAAGCATGGGCCACACGGAAACAAAACCCGCAAGCACTCGTGTGTGATTGTGGGCGACACGTTCATCCGAGGCTTCGCCTTCGCCCTTCCTCTCTGCGCCACCTTCATCCGAGCCGCTCACCCGCTCCCGCTCTCCGGTGCGTCTTTGCCCCATCGAACCCTCGTTTCAGCCCGCCAGAAAACCTGAAAAAAAGACACACGAGACAAGACATGAACGTCTGGCAGCAGACCGGCCCCTGCTGCGTCATCCCACGAAGACCCCCCGTCACGCAAACGTCCCGGTCTTCTGGCCCTTTCCCGCCGCCGCTGCCGCGGAATCCGGTCTACGCGGCCGACGGCTGTCCGCGGAGAGACGCGCCTTGCGTCACTCGTCCGGATATCATGGGACGATGACGGCGGCCGCGGCGGCTCGTGAGAGACTACGTCTCATGGGCCTCAGACGTCGACTCCGCCATCGACGATGTCTTCTTGTGTTGGGCAACATCAAGCGAGAGATCCTTCACTCGCTTCAACTTCTCGAAACCGCCCCAAAAGTCAGAATTGAGTTGGGAAAGTCTCTTGCCGCCGGGGAGACACACCTCTTCCTGCATGTCTTTTCCACATTTTTTCCTCGCGTCTGCAGTCCCTTGCTCATTCGGAACGGGCTGAGATAAGATGGGACCTGGAACAAGGACGCTCAACTTTTCGATTAGGCCCTCAATCTCATCCAGTGCTTATCAGAGCTGGCAAAACGTGATGAATATTTAATGAGATTTGCTCCAAGTGGAGTTAAATCGTTCTCATTCTGGTGGACGACGACGGCTTTGATGAGATGATGTGTGATAGTGTCATGACTGAGTGAGGCTCACGGAGCTTGCGGGCTGGTGAGATGTTTGGCATCCCCAGTGCCTCTCCTCACATGGAGAGTTCTTTCTTTTTGGCTGTCATGTGACCATCAATGAGGGGCCCCTCAGTTTTCAAGGCCATGAAGCCGCTCAGTGAGACTGGAGGCTTTCATCGTCGTTGTTAAAGGCATACTTCCGTTTGCACATGTAAGCTCTTCACTTCTCTTTAGTCAAAAATCACAGAAGTTCTATTGAAGATGAGATTACATATCTCTTCTGTCTCTTCTAATTAATTTTCTTGGGTCATACTCATTTCATCCTATCGAGGCTCTCACAAATTGCGAGAGAGAAGTGCAAGTCTGGTCAACACAACCAACGCACGGAGTGATGAGGGGTTTTGAGATGTTTAGAAGACTCCTCCTCATCACTCATCTCATAATGTTCAGAAAACTACCACTCATCTCACACATCTCTCACCTCAAGACCATCTTCACGACTCGAAGCCACGAAACATCACAAGCGCAAGTCACAAAACAAGTACCATATCTCGACTATCGAGGTTCAACCTCAGCTCTCATTACTATTCCCAACTATTTATCTACCTATACACCACACCATCATCTACAATAAGAAAGAGGTCTGTCAATCTACCAGATACGCCCCAGGTAACGGAGTGGATTGGTGGGATTACAACATTACTCCGCCACCGACAGGCCCTGTTCTCTCTTCCGGACAAAGGAAAAATACACAAAAAAGGGGGTTGGGTTTGCATATCCACATGGTTATCATGGGTACTATGTACAAGAACGGTACGGAGACTCATTCGGGATATGAAATAACAGAAGTGAAGAGATGTGCGTGTGTTGCTTTTGTCGCGCCATGTCCTTGGGCGCTTGAGGCCTCATTCTCAGAGGCTCTTGCGGACAACGCGGGAGCGGAGCTTGGCAGCCGGGGCCGGGGCCGGAGCGGCGGCGGCAGCGGGAATGTAGGTGGAACTGTGGAGTATGGTTAGCCTCAAGTGAGCAAGGGAAAGGACGATTTGAGCATGGACTTACCCGACATAGGTGACCGGGGGGGTCAAGTTCATGCCGGTCTGGTCAAGAACATTCTCGGTGTTGCCGGCGGCGTTACCCTCGACAGGAATGTTCTGCTTGGCGCAGGCAGCGCGGTGGTCATCAGGGACAGTGAGGTTGCGGAGCATCTCAGGGGCCTCGATGATGGTAGCAGTCAGACCCATCTCGACGTGCCACTCAATGTGGCAGTGGAAGAGGTAGACGCCAGGGTTGGTAGCCTCGAAACGCAGCACAGCGTACGAGTTGCCCATGACGGAGACGGTATCACGACGGGGAGGCTTCTGGTTCAGGCGAGCGCGGTCGGCACCGGGCCAGTCACCAGTGCCGGAGGCAGGGCGCTTGACGACCTGGAAGTGGTGGCCGTGAAGGTGGAAAGGGTGGACGGCGTCATCCCTGTTGTTGACGACGATATCGACGATTTCGCCATAGCTGACAATGAAGGGGTGGACGGCGCCGTAGACGAGAGGGTTGGTGTTGTTCTCACCGGTGGAGGCGACGGAATACAGGGTGGGAACCTTCTGGTCGACGTACGGGGTGCCATTGACGCAGGCGCGGGGAATACCGGCACTGTCGAAGCAGAACTGCCAGTTGAACTGGATGGTCGTGGTGGCGTCGGGAAGGATGGCCTCGTCGCCATATGGCTCGTAGACGGAGTCGTCAGAGGGCTTCCACTCCGCGACAGAATCGGTGCCGAAGGGCTTGCTCTGGTCCATGACCAACTGACCGGTGGCGTTGAAGGGCCAGGACTGGTCCAGAGCCTTGTTGGTCCAATCACGGTTGATATCGGCGGAGATGAGGAAGGGGTAGTTGCGGTTGTCACGGTCGATGCACTTGATCAGAATGTCGTAGCGCTGGGCGGGAGTGATGCGGATCTGGTAGGTGGTCTTCTGCTTGATGTAGGCCGAATCAATCATGATCAAGTTCATATCGTGAGAGTCGAAGTGCAACATGAACGAAGCAATGGCAGCATAGTTGATGACACGGAAACGGTAGGTCTTGCCCTTCTCGAACTTGTAGTTGGCCGTGGCGCCGTCGTTGATGATGATTCCATTGGGGATGGGCGGCTGGAAATGCGCGTTGGACGGCACAAGCATCTTCTGGACCAGGGGAATGCTCTGATCGTTGTACCTGCATGGTGTTAGGCACGCCACGTCTCGATGATCTGCGCAGATAACTCACCAGTCAGAGACAGTCAAGAGGTACTCCTCGTCGTATTGTCCGGCATAGGGGTCTTGGGGGTCGTGGATGATCAAGGGGCCGCGCATGCCGTCAGGGTATTGGCCCATGTTGTGGGAGTGGTACCAGTAGGTTCCGCCAGCGTTGGCCTGTTTATGGTTAATCGCTGCGTCCATTGATGAAGCCATGTTTCCCACTTACAGTGAAGGAGTAGGTCATGGAGGAGTCGGGAGGCAGTGGGCACTGAGTGACCATACTGGGGCCGTCCATCCAGTTGGTGCTGATCTGATCGATACCGTGGAAGTGAATACCGGTCGTCTGGTTGCCAAGCTTGTTGGTCAGGTGAACGACGATGGTATCACCAACACTGGCCTCGATCTTGGGGCAAGGCCATTGTCCGTTGATGCCAATAACAGGCCTCGTGACGTTCTTTCCACCGTTGGTATTAACCCAGGTAGCCTCCCAGTTGTAGGTGACCGTTCCGGCCAGGGCAATGTTGGCAAAAGCCAATGCAAGCAGAGATCGAACCATGATGGGCGTTCCTGACTAGACAGACCAGGCCTAGTAGGTTGTATTAAGTGATTAGGGGACACTCTTCCAACGAACGAGTGGAGAAAGGAAGCGCGTATGCAAGGGGAAACACCAAAGAAAGCGAGAGGCGGATGGGATGAGGAGTGATGTTCTAAAATCAGGGTCTGAGGAGGGAAGAAGACGATGGTTATAAAAGAATGCCACGCGATGGGCTGGTAAGACCAGAGCGGGAGGCGAGCAGACGGTTCTACACCAACCTTCCTACTCCGGCCGGCCCCGGCTGGTTGGTAAAGTTGGAGCTCTGACATGGAACCGGGCCTGGGTTTGGCAAGTCGATCGATGCTCGGGCGAGACGGGCACCGGAGGAGTAGGCTGGCGGCTGAGATGACATACGGCGTCGTGCTGACTGCCTCGCACATGGCAGGTACTCCAGTCTTGTCGTGGCCAGGCGTATAAGCCACAGCTTGGTATTAGCTTGCTGCATGGCCGGATGTCCGTTGCCTGCAGCAAGCTAGTAGGAGGGGGAGGCTAGACCTTGTCAATGGTATCTAGGATCACAGGTAGAGTTGGGCGTCAGGTAGGTGGACATGGCAGAAGTATGGCATGCAAACCCTCAGACGAATGAGCGTCGGGAGAGTGGGCGGTATGCGGATAGCACTCGCTATCCAACGTGACTGAGACAGCGGCGGCACGATCGTGGTGTTCGTGGCCGTTGAAGCGGGTCACAAGATGCGCAATTGTGGAAGATGCAGAAAAGCCGTCCAGCAGCCGATATGCAGGCAGAGAGAAGAGAGTATCCAGACGCTTGGATAAGTGCTCTGCGGCTTTTCTAGGGTACGTTAGTCCGCGGAGCAGCAGATATGAAAAGGAAGAAAACACCGATGTTGAAGGCATGATTGGGCAGTCGAGTGAACGCCACTATGCAATAAGGGCTCTTCCAAGACAGACAAATTTTGTTAGGCAGAAGAAGTTGCAAGATTACAGCAGCAGGGTGTTTACGCGAATCCCTGGCTCTGCAGATGAGGAATACCCTGTAGTAGATGGCCGAACAACGAATGAGTGGGCAGTTCGTCGAAGCAAGCTGACTTGGACGGCCTCAGGTGCAGTTGCTGCAGTTGCATACGCCTTACGAGAACGAGGTCGTCTGAGCCTTGGTGGAGACCAGGTAGTGTAGCGCAAAACGGTTCCTCGGCAGGTTGCTAGCTCCCACACCTTTCGCAAGACGACGACTGAACAGAAGGGAGCAGAGCAGAGCAGAGCTCCAAGTTGCAGGTCTAGTTCGGCCGAAGCGCTCAGGTACACGGCGACGTCATGGCGGTAGACCTTGCCGAGTCGAGGTTGGGTTGTCGGGGCTGGCGAATGGAAGGCCGAGGCTGGTCAAGGTGCAGTCAGACGGCATGGTCGCCGTACTCCGTCCGCCGCATTTTCCGTCCCAAGAAATTACCAGAGAGAGACGATTGTGCAGTTTCCGACGTGTTGGCATCAGATAGATGGCATTGGAGAGGCCTAGATTGCGAGCATGCGAGGCGTGTCTGGTGGCGTCGAAGACTAGGTACCTCGGAAGACGCATGCTGCCGTGTCTCAAAAGCCAAGTTTAAGGCCAGGCAAGTCTAAGTAGACCTTCGGTGCTAGGTCCAGAAGGAGACTCAAGGTACTCTGTACAGACCTTGTCCATCCATCGGGAACTTTTGGGCTCTTCCGGGTAGAACGGAGGCGTGGTACGGTGCCTCTCGTACGTGGACGGTTGTGCTTGTGCCTCTGTACAGTGATGACCCAAGGTGTCTGCAATGGCCACTTTAGGATGCAACGACAGCTGTAGTGCAAAGTTGGACGGCGAGACTTGTCGGACCAAGGGGCCGCTGGCGCTAGTGAGTGGCCAGAGGAACGGGACAGCCGGCTGAGATAATGGCTTGCCGTGACAAGACTGAAGAGGCAGGCGACGGTTCGTGGGGATAAGCATTGGCGCAATCCAATCCGTGGACTAACAGGTTTCTTGTCCCACGACATGAAGATGAATCCGCAAAGCAGTCGGGCTTGACGGAGCTTGAGCTTGAGGGTGGGCTCAGTACCTGACGCAGCAGAGCTACTGTACGTACTGCTGCGTGACTGCCAGAGCAACAGTGGGCGCACGGTGACATGGGATGGACCCGGTCGCTGTACTGCGTAGTCAGGGCCGCGGTGGTGGGGTTGGTGTCTTGCGTTGGGTGGGTGTGAGAGTCCATGTGTGCGTACAGATCTGCGTGGATGGAAGGGCAAGGCATCTATCTTGATCTCGGACGCGACGAGGGAACTCGGCAAGCCATGTAGTTGGAAGAAACAACCGGAAGCATCGAGGCAACTGGGAGAGGCGTTGAGGGTGGCCCCTGAACGCCAAAATACGTACCCTGACCGTCTTCACATTCAGGTCAGGCCAGGCCAAGCTGGAAAGCACTCTGGAAGATACCTGAGATGCCCTGAGATGCCCTCCCTTTCATTGTTAGCGCCGGCCGGATCGCACCCTCTTCCCCCCATTTCCTCACACCATCAAAAATAGTCGGAGGATGGGGATGGGGATGGGCTGCAGCTCCTACTGCTCAATGCCTTGGGTAACTCAAGTATTGCGTACAGATGCAGCCTTGAGCTGCACTTGCTCTTCCACGCAAGTGGCCTTCCTTACAGTAAGTTCATCCCGCTTGCATCCAAGTACCTAACTACAGTACATAGCATAGTGCATAGCCTACCTTACCGCAGTCACGACTCGCAGGGCACCTTACCATGCGCTTACTACCACTGCACATCCTCCATGGCCTTGCATTAGCACCATCAATTGTCGGAGGCGAGGGGGGGCAACAACTTCACTCGGTCCATCTCAGCAAAGACTTGGAACCACTCAGACTTGCTTGATTCAGGAACCAGCATACGAACACGTCCCTTCACAGTGTTCCAACCAGAACGGTACCCGCAGTGGGGAGCAGCCGTCTTCAAGCCGCTATCCGTATTCTGCTTCGAGACTGGACTTCCCACCAACATGAAAGGGATGGACTGACTCTGATCTCTCTGAAGTCTCTGCCTTGTTGAAGGCTCGAGTCCGAGTCCGAGTGTCCTCCGTTCGACAGTCGCCGTCCTGTTCTATTCAGGGAGCGGTGCCTCAGTACAGCATTAAGTCCGAAAACCCGGCCCGTTCGCTCCGCTCGTCTCGTCCCCCCGGAACAGTCAAACCTATCAGTCAACCCGACACAACTCGAGATGATGCTACTGCTGCTCAGATGAAGCCCGAAGTCAATGGACAAGGCACCTCGGTTCAAACACGCACCCAGAACCCTGTTCTCCTTCCGGCTGAACTTGCGGGTTTAAACACGCAACAACATTGTCTGCTGGCTTCATCACTGCTACTACGCCTTAGTCGTTGCCCGGCTCTCACGCTGCACTTCGTACAGTAAAATGAGGAAAATGAAGCCTGCAACCAAGTCGGCGACGGAGCGAAGCCCCGCCGGGAAACCTACCGCTCATCGCCATGGACTCGCCCTAGAATACGATTGATCCACCTCACCGAACACGACTACGGACCATCAGGACAGCCCCTTGGCTTCTCAGGTGGCCCGAATGCCACACCATGCTGAGGCACCCTGGCTCAACTTAAGGTAAGCTGCCGATACAACCTTCATCTTATCGGCATATGGGCCGCCATGGTGCTTGACCAGCAGCTGTCCGTCGCACCCTGCCTGCTAATCCCTGTGCCAGATCTTTTGATCGCTCGCCTCGGTGCCCCAGCTGCTACTTCCGCGACCCCCGGTACGCCCTGCACAGCGCGCTAACCAACCCTCGAAATTGTCAACCCTTCTTTGCTTCCCGTCGCTGACAGCGCCCCCCAAGACGAGTGGCCCAAGGCTGCTGAAAACCGGAAGCAACTTTGACATCATGGACTTCAGCTATGCGCCATTTCCCATCTGTACTCCGCAAAGTCGAGACGCTTCTTTCCGCGGCGCCCGTCAGGATCGGATGGCCCAAGTTGCACAAACTGCCAATGCTTGTCAAAATGACGGACAGGGGGCGCCGCCTCTGTTCTCCCGCTTCCCTCGGCTGCGGCAACGCTCTAGTCAGTTACACAGTGAGGAATTATTGTTTGGCCAGTCGTCCTAAGCCACTACTATTGCTGCGATGCATGTCAAACAAGAAGCCACGCGATTGGCCCCAAGATCGACACGTCAGGTCTACTGATAACGCGGGAGAAAGGCACCAAGTCCAAGGGAACGCAGAAGAAAAGCATCGCCGGAAGGATTGGCCACGCCTGCATGCTGAACCCTCAGTCTCTCTCAGCAACAAGATTCTGCTGCGTGCGGATGCTATCGAAGCACTTGCACGGATCATAGAAGATCGCACACCTTTCTTGGCCACCGCGACTGTCGTCTATTTTGCTCTACCGTCCCGTATAGCCGCTTAGCTTGACGCTGTCTCTCGTTTCGCCTGTCTCTCATCTCACCGTCTTTCCCTTGGCTAGGCTAAGCTAAGCTTCTTTTTTTTTCTTCTTTAACTTTCAACGGCTGATCTCACCATCCCCAAAGAAGGCACTTTTTATTCCACTTACACAAATCGGAGAAAAAAAGCAACGGTTCCATTACAACAATCTCCAACTAGCACCCGATTTGCATCCGTATTCCAACAATACGGCTGGGCCAAAGCTCCGGGTTCTAAGCCCGTGCCCAGCGGTAGTGACACAGCGGCAAATATGTCGTGTAGGGCCACTGCTTGTCAATGACTTCAACGACCATAGGCAGCAGCATGTTGAAATCAAAATCAGCTAGCTGATGTTTACATGCTGTGCCTCACTACTACGCCATGCGTACCGTTCCATCGCGACTACCCATGGCTATCAACAAGCTGCAACCCTGATACGAGGACCAGATGAGCAGCACCAACGATGTGGTCAGCACCATACCCCTGGACACCGCCTGTTCTTTGTGCCGAGCCCGGCATATTCCAGCTGGCTCTTGAGCATGGCATGGCCATCCACACTCTTTTCGCAGGGAGCAAGACCCTTGAAGTCATTTCCCGCGCCCAGATGTAACTCACAGGCGCATCTACAACCCAGCATTTGCATACGCAGACGAGGAAATATTGCATCCTGCGTCGCCCCAACAGCCCTAATCCCTCTATGAATGGTTGGGTGTGAAGCATCCCGCCTTAGCGCTTTTTATTCACCGAGCCTTGCAGCATGCCCTGGTCCCAGTCCGCACTCTGGCGGCTGACGACCGAAAAAGGTCATCCCACTGAACACTCGGTCGATGGGCGTAGTAATTGCAGCCTCCCTTGCCAAGGATCAGCGGGGAAGTCTGCGCGGTCGACTTCGTGGCGCGACTGGCTTGGGTTGACAGAACTTCAGTGCGACCGAAGCGATATTGAATGTCAGCTTGAGTCGTGCCGGCTGACGCCTTCTAGTTGCCTCCCGTTGGTGCGGATTCGATTGCTGACGCCGCGCAGGACCAAGCTGTCAAAGTCAGACAGTCCATCACTTTCCTAATCTGGATCGTTGACCGGTTAAGCGGCCTCCAGATGTCTCCACCCGGCCGGTCGGTCGCCGTGCCGAAGGTGGGCCCGCCGGGTTCTCGCCGTCCGGGGCCGGTATACGCTTACCATGGAACGCTTTCGGACGTTCAGCTTCGCGGGAGACGCAGAAGCTCTCGAGAATCAGCGTACCAGTCTTCAGTCGCTCGGCTTCACCCAAAAATAAACGTCGTTTCAACTATGCAGCGGAAAAGCCCCTCTCCGTGAGAACGAGCAGTCGTCATCCGACAATTGCCCCCCACGAAGGAAGCTACATGCGCCCACAGTTTTTGCTGCAAGTGGACTCCGTGGAGGCGGTTTGCGGATGTCGAAAGCCCTTTCAAAGCCCTGTCGGTTCCTGTCAAGCCTGCCCGCCGTGCTTTGACACCAGGAACCAGAAGGTTGGGTCTTTGCTCACGCTTTGATCGCAACGCAGACCACTGACCTTCCTCGTTACCGCCCAACCGCCTCGGCACCCCACATATTGGAACATTTCCACGGAACTGCGGTCATTCAAACGGACTTTTACGAGCATCGCGCTCGGTCTCAGCTTGCGTACACACTGGACGGGCACTGGGACTTCACCAGCCATCTTTCTTTTCCACCTGCACGATCTCTCGGCGTACCGTCGACTGTGCCCTTGGGTACGGGGGCAAAGTCTGGCTGGTAGAGTCTCGGCACAAGGCCGCGTGCCGCTGGCATGGTCTTCTCCGAGAGGATGAATGTGAATGGGCACCAGGCGGCTGGGAAGCTCCGTACCGAACACGAGCCCTTCGCTAACCTATCGCTTTAACTGCCATCCTCTTTGGTTTGTCCGATAAACCTGAACAAATGTGGCATCGCCTTGTCTAGAATTCTGAATGTAGGCATTCGCTAAGTACCTTACATCAGGTGAATTGGGCATCCCGGTGGGCAGAGGGTTAGAACTTGTACTCAGCAGATGAGCCTGTCGCCTCGGCAAGAAGTGTAGGGAAGGGCGGAAAGTTTTCGGCATGCTGGCCTCTTTTCTCGATCTGAACTACGTACACGAAACGAGGTTGGTATTGAAAACGTCCCGACAGTTTGGGTGTAATAACTTTAATATAGCCCGTCAACTGTGACAGACAGAGGCGTAGTCGCAGGTGTCGTTCACCCATCCATCGCACCGTGAACTTGAGTCATGAGACGATATCTCGGCACGATGTGCATGTGAAGAGCTTTTCTTCTGATCAGCCTACGGTCTCGTCACTAGCAGCGTCAGCAAATGCTGCCATCCTGGGCCTCAGACCCTCACAACTACATCGTGACAATTCCGCTGAGCAGACTGCAGACACATAAATCACGGGGCTATAGGATTTCAAGGGAAAGGGGGCTACTTGGAAAGGATTCATAACTTCTTTTGTAAATTTGTTCCCGTCTCTATTTTTTCATGTCCTTCGGTTCGACGCGGACACCTTTCGCCATAGACAAGGACCTGTGGGCGAATCAATAACCACACCATCGGTTTCCGGGTCATGTCTCGACACAGCTTGTACGAGAAAAGGATGAAGGCTGTGCCGAGCAAGTATAATCCATAAACGTATGACAACCACGAGCTTTTACATGGCCCTACTGTGCTCAGCGGAGGGGTTGGAAGCCCGAAAGTCTGGATAACCAACTCCTTTCAGTTAATAGTGACCCCCCTTTACTTCTGGCGTTTTGGCTGAACTTGATGACGGGCTCTTTTCCACTGAACTGACACCATCTTGACATCCTCACCCAGCCCTGGAGCTTCCCGCCCCGTGTCCTGTCCTCGGAAATTCCGGCTGATCTTTTAGTTGGCCACAAATGTAGATATATAAGCTTAAGCTGTCAATCATACCACATCTAGAGAAAATCCGGACTTCTCCCACGGAGGTAAGTGAAGCTTGTTCTCGCCTGTCGGTATCGCAGTCATGTTTTACTCATTCTAAACGTGATTGAGCCCGATCTTTCTATTGTCTGGGTGTTGTTATGTAAAGTCTTCTTAACTTTGGTATGTTTTTCTAATGTTTGAAGATGCTCTAAGGACACCACCGCAGTCGCCCATCCGCGTGTTATCGTGATTCAGGCTTGTGACCCGATGAAATGTGAAAGGGTCTAACGGGCTACATGCCTTGGAGTCCATGTTGTTGATGATTGTCTTTATAGCTTCCGTCCAAAAGTACGAATAATTCATTCTGCTTGCGAAGAACTTGAAATGGAGTTTCCTGTTGCTGTCCCGTATATGGCACATCGATCTTGCCGCCCAGCAATAACCATACGGGACGGCCTAAGCAGGATACGTTTCCGTTTCATATCGGACATTTCAGTTCAGCCCAGTCAAGAATTGCGAAGACGGTAGAAGCTGCTCCCGAAAGCAATAAATGGGTAGAATTCTGATTCCGGATGGCTCCCAGAAGTCGCTCGACACGATGCGGTGTGCCCAGTGACAATCATATTCGATCCCTTCAAGATTCTCGCCGTGATTTCGTACGCTGCTCGACGCACTGGACAGACGGACCATATCCAATTTATGTAATTGGTACGGAGGAGAGGCTTTCGGAAGCCGGGGACAGCGGCTCCGCGATCGCTTTGGGCCAGGTTGGCGGGGCGAGCCATTAGGTTAGAACTGTGTAGTTTACGGCTGGTTACTGGCGTTGGCTGGTTGAAAAGCGTAGATTTTTGTTTGTCCTGAGGCTTGCGACGCCTCTTACAGCTATTACAATGCAACTATGCATGCCGCTTTAGTTGACTTGCAAAGGTATGAGTCTCATCGAAAGAGACAAACATCAGATACAAACTACGTGCACCTCTGATGGAACACGGGAAACCGGGAAACAAGAAAACATCTCTGTGGAACCAGATGCTTCTTGAATTCGCTAATCAATTCGTCTTGCCAAACCTGCTCGCCAAGCAATTGACTATAAAGAGGAAGCTGAGGCTGTACGTAAGGGCGGACATTATGCGAGACCGCAGTAACAATCGCAGTCGGGACCGTTGGCCATCTGTCTTCCTCCACTCGTTCGGCACTGCATCGCCAGTCAGCACAATTCGGATCAAGACGGGGCCATGTTCCCCCGCGAGACGCGCCTCCTTGTATGCGCGTTACGAAGTTGCGTGAACTCACCTTCTGGCCGCAAAGATCCTTGCAGCCCTGCTGGTCCGCCGGGCTACAGTTGGAAACCCACTGAATGAACATCCTCAAAGTTAGCCAACTGACAACTCTCGCACAAAAGAAGGGGGCGGGGGCGTGGGCGGTAATGCGCTGCCATGATTGGGAATACTCACCTCGGTAGGGAACGTGGTTCCGCACTTGTTCAATTGGAGAACGGCGTTGGCGGAGGAGATCTGCAGCGCGGCGAAGAGCAAAGCGAGGAAGAAACGCATTGTGACTGGCGGTGGAGACTTTGGTCGGTTGATGTTATGAGGATGTACAAGAGAGGCGAGGTTGTGATGAACGACTGGGGTGGCTGTGGGAGATGGGAGTTTCCAGAACAGACAAGAATCCGAGGGAATTGCGATGTATTTACATCTTTGCCAAGACGGATAATTCCTCTGATCACTATTCGGATTTCATTAGTTTGACTGTTGTGTTGATTGAAGAGTTGCCTGTTTGACGTGGTTGAAGGCTAGGCCAGCACAGCTGACTCGCGAGTTAATCTATTAGACTCAGGAATGGACGTCCCGACATACTCTATCCGAGCCTTGTTCAATTGCACTAAATAGACTAGACACCAGGGCCGAAAAGTGGGATTAACTTGGCAAGGGGTTTCAAATGCGAATTTTCGCATTTTGCTTGGTGCCATTTCCGCTGATGAGTCTTGTTACGCGGGGAAGAAAGCGAACGCGAGGTGCGCCTAGTAGCCCTCTGATGTAGTGGAGCCATTCACACTCATTTGCAGTTGCCTTACCCGAAACCCCTGTCGCAGTTAGGGGCCAAAACGGCTTTTTTTCAACGCAGTGCTGAAAAAGGCTGAAAAAAGCCCCTTTTTCAGCAGAAAAAACCATTAATTACGTAACGCGTAGCGTATACGCCTAAATAAAAAAGATACTTCTAAAATTAGCGAAATCAGAGCTATTAATCGGTATACTTTTTAATCGGGCGCATCGCTTTTTCAAAAAGTCGACTTTTTCGCGTTCGTTCTCAAAAAAAAAAACGCGTTATAATTAAAAATAGAGTTTTTCGTCGTTTTTAACCCGTTCGCGACTAAAAAATAAGCTTTTCAAAAATATAATATATCTAAATAAAAAGTATACTAATTAATAACCCTAATTTCGCTAGTTTTAGAGGTATCTTTTTTATTTAGGCGTATGCGCTGCGCGTTACGTAATTCTTGAAAAAGAGGTTAATTAACGTTGAAAAAAAGCCCGTTTAAGGAGCGATAAATTGCGCATTGACAGGGGTTTCGGGCAACGCAAACGCAAATGAGTGCAGTTCCCGGAACTGTCCACGCAATATATTGACTTGATCCCGCTGTTGGGCGGTGAACTGTGGGCGCAAGCAAGTTCTTCCAAAGTCATAATGGCGGTGACACTTGTCATGCGATGAGTTCGTCCATGGTAACAGATCCAACGGGTTGATCCAGCTCGACAATTCATTATGGGCGCCGACAACGTCCAAATACATAGCAGCCCAAAAGAAGATCAGGCCAAGCTGAGGATGCTTCTCGATTGCTCTTGTTCGTCACATAAACATCTGAGACCATTCAGCCAAGATGATGAGACAAGGATCTGCAGTCTTTCAAATTTAACAGTTGAAGTTATAGAGCCGGGTGAACAACATTGCTCAGCACGCCTGTCATACACCAAGATTCGTCGGGCGAATCAGAAAAGACCTCTCCGAGATACAATAACCCGGTTCTCATTGCAGGCAAGTCAAGCGACGCTCTAGTCAAATTCCCTTGACTGCAGGACTCATTTCCGCTTCCCTGCTGGCTATTAACTCACTGAACAAGTCTTCAGAAGGTTGCGTCTGGACAGGCGTCTCAGGCAGTGCTTTCCCGCAAAGTCCGGATGATGCCCTTTTTGGTGAAGCTGCTTTGTGTTCCTCATCTCCAAGTTTGTTCGACGCGTCTGGCCAACCAGGAAGAGTTACTTGGTCTGAGCATAACCGCATTGTGTTGGAAACCTATGAGGTAGTAAGCTTTTGCAAGAATCGTCGAAAGGTGATATCCCCAAGGCTACAACCTTGGTACCCGGATTCTGCGCCAAGCGATAGAAGTATTCTTGTCAACTCGCAGCTTTTGTTTGAGCTCAGCTTCGTACAGCGCAGCATCGATCTAATTCTGACGAGGTCTAGGTCAATGGGAACAAGCATGCCATGCACCTAAACCTCAAAGGCCAAGATCTTGAAGAATACGGCCTCTGTTTCGTGAACAACGGCCAGCGAGAAGGGAGTGTGGTGGCGCCGGCAAGTCTCTATGGGTTCAGCGCCCGAGTCGAGGTGTGTTTCTACCATGACTAGGAGTAGCGTGACGACTGCAGGTATTAGAGCCGCTCCGAGAGAACTGAGATCAAAGTCAACCGCAACACCTGCTTCGACAAGTTCGACGGCAGTCTCTCAACCTTGCGGTAGACCGCGGCTTCGTAGAGCCGATTGTCATGCTTGATCGAGATAAACTGAAAGCATCTGGCCTCATCCCTTCTCTCCAGCTGTTGGAACTCGGAAACAGGAGACAGTTTCGCTTCCTTTACCAGCCCTTCAAAACATCTTCCTCCACGAATCCTTCACCGAGTTGGTCCGCGGTCTAAACATCATCCATCTCTCCAAGAATCGATCCGGGATGCGGCTCTCCCATCTCTTTCAATTCACTGCCGGCTTTGCTCGCGCTTGTAATCCCCATCTGGTTCGATCGCGGGTATGCCGGCCGGGAGTCCTTTGGCCTAAATTTCGATCCCAAGAGCGTGTTGTCGCGCGTACGGCAATGATCTGATAACGTTCAGTGGTACCTAGGAAGGTTAAACACGTTGGCCGGGTTCACCCGATCACACGTTAAAGTGCCACAACATCAACCGTTTGGCTCAAGTCCAATCACGTTCACACATGCAAGCAGTGCGAAACTGTCCAAACTCGACAAACTGTCGATGGTACATGTTGAACACGCTATACCAGAGAACGGAATAAAATGGGAGTCCCAAACGCCACGACTGGCTTCTCTTTTGATTTGACTCTCTAGCCAGAGAAAATTTCCTCCAAGCCGGTCCATGTCCCCTTGGACCTCTCCTCCCAGTACGAGTCCTTGCCGGTCCTCAGCTTCCAAACCTCCTCGCCCTCTGGGCCCTGTCCGACCTTCACGAACCACTTTGGCCTGTGCTCTTCGCCCTTCTCTTCCAGCACGCGACGGCGTGCTCGCTGTGCCTCTTCGAGCTTGACCTTCCACTCCTCTGCCTGGTCCAGGTCTCCCTTCTCTGCCAAGCGCTGATCGGGTCTCAGTCGGCTGTCCGTTGGTGGTAGTCTGTCTTTCTCGATATCGGTGACCTCGTTCAGAGCGGCTGCAAATGTCGTCATACCGTACGTGTTGGCGGCATTGTCGACAAGCTTACCAACGCGCCAGATCTCCTGGCCGGCCGCCTTGCCGGCTTCGACAACGCGAAGGCTGCCAGTCCAGGTTCCCGACAGACTGCTGCCAGTATGGACACCATCTGGACCGTATGTTTCTACCTGGACGTCTTCACCTCGTCCTCCAAACATTCCCTTGCTACGGAACTCGACGGAGGCCTTGGCGCCAGTGGTATCGTTGGTAATTGGCATCACGCCAACGGGCTCGACGTACTTCTCACCCATGACGACATTGCGCAGGAACATCGTAGCATGAGTCCAGGAGTACAGCTCATCCGAGCCGTCAGGCAGTCTCAGTGCGACGCGAACGCGGCCTTCCGTGGTGATTTCGGCGCTCTTGCCCCAAAACTTTTGTGACGGCGCGGGAGACTGGCTGAAAGACCAGTTTGCCGAGTCCGCCTGCATGGCGAGCCTCACCGGGCGATGGCAAACCTTCTCGACAAGCAGGCGGAAGCCTCCCGGTACCTCCTGTTCTGTTCGGAGCATTTCGTACGTTTCTCCAAGAAGCGGGTTAAAAGGCTTGCGGATAGCACGCTCCTTCGCTCGTCCACTGCTGAATTGTGACACGGCAAAGGCCGTGACGTACAAGAGTCGTTCCTTGGGCTCCTTTGCGCGCGCAGCTTGATCGAGAAGTTGCGCATACTCCAGCTGTTCCGCTACACGCTGCAGGAGTGATATCGGCTCGTTCGCAGACACGGGCATGCTGATAGTACTGAGATCCTTGCCGACGTTCTTCCGGACGAAAGCGATCAAACTCGGGGGCTGAACCAAGGCCGGCGGGACCTTGGTTCGCCTGGTTATTGAAATATCAACTGGCAGCGGTGACAGGCTCTTGGGCTTTGCCGGGTAACAGCTCGTATCATCCTGGCCAATGCCGGCATCCGACTCTGGTGCCGATGAAATTGAGGATGAATCGGTCAAATTACCCTCGTCCGGCTCAGAATCCGGGCTCTCATCTTCACTCTGAGCAATTCGGACAATTTGCGAATTCGTCTCCCCAGCCTCGGCATCGAAGAACTCGTCCGTTGACATGGTTTCCATACTCCTGCGAGAGGGGGCGGCGGACAGCGGAGCGGGTGCTCTGCGGCGCTTGCTGTTGGCGATCAGTGTCGTGAACTCGGACACCACAGAGTCAAGGTCATTGAGTAGTGATGCACAATGCTCTTGTGTACTCTTCTCTTCATGGACCGAGGCCTTTGACTTGGAGTGTTGGTGACGAGGACCATTAGAAGAAATGGTGGTGGTGACCGTGTTTGGGGCCGGAACAGCGAGAGCGGTCGCAGCGGATGCCTGATGCGCCTGCGGCGTCGTAGCTGTTGGAGTCGCATTGCTCGATTTGCGCTTCCAGAATGGTCTTCTCTGTGCCTGTTGCTCGGTTGCCTGAGGGGAGGGAAAATAGCTGTCGGGCTCTTCGCCCATGCTGGTGGGAGACAGAAAGCTCGACGCCGCCATACTGACAGGCCTTTGGTTCGACATGTCCTTAACTAAGCGACGCAGAGCATCTCGGGTTCCAACCATTCGGCTGACCAACGTCTCAACCTGCTGCCATTCGCGGTCTTCCTCCATACTTGTCGCAGTTGGCTTCAGATGGGTGGTGTTGACTCGTAGAGGCGCCGTCCTGGCATTGTTCGGTTGGTCATCAGGGGCTTCCAACCCTCTGGCTGCGCGGCTGGCCTTTTCCAGAGCCCGCGCCCAGTCGTTGAAGTCTTTCGCATTGGAAGCTCGCAGGTGCCAAATTTCAGCACCCGAGTCAATGTTGATCTCCCTGCGACGTTCGTCGGCCGCGATAGCTGCGAGGCTGAGAGGTATGGCACCGCGCAGAGCCGAGGAGTTGCGGTTATAGTAGTACGACAAGGTGCAAGACGAGTAGTCGAGGGAGAAGAATCTGCGCGCATATCCTTGACCCTTCTTCCTCCTCCTCTTGTGAAGAATACCCGTGTGGTAGTTGGCATTCTCGCTGCGTCCTGAGGCGGAGGTCGGTCGCACACCGCCACCGGTCTTATGGCTGTGGAGACTGTCCTGAGAAGCGGAAGTGACGGTGGTGACTTGGGGCAGGCTGGTTCTGCTGGCACTCGCGTTCGCAGCTTGGAGGTTCGGGAAGGCGTTGGCGGTGGTCTGGGGCGGGGCACCAGTCGGGTAGGTCAGAAGGACGAAGGTCGCTGTCTTGGAAATCTGCTTGGAAAAGGTGTTGTCAAATACCAGGCCGAACATGCCGCCCTGGCCCTTGGGGACATCCCATGTGCCGGTGGACACCTTGTCTGCATCGCATTTCCCATGCCATTTCACCGGTATGAAGCCCTTGCTGGAGAGCTGGTCTTGGGCGGTGATGGAGTCCCGCTTGGCAAAGCGACCCTTGGGTTCGGCTACACCGGAGGTGAGGGCGCCGGCGGTTGCGGTGTCGTCGTTCTGGTTGGCAATCAAGCCGGTGGCACCGGTGCCCGGATGCTTGACGATTCCAAAGTTTCTGCCTCGGCGTGAGGTAAGCACGTGTCGAGTTGGAGAAGTATAGCGAGAAGAGGAGGGAGGGGGAGAGGTACGCACATGGACTTTTTGTGTGGTTGAACGCTCCAGGATATGGTGTGGCCTTCATCGACTTTGACCCAACGGACGATGTAGGACTAATGACAGAGAGCAGCTGTTAGCTTGGAGATAGGGCGAGGGGAGTCGAAGTGAAGACGGCACGGAGGAGGGAGGGCCGGGCAATGACGACTCACGTACCTTGCTATGGATCTCCAACTGCTCAATGCCCGCCATTTTTTCGAATTGAGGCGGGAGCTTGAGGCGGCGCTGACGTCTGGAGACAGCTTGGGGTGACTGCGGTTCGGTCGAAAAAAGGTCGTGGAAACCACAACACTAGTGAACGGACATGCTGCGGGAGAGAGGGGATAAATATGAAATCAATTGCTGAGGGAGGGAATGAGGTAAGGTAAATGGCGAGGCAGGCGGAGAAAGGTGAGAAGACGGGACGGGGACGGGGACGGGATGTGACACCCCTGTCCGGAGCTTGCAGCAGTTAGCAGCAGCAGCAGCAGCAGTTAGCACAAGGCACAAGGCGCCGTAAGGTACGCGGATAGGTCCAGTGAGGTGGTAGTGGGCGAGAGTGGTGGGTGGGTGGGAGGTCGTTTGGGATGGACACCTAAGCCAGCCCAGCCACAGCAGCAAGAGTCGGGTACCCTTGACAGTTGGTTGGGGGCGGAACGTCATTCGGAGCGATTCCACGGCAGGTGACTGGCTGCCTGCTGGGAGGAATAAGCGGAGACGGGAGGTGAGGGGGACATTGGTCACCACTGGCACTCATTCAACTGTGGTTTTTACTGCGAGTCTGCGACAAGCAAACGACAGACGGACGGGCTGTGCGAGGTGCGGTAAGCCGCGGGCGGGCGCGGGCGCGAGACAGCAGGGCGAGAGCCAGCACTTTGCGGTGGCAGGTGCCCAGAAAGTGGATGCAGCTGATGAGGCTGGGGTTCCTCTTCCCCTTGCACTTCTTAGTTCACGATGAGACCCGTTGATGCTTGGTTGGCTACCTATTTACAGATGCAATGGCCAGTTCGGACTTTACCCACATTGCTCTTAATAGGGTAAGCTCTCAGGCTAGGTCCCTTACCACGAACACTTCAAAGCCTTTCTTATTCGTACTACCGTGCCTTACGCAGGCAGTACGTTGGGGACGTTGGATCTCAGGCGCCTTATCGTGGGGTTCCCAACATTCGAATGCTTAGATAAGAAGGTCGGCAGCGAGTGTCTCCCGTGGGCCGTCTCGCCGTCCGGGCGTTTGTGAGACGGTTCGCTGCCTTAAGGCACTAGACGCTACGCAGTGCCCGCCCTGTCAAACCGACGGGTACGGGCGCGAGCGCGACATCCGCGTACTCCCGCTCGCTGGAAACTTGGTCGTTATTCGATCACGCGGACCGGCATTCCGCTTGTGCCGATCGGAGCCACCAGCCCTGTACCTTATGCTTTGCATACCTTACCTACCTACACGGCGCCGAGAAATCATGTCCGTAGCCTGTCGGGACAAGCACGATTAGTGAAGCTCCGCCTCGGCATATAAGATTATCTATCGCCGGTATTGACCAGGTCGCCCCAGAACGCTGAGTTGAACCCACCGGACACAATTTTGAGTTGCCCCCACGGTCTCTGTGTGTGTGCAGGCCAGCGCTACTAAGGCATGTATGTATGTACAGCAGCCAGGTTCCCTTCATCGAGATAGAAGCTCGGGGACAAAGCGTTGAAACGACTGCGAGAGGGCCCCGATGCCACGATAACAAACCTGCCTGCAGTGTCTATTCATACACCGGCAACGGCGGATAGCCATTTTCTGGTTTGTTTTCTTGTTGTCTGCAGAGACCGAGGCAGCCGCACCTTGTCAAACAGAGACACGCTTGTCCCTCGGCGACACTGGACGGTGTTGGCTCACACGGCAAGCTGGTGTCAAGTTGGGTATTGGTAGCTGAGTAATATCTCGGAACTACAGGGTGAGATATCGACAGCGTATATATGCCGACATGTCAGAGCGATGAGGTCAGACGGCATCTTATGTCATTCTGCCTTGCAATCTGCAGTCGTGAGGTCGTCGCACAAGGCGAGTTGCAGCAGCTGAAACGACGACCCAATCAGACAGGTCCCGTAGGTCTGGAAACGCGAATCAACACTCGATATGGCCGTGGGCATTCGATGGCCTTGCCGGCTGACGGTTGACGGTTGACCCCCAACCCCGGCAGGACCCCGAAAGCAACGACAGCACAAAAAAAGAAAAATTCATGTGAAAGATGTCCAGAGAGTGAGAGAGGGACCCCTGAGAAGGCTCAGATTCGGTGGAGCGCAGACTTGAAGACAACCTTGAACACCCCTGCCTTCCCTCAGAGCTCGCGTTCTCGGCAGCACCCGCAGCACCACCACCGCTGGCGGATAATCGTCGGGCCTGTTTCCGCGAGAAAGGGTGAACGCCCCCGCCGGGCAGCCATCCTGAGCTGCGACTGGCCAACCAGGTGCGAGGACACGGCCAGGGGATTCGCATCCACGCCTGGTACATGGGCCAGCTGAGAGCCAATTCGCGGACAGCCGAGCCTGGGGTGGGGAACCGCTTCTTATCCACTTCCACGCGTTCTTCGCTCCTCTCCATGTCCACGCTGCCAATTCAATTTATTTCGTAGGTGCTGAGGTGCTGATACTGCCCGTGCTGCTGTGCCAGTGCCAGTGCCAAACTGCCAATTCTCATCCATGGATGTCAATGGCTGCTGACTACCTGCCTACCTGCCTACCTTACCCAGGGCAGTACGGGTGTCCCTCATGATGGCATGGTCTGACCTGGCTGCCAGTGTGGTTTCTATTGATTATTATTGATTATTTCTCCTGCCTTTCTCTACCTTAGTCACCGGGCCCCCTCCTCTTTGTCCAGACCCGTACCTAGCCTGCGCCCCCAGCCCCAGTCCAGCACTCGCGAAGGTCATTCACACTATCCTCTTTCGGCTAGAAGACCGACTCCACCTGCGATTTCCCTCCCCCCTCCTCGCCCTCGCACTCGCAGCAGTCACATTGCGAGTTGCACTGGTATCCAGTCTGCCTTTCCGCTTTCCGGGCTCTGGCTGCTGCTGCTGTTGCTGCTTCTGATGCTGCCGTGCCAATTAATCCATCGTCTCCTTTTTCCCACGAGTATCCGTACTGAGTCGCGCACTACGCCGCATTACACCAGCACCAACCACCATCTCCCGCGCTCACCCTCCAACGCCGCACATCCAGTCCACCTTTGACCAAAACACACGCACCACACTTCTGCTAGACCTGGTGGATCTGTGCCTTGTGTCTGTCTGTCTGTCTGTCTTTCTTTGCGTCCAAAGGCATTCTCCTGTCGCTCCATCCGCGCCGAGGCCTGTCGTCAAACACTCCGAGCAGCTGCGACGAAGAACCTCTGCTTCCGCTCCCTTGGCCCTCCTCCACAACACTGATTCGCTGCCATCGAACCGGTCTCAGATACGACTCGACTCGTCTCGAACTCGACACAGTACTCAGCCTTCCCGACGCATGACGGAGGCCATGGTTGTCGTCGCGGTTCCCATTCCTCCTTCGACATCGGGTTCCATCTTCCCCAGTGCATAATTTCCATGGTACACCTTGCTTCTTAATACCCCTTCCTAATCCCATCTTTCTGCCCAATTACCTGCCGCTGTCCCTGCCTCGCCCGACAACCCCTCGATCTGCCTTCCAATCCCAAGGAACCACGCCTTCGCCCAATCCAAACTTGTTTCCCACGAATCCCACCGAACCGCCCGCGCGCCAAACCTGCCCCCAACGTCGACCGTTGCACTTCATTCTCCAGAATGACGGGCGTCCTCAGCAAGCGCCAGCAGGCGCGTAACGAAAAAGTCCTGCACGATCTTGTCCAGACTGTCCCGGGAAACAACTTCTGCGCCGACTGTCAAGCACGAAACCCAGGTACGTCCAACAGTGCCCTCCGCCCTCCGCCCTCCTGCTCAGACCCGTTCTCGATACTGACAGCACTTCACAGCATGGGCCTCATGGAGTGTAAGCACCGCCGACCCCTTCCGCGCCCTATCGATGCGACCCCGTTCCGATAGACGACGATGCGGCATATAACGGACAAATACTGACAGGGTGCACAGCTAGGCGTGTTCCTTTGCATGAGATGTGCCGCTATCCATCGAAAGTTGGGTACGCACATCTCCAAGGTGAAATCCTTGAGCATGGACAGTTGGTCCAACGAGCAAGTCGAGGTTTGTCCACTTGGTGCTCGTTATTACGTGGCTGTCGCACCTAACGCGCCGCCTCTATAGAACATGAAGAAAGTCGGCAACAACAGATCCAACCAGATCTACAACCCAGACAACAAGAGACCACCTGTCCCAGTCGACGCAGATGAGGCCGATTCCGCGATGGAGCGTTTCATTCGATCTAAGTACATGAACAACAACCCGGCTCCTGCGAGAAAGCAACACTCGGGTCTGTCAGACGAGGGCGTCCCACCGCCTCTGCCCCCCAAGGCGGGAGGCAAGTTCGGGTTCAGATCTGCTTCGTCCATCTTCCCGTTGTCGTCCCGCTCCAAGAAAGAGGCCGCGATGCGCAACGCTTCGAACCCCAGAGATATGCCTCGAAGCCCGTCGCCCAGCGAACTGCCCAACAAACCGTCCAAGGTCTTTGGCCTGAGCGTTCAGTACGAGCAAGAGGACACTGAGCGAAAGCTGGCCAGCCTAAGGGATATGGGGTTCTCGGACAATCAACGGAACGCTGCAGTGCTCAAGGGCGTCAACGGCAACTTGGAGCGGGCCATTGAGACGCTGGTGCGTCTTGGTGAGACCGATGGGAGGTCCCCATCTCTGACGGGTCCTCGCGAGAGCTCTTTGCGCGCGACGCGTTCGCACGCCAACTTGTCGTCGGCATCGAGCGGTCTCTCTGCGCCACAGCAAACTTTCAGCGACCACCCACAATCACCGTCGACGGCCTCTAGCAACAATCCATTCGACTTGCTCCCGCCTCAACCCCAGTCTTCTCAGTCAACCGGAACTTTAGCCAACAAGAATCCCTACGCCAACAACCCTTTCGGGGCACCCAGTCAGACGCAGCAGGACTTCAACCAGGCTTTTAGCAACATGTCTTTGGCGCCCGCTCAACCCCTTTTCCCGCATCACACCGGCGGCCTTCCAGCGTCCCAGCCGCCATTTGCCCAGCCTCAGCAGCAGATGTACCAGCAGTCCATGACACCACCGGCACCGCAAGCGCAGCAGAATTATAGCCATATCAACTTTAATAGTAATATGACATACCCTCAGCCTCAACCGATTCAGCCTCAGTCGACAGGCTACAACCCGTTCTTCACGAACCAGATGCAGCCTGCTCCGCAGCAGAGTTTGGCCGTTAATACGACCGGCGCATTCGCAAACAACCCCTTCGCCCGATCGCCCACGAGAATTCAATCTCCATCATTGGGCCAGATCCCCGAGCAGACACAGTCGAACTTCTACACCACGTCGCCGCGACCTCTCTCGCCGCAGAGTACCAACCCCTTCTTCGCACAGATGGCCTCGCAGCCGACAGGACAGCAGCAAATGCCTACACCGCAACAGCACCAGCAGCCATTCCAGCAGCAGTCCTTCCAGTCGCAGCCATTCCAGTCGTCACCGTTCCAGCAACAAGCTCTGCAGTCGTCACCGTTCCAGCAGCAGTCACCATGGCAGCAGCAGCAGCCGCAGTTTCAGCAGCAGGAGGTGCCTCAGCAACAGCAGCAACAACAGCCGCAACAGCAACAGCCGCAGCAACAGCAGTGGCCAGGACAAGACTTTTCCCAGCAACAACAGGTGCAGGCACCCGCGCAGCAGTCCTTGTACCAGCAGCCGCAACAGCCTCAGAGACCTGACAAGGCCTCCATTTTGGCGCTGTACAACATGCCGCAGCTGGCCCCTCAGCCGTTTCAGCAGCAGCCGCAGGAACCTGCACAGGCAGAGAACCTGGTGGCTACCCAGGCGGGCCATGAAGCCAACGGGCCAGCTGCAGGGACCAAGAACCCCTTTTTGTCTAACGGACCGACTTCGCCCGTCATGTCCCAGAAGGATGTTGGCCCGCGCAGGACTGGCGTGAGCCGGGAGAGTATGGCTTTTACGGATATGCAGTGGACAAACGGCCGACACAGCCCTGATGCCTTTGCCAGCCTCAGTGCAAGACACATGTGAGAGGCGCCAGTCGTGACAGGCTTTTCTTGTACATAAATGTCCTTTTTGTAAGATAACGTCGATTTGGGACGCTGGAGATTTACATCCCATGGCCTTTGGTGTCCACATGATAACGAGGGATCTCCCTGCGGATACATCAACTTTTTTTTTCCATCTCCCGTTTTGGTTCCCGTGTATATGTCTACAGTTTTCTGCCATCTGATTTTACCATTAGAGTTTGGTTGATACTGTCTGTCGTGAACTGCGTGCGTTCGCAGGGTGGCCCGCGGGCAACTACGAGTTCCCGCCCACGCGGGGGTGCCCAGACGGTCCCGAGATCGGAATTCCCGGGCAAAGCCGGGCCACACTAGACCCGGATCGGATCGGTGCTTACGACCTCCCCACATGGACCTTGCCGGGCCCCCGGTTCACCGACTTCAAATCCCGTAATGACTCAAACCCCGGCGGTTCCTTCGGATGGCCCCCGAAGTAGGCTCGTTGTCACATAAGCGTGGCTCGCTCGCTATCTGGTAGTGCGTCCTGGACTTTACGTACCACACGCCACGCCGGTCAGACACAATTCAGTCAAGAACTCTCTTTCAAGAAACATCCATCATGACATCCCCTGAATTCCACGCCCGGCTCCGCGCCGCTCTCCCGGACGGCGACCAGGCCGCGACCCTCCCGCCCGCGACGGCACTCTCGGCCGCCTCCGAGTCTCTCCCCCGGCCCGGCGGCGCGGGATACCTCGCTCCGCTGGGCACCGAGGCGACGCTCGCGCACATCCTCGACGAGATCGTGCCCGGGCTGAACGGCCAGGCGCGGAGCGGGCGGTACTACGGCTTCGTGACGGGCGGAACGCTGCCCGTGGCCGAGGCCGCGGACAACATCGTCACGGCGTTCGACCAGAACGTGCAGGTCCACCTGCCGGGCCAGACGGTGGCTACGGAGCTGGAGAGCGTGGCGCTGAGGATGCTGGCGGACGTGCTTGCTCTGGAGCAGCCCGGAGTCGAGGAGGAGGAGGAGGAGGTCTGGAAGGGGCGGACGTTCACGACGGGCGCGACGGCGAGTAACATCCTCGGCCTCGCGTGCGGGCGGGAGGCGGTTGTCGCGAGGCGCGGGGGTAATGTGGGCGAGATGGGGATCTTGGGGGCGTGTGCCGCGGCGGGGGTCAGGGAGATTCAGGTGTTGACGAGCATGGGGCATAGCTCGCTGTTCAAGGCGGCGAGCGTTGTCGGGTTGGGGAGGGGGGGTGTGAAGGAGGTTAGGGTGAGTGACGACGAGCCGTGGAGGTTGGATTTGGAGGCTGTTGAGAGGGAGTTGGGGCGCGAGGGTGTGGCGAGCATCATTGCTGTCAGCGCGGGAGAAGTGAACACTGGGCGGTTCGCGACTGGAATCGAGGAGATGAAGAAGCTGAGAGAGCTGGCGGACCGGTTTGGGGCTTGGATCCACGTGGATGGAGGTAACGTATCACCAAACCCCTCAGTGACGTTCGGAAGGCGATGCTGATGGGTGAAGCGTTTGGTATCTTTGCGCGAGCGTTGGACGACAGCCCCGAGTTTGTCAAGATCAAGGACATGGCGGCCGGGTTGGAACTCGCGGACAGCATCACGGTGGACGGGCACAAGCTTTTGAACGTGGTAGGTTGCATCAGCCCCTTTAATACCCCTTTTCCGAAAACCAGAGAGATACTAACGGTGTCCGTTAAGCCCTACGACTGCGGCATGTTCTTCACACGTTCCCTTGAAACTCTCACGTCTGTCTTCACCAACCCGAACGCGGCGTATCTCTCCTCGGGTCCCTCCAGCATCCCGTCCCCGCTCAACATCGGCCTCGAAAACTCGCGCCGCTTCCGCGCGCTGCCCGCCTACGCCGTGCTCCGCTCCGAAGGACGCTCTGGTCTCGCGGCGATTCTGGGGAGAATGGTCCTGTTGGCGAGGAAGATTGCGTCGTGGATCCGCGAGTCCGAGGCGTACGAGCTGCTGCCGGAGGGGGATTGGAGCGTGGAGGACACGACGCACATGGTGGTACTTTTCCGTGCGAGGGACGAAGGTGTCAATGAGGAGCTTGTCGGGCGTATCAATGGCACTAGGGAGATGTATGTTAGCGGGACCAGCTGGAAGGGGAGGAAGGCGGTCCGGGTTGCGGTGGGCAGCTGGAGGGTTGATGTCGAAAGGGACTTTGAGGTTGTGAGGAGGGTATTGGAGCAGGTCAAGGAGTGAAGGGCAGATGTTGCAGAGGGGGGATTCCAGTCATGTCTTCCGTCCCGCGCCTGTGGTCGGTAGTTTTCACCTGCGGCTCCAGGTGAGGAAGGCGCGCCCCTGGATCCGCTCCTTCCTTCCCACGCCTGCCTCAACCCATATTCACCCACGCCTTTTTCATCCCAACCTCCAACGCGTCACGCGCCCTCGCTACCGTAGAATCAACAGAACCACGCCCTACCCTACTTTGTTCCAAATCGTCTAGAGACTGTCACCACTAGAAGGCGTCGTCGTCAGGCGGGACGAGTCTGGTCAAACTAGCTGGTGAATCGCCAAGGTCGACCGTTCGAATCCCGATCGATGCCTACTCGACGACAGGCAAAAACCCCCCCGACCGTATACGAACCGATACCGCACCGATCCGAGCGATGCCACACCGAACCGAGTGATGCCGCACCGAACCGAGCGATGCCGCACCGATCGAGCGATGAAGAAAGATGTCCCAGCATGTGCACCAAGAGATGTAGTCCATTCGATATCGAGTGGGCGAACTCTTTTGACCCTTTGATGCTATTGATCCATGCTATTTCACCTGCGCGTGGAGGTCTAGGCAGTGTGCTTGCGCGATGCGCTGCTGAACGAAGGAGATTGTTGTAACAGTTATCGCGACGTACTATCGCGATGCGTAAGTTCGCACCTTTGTGGTGTTTTCTCTCTCTCTGTACACTCTCCGACTGTACCCTTACAAGAGCTGCGACAAGGACAAATTCATAGAAACCCTCTCGCGCGAAGACATCTCCGTTTCTACTGATCACTCGTGCGCTTTCTGCAGTCGCATACGTTTTGTAGATGCTGTTCTTGCTGCGTGCCTTCGTCTCACTCAAACAGTGATCTCGGCTTTCACTCACTATACACACAGGCCTTAAGGCTGACGATACCTATCGCGAGGAATGCGATGACATTGCTCGTCAAGTCGCACACTCAAAATCGTAATACTGCATCACTATGTCGCAAGCGCAGACGGAAGAAAGATTGCGAAATGTACATATTATTTATCACACTATGATATAAGTCTAGGCGTCCAAGATGCTCTCCAGCGGCACACCCCAATACCAGCTGGCCACTCCCATCGCACTCATGCTCATCGTGAATGCCATCAGGAAGTTGACGTCGTTGTTGTCCAGGAGATCCCATCCAGTCTCAATCACACGCGAAGGCTGCGCGTCGCCGAAGCTGGACTTGCGGTGCTTGTCCTTGGGATCATATCTCGTAGCATCTGCACTCATCTCGGGGGCGTCAATATCCTCAATGGCGCTATCCGTCTTCTCCATCTTCTCTACGGCAGCCTTGCCCTCTCCGTGGAGCACGGCAGCCTTGATGGCGGCGCGCTTCTGGTTCTTGTCGGCGTGGTCCGACGAGTCGCCGGAGATCAGAACCTTCGTGCCACCCTCGCCCTCGACAATCTTGCCAGATCGCACATCCTTGACAGAGCGCTGGAAGACAGCGCCGAGTACACTGTCGAGAAGACTGCCTAGAACGCCCCAAGCGGTCAGGCCGAGCATGAGTGTCGACCGCTGCTGCGTCGTCCAGCCACTGAGTCCGCCGCCCACCTTCCCAGCAGTGCCTTCGCCGCAAAGAGGGAGGAAGACCATCGAAGTGGTGACGATGATCATAGATCCGAGAGCTCCAGCTGCAATTCCCAATGGCGTCACACCTCCGTTCGTGCCCCGCGGGACCTTGCGGAAGGTCGGGGATGTAATCAGTCGAGGCTCGCTCTTGGCCAGAATACCCAGCTCAGAACTGAACGTGTCTGCGGCGACGGCGGCGTAGTTGGCGATAATACCGATGACGAGGAGGTCCCCTCCCCAGGAGAAGCAGAGGGTACCAGTGGGGTTCGAGGTCGCGGTGTCCAGGATCGCATCCTTTCGCTTGTTGAGTTGGTAGGCGTGGAGAAGGGACAGGCACGATGCCATGAGGGAGTTTGCGAAGACTGTATTACCAAGTGTTAGATCGGTTCACATACTCTAAGGGGCTTCTTGGAGTGTTCCGACTGACCTTGGACATGGGTTCGCGGGCCTTCACCTCCCGGTGTGCCTTGGGAAGCGACCGTCAAAGTGGCCTTGATATCCTTCTTGACCTGCAGCTTGTGAGAACTTGCCGTCCGACAGAAACAGCGCGCATACCTTGGTGGCCCTCGTACCAGCGAGAAAGAACACGCACAGCAGAGCGAAAGGCAGGTTCCATGGGTGGTAGGCATGGGCGATGGCAGTAATGACAGCTGCCGCGATGCCTGCGGGGGTCAGCGACTTGTGCGACCAGGCTCGATAGACGAGGGCAAAAGTCGCCGGGACGGCATAGATCGCTTTCATCGTGGGGTTCGGTCGACAATCGCGATGTTTGGGGAAAGTTTGGGGTGTCCTTGCGACCTCGAAGGTGTGATGGACCGAAGTTCCTGTCCTTGTCAGACGGGTTGGACTGGTGCTTGCTTCAGTGAATGGACGTCAGCTCCACGTGACGTCAGTCCAGGCTGAAGCAGGAGCTCTCAGGAAATCGGGGGGGTAAGCTTTGGACCCCTGTCACTCCTCCAAAACGTCTTGCGTGCACCTCCGCACGGTCCACCGAACGGTCCCTATGCTGTTTAAATGCATCAAAAGTAGCGGGATGGAGCCCGGTTAGGCGCATTCAAGCTCTGCGATCCCCTCTGGTTCTCTGATGTAGAACCAACAAGATCATCTCGTCATTTATCTTAGGCTAGGTATTTTCGGATATAGATCTACATTTTTTCTTCCGTGTAAACGTCGCCATAACCAGCCTTGCGACGCTACAGCGCAATAATGCTTAAATATTCCAGCAACCAAGCTCGCTACATAACACCCAAAACTGAATCAACCAGGACATTTTCTACCTCCAGATCGCAAAGCCATGACGGAACAACCCCCCATTGTCACCGAGTCTTTTGTGATTGATCGCGCGCCGTATCACCAGGATCAAGCGCCGTTCTTTCGCCTTCCCTGGGAAATTCGAATTGTCATCTACGAACTCTCATTTCCTCGTATCAACTCACCACAGCTCATCTACACTGATGTCGGAGGCATACCCTCGTTCAGCAACATCGGCAATACCCCCTCAGGAGGCCCTCAACAATTGAAACGAATCGCATGCAAAAGCATATTCGAAGACAAGGGAATAGAGATCAAGGCACAACGTTTCGCTGCACGCTTTGAAGCCGAAAGAGTCGACGACAGGAGCGCGTTCTCCAGGTCTATCCTAGACTTGATCAGGCGCCCTCACGATGAAATCATTTACCCGCTCCCTCTACTGCTTGCATGCCGACGGATGTACGAAGACGTCGCACCTCACTGCGACCAATCCGTTGCAATTCAAGATTTCTTCTCGCTCGAATTGTTCTTAGCCAGGGTTTCCCATGGGGTTTTGGTAAATGGCCTCTCATCTCGCCTCAGCAAAGTGTCGCTTGATGTCAAGCTCAGTAGCGACGGCGCGTTCAAGCCATCATCCCGGAAAAGGATTCTCGCCAGCTGGTCTGGAGCATGTCAAAGGCTTACATCACTCAGAAGTATTAAGCAGTTCCATGTTCGACTCGAAATCCCACTGTCTCAGCAAAGATCAGTGCCTGGTCATATTCATCTCGACATGATCAAGCAGTTGAGTTCTGTCGCTGCAGTCATACCCAAGATCGAAGTCGAATTGATGCTTACATCAACGGTTCATCCCAAGTCGGAAAGGATCTGGGTATACCGGCCGGGACCGGCTGGACAACATCGTGGCTACGAGGTGCCGGGATGGACGGCGGAGATATCGGTATGGGGCTCATTTCCCCGACTCGACGATAGCCCACCTCTGCTGAAGGAGCTTTAGTGAATTATTCGTAGCGCGCAGCTTTGCAAGGACGCATTGAACGAACGAGCCAATGAGGCTTGGTGTGTATGCGATTACACCATCCGTATCTATCTATCCATACTGTCGGTCCGGTACAAGCTTATCCGACCCCGGAGTCGGCTCCTTTTGTTTAGCGAGCCAAAGAGCTTCATGATTCATGACGACGGAGTTAATAACTTAAGGTGTACACGACGTTCTTGACTGATCGCGTTCTTGCAATGGATATTGTGTGAGAGCAACTGCGGTAACCAGGGGACAAATTCTCTCCTGTAAAGTCCTCGGAATCTTCCGCCAGCTCGACTGAAAGTGACGATAAAATAAATTGGGATCCCTGCCCGTCACTCGAAATCTCACTCCGCAATCGCACTCATCTCACCCTCCAGACAAGATGGCTGCAGACGTGAGGCAAAGACAGGAGCAGGCGCCCGCGCCCAAGCCCGAAGTGAAGAACTACAAAGGCTTCGTTGCCGGCGTATTCTCCGGTATCGCGAAACTCTCAGGTTGGTCACTCATTACTCACGGCGTCTCAATCACTGACACTGCAAAGTCGGTCACCCATTCGACACAATTAAGGTCCGTCTCCAAACGACAGACAGCTCCCGCTTCAGCGGACCTCTCCAATGTGTTGGCCAAACACTGCGCAATGAGGGAATTCCGGGTCTCTACAAGGGCGCCACGCCACCTCTCGTCGGCTGGATGTTTATGGACTCCGTCATGCTCGGCTCCTTGACGGTCTACCGCCGCCTCGTCGCCGAACGCCTCTTCAAACTCCCCGGTCCCGAGAACCTGCCCTCGTACGGACACGGCATCGCGGGTATCATGGCCGGCAGCACCGTCAGCTTCATCGCGGCGCCCGTCGAGCACGTCAAGGCGCGTCTGCAGATCCAGTACGCCGCCAACAAGGCCGAGCGGCTGTACAGCGGGCCCGTCGACTGCCTGAAGAAGATCTACTCGCACCACGGCATCCGCGGCGTCTACCACGGTCTCAGCGCGACGCTGCTTTTCCGGGGTTTCTTCTTCTGCTGGTGGGGCAGTTACGACGTCTTCTCGAGGTGGATGAAGGAGCACACGAAGCTGAGCGCGCCAGCGGTGAACTTCTGGGCCGGAGGATTGAGTGCCCAGATTTTCTGGCTGACGAGCTACCCGTCGGACGTTGTCAAGCAGCGCATCATGACGGATCCGCTGGGAGGCGGGCTTAACGATGGCACCCCGCGGTTCAGGAGGTGGAAGGATGCTGCTACTACGGTGTATAGGGAGAGCGGATGGAAGGGATACTGGCGCGGGTTCTTGCCGTGCTTCTTGCGGGCGTTCCCTGCCAATGCGATGGCGCTGGTGGCATTCGAAGGTGTCATGCGCTCCCTACCAGAGTAAGGTAGACGACGTGTATACTTGTAAAAGAAGGCATAGACATGGGTGGACACACGCATATCATAGACTGTAAAAGGGTACCCAGGATCACTTCTCACAAATGCATCGAGGAACGAAAATGTGTGGTGGCAGATCAACAAGCACACGAGGGTGCTAACTTTTGGTATTTCCCATTAACCTTGCCAAAAACAGTGCCCATGCCGACCCAAGTAACCTGAACCCGACCCATGCACACGTAGAACCATGTTACTGGTCACGTTTACTCGTCATCCTCATCAGCCTCGTCGTTGACGACGTTGAAGAACTTGAGCTCGTAGACACCCTTGGAGGTGGAGACGACACGGAGCCAGTCACGGAGCTGCTGCTTCTTGAGGAACTTCTTGGTCCTGCGGGGTAACGAAAAGTCAGTAATCTGCATGTTGCGACTGCGACAAACAGCTCTTGCGGGAACACTCACAGGTACTTGAGGTAGCGGCCGGAGAGCTCGTTGTGGGCGATGATCTCGATCTTGCCCTCACCCTGCTGGGAGATCTGGACCTGGTCGCCGAGGTTGCCGACGCGACCCTCAACCTTGATCTTGTCCTGGAGGAACTTCTCGAAGGCAGCGACGTCGAAAATCTTGTCGGAGGCGGGCTGAGAAGCGTTGATGATGAACTGTTGTGCGCCAATTGGTTAGCATTGTGATTGACCGGATCGCATCGCGCCTGAGGGGATTGGCTTCTTACCTTCTTGGTGACCTTCTGGGCCTTGCCCTTGCCGGTGCGCTTGATCGCCTGTTGAAAAAATGACCTTAGCCTACTGTTTCACGCCGCCGCCTCTTTCGAGGCTTGGCCAACAGCAAAGCGGTGTGATCATGTACATACTGCTTGAGGAGCCATTTTGGACGGATGTGTGGAACGCAAAGAGGTATGATCCTGCGTCTGTTGGTTGTGGTGTGGTGAGGGAAGAGAGGTTTTTGTCTTCTGAGATCGCTGGAGTCCGAACTTCACGGAAATTCGTAGGTGGATTTTCGTTGTGGGCTAGAAAATGCCGACCGAAAAATTAGGGCAGCGGACCAAAGGTTCTTCCGGGCAGCGCTCACCGAGGTGAAGGCGGGATTGCGGCCTGTGGACGTGCACGATTGCAACGCCCGTGGCACTAGCCAAATTTAGAAGGTGGGTCTATCCCTGAACCCTGAACACTCAGATGTTCCCGTCACCATACATCGTCTCTCTTCAACTCCAGTCCTTTTCCTTCCAGGATCTTTTTTTTTCCTTTGCAAAGGACTTCCTGGAAACCCGAAATTGGAATCGAGGGGTCAAGCACCGGGACGATACACTTGTTTGCCTGGCCTTCTGCCTGCACCCCCACGCCAGAAATACCGTGCATGCCTTTGCGTGAATCACCGGAGTCATCCCCAGAAAGCCGACTGCGGGCCTGTCATTGGCTGGCTTTACATACAGCTCTGTTTCGTCGAGTCGTGCAGGTCTGCAGTCGAGAACCAGTCAAGTTTAGATCGCCCAAAGTGCCGGCTTCTGGTACCCTTGAATCTCTTCCCAGGGGCGTTCTCGTGGCATGTACCGCGGCTCCAGGTGGACCATTAAGACTCTGGGGCACAGGCGTCCCGGATCCGATCATTCTCTGATGCATGTCGGATCTTGCATCCGCGAACCGTTACCAACTCCAACTTGAAACGAATTCCATGCACACAAGAAATGGAAATAGCCTAAGCACCTCGTATTCGAGGCAAGCGAGCAATGTCAACCGACTTCATCCGCGCCTCCTAGCGAATAAGAAGGCTCATCACGAACGACCGGAATGGAATCTCTCGGAGGACTGACATTGTCATAGTCTCAAGGCGGACTATGCGCATTCAGGCACCCAATCTGAGATACCCCAACAGCGTCTCGTGCCGCGTCATGGGGAAAGGCGTGTCCTTCTAACAGCCGACTTATTTGGATGACAAGAAGTCATCGCTTCTTTTGATATTGACCTCTAGTGGGTCCAATTATTATTCGCGATGTGGTCGCGTGCGAATACTTTTGAGCTCCATCAAAGGCCAGTCCAACGTCATCCCCAAGGCAGCCGAAGTCTCGGTCAACAATGTCCGGCCGAGTAAAATTAGGAATTCTTGATGGCGATGGCTGCCTACTATATCATGACGACTTTGGCAGCTCGTAGTCGAGAGGTGGAAAAGAAGGGTCGGATGACGTTGATCAGAACTATGGACCCACGCAATACCAGTCGCACGAGGTCGGTCTGCGGTTAACGCCGTTGCGGTTTGCCTAGACAGAGAACCTGGCATTGCTCAATAATGAAAGAAGAACGAGCCAGTAATAGCCACTCCGGCCCATGTGATACAGACAACAAGGGGGTTTGGCCGCATCCTGTCCGCCGTAATTGACCATATATCTTGGCAGGAGGGCAGCCGAAGCATTGATACAGGTGGGGGTCATGGCATTGGTTGGTCTCATTGAAATGATTCGAGGAGAGTCGGCAAGCTAATCCTATGAGGTTCACTCATGGTCTTGGTAGTTGACTGGAATCCATTTGGGTTACTCGCAAAAGTCAAGCTCGTCTGATAACTGCTTGTGAGTTGCGCATTTGCGAAGGCCGGCAGTCCCCTTCGTCGCTGCGCATCGTCAACTTGGGCTCCCTCTCTCGGCGCGCTGAATGCTGGAGTCGAAGGAGTGCCTGGAGGCTGTGATAAGAGGGATGGAGGCGAAGTTGTTCTTCTCCTGTCGGAGGCTGGGCCTGGTTTAGCGGGAAGGATGATGAAGGAACGGGGATTGGGTGAGATGCGAGTGAGTTCCCGCAGTGCAGGGGGGCAAGTCCTTTGACGCACAGACGGGGGTGTTTTGGTTCGTGCACAATCCCTCCTTTCCTTGTGCATTCATAAAGCAGTTATGCATAGGGCTGAAGTACGTACCGAAAAGGCCCCCAACCAGACTATCTCCATTGTACAACGGTCACTGCAACAGTACCCGTCTTGAGTTTGGTTTGCAGAGAAAGATTCCTCTGGTCCAATTGCGAAAAGTAAGGCATCCATTCCCGTGGCTTAGAAGCCTGTTCCCCCGGTCAGCATTTGCGCCAATGGCAGGCCGGCGCAACGCGTTATACACTTCGTCACGACTACCCCTCGATTCAACGTCGACACCTTCCAATCGTCTGCCGCAGCGGCATGCTCAGCACCGTTACATTTCCGAGAACTCAAAGGCCCCTGCCTACAACTGTCTTGGCATCTTTCCTCCGGTTGAGCCTCGGTGAAGTGGACCTGTCTGGCCATAGACCACCCACCTTCTGTTCTCATTCGATGCCGGACTCCGGGCTAAAGGGCTTTCCCACCACACCACCTTTGACCTGCCTATTTGCTGTCCACTGAGATATTGTAGTTTACATGTAGTCACCTCAGTCATCTGCCGTGAGTACGAACTCAAATTTCCATGGCCAGTGTCTCCCGCGCACATGCTCGACCTGGACCAGCCCCAGGCGCCCTTCACTGTGTCCCCAACTTATCCCACGCCCTTCTCGCCATCCATCATGTCTCAACTCGAGATCTGTTTGGTCTCCTCATTCTCGAATTACAGGGCCCACGGCCTAGTCTCGCCAGACGTTGATCGCGTGTTCATGCCAGGATTGACTCATGGCGTCCCCCTTGATGACGACGGGGGGACGACGCGACTTCGGGAAACGTTACAGACGACATACTTGTGGCTATCATATGAGTTGTTTCAGATGACTTACACTCCCGCTGTGGGGTGAGAAGAACTGTGCCGCGACCCAGGAGTTGGGATGTCGGTTCTTGTCCGGATGGGTGTGCACCTGCAGCCGCTTCTCAGGGCCAGGCATCCTTGCTGCTCCTTCTCGACCAGGTCTTAAAATCAGCCCCCGGAGCAAGTACGGTTTACGACTGCCAGTATAAGGGCAGGTACATGATATTAAGGAAACGGCATTCGGCCTCATTGCTAATATCATCAGAACACCTCCGGTGCGCAAGGCGTTGACTACTTCGTCCACGACCACTCGATCTACACCACAACGAAGTTTAGGACCCCACTTCCTCCTCAATAACTACTCTGAAGCGGTTCTGGATGCTTTTAGAATACAGTAACATCACTTGGACACTCGACTCGTTGCCATCGCACACCGGAGTCTCCCGTCTTCACAGTTGTATTTGGGCTCGTAGTCGACTCTAGATTGGACCTCAACTCGAGCCGATAGGCTTTTCCGTCTCGTTGCCTTGTAGCACAATAACCAGTAGCATTCAGATAGCGACCTGAGTCACTGCCTTCGTTCTTAGGTGGTGTGGACTACATATCGACATTCTGATTCGACTTCACCGCCACGACGTTACAGCAATGGTGTATACAAGGCAAGTCGTCTCTACGAGCCGCTGCTAACAGCCCCTTGGGCGGCGAACATATAACCCGCAGTTCTTGACAACTCTAAAGCACATCTTCTCTAACGTTCCTCAGGATCATCTCACAACGCACACAGACTGCCGCAGCTATGATGAGAATAGCAATCGCAGGGGGCGGTGGTTTCGCTGCTATCCTCGCTCACAACATCGCTCAAACAGCAAATGCGCTGGTCGTTCTCTCGAGAGAGGTAAAACAAACTTTCCCTCTCTTTTATACAATAGCTCATACCTTCACAGCCAAAACCAGAGTTTGAACAACACTACGAGTGTCAAGTGGCCGTCGTTGATTATGACGATGAAGAGAACTTGAGATTCGCCCTCATGGGAATCGACCTCGTCATATCCACCATCCGCGGACAGGAGCAAATCAATCTCATCAAGGCCGCCCGCCACTCCCGCGTCCGTCTATTCGTCCCCGCCGAATTCGAAGGCTCCATTTCTCACCGACCGTCAACATCTGACCACCCCCTAGACTATGGCTCCAACGAAGCTCTGGAGCTCCTTAAACACTATGCCAACTCCAGGTCTCGTAAGATGGATTACACGGTCTTCTCTTGCGGAATTCTATACGAGCGCTTTGCGCCAGGCGGTTTGGCAGAGTACGGGATGGGAGCTCACCAGCACATACAGGGTCAAGGCAGCTATCTTGTCGACGTCGGCAACGCAACCGCCGACATAATCGAGACGAACGGCTCAGGACGGCCAGTGCAGGTATCCATGACCTCGGTCGCTGACGTTGCTCGGTTTGTTGCTGCTGCAATCGAGCTGGGTCCAGGCACCTGGCCGAGGGAGTTCAGAATGCGTGGAGACAGAATGTCTGTTCGGGACATCTTTGCTAAATGCAGCAATGTCCGAGGAGGTGAGCATAATTCCACCCATTAAGCTGAAGGGCAAAGTCATGAGGTTCATTCAACTAAATCCATACAGTTGCCTTCTCTCTTCGAACCCGCCGATACTCCAAGCTCCAAAGTGATCTTTCTAGCTACGAACAAAGGCAGAATTGGGACCAGTGGTGGAACATCCAGAGACTCATCGCCACCGCTGAGGGTCGGTACGATTTCCGCCAAACAAATCTCAACGAGGCTGTCGACATCGAGCCCGTCAGCTTCAGAGCTTGGCTGGAGTCACAATGGGGTTCTGGTTGACCGAGATGGGGAGATGCATCTGGTCTTCCATGCATGTACGAACGTGACGATTTCTTTTCTCCCACCCACCCTTTCCATCCTCTCTAGGTGTGGTGGTACGCATTCCACTTTTAACCTCCTCTCATTTGACTATTACAAGACTGCGTAGCACATGCATTATGCATCATGTATGTGGCTGCCATGGAATCACTTCTAGGCAAAGCCCTGCCTCTCGACTTAGATCACACCTTTGCTGCAAGTCGTGCCATAAGCACCAACTGAGTTCCAAGACTCTGTATTGCAGCACCTTTCATAGCTCATCAATCATACAAGCTGTCATTGCGTCTTACTTCCCTATGAACGTTTTTGAACTTCTTCTCAGGTCCCTCAGTGATTCAAGGAGGCCTCATGAAGAGCTGAAGTACCGATCTCCGGAGGAAGCCACCCAAAATCGGTGCTCTGAAAGCCTACGCATCCTTCGAACTTCAGCCGGTTTAGCTGCAAACTTCATCGATCAGCCTTACCAGGCGAACCATTCGAAAGGCAGCAACCAGGTCCCCTGAAACGCTCCGACTACATGAATTAGCGCAGGTGCGTTGACGCACATGGTCCCAAGTCCCAGGAAACCCACCCATCCCCCGTGCTGCGCCTCCCAAAAGGGGTTACATTTGCTGACATGCCTGTACTCTTTTCCCCTCGCTCCGGCGAGCTGGTAACAAACTCCCATTGGTCAATTATACTCATGTCGGCCAATTTCACACCTGCTGCTGGACCCTGGCACATGTACGGATGCCCAAAAGCGGTAGATGGGCCGTCGCTCCGGGCGACGGCATGAGGAGGAACCTTTGGCGTACGCGCGCACGCTGCAGGGCCCTTTTCTCGGAGCTTCCGTATGCGATTGGTGATTATCGAACATCTCCAAGAGATTGAACATCGTATCTCAACGTCATTTCATCTTTCAAATCTTGTTTTTGCACGGTGGGAAATTGGCACCCCTAAGGCAGCTGGACGCCTTCTGATACCGTACGGTGTAGCCTTACTATATTGTATGTTGTGTTGTCTTCATTATTTTATACCTCCTAGTTCCAGAGCCTCGTTGAATGCCCCTGTATCCCTGGTGTGGTGTTGAAGTCGTAAACCCATTGACCAGCCAGTTGATGTAGCTCCATTACTGTTGAACTCCGTTGTAGACATGCTTAATTCCGTTGCCTTTTCCCCTCAATCGACGCTCCTCTAGTCCGCCTGCCCCTTTAATTTCCTGGTTGAATAATTCCCCTTGTGATGACGGGTGAAGTACCCGGCCCCCCATCTCTTACGCCTTGTCAGATTCTTCACCGAATTCCTCAACAATCCAGAGACAGAATTTCTCCCACTCTGTTGACCACTGCTTAAGCCTTTCGGCCTTGACACCAGAACCAAGACTTGCCTCCTTGACACCAGCGGTCCACTCTGCCGGCGTCTCATCTTCGAACGCGGACCACCGCACACTGTTCTCCGCCAGCGAGCCGAGGCCCTCAAGGCCGACATTCTCCCAACCCTGCAGCGCCTGCCAGTAGTCGTGAGACATACCCTCGGTGTCTTGACCCAGCATTGCCGGATCGTCATTGCACAGCGCGCAAGACACGCCACGGGCCAAGAGCGCTGGGAGCGGGTGCGACATGATGGAGCCGCAGAGACGAAGGACCTCGTTGCTAATCGGGCAACTCTCCACAAGGATACGCTTATCTTTGACCATGTCAATGAGCAGCGGGTGCTTGTAGAGCGAGAAGCCGTGACCAATACGGCGCGTGCCGAGTAGCACGGCATCGAAAAGGTTCTGATCCGTCGCGTCGCCGTCGCCGAGGGTCTCACCGGCGTGGAAGAAGAAGGGCAGGTTGACGCCTTCCTGGGCGCACTGCTTGCGGAACCAAAAGAGTTCGGGGAGCAGATCGCGGAGCGGTCGTCCCAAGTCCTCCTGGCCAACGAGATCGTAGCCTGCGATAAGGTGAGGCCAAGCCATCTTGGTAGTGATGCAGTTGTCCATGCTCTCGACAATTTCACGGGTAGGAAGGATACGGAGAGTTGTCCAGATGGTGCGCAGACCCCAGAAGGCGGCGTTCTCTGACTTGAAGCGCTTGACTTCTTCGTCAATGACCTGGAACATGTGGTTGTAGTCCTTCTCAGGCTCCTCTTGGCTGGTCCGGCAGTAGTTAAGGGGCCAAGTGAATCTGCTAATGTTAGGACCTGCCCCTTTGGGGGGCTGAAAATATGCTCTTACCTGACTTCAACCCAGTAAACGCCGTCAGCCAGCAGTGAAGACATCAGTCTTCTCAAGAACGCTCTCAGAATGGGCTCGTAGTGGATGATGGTGTTGGTCACCGTGAAACAATCGGCAAACTTGCGCCAGATGGCATCAATGCCATGATGCTGCTCCACACTATCCGTCAAGGAGATGGTGCAGCGTCCTTTCAGCCATTTCAAGAACCCTGGCCTTCCACCGTCCGGAAACTCATCCGCCGCCGTGGTCAACAGTCTGAACTCGCCAGGGACGTAGTCCTTGTCCCAGACTGCCCTTGAGCTGGTCTCCTTGTTTCTGAATCTGAAGTGAACGCCGGAGGTCGCCAAGGCCTTCTCGTTTGACAGAGGCTCATTCGCTGCAAAGTGCATTCCTGGCTCATTCAACAAGACATCGAATAGAAAATCAAAGTCAACCATGGCGTCCAGATGAGCGTGAAGAAGCGAGCCCTTGGGCATCTTTTGCACGATACGCCACAGTCTTGTGGTCTCGAGACGCTGCTTCGCAAGAGTGAACATCATGCCCGGAAAAGGGGCCAGGCCCTCGCTGGTCGCAAGGTCTTCCTCAGTCTGAGCGTTCCATGTCGTCTTCTTCTCCTCCTCACGGATGCGGGCAACGATGGCAGCCGCGCGCTTCACAATCGGCGAGGAGTTGGCGCGGAAGGAGGCATCTGAGCGAGACTTCTGCTCCTGGGCGATAAGCGCCTCGCGGCCGCTGATGTATTGTGCCAGGAAAGGTTCCGAGGTCGACGGAATCTCCTGACGGATCTCCTCCCAATCTTCGTTGCTGAGAGACATGTTGGCCGTTGGATGCGGGGTTGCCTGGGAGAAGTGAGACCAGGTGAGATGCTCGACGGTTGCGCGCCTGGTGACTCTTTATCGAAGTCTGTTGAATGAGCCTGTGTTGGTAACTCAAACGCCGAGAAAAATGTGGATGCTGACGCCCGGGAGATAGACAGGGATCCGCGGTGTTTCCGTCCGGTCGGGTCCGGTGCTGCGATATGGATATGGAGGACAAGTGAGTGGTTGGTGGTGTGTTGCCGGCGGATTGCGATGGAATTAGGCGGTTGACGACGGTGAGGGGCAACGCGGGGTTGGAATGGTCAGTGCGCTGATGTCCACCAACGGGTCCCACTCCGGAGCCCCGATCCGGCGAGCTGGTTATGGAAGGTGCGGCGGCCGGGGGCCTTCGGCGCCGGGGCGCCGTGTCCGGTTTATCCAGGCTAAGTCCGGCTTTTGGCGAGGCCCGGATGACTCATTTGTCAATATGACTCACAGACTCGTCCGATATTCTGGTTTCTACATGACAATTAAAGAGAGAACAGTCAAGTCTGACTGTTTGCCAAAACTGTGCCATTTGTTGTCTGGGCCTGGATAGTGGATCGGAAAAGAGCACATTTTGAGTGAGATCACAACAACCAAGTCATTTTATCAGATCACACTTTCGAAGAAATCGCAACCTTAGTATCCATACCCGGTTCGAGTGGCTGCCACAGCAAGTTATGTGTTTCGATGAAAGCTTTATTCAACTGCATGTGCCGACGGAGTAGTTTAAATACATCCAGCCAAAGTACGAAATTGTTTTCTATGAGAAATTTGGGAGCCTCACTCGTCATCAACTACCTCAATCTTCCGAATGGGCCACTTCTTCGAGCACCAAAGAATGACTAGAGTCAGAACAATCTCCAACGCAAAGAACATCGTGGCCATCTCATATCCAATAGGGAACTTAGGTGCGTCACCTGTGTTGTACACCAAGAGTGGAACCCACGCCTGAAAGGTGAAAGCAGCCGTTTCCACAACGCCTATGATAACAGCACGGTGCTCTGCAGAATGAGAGCACACCTCGTTGACCCAAGTAATAATGAGAGCCCCGGCTCCGGTCTCAAGGAACGTGAGAATCCATGCCGCCATCATAGCTGGTATGTTGTCCTCGGGGTATACGCTCAAGATCACCGTGCCGGTGATGGATACTGTACAGGCTACTATGACAAGAGGCCAACGAAGACCAATGGCGTCACTTGCCCAGGCATAAGACAACGTGAAAAAGACCTGTGCTCCATAGCCCGCCGTGGGAATTAGATTGATCTCTTCCGGCGTGAACAAACCTGTGGATTTCAGCCACACGTTGAAGTAGGCATAGATGCGGATACCAAGGACATGTGCTATGAAGATGGCGCTGAAGAGCCAGACAGGCCAGCCCTTGGCTATGTCTTTGATGGTGCGCCAGGTGAGTTTGCGGATGGGTTCACGGCCGCAAGCTTCCATGCGCCCGATGGCCATTCTGCGATCGTCAGGTTTGAGCCATCGAGCTCGAGACGACGTCGGTTGATCCGGGATAGCCCAATAGCCGTATAGACAGACTGGAATGCCGATAATACCTGAGATTTCTCTTAGCTACTGGCTGCAGTGACCGAAAGAAAAAAACCTTCATACCGTCAAAGATGAAAAGCCATTGCCAAGCTCGAACCCCGTTGCGGTAATCCATACCGGCAAGGAGACCAGCCTGAAGATACCCGGAGAACATTTGCGCCACAGCCGACGAAGCCTGGAAGATGCAAGCTCTCTTCCCAAGTTCTTGTGGCGTATACCAGTTTCCAAGGAGAGTCATTATTCCAGGATAAGCTGATGCCTCCAGCAGGCCCGTGATGAATCTCAAGGCGCAAAGCGTTTGGACGTTTTTTGCGCCCGCCATGCCCATGACGACAAAGCTCCAGATAAGCTCCAGTGACGGAAGCCATATGGATGGGCGGATACGTGTCAGAATCAACTGGGAGGGCAGCTGGCCGATGATGTAGCCGATGTTGAAGAAAGTTGTGAGATAATTGAGATCATTGCCGGTAAGCTCCAAATCTTCTTTCATGCCAGAAACGTAGGCATTGCTACATGAATATGTCAGTCTAGCTGCCAAAAGAGAATATGGCTAGCAGCGAGTTCGCACCTGACGTTCGTCTGGTCAAGATCTTGAAAATTATTAGCGACTCATCACACCCGAGTAAGTCTAAATGAATGGAAAGGACTCACACTTGACGAAGTAGGCGACGCAACAATACGACAAAATCCACCAGTCGATCTTGGCTATGAAACGTCTTTCTTCTGGTGTTTTGTCGAGACTATCCCACACAATTCCTGCAATTCTCTTACGAAGAGATGGTTTCGACTGGTGTTGGCCAGGTTCGATGGTGACAGAAACGGCATCCTTGCCGTCATTGGTTGACGTTTGATCCATGGTGTCGTGATCGCGGTCCTCAACCCAGGTGTGAGTGAAAGCAACAGACCAACGAGTATCGAGGTTCTAGATCAGGAAATCGACATCGGTGACAGTCTTATGAGTATGCTCTTGACGTGAACCATTGGCTCGCAGGCTAGATTCTCTTGCAATAGCCAGCCAGCGATGGCGTCAACCGCCACAGTCGGAGAAGCCCCGACAACTACTCTCTTTGATGGTCGCATCGAGCATTAATAAGACGATTTCGACTCTCGATGTATCCAATTGGAGCTCCGATTCTGATAACCTGTCGCACGAATGCGACAGGCTGACATGGGGCAAGCTCGGGTTTAAGGTGCCAAGATCACAAATCCCACGTGGGATAACAATACCCGATGAGAATCAAGCTTCCTTCCAAGAAATTTCATGATGACTATCTTCGGGCCGACGCCGAAGATTCGACACTCTTCTCCCGATAGCGACATGTGTAGTCGGCCTTTGGCTTGAAGATACCTCGCATAGTGGCGGGCGGCAACCGCTGAATCGGCTCCAATGCACTGCAGAGGTAATGATGATCCAATGGGGAGAAAGATGAGAAATGTTGGAATGCTGATGGTTCAATTCGGCATTGCAATTGCGTTATCGAAGGATCCGTTGAAACCCATGCTGTTTGTGGGCCGATTACCACTCCTGGGAATTCTTGCCGGACGTTCCCCGACAGCAGGTTGACATGCCGTATCTCCGGACTAGGTCCCGGTAGAGCGCCGGTGGGATCTCTATGGAAGCTGTTACTCACTCTCGGGATTTCAAACGTTGATTCAAGAGTGAGGTCTCGCCTAGAGATCATTGATTCACTTACTATCTCACTCCATTTGAATCTAGCCAACAGGGAGACACCAGGATCTGACGCCATTCTTTGGTCCTCGTCAACAAGTCAAATCAACATGGTGACGGAATCGGAAGCCCGGGCAATCTATGCCTCAGCCATTCACTTCGACGGCCTCAACATCGCAAACTGGTCCCCCGACATTTTCGAGTCCTGGCATAAAGGAGGCATCACGGGCGTTTCTTGCACCTGCGGCCTCTGGGAAGGCCTCCGCGGCAGTCTTGCCAATGTCGTGCAGTGGAAGCGCTGGTTCGAGGAGCACTCCGACTTGATCGTGCAAGCGCACACCGTTGCCGACATCCGCGCTGCCAAGGAGGCTGGCAAGACTGCTGTGCTGCTCTCATGGCAGAACACCTCCGGCATCGAGGACCAGCTCGACTACCTCCGCGTGTTCAGGGACCTCGGGGTACGCAAGATGCAGCTCACGTACAACACTCAAAACTACTCAGGTTGTGGCTACACTGAGGTCCGGGACAGCGGACTGACAGGGTTCGGGCGCGAGGTGATTGAAGAGATGGCTCGGCTTGGGATCGTGTGTGACCTCTCTCACGTCGGACCGCAGACGTCGGAGGACGTTATTGTGCACGCACCCGACGGGAAGCCGCCGTGTTTCTCCCACATTCTGCCTGGGGGGCTGGTTGATCACCCGCGAAACAAGTCAGACCAATTGATCAAACTCATTGGTAGCAAGGGTGGCTTCGTCGGGTTGTCGCAGTTCGGGCCACACATGCCCAAGGGTAACGACAGCACAATTGACGATTATGTCGATGTGCTCGACTATGTTATCGGCCTAATTGGGGAGGACCTTGTGGGCATTGGGTCAGACTCAAGCGAAGGACACGCGAGGCCGAGCGAATTTCTGGAGTGGTGCAACAAAGACAAGGGATATGCGAGACGTCTTACACCTTGGGGCAGCCAAAAAGTTGTCAAACCTCTGGGTCCGTTAGCTGATCGGGCAGAGTTGGCTGTGGCAATGGCAAGGAAAGGCTGGAGCGAGGAGAAGATGAGAAAGATTCTTGGCGATAATTGGCTGAAATATCTCGAGAAGATAATTGGATCATAGACTTGCTTTTCCCTTCTTCAGAGAACCACGCGAGTAAATTAAATTGCATATGCCTGAGTGGCGATGGAGAACACTGGCTTCGCGGAATGGTGGTCAGCATCAGGCTGTGAAGGCAGGGGGTTCTATTTTGGGCGGCACCTCACGTTCAAGAGCGTACGCTCCCTCCATAAATGTGGCAGGCGCCCAACCGAATTTTCTCAAAACTTCAAAAAAGCATTCAACTCCTAGGTTCCAGCATTCTCTCCATCGACTTGGCAGTGCTTTCAGTATCTTCAATGTCTCAAAATCATGCGCTTATCCTTGACCTTACTCGGGAGCAGTTGTTCAATTCAACGCCTGGCTATACATGGCCAGAAGCAATTGAGAAGATCTACCCGAAAGATGAAACACAGAATTGGACAATCAAAATCCCCGATAGAACTGGCTACTCCAGTACCGGAACTTACAATTACACAAAGTACTGCGGCGACGATTACCTCTTCTCTTGGCATAGTTTATATGATTGCGCTGCAGTTGCAGTGGCTGCAATCTTGGTGCAAGACCAGGACTACATTCTTGACAATGACAATGCTCAAAACGCGAGCCTTGGCATCAAATCTCTGCAAACATTCGACGGTGTGGGAATTCTCAAACAAATCCTCAATTGTACGCGTGCGTCTTGTCAAGGTCCCGACAGCGAGCATGGTAGGCAATTGGAGGATCAATACGGCCCTTGTGGAATCGAGGACATTACGGAACTTAGTTACGACGGTGGTAACCCAACCAGTTTTCTAAGTTCACTGGCGCCGCTCTGTTCTCAGATCACCAGAGAGCCCGAACCCGACATCGCAGGTCCAGGGGTAAGTACATGGACATTTGCCTACGAAGTTGTCTTCTCTAACAGAGTATCAGATCACAATGGCATACATTTTGCAGATCGCCTTGGGAAGTTGGTTCATTCTCTTCTCAATCCTGATACCCCGAGACCCCAAGTCTTCATTGGTCGGGAAAGCAGCACGAGCCCTGCGTCGCCTGAGGAAAAGAGGAAAAAAGTATGGCAGTCCGCATGTAGGGCGGACTGAGTCTTGGCTAGAAGGTTTACGAGCCTCTCGATTCGCGGTGGCATTGTTCTCCAGTGTCGTTGAATTTCAAGAGGCTCAAGTTTTCTTCGCCTTAGCAGTGCAGTTGGCTTCCATCTCTATGATAGTTTTCAACGATTCGTTGTCTGCTATTCGGATCGACTGGAGAGCAGCTAAAGTCTTTCAAACAGGAAACACTTTTGTCGTTCTTCTGGTTCAAGCAGAGCTGCAACGGAGGAAGATGCACTGGTGGTATACATACTTACTCACGCTGATTGTGTGCATCTTTTGCCTCACAATTCAACGGCTTGGTCGTGAGAATGTGTACCCCGGCTTCAGATCGCTTCCTCAGTGCGGCAGTTCTTACACGGCGAGCATACTCGAAACTTGCCGTTCTGGCTCTTCGCCTTTTAGGGCAAACAGCACAGAAGAGATGTCAGACTTCATGTTTGGCACCGTGTTCATCGGCATAAGTTTCATATCCTTGGACCAAATCGCGCAAATATCTCAACTCCGAGATTGGGTACACTGTCGAACGGAAGCCTGGCAAAAGAATTCCCGAGTCGGTAAATGGGTACTCAAAACATGGTCTTTCTTCTGGAGTTTCCTTTGGTTCTGCATGAACTTCATTCTGGTATATCTCATGGCCGCCACAACAGCAGTCATCATGAGTGAAGTGGGAGACACGTTAAGCAAGAAGGACAAGTGGACTTTTGGGCAGATAGTCGCAGTCCTGCTGTGGGCCCCAGTGGTATTCAAGTACTTCTATCTCAACATATGTAAGTTTAACCCATATACCGGCAATCGGTTCTGGACGATGCTGACCTCTGAAGTCGGTGTTGAAGAAGGAGTCGGGAACCGAATCGACAACCACTATAAGGTAGTCCCCAGCGATCGACCTCCACTGCCCCCGAGGCCATCTCACCAATCCACGGATGGGATACCATTGACTGATACTGGGTACAAAAACATCCCCACCAATGAAGATGGCCGGCAATACGGAGGGCCGGAGGATGCAAGGACACCGAAGTGGGGTCGGCATTCTTCGGCCAGCGGCCTGGACGGCACATCGTCGGTCGGGAGCTTGGGACCGCAAAGCTTTCCTTGGTCAAACCCTCGATGATTCTTTCATTCCCCAAGCAAACGGGCAGGTATGTTTACTCTCTAGTATGTTGTATTAATAATTTAATGACTTCGGAGAAGTAAGCGGCCTAATTAAATTACTCTAGTCATGAGTTCCGAACGGGGCAACGCAGAACAGTCCATGTGTATTTAAATACCAGATCTCAGAACGATAATGGTGACGGACGATGAGCACATCGGAAGGATAGACGCGGGGAAAGCCCATGGCACTTGAGCACTGGTTGAGAACATTCTGACACTTCTCCTTTCGTGACATACTTCAACACCTCTTTCGTCTTCAGCATTACGCAGATAGCCATAGATATGTGTGTACTACGCGGGAAGTGCTTATCGCTATTGAAGAACGTCAACTGATCATCCAACAACACATTCATAAACCAATATTGCAACCCTTGAATGATGTTTGCTCATCATGATAGGTCAGGCCATGGTAGCAAGTACCCATCCAACTCAGAATAGGATATCGGACATCTCAGGCTTGACCGCCCTCAACCCCGGTGAACACCAACCCTGCCCGGCACCCAAGCTGCATCTCCAGATCTTAACACCCCACCACCAGACTTGCGACTTCTCATGATGGCAACCAGGTCACAAACATGGATTTTACTGCCCCCCATTCAATCAAAATAGCCTTTCTGGAATCCGAGTCCTTGCCGAACTGGGGAGGTGCGGATCAACCGACGTAAAGTAACTAAGCACCCTAAGGCAAGTCAAGTCCCCGCAACCGCGAGCTAAGCACCCCGGTTTGCCGTCTGCCTAAACCCACGCGACGCGGTCTCGTACCTCGCAAATAAGAAATGTCTCACACGGCCGATGCCCGCAAACCTCCCACGAACTCCACACGCATATTGGCTATCGCAGCGAGCTAGTCATGGGGGGACGGACGCACCTGGTAACACGAAAAGTGAGAGAGTGCAATTTACGAATCTCACATCAGCTTTCAAAGACGTCCAAGCCTTTGCGTGTGGAGCCACGGGCCGCGATCTGCGCGCCTTACCACTGGTCCCCTGGGTATACCATCGAAGCGGGATGGCGATTATTCAGACACATGCAGGAGATGCCAATATTCTGAGCAGGGGGTGTGAGGTGGTGCTAAGGCTAGCTGGGTTTCGCAGCTGGCTAGACCAGCCATACAAGCACGAAACTCTCGGGTAGTGACGATGAGCGGAAATGAAGGGTTTGCTTCATGATGGGATTTATAAATAGCCGTTTAAATCCGCTCAAAAAATGTGTAAAGACCTCGAGTCGCAAGGCCTCTGGGGAGTCAGTCTTCAGTTCCTTCTCTTGAAAGAAGGTTGAGATACGCCATGAGACTGCTTTCCTCTCTCTTTGCGATCCTCGGGATCGGGGCCATCGCTGCTCATCCACACGCGCCCGGCAGTCTCGAGTCCCGGCAGAGCTGCTCCGGGCCCGTGGAGAGCAGCCCGCAAACGTGGTGGCGCGCGGCCATCGGCCACAACGGCACGGCACCGACAAGTACAGACTCGACATTTCAGTACTACCGGACGGTAGTGCAGTACGGCGCCGACAATACCGGCGTTCAGGATTCCTCCGATGCTTTCAATTGGGCTATTGAAGGTGTGTCTCAGCATTGCTCTTTCTCTGGCCGGGGACAAATTGAGGTACTGACCAAACGTAGCATGGAGCCGCACCGGAAACACCGTGACAACTCGTCCGGCGTACGTGTACATCCCTCCGGGAAAGTACCGTATCAAGAAATCGATCCAGATGCTTGTCACGACGTACCTCATCGGCGACGCAGTCAACCCGCCGACTCTAATCGCCGACTCGGCGCTGGGCACCTCGCCCGTCATCAACGGCTACGACTCTCACCAAGGCGACGGATCGGCGACGAAAAACTTCTACATGGCCGTTCGCAACATCGTAATCGACACAAATGAGATCGGGACGGGCGTTCAAGCCGTCGGGCTGGACTGGTCCGTTTCGCAGGGCTGCTCTCTCACCAACGTGAAGATCCGGATGCCAAACTACTCGAGCCACATTGGAATCACCATGAACGCCGGCGGTTCTGGCATCCTGATCAGCGACAGTGTAAGTTCTACCCGCTCAAATTCTATCGTCAAAACTCTGCTGACAAGACGGCAGCAATTCGAGGGAGGCGCCATCGGTATCAGGCTGAATGGTCAACAGTACCAGTTCAAGAACCTGAGCTTCAATGGCTGCAACGTCGGTATCTCGGTCAGCAGCGTCTTCGTGGCCGTTGTCCAAGGTTCGACGTTCATGAACTGCAACTTTGGCATCGACATGGGCCAGGCGACGGTCGGCACCGTCTCGCTGATCGACTCGAGCGTTCAGGCCTGCAACGCGGGTGTGAACCAAAAGAGCACAGGCTACGGCGAGAACTCGCTCATCATCGACAACTTCCAGGTCACCGGCGCCACGGCTGTCAAGTCTAGCGACGATGGCTCGACGCTGCGTTCTGGTTCTGTCCCGGCCGGTCAGACTTGGGTCATGGGGTACGTCAATTCGAACAACTTACAAAAGGGCACCGTATACTCCATCGACAGACCGAGTGCGCTCTTGTCCGGTGACAAGTACTTCACCGCGCCGCTACCTCAGTATGAGAAGTATGCCCTGGATCAGTTCATAAGTTTGAAGGGTGATCCCTCACTGCCAGTTTACGGCGACAACTCCCACGACGACGGACCCAACATCAACGCGATCCTCCAGAAGTATAAGAACTGCAAGATCATCTTTGTTCCACAGGGTATTTATCTCACCCAGCAGACGATTTACGTCCCTCCCGGGACGAGACTGGTCGGTGAGACGCTGAGCATATTCAACGGCAATGGCTCACGTTTCTGGAACCCCGACGACCCTCAGCCCATCCTCAAGGTTGGCAACTCGGGAGAGGTTGGTATTGCGCAAATCAGCGATATTACCGTCGAGGCGGCCGATGTAATCCAGGGCGCCACTTTGATTCAGATCAACATGGCTGGCTCAAAGCCTGGGGACGTTGGTATCTGGAGTAGCGTCTTTCGTGTTGGCGGCACGAAGCACTCGCTCACCAACACCAATTGTGGTGGCTCCGACCCCGCCTCCTGCAAGGCCGCCTTTGCCCTGATGCATGTGACCTCCACGGCTTCTGCGTACCTGGAGAATGTCTGGGGCTGGGTGGCAGACCACTCCTTGGACGGTGGTGCGGCGCAGAACATCGCCGTCGGCAGAGGCGCACTCATCGAAAGCACCAAACCCACGTGGCTGGTGGGAACCAGTTTCGAGCATTGCGTCTTGTATCAATACAACCTCCACAACGCCCAGAACGTGTACATCAGCCTCCAGCAAACCGAGGCACCTTATTGGCAGGGCGAGGGAACGCCTCAGCGCGCGCCGTCCCCGTGGTCGTAAGTTCTCCAACCCCCAGTCGTCCCGTTTGGTGTTTCGTCTGAGACCGGCACGGGTGCTAACCCAAATGAACAGCGTCAAATCGGCCTATGGCGATCCGGACTTTAGCAACTGTGCGGCTCAAGGACAGGGCAACAACGACCGATGTTTCCGGGCATGGGGCCATTACATGACGGGGAGCTCGAAGGTGGTCATCCATGGATCGGCATTGTGGGTGTTCTTCAACAAGATGAACGACAACCAGTGGCAGAATGCGCAATGTGAGAACACAGGAGGCAACTGCATGACGAACCAGGCGTTTGCAGATGGGGCCAAGCAGACATACTGGTTCGGGTTGAGCTCCAAGAGCAGCACGAACCTCTTGTACGACAAGACTGGCGGTGAGGTATGGCAGGTTGTAGCTAGCGACAACCCCGGATCTTGGGGCGGCGTGCTCGCTGCGTACCTCCGAGATACTGGCGCTTGAGAAGCCGCGGCTGGATGTGCGTCGTCACAACGGATCTGCAGTCGAGGCAGACGCTCGTCCTGAATTTCAGACAGGGGTTGCATGTCTTGGGAGCGCAGGAAACTAGAGAGTAGTGGCCGTGCCAGGTCGGTCGGTTCTGGTTGTAGAGTCCCAAAGTTGGAGTCGGACGAACTGTCAGAATGGAACGTCAGTGAACTCGTGTCAAGGTCGAGATTTCTTTGATGCTTCTGCCGAGGTCCCTTTGTTGTCTTTGTCTTGCGTGTTTGTGATGCATTACCGCACTCGGACTCGTTCTCGTCGCAGCTGCCCAATTGGGTTTTGCGAGTCTGGATATCCCTCCATGTAGCCTCACTTTCCCCTCCCCTCGGCTGCTGTCAAATTTCACGTTGGAGTTGGAAGCCGAGATCTGTTGCGCGGTTGGATGTTTGGCAGGCATCGACCAAAATACACGGCGATCAAGATCGTGGCGTAAACATGCTCGAGGGCATGAATCGGACGCACGTGGGAAGTGAGTCGTTCGATTGGTCGCCGTCGGAAGTCTGTTTCGGAGCAGGATAGCTTGGGTAGCAAGGGCAGTGTTGTCTCTGGTTGTGCATCGACTTGTCAAAGACGGATTGGGTAGTGTCTTCGTTGCCTCGTGTTTCTTTGATGCCTCGGTGTTTGCGAAACAACTAACTTGGAGGCGGGCGTAGACGAAAGGCCTGGAAGGTATTCTCTGTGGCTTGAAAGGATGTCATGGGTAGGGTCCAGATCCATGACCTCAATGCATTTTCGGTATCCGCACCAGCACCAAGAGGTGGCTTCTCCAGGTTCGGTAATGGAGTCACGGGGACTGCAGAATGAAGCAATTGCGGAGGGCTGCTGCGGTTGCCTGTGCAGAATGGGACCTGTCTTTTCCTATTCCTACCTCCGATTCGTTACCGAAATCCGGAGAAGCTTTCCAGAATCCAGAAAGGGGAGGTAGATGTGTACGGAGTAGGTACCTTGTAACGCTGTAAGTCGACGGTTGCGCCGCTCTTCTGGCAGCGCTTGCTCACGTCCCTCCTGTGCTCGGCATGGCCGCCAAAAGCCTGAGCCCGCTGTCGAATGCCACCCGACAGCCAGTAAGGCATTCTGTAGGTCCGTATGTACGGCGCAGCGCGTGGCGGCCCAAGCCGGATCTAGGCAGATGGAGTGAACCTGGAATGCTGCACTTGTCGGCCCCATTGATCGTCACTGTTCCATGGCTGCTGGGGTACAGTACTGCTGCTGGATGCTTTGCTAAATTGTGGAGACCCTTCTGGGGGCGGCGGCGCGCGCGCACATGACGCCGTGCTAAATCGCCGAGGTTCACATGCGACACTGAGCGTCATCTCTGGCAGCTAATCCTCCTCCGTCCGCAGCGCTCCCCCAACCTCCGACGCACGGCTTACCGTTACCATCTTTCAGTATTTAAACTATCCGGCCATCCCCCGCGTTTCGGTAATCTTTCGCGATCTATCAACATATCTCGTGCTGCCATCTTCAATCAATCCAAACAAACTCCCAAGCATCTACTATCCACATACATCCAAAATGGGTCTCGCTAACGGTATGCGACCTCAAACAAAGAACCCTCCCCATCGCTGTTGCTGACCGCGGTCTTCCTCACAGACAAGTTCCCCTCATCCGCCGCCTTCGACGCCATCAACGATGCGCTGAACTCGAGCGAGGCCGACCGCAAGGAGGCCGTTAGCCAGGGCAAGGCCATCTTTGCCTTCACCCTCAAGAACTCTGCCGGCGAGACCGACAGCTGGCACATCGACCTTAAGGAGAAGGGTGCTGTTGCTAAGGGTGTTGGCGAGAAGCCTACCGGTATGTCTCCAGCCCACATATTCCATCCAGGTCGTTACTAACATGCTGGGTCCAGTCACACTCTCTCTCTCCGACTCCGACTTTGGCAACCTGGTCCAGGGCAAGGCGAACGCCCAGAAGCTGTTCATGTCTGGCAAGCTCAAGATTAAGGGCGACGTTATGAAGGCCACGAGGATGGAGCCTATCCTGAAGAAGGCCCAGTCCAAGGCCAAGTTGTAAAGAATCATATTGGGGACGTCGTGCGTTGTCGGTAATACCCTGTACCATAACCTACATGTTGGACTAGGAAACTGGAGCTAGATCCGGATATGCGCCATAGTAGGCGCTCGTAGGAAATGAGATTAAACAAAACTTTCAATCCAAGCTTCGGGAATCTGAAGTATACTGTCTCCGACACGAACTGCGTAATTGGCAAGCTGGCTACCGAACCCGTGGAGGGCCCAATCCCAGGAATGCGGTCCGGTACAAGCCGACATTCATCAAGCATTGCGAGTGCATGGTCTGACACGTGCTTCCGTTGGCACCGGCTTTGGGGACGGTGGAGGAGATGGGCTGAAAGAATTCCCGATTATTGCCGGTCCGACTCAGACCCCATATCGTCCGGAGACGACGTCGCCGACTTTTGACCTGGACACCTTCTGCGGAAGTATAATTCCATGGAGGACTGGCTGGGAGCTCAGGGGAATCGAGTCACAGAGGCAGGACTCGTGAAAGCGGCCGCGGCGCGTTTCCCCTGGTTTCAGTGGTGCAGTCGCATTCAACAGTACGGCTCCGACTTTGTCAAGGCACATGCAACAGAGTCAGGAGTGCAGCTGACTTGCGAGTGTGTTGCACTGCAGTTCAGGACTCAGCAAAGGAGGTGTTGACTAAGCACACGACACGGCCAGGAGCGACCGACGGGACACGACCAGGAGCTGGAAGAGGAAGCGCGGGCCAACTGACCCTCCGCAGCTATTGCTCTCGGAAAGTGTAAGGTAGTGAGTGTACGTACTTCACCTTACCTAATGGCTGGGCACGCTGGAGTCTGGACACTGGACAATGGATGGGCAGATGAGACCCGACGCGACTGGACTCTGGTTGAACGTGACCCCAGTTGGCGTACGTACCTGCCCTAGGCAACCTGGAGCCCTGTCCTCAGCAACGGATGGGGACCTTCCATTTGGCTGGGGGAAGCTTTGGGCAGTCGCAGAGTCGCCGTACGAAAAAAAATCGAAGCGCCCAAAATCAACCAGTCGCGTCCGGTGTCTGTCTCACCCATCGCAGCCAATTGAAAAGCGGTTGCCTTAACACTGAGGTTGGTGACGGCAGAAAAGTGGAACCACGTCCCTTCCCGGTTGTGCTTGCACCCCCTGTGGCCTGCTTTTTTTCATTGCTGCTGCTGGCCCCGTCCCGTCACCATTCGGACGTGCCACACCAAAAAACACCACCAAAATCTTCCGTCGTCTCTTCAGCCAGACATCAAGGCCGTCTTCGATGCGCCATCCAGGGTCAGCTTTCTGATCGCTGCGTCATTGTCTCCCCTTGCTGTCGAACCTCTCATTGCTTTTCAGCCTCTTTTCATCGACTCATACCCTCCATTCGACGTCGCTTCTCGCCGTCGCGCCAGCTTTCCATTTCGCTCTCGTCGCTTTGTTGGCGCATCCTGCGTGAACCGACACGCGACTCTCTCAACAACGCCAACCCGACTGGCGTCTTCCTCATCACCAACAACTAATTATAATCCTCCCCTCGAATCCCCCGTCACCGTTCATCATTATGGACCACAGAAATAGCACCCCGCGGGCCCGCCCGTCGCTCAAGTTCGCAAACCGTAGCTACCAAGCTTCGCCTCTGAACCCGAACAAGCGACTCGGCACTCCTCAGACTGCGCCCTCTCAGAGGGTCTTGAACCGCGATCCCTTGCCATCCAGCAACCTCAACACGAGCACCATCTCTACTGCTTCAAGCCTTTTCCGTTCGTCCTCCATTACCGCGAGCCCGGCCGCTGCCCCTTTCGCCCCCAACCTGCCTGCGAGCGCCATGAAGAAGGTTTTCGCGCCCGGCGCCACTCCGGCTTCACAGAAGGTTTATCGCGAGAACATCGCCCAGGCTACCCCTCGAGGCCTCGCTTCCAAGTCGAACTCCGCCGAGCTGTTCCAGATGCGCATTCCCTCCCCCCCTCCCGAGCTCACCGGCGAGGCTCTTGCGCGAGATATCCCTCCCGAGCTCGAGGCAAAGGGCACCGTATACGCGGATCAGTACCTCAGCCATCTGGTTCCTTCCGAGTACGACGACTTGCAGCGACGCCAACTCTTTTGCGTTCTCGATCTTCGTCGCCTCAAATATGCGGCCAATGAGATTTTTGCTAAAAAGGACTGGAAGCTCAACATTATGAACTTCGCAAAGGAGTTTGAGAAGAGCCGGAGCCTGATCATGCTGAGATATGGCCTGTACGAGTTCAAGAACGTCAAGCCCTCCGACGAGGTCCTGAAGAAGTGGAGAGCCGCTCATAATCTGCCTGAGGCTGAGGAGGACGCCGCCGCCGATGCCAGCCCGTCCAGGCAGACCACCCGCTCCAAGCGCAAGGCTGAGGAGCAGCTTACCCCCAAGGACACGGCACTGTCCACGGCATCTCCCAACAAGAACAACAAGCGACGTGCCTTTGACAGAGAGGAGGAAGGGCCTGTTGCCACACCGGCACCCAAAAACAAGAGAAAGGCTACCGTGACTGACGAGGCTGACGAGAACCAGCCCTCCAAGTTGCAAAAGTCGACCTCGACTCCCTCCTCCAACACCAAGAGCATGTTCGAGCGCATCGCCAACAACCAGGGACCTGCCTCAACACCCAAGGCAACCCCCAAGGCTCCCGAGCCTAAGCCCAACCCTTTCGCTGCTGCCTCACAGGGCACCAACGGTGGGCCCACAAAGTCGGTCTTTGAAAGTCTCAAGCCGCCCCAAGGCGGAAACATCTTTGGCTACCTCTCGGACAATAGTTCCGCGAAGAACAGCGGTGTGGAGGCCGACGGTGAGAGTGAGACCGATTCCGACGGGGAAGAGGCGGAGACTCAAGAAGTCGGCCAGCAGAGCTACGAGCCCAGCGTGGCCGCTAGCGGTGGCGCCGAGACGCCGTTGGCCCAGCCTACTTCTAGCCTCTTTGCTGCGAAGAAGCCACTTTTCTCCAGCGGTGCTGCTACGGGCCCCTCCAGCACCTCTTCCGACGCCAGAGAGACCACGCCGAAGAGCCTCTTCGATCGCGTTACCAAGGGAAATGACGGTCACCCTGTCCGCGCGGACTCTGCTGAGCCCGCAGCCAAGGAGCCCGCGCCGGCCCCCATTGATGCCACCTGGAAGCCCGATAGCCCGATCAAGTTCAACGCTGCTCCTGCCACCGGTGGCAGCCTTTTCGGAGCTTCCACTAACGGTGCTTCGAGCTCTATCTTCGGTGCCAAGCCCGCTGCTCCTGCCTCCAACTTATTCGGCGCGCCAAAGCAGGACAAGCCGGCCGAGGAACAGCCCAAGTCGAGCAAGCGTTCTGCTCCCGACGATGCCGAGTCGGACAAGGAGAACAGCTCGAAGCCTCCTGCCAAGTCTCCCTTTGCCGGCTTTTCTGCCGGCTTCCAGCCGAAGACTACTGAAGAGCCCAAGAAGGATGAAGCTCCGAAGCCCGCTGCTCCGACCTTCTCGTTCGGAGCCTCCGCTCCCAAATCAGAGGAGCCCAAACCCGCGGCTCCGGTTTCCAACTTGTTCGGCTCTCAGGAGAAGCCTCCCGTCATGCAGTCGGCCACACTGTTCGGCGGCAGCAAGCCCCAGGAATCAGCTCCCGCTGCTGAGCCGGCCAAGCCCCTGTTCGGCGCGAGTACCTCGGGAACCGCCAGTCCTTTCCAATCCAACACTCTTTTCGGTGGCCAGGCGCCTGCCTCGAGCACCTCTAGCCTCTTTGGCGCAAAGCCTCAGGAACCTGCTGCTCCCAAGGCACCAGAGCCAGCGCCAGCCGCCTCAGCAGCTCCTGTCTTCAGCTTTGGTGGTAGCAAGCCTGCCGAGCCCAATCCTCTCTTCGGTTCGCAAAAGCCAGAGGCCGATCAACCCATGTTTGGTGGTAGCCCCATGAAGCAGGATGGCCCTCCGGCAAAGAAGCAATTCAATGCCCCAGCTCCCTCCACCTCCTCTTTCACATTTGGCGCGTCCCAGAGCGCCCCTTCCTCCAACCTATTCGGTGGTTCTTCCGAGCCTCAGACCAACGGAAACGCTGCTCCAAGCTTCGGTTCTGGAGGTGGCTCGTCGTTCACGTTCAGCGCCGGTGGTGGTGGACAATCGTTCAACAACCCCTTTGCATCCAACGGCGACTCCAGCTCTGCGCCTACATCCTTCAACTTTGGAGGTGGATCTTCTGCGCCCTCCAGCGGATCTCCCTTCCAGTTCGGTGGCGGTGGTTCATCGTCTGCTGCCCCGGCGAGCAACTCTCCTTTCCAATTTGGAGGTGCTTCTTCGCAGCCTGCAGCCCCTGCGGCTCCAAGCGCGTCTTCCTCTTTCACCTTCGGTGCGTCCAACGGTGCAAGCAACCCCGCTCCGGCTCCGTCTGCATCCGCCTCGTTCACATTTGGCGCGTCCAACGGTGCCGGAAATTCCGCCCCTGCCGGCCAGAAGCCTCTGTTCGGAGCGTCCAACCCTGCCCCCACTAGCAATCTCTTTGGCGCCAAGCCCGCGCAGCCTTCCGGTATGTTCGGGGGCCTGCAGCCTCCCGCTGGCGCTTCAACTACCGGGACCAACTCGCCTTTCAACTTCGGGGGTGCTTCTAGCCTCGCTACGACACCTGCGACCGGTACGCCGGAGCCTGAGAAGGCGGCTGCCAATGGTGAGGGCGACGACGCCGATGGCAAGCCTCACGAGCAGATCAAGCTTACCGAGGGTGGTCCCGGCGAGGAGGACGAGTCGGTCGCGCATGAGGTGCGCGCCAAGGTCATGAAGTTTGTCCCTGCTGGTTCTGAGGAGGATGACGGCGACGACCAGCCGAAGAACAAGAGTCCTTGGTCTACAAAGGGCATCGGCCCATTCCGTCTTCTCAAGCACAAGACCACCGGCGCCGTGCGAATGCTTCTCCGTGCTGAGCCTCGTGGCCACGTTGTGCTCAACAGAACCGTTCTGCCCAGCGAGACGTACAAGGCGGAGAAGAAGTACGTCAAGCTGACCACTTCTAACGAAAATGGTTCTGGCCTCGAGACCTGGATGGTCCAGGTCAAGACCGAAGACATGGCAAAGGGTCTCGCTGCTGCCTTGGAGTCCCACAAGTCAGCCAACGCCAAATAAGCGTTGGCCAAGACCGCATGAAGGAGACGACGGAATGAGCCGAGCGTTTTTTCTTTCGATTTATTCCCCTTTGGACTTTCTGTTGGTCGGGTTATACTAGATGAAGAGACTGCGGGCTCATTAGCGAAGAAAGGTAAGGCATAGCATTGCTCTTTTGGGGGCTTGGCGTTGGGAAACTGCATTTTTTATCATTCTGTTTATCATGCCACCAGCTTCATCTACTGGTTTGGGTAGGGCGCGTATGCGAGGTGCGCCCTACAGTGGAGGATTGGACGAAGCGTGAGGAAGACCACAAAAGTACAGATTAGAAGAGAATGTCTTGTCAGGGATTAGGCACTTGTAGTACAACAAAGGAGAACCATTCCTTGAGGAGAAAATTATGATAGCCCATGCGGTGATGTGTGACGTGTGTATTTGAGGCAGAGCTAACCCCCATGCCACGTATGATCCGTCCATGTATCGACACAGAGTTCAAGTGACCGCCCGGGTTCTACACCATTTCTTAGCCCTAACGACACCCGCCTATGGCAGAAACTGACATCGCCCAATCAACCCGCATGGTTGAAATAAATTTTGATGTGAAGGGCGGGCGATGATGATAGAGGCGCTGGGATGATGCTGCAAAGAGCAACCTGTATGTCTGTGGCAAAGCTTGAGTGGCATTCTGCACAGGCTTCAGTTCCACATAATAAAGCGATTTAAAAGTGAGGTATCTAAATTTTTGCCTCTGATTACATGAGAAGAATAAAACGACTTATTAATAAGGAGAGCACTGAGAGACAGGCGTTGTGGGTGACTTCATTCGGCTTGACTGTTGAGTGGGCCGTAACTGAAGGCCCTCTTAGTGTGCTTTTGCGCCGCTCCTTCCAATTCACCAAGCGGGGCTCAGCCCCGTTACTCCCCTTGGTGTAGTTGGTTCATCACGTTCGACTGTAATGGTTACATTGTCATCGAAAGGTCTCTAGTTCGATTCTGGAAGGGGAGAACCGATTCTTTTGCCCGCTATTGCTTTTTTGATGGCTTCAAGTTGCCGTTGACTGCCGGCGGCTGTACGTTGTTTTTTGGGTTTTGCACCGTCCCATGTCTGATTATCAATTGAGTTTCACACAACCTCACTTCGTCCCAGTTAACGAATTGCAATTCAGAGACACAACGTTCTGCTGGTCTATCTAGACTACAAGTCACTCCTTTTTTCAGTTCGCTTCCAGTCCATCCTGGACAATGATCTAAATGGTCAGACATTGCATTCATGGAGAAGTTGAGCAGTCCTAAGGATGCAACTTGGTCAATTGCGAAACAGAGCTCAAAATTCAGCAAAAACATACCATGCCGCCATGCTCACAACGAGCTTGGTTCCGGACCGAAAGTGCATTGGACCTCGGGTGCTGTGTGATCATCTGAACAGATAATTGCATATCTCACTGAGCTAGCAGCTGCCTTTTAGCTTCTATGAGTTCTCGAATGGTGATCTCACATGACTAAGGACGACGACGACGACTTCAGACGACGGCCGACAGACTTCCGCCTCACTCTTTTGCGCGGGGCTTTGACGCGGGGCATCACGATCACCTAGCAAAAAAACCCATTTAACGGTCCTTCGCACTGCATTGTTACCTGACTGATACTCTCGTGTGTTCTTGTGTTCACATAGCTGATAGACCATCGTCTTTCGATTCATACACTATGGCCGGCATCCTCGACCGATCAGCTCCCAGGCCCGATGAGCTTGATGGGATGGGAAGTCTTTTGAAGTAAGCAATGATTGCATTTTGTAAAGACTCGCTCGATTGCAAAGCGTAGCGGATGACCCGCGCTGCTGCACTGTCTATTTTCCTCACTTAAACATCACCATAAGGCAATGGCTTGCGGTTCAGTTGGACATGATCTTGCTTTCCCAGCATCCAGCGATACTCCCTTTGTGGTCCATTTCTGTGAGCAATTGCTCGCCTTCCTGAAGATCAGAGCCACATCTGATACCTACGAACATTGGAACAAGCCCGCCACCCCTTATCACATTATCAAAACTGACCAATGGCACAGACAACCCCAGACCATCATCTGGCTCAAGACCGCAACGCAATCCTTCGCCATCCACAAGTCCCTCCTCCTCGAGTCCTCAAAGTACTTCCAGCGCTGCCTCGACGGGCCCTTCTCCGAGTCCGTCTCCAACACCATCGACCTCGACGACGTGCCGCCCCTGACGCTCGGCACCTACGTCAAGCTCTGCTACTTCACCCGCCTGACCGCGGCGCGCGTCAAGCGCCGCGCCGCCGACGCCGAGGGCACCTTCTACGAGGTCTCCCCCTTCAGCATCAAGCCGTGCGACATGCACACGCCCCACGACCTGCCCGAGCTCGTCGACATGTGGGCGCTGACGGACCGCCTCTTCGACGACCTGCTGCGCGGCAAGGTCGAGACGGCCATCCGCGAGACGCTCGACGTCGCCGCCGCGAAGCTCGCGGACCCGCGCTGCGCCGAGTGGTGGGTGTTCAACCTCGCAAACGGGTACGTCGCGCTCGAGGCGCTGCCGCGGAGGGGAAGCGGTAGTGGCGAGGATGATGCGGTAGAGGGGCTGGTGGAGCGCATGAGGGACCTGTTTGTGGCCAACTGCGCGCCGGCGACGTGGAAGAGGCTTGCGGCGCAGCTGCCGGGGGAGTTCGTGGTGATGATGTCGATTGCGTTCCAGGCGCGGCTGGCGGCGCTGGTTGCGAATGAGGCGGCGATTGCGAGGGTTAACCAGGCGAGTTTGTGTTATGAGTGTAAGACGAGGGTGCAGATGGCGTTGAAGCGGTAGATGATTGCCTTTTGAGATTCTTTCCGACTTGCTGGGATTTGGGTTTGTGAGGTAGAGGCTTAGATATACGGATCCTATTGCCTGTTTTTCGTCAACTGTACAGATACAGAGTCAATATTGTGCTGGCCAAAAAAACACTGCCAGAATACCTGGCTTTGAGTTGAGTTCTTGCCAGATAATGATGGCTTATGGTATTGTGTATATGGAAATCATCGACTAAACAAAGTAAACTACGCTGTCCTCTGCAACCTCGGAGAAATGACCTCGATACTCCTTTTTCAACGCTGCTTCCTCTGCACTGTCGTCATCCATTGTGAACCACTCACGAGGCATAAGTCCCCGCTGCGGTGAGAGCCAACGGACAGTTGATAGAAAACAATCCCCTACCAATTGGAAAGTTGGAGCACAAGCGTCCTTGCCCAGTTCTTCACCAACGCCCCTCGAGACTGGGCGCACAAGGTACGTCCTCGACCAGAGGTTTGACAGCGAAAGAGAGCACATACGCTCGGAAGTTGATCGAGGGTCATGGAATGGGATCGCCATGATCCTATCGTCCAAATCAAGCAAGTTTGAGCCAATCCCTAGGATGTCCATGGGGGATGCGTCGGGAGGCGTGTTTTCCACGTCGCACGCGAAAACACGACGGCCCTGCATAGTCCACGCAACAATGCGTATAAGCATTTCCCAGTGTTTATCGGAGGCAAGATCGATGTCGGAGAGTAAAAAGCTCTTCATGAGGAATACTACTTTTGGCGCCACGAGGCAGAAATGCTCTTGGGTCTCCGCGTCGTATTCGCCCAAGTTATGCAGTAAGTCAATGTCTCTACCCACAATTTGATGCCTCTTTCTCCAGGACGCTGGATTAAAAGGCGGTTCCCGTAAATTCAAAGAAGCTTGGAATTCGTCTGCAAAGTCGCAAAGTCGCAATCTCGAATATCGATCGACTTCCTCATCTGCCATAAACATACCCCCGGCAATGAGAGTGAAGGAAAATCGCTCGGCACATTGATCCCTAAGCGACTCGGGGGACTCTTTGACCGCTGAAGACGATACGGCGTTTTCTGCGTGCATTTGGACGATTCTCCAGACCTCACGGAATGTCTTCTTCATGCACGTTGCAGTATCCTGCCAAGAGTCGATCGATGACGGAAATGTCTCGCTTCGCCATGTAACCCTGAAGGGGGCAACGCCTTGGAAATCGTCTTGACTGGCATCTCTGGGCTTCTGAGCGATGCGGGTTAAAGGCAATTGCATGCGAAAAACGCGCTGTTCGGTGTTTTGAGATTGTGCGGGCGACAGTGTAATGCTGAACTTAGGCTGATGAAGGTCATTACCAGTCCAGTCCCTCATAGGCTTCGCCGAATAGTAGCAAAAGGGGTATCGGACGTCATATCCATGCGACCAGAAGCTGGGACGCCGACTATGAAGTCTCCAGTCGGGGACCCAGGAAGGCAACATATACTGTGCTGATTTGGGGCTAGGAGCCTCAAGGCGAGCAGACGACTCTCCAAGCACCCATGGTAGGTTTCCTGCTTCCCCGATGCTACGACCAAACATAGTATAGATGTCTTCGACGCTGGCTTCCTCCTCGTAAATGACCATGATCTGTGGCCGACGGACTTGGTGAACTAGGGCGTCCACATGGGCTGTATTGTCAACGGCCTGTCGAAAAGCTGCTAGGTCCACTTCTCGTGTGTCTACATCCCCGGCCAAGGATGCGAGTGTGAATACCCTATCTCTCGGGTCCGCACAGTCATATTGATCGAAACATCGCATAAGTGTGCAGATGTTATATGCGCGTGAGGAGTCTGGGTCAGAGTCCCTGAGCGCATGGCGAATCTGCGTCATCTGACTGACCGAAGCGGCGCGAGTTGCGAGGATGGGCGACATTTGGCCGGTGTTCTCTCTCAACATGTCTTCGACCATTGACGAAACGTATTTATAGTCTAGGTTCTCATTGTCAGAGTAAAACACGACGACCATATTGACCGTGACCTCTTGAATTACCCAACGTCGGCCAAACCACGGGTGGTCTAGGAGGCTGCCATCTTCCAGAGATAGTTGAGGTCTCCCTAGCCAGACGAACACTCGTGCAGCGTCTCGGTAAATGGATGTCATCAGCGGAATGTGGTGCGCTTTTTCTTTTGGATTCCCCTGGTCGATACAGACAGCGTCTGCCCAGAAACGCCCAGGGCGTTTCGGAGCATTGAACCCAGTATGTTCAATGTTAAACGCGAATGAACAGCCCGCCATCGTCTCGTCATACGGCCTCTCTGGAAAGATCCAGGAATCCTTTCCTCTACGCACTGTTTTAGCGCGCCTTTTGGGTGCTGTCATTGAATAATCGGATGATGCGGATTCTCCATCTTTCAAGTCTCTGCACACTGAGGTTCTGAAGCGTCGAAGGGCTCCATCAAGACTTGGGGTGATGGGTATTCGGGTGAGGGTAGATTGACGGTTGTCCGATGCCTGATTATCCGCAACATCGTCAACAACGATGAGATCGCATGTGAATTCTGGACGTCCCCACGTGTAGGAGACAGCATCGTATGTCTTTTTTGCCTGGGATTGTTCGACAACGTGAATCCGGCAACGCAGCTCATCTGATGAATCAGCGGCTGGAAAAAGTTCGATAAGGCGTGTGTGTGACGTAGTTGGCAGCCGGGAATGACAATATAGGGGCAGTTCTCTGCCTGGTATTTCCGGTTGGGAAGCCATGAGGCCGTCAGTCTGAATGCTTATGCTAAAGGAAATGAGCGCTGTTGCATCTGTATTCAAGTTTTGTCCCTCTGTCAAAGCGATCTGCAGCAAGATATAAGTATTCTTAGTTATTGACACGAATGAGTGCGGTTGGTGATGACTATCAAAGCAATACATATGCAATGGTACCCAATAGCCCCGTTTGACAGCAACAAAAACAGCCCATTGCGCTTGGCATGTCAGCATCAGGCTGGCTTCGTTGATTGCAGCCAGTAGTTGTTACCCCAGCTACATGAAATAGTATCCATCTCACTTACGTCGCTGAGATGCGGGGCTCAGCCTGCATACCTCACAGCTTGGCAATAAGTTGACGATCCGAAGCTTTTGTACGCCATCGCTGATACTAACACCCCTATTCACTTGTAGTCAAGATTTGTCTCACAAGGTGCCCATTCAAATCAACTGGCTACAAGGAAACCTGGCAGGCCGCAGCCTCCGTCATTACTCTATTCATACCCATGCATCAGGCTACAATGGTGTACAGATGAAGCTCCCCTTATCCCTCCTCATGGCTTGCCGTCGACTTTCGCCGAACTAACATCCGGATAGACATCAAACCTCCTCTGCGTATTAACAGGGATATTCCTCCTCGCCTCCTCAATCTTCGTGCCGTCCAGCTCCCACGCAACAGTCGTCTCCCCCTCCTCAGCCTCGGTCAGCACGTTCGCCATCGGGTCGATGATGAGACTGTGTCCCCACGCATGGTACGTCGCGTCCATGTCGCGCGCGGGGCTGCACATCGCCACGTAAATCTGGTTATCCACCGCGCGTCCCTGGCCCAGCAGGCGCCAGTGCATCGGGCCCGTCGTCAGGTTGAACGCGCCCGGGTACACGAGCGCGAAGCATCCCTTGCGCGCCGCGATCATGGCCAGCTCCGGGAAGCGGATGTCGTAGCAGATGGCGACCGAGATCTTGCCGTACTCGGGCAGGTCGACGACGGTCACGCTGTCGCCCGGGCTGAGCACCTCGGACTCGCGAAAGGTGATCTTTCCCGGGATGTCGATGTCGAAGAGGTGCACTTTGCGGTGGCTCGCGAGCAGCTCGCCCTTGGGGGAGAAGATGAGGCTCGTGTTGTAGAACTTGCCCGTCTTAGTGTCGAGCTCCGGGATCGAGCCGCCGATGAGGTAGGCGCCGCTCTCGGAGGCGATGGCCGCGAGGGCGTGGAAGCTCGGGGACTGCTCCTTGGTCGGCGGCGAGGGCAGCAGCGTCTCGGCGTACTTGGGGAAGTAGTCGCAGCCGTAGGGCGAGTTGAAGCACTCGGGCAGCACGATGATTTTGGCGCCACCCTGGGCGGCCTCGAGGACCTTGGAGCGCGCATTGGCGAGGTTGGCGGTCTTGTCGGCGCCGGAGGCGAGCTGGATGCAGGCGAGCTTGACGGGCTGCTTGAGCACCGGGGATGCGGCGGCGGCGGTGGCCATGGTGCGGAACGGGATGAGACGCTGGGAGGACGGTTTGAAGACGGACGATGTGAGGTGGTGGAGGGTTCGGAGGGCGAGGCGCATTGTTGTTTAAAGAGAGTGTGTGTATGGCCCGGTTGACGTTGGGAGGGGACGGAGTGATGGTGGGGGGGATTGGAGGCGACGACATTGTGCGGGGCGATAACGGCGGGGTAGCTTCGGTGCGGTACAGCATCGGAGCTCATCCCTGCTGCCGGGCCGTTGGAAGACTGTACAAGCACTGTCGCTGGCCCGGAATCCGATAGGCGCCACTACAGTGCGGATTTGTCGGACAATTGTCCGAAGCGTCGGGAAATGATGTGATCGGGGCGGCTCCGATGAATCGGTCTTTTCCAGTCCCGGCCGACGCTCCAGAGCATTCCTGCGGCGGGATGCGACATAGGGCGCAGACTACATGTCCAAGTCCGAACCAACAGAGATGACGACTGCACGCTGTTGGTTCTGACCTATTATTGCCCCTGTCCATTTCCACGTTCCCGGTCTGGCCCAGTCCGCGGTCCCAATCGCCATCATGCGCCTTTCTACTCCGTCCCCATGTTACAAATCATCACTTCAATGATGCGCGCTCACCACCAGAAACTTCTCAGAGATGGATTGCTTGATGAATGGGATAGTCAAAGCGTTTCCAATGGGGGGTCACGCGACGGCCACCACTAGCTTCTTATTCTCATAACTCAACTCGCTATATTTATCCTCGTCTGGTGATGAGCGTTGGGATGTGACACCTTCGTCGTCCCCCACAACGCAGCACAACTCACAGCCACCTTCATGCGACGATTTACCTGACGGCAGGGAGCCGAACATGTCCAGCACATCCCCATCTGGGCAACTGGCCAGTGACCACCTTCGGCAGACCGTGCCGACGAATAATCTGTCACCCACAGCCGCCTTTCACGGCAACTCATCATGTTCGTCCGTTGGAAGCCCCATGAAACGGGTCTTGTAAGCTTATATACTAGGATAGACGGTACCCGAAACTATGACAGCTTCCCTAGCACAGATACCTCCATCAGCGTCGGGGACCGACCGCCAAGGCAGCTCCGCCTGCGCGGGTACCTGATTGAAGACACGGCTGGTCCCATCTGACCGGATCGCGGGGAAATTTTAAGATCTGAAGGTTGGCCAGAAGGGGTGGTGTCAATGCAAAGCCACAATGCATGAGACACGCCATGGCACACTCTGCGAAAGAGACTCTCTTGTAGTCCGGACATTTGGTGTGTAAATGCTTTTTTAACATGTTTTGTCCAATTTTCCTTTCGAGTTTAGATGCCTGCCAGACTGGCAGTCGTGCCATTTCCACCCTTGGCACTGCAGCCCACACACATCTCTTCTTTTCTTCTTGTTCCAAACATGAGGACAAAGCTTGAAACAGGGCATTAGGTATCAATCCATCGCACGCAAAACAGAATCAGCTCGGCCTCTCCCATGCTTTCGTTTCGTCTCATGTGAACCACCCTTCGCAACCTGCTCCGTCTTTCCCCCACGGCATACCCGCCGTTGAACCTCGAATAGCAGGGGCCACGTCCTATCCACTGCTCTCTGCCGGCCTTGGCTGCGCGCTGTCAAGCTGTCGCATACTGGCAACAATATGCAAAAATAAAGCTGCATGATTACCTGCCGCGTTTTGCAAGACTCCGTTCGGTAGATAACGCCTGCATATGGACAATAGATAACCAGAAAATAGACACAAAGGAAGCGGAAGTAATATACATCCAATTCGGTGCTCTCCGAGTCTGACTTAAACTCGCTCAGAGCCTGCGACGCTGTGCCTGGGCTGAATGCTCGCAGTGGATCGAGTGACGACGCCGAATGTTTTGAATGGATGGCGCCGCAAGGGGCGGGTTATGGACCTTGGGAGGCCGCGGGTATCGATTAGGGTTGGCATGTTTGGTACATGCCATTTAGGAGTGTGTTGATATAGACGGAAGCCAGCGAGTGGCGCAAAATTATCGCAGATCCGGCCTTATAGTATCAGCTGCTTCAGGTTGCGCTGTATGATCATGTCCTGCACTGAGCCCATAGTAATCTTGAGCAAATTTGTGTCGGTCGCGTTCGTGAAATGGCCGTAGATCTCCTTCTCGGTGTTTCGGTTCAGGGCGCGGAACTTGTCCAAAAAGTACTTGCTGGCAGCCTTCCAATCGTCGGCGGGTCCGTGGTAGTCGGTGAAGCCGTGTGATGTGATGGGGTTGGTAGGCAACTTCTCCTTGAAGAGATCCATCTTGTTGAGGAACAGAATCAGGGCCGACTTGGTGAACCAGTGCGAGTTGGCAATCGACTCCCACAGCATGAGCGCCTCGTTCATTTGGTTCTAGCAGAGCAGGTTAGCAACGATACTTCACAATCCCACCGGGGCATACATACGCCGTCCTTGTCTTCGACCAAGCACTGATCATATCCGGAAATGGCGACGAGGAAGAGTAGACAGTTGACGTTCTCGAAGCAGTGGATCCACTTCTTTCGTTCTGAGCGCTGGCCGCCAACATCGAACATACGGTAGGTCAGTTGGCCCAAGTCGAAAACCGTTTCCGTGATACCCGTAGTTCTCAATCTCGAGCGCAGCAAGTCCTGGTCCGTAGGTACGTAGGCGTCGTTCCAGATACGGTCCAAATCATCACAGAAGCTTCAACATGGTCAGGGGCAGATTCCAAGGTTGACGCATACCGCGCAGGTGACTTACTATGCCAGGTTGTCGTGGAGCGCGAACTCGTTGCCCTTTGCGATGGCTTGCTTGACGCCGCCGTCAGACCAGAGCTCTTTGATGGGCTGCAGGTAATCGTGCGGGAGGGGGTCTGAAGCGTTGATCTCGTGTTCCACCAGGATGTGCGCCATGTGTTTCTATCAGAGACATTGCGTGTTAGTCTAGCCGTTCTTCTTTCACATGCGACAGCGCCGCTTTTACGATGCGACAGCGCGCAATTGGCGTATTCGGGTTATGCTTGCCTCGTTTTCTGGGTTGCTGAATTCGATGTGCATCTCGGTCATGGCGTCTTGGATCAGGCGGAAGGATTGTACAATGTTGTTGAAAACAACGGGCTTCCACTCGAGCTTCTCGTTTTTGCTGAAACCTTGGGCGTAGATCAATTTCATCTGCTTGAGCACGGTCGACTTTCCAGACTCTCCGGCACCTGGGAATCGCAAATGGGTTAGTGGATTGCAGACACGACGATGTTGGTGGTTTTTGCGACAGCGTACCCAGCAACAGAAGCTTCACTTCTTTCGACATTTTCTTTTCGTCCTGGCGGATCAAGCGGTCCAGGTCGCGCGAGCGGGCAGCGCCGCCATCATCCTTCGATCGGCCCCCGAAACACATGTTGTACCAATTCGACTCAATTTTGGCGGTGATTAGGGGAAAGGAGGGGGAGAATTCGCGCGGGTGGGAGGTAAGAAGGAATGCCGGCCCTCTAGTGCAAAAGAAAAGATCGATCAAGTCGTAGGCCGGGGGTGGCGGGCCTCAGGGATTGTGAGGTGATTCTCGATGGCGAAGGCGAAAGCGACGTAGGGGAAAAAAAGACTGCAGGCGGGCAGTCTAAAAAGGACGGTTTGGGGGTTTGTTCGCGTCGTCGGAGAGTGGTCTTTTTGTTGTCCGAGGGCGTTGAATGTCAGGCAGATCAGACGAGGAGAAGCAAAGCCAAGAGAAAGCAAAGCAGAGCAGGCCAGGGACAGGGCGCACTCGGGAAGCAGAGGACTGGAGCCGACTCGACTTGCAAGAAGAGGCTGTGTGGTGTGAGGTGGGTGTGGTGGTGTTGTTGGTGCAGCGGTCAGTCACCTGGATGAGGTTGATCCCAAGGTGGTTGACTGGCGTAGAGTAAGGAACGTCGGGGGTTGAGGAAATGGGCGGGCGAAGAAGCTTTTGTCGGTTTTAGGAGTGCCACGGCCAGTTTAGTAAAATGCGCTAAAAAGCTTGGGGGCGTTCGTAGTGGACGCCCTGTGGGCTGCGGGTTGGCTAATGTTAATCCTGCAGCAGAAGAGCCCAGCAGCTCGACTTGCTTCTGTTTCTGTTCTGTGTGCTGCCCGGGGCGAGGCCAATGGCGTGTCAGGGGAAAGACTAAAAGTGCTAGCGTGGGCGAGTGAGAGAAAGGAAGAAGGGCAAAGTAGCGATGAGGCGAGGAGGAATGGAGCCAGGTCAAGGCAAGGCAAGGTAAGGTAGGTAAGGTTGGTTTGGCAAGAAGGACAGACGGAAAGGACGAGATGAGACGGGATGTCCAGCTCGAATTGGCAGAATGGGGAAGTTTGAGAGAGAGAGAGAGAGGGAGGTGGAGGTAGAGGAGGAGGAAGTGTGAGAGAGAGGACCGGGAGATGATGGGAGAAGAGATGTGAGAACGCACGAAGCAAGCACTGGACAGGATAGGTAGGCACGAGGGAAAATGCACCTCGGCGGATACCTTATGATACGTACTGGGCCTTCAGATTGGATAAAGTGTCGTGAAATAAAATAAAAAATACATGGAGAAAAAAAAAGAGTAAGGATTATGGTACACGGTTCATGGTCATGGTGGTCCATCCATCATTCATCAGCGCAGTGCAGTCCGGACCAGCCCATGGAGACTGGAGCAGGCGGGAGGGAGAGACGGACAGGCAGAGAGAGCAATGGAAGCAAACAAGGACCTGCTGCCACTTGCTACCAAGGTACCAACTGGAAGTGTCCAGGTGCCCCAGCACACTCGGGTCGGGGAGGTAAGGTGAGGTAAGGTAGCTGTTGCTGGTCTGGCCGTACCCTTCAGCTTGACTCCTGGCTGCAGGGTACAGACCTGTCGCGTTCAAGGTACTTTGTTTCGACACTATGGCAGGAGATTCCATGGCCATCCCGGGTTCCAAGTTATCAACGGCAGAAACAACACAAGAAGCACAATTTCGCCGCTGCAAGACACGGACAGTTCAATCCATCGAACGCGACCACGGCGGAGACACTGGACGGGCATTGGGAGCGCTGAGTGGAAGCCCACCGCAGTGGACATTGGAAAGGCCCAACAGGTGGACACTGACGGATGGCACCTCGCCTTTCTTCCACCAGGTCCACCTCAGAGGCTTCGATGGAACACTGCACCGCAGCACGCTGCTATGTGCGGGCGGGCGAACAGGAACATGAGGAACCTCTGGACCGGGGAGCCGGTGGTACCTTCAGTCCTTGGGTGCGGTACGTGCCCAGGGTCGTCGACATGCCCGCTGCCCCAGAGCTCGCGGACGGCACGGCAGTGGGGCGGCCCCTGGCGTACCTGCCCTGTACCCGCTGCCTGATTCGTTGTTCAATCCTTGCCTGCACATGCCGCAGAAATGCGCTGGGAAGGACTTGGCAGGTACTTGCATCCGTGTACTCCAAAGTTTCTCTGCGACTTCCTTGCACTTGCATTAGCAAGCAAGCCACACTCCAGTTCCCCGTCATCCTCCTCACCACCACTACCACCAGTGACCACCACCACCACCACCGGCCGCCTACCGTCTATCGCAGCACCACACCCTCTCAGCGGGACCGCCTTGTTGATGTTTGCTCTCTCATGCTCCTGCTGCCGTACCTATTCTCTCGTGAGAGAACAATGGCTTTCCTCTTTTGACTGAGACAGCCCACTGAGGGGTCACCAGATACCTTATGCTTCTCATCTCGACACATCTTCGTGGAAACCGCCAGCCGAGTCGACTGGTCATTTTGTTTCAACAGCTCTGCCGACATATCACAGCCCAATGCCGCAGCCGCATGGCATGGCAAGTCGGTCTTGTCTGTACGAGTTACCGACTCCGTCATCCAACCCAACCCAGCCCGAACAGCCAACACACGCGAACACGCCCGCCCAACCAACAAAGGCAAACATTCCAGATAGACATCAATGCGACCCTGCCAAACCTGGCCAACGCACCTTCCGTACAGCCTACGCAGCACTGCACTGCCATATGGCGCCGCCTACCTGCTGCATCTGGCATTCTCCCCCTCTGCTGAAAGGAAAAAGGGGCAACTCCCTCTCCTCGCTACCAACCGCATTGCATCAGTCCTGACATAATGGTTCGACGCACATCCTCCCGGATGCACAATGCTGCGTCTGAGTGTCCCAACAAGAGGGTTGCGACCTGCAAACTGCCATGCCACATGGAGAACCGTCGGCGTGGAATGGATGGGGGGCACAGCAAAAACCATGACAAACAAGCAACGAAGGCTCAGCCGCCTGAAAAAGCAAAAGCAAACTTGATCCAAACACCACACACATACACACACACATACACTCACATAACCTTGCGACGTCTGGCTGGCCACGAGTCTCGACTCAGTCACTTTCCATCTCGTCCAATCCTCCTTGAGGCGCTATCTCAAGCACTTCAACCTACCTCGATATGCTTCAAACTCAAAAGACTAAAAACCTTCCGCCGACACGACATCGCTCCCGCCGCCAGCGTCCTCCACGGCTTCTCCGTCCCATCCAACGTTCGTCGGCCGACCTGTCCACGACGCCTCAACGCAGCTCTCTAAAGTCAACAATGACAACAAATGTACCTACTGCTGCTGCTGCTGCTGCTGCTGCTGCAACAGCCTGGAGGCCTGGCGACGTCTCTCTGCCAGTGTGTCTGTCGCTTGCTCGGGAGCCACTTCGATGGACCCTGCGTGACACAAGATCGCTGCCACACGACCCCAATCGGGCCCGTACGCCGGAAACGCCTCATGCCCTTTTTCTGGCCACAGCTTCTACACTAATCACACTTCTACACTAATCACGCTTCACGCCTCGACCTGCACCAAAATCGCTTGCGGAAGTGCATGCCTCCCGACGCCAGCTCTTTCGATGCTTCGAGCGTAGTCCTGAACGCCAAGAAGCCACCAGGTATCAAGCTCCTACTTCTGCCCTACGCCAACCCGAGAGCTTCGTCAGGTTGTTTCCGCTTTCGTTTTCCGTTGTTTGCCCGCTGCAGAGCGAAGCAGCGCAAAAAGACATCCATCCCATATGCAATGCAAAACCATGATGCTGGTCCCGTTTCGACCAGCGGTCCCCCTGGCCGAACGCGTCCGCTCTCGGGAGCCATGTCGCCCCTGATTCATGCAATTGCAACGGCGACATCGAAGCACGACTCTGTTGCTGGACGGCCGCCTCCCAACGTTCATTCAGATCAGCATCGTGCAGAGGAAAATAAATGCTGATTTAGCGGGCCTTCAAGGGGCACCTGCAGCATCTGCGGATGAGTCCCGCAGAAACGAACGCCAGGCCGCGCCGGGGTCACCCCATACCGTCTTGGCCATTGAGGAATGGTCCCAGGCTCCCGGCAGGGATGAGAGTCGTGGCTTGCCTCTCTCGACAGGGGTCCCGTTTGTGGACGGATTGCACAACTCGTGGCATTCTGTCGAGGATCCGCGGGCGGCGGCCATCGACGACCCAGATCGACGCACGTTTCCAGCACCATGACAGCTCTCGTTCGAGACGGCTCGCAGCAACGCGCCAGCATCGACCTTTTAGAGCGAGTAAAACCAGCCTGAGATGGAGGGTGCGCCCCAGGTCACCACCACCAGTCGGGGACTTTTTTTTCTTCTTCAAGCAACCGCCCGTGCCCGAGCCTCAACTCAACGGCGGCCGTGATTGTGGACATTCGACTTTGGGCGTTCGAGACCGGGCGTTGTGTTAGAAGCTTTGGATTCGCTCGGACCGTATGGCCGGACCCCGATCAGCTGGGAAGAACAATCGAACCTCACGATTCGTGGTGTTCCGATGTAATGCAATCACCCAAAACGGGTTTTCAAGCCTCCTGTGCTCTCAAAGAAGCATAGGTACGGCTACCAATCCGTAAGATTACTAATGCAATGGGCCCATCGCACTGGCTCGGGCGGCTCTGCTGAAGAAAGAACATCACCATTGCGTGTAGTCGGCCGGAAGCGGCTCGTATTCTTCAACAAAAACGGTTGAATAGTCCTCGGTCTTTGCAGCCCAGGCCATCAGAGACATTCACTGGAAACCAACAAAGGACCCAGTCAAGCGGAGCAGCTGAGAAAGCCGGTGGTATGGGAAACAGTAAAAATGGCCTTCAGCTTCGTCTAATGTCAGGCCTAGATCCGGAGGAGTGGTATGATGAGTGACGGAAATCGCGGGATGGCATGGCCGCGCGGGGCAGAGCCTCCCCCGACGCCCACAAGCGTGAAGAAAAAAACGCGCGCAGACTCCAGGGCAGTCTTTGGTGGCACGGCGCGGTAAACTCTCGGAATCTGGAATCTACCTACTGCATAGACTCCCTCCTCCCGCCCAGCGCATGGAGTTGTACATCCAGATGGGTTCAAAGTTTTCACATCGGCACATGGCATCGCATCGGCGACCGTGGATGAGCGACCTAGGCAGGGCATCAAGCGGGCAAAGCTCTGCCTCTAGGTGTGTTCTGGGGAAGGCCCTGCCGGGCAGCATTTCAGTTCATGCAGTAGCAAAGCAACTCTGGTCAGATTTGGAGGCGGAAACAGGCAAGATTTGAGGTGCCATTACCGATCATCCCGTCTGTGAACCGCAAAGGCGTTGTATTTGGCCGTCGGAAGTGTTCAGACACGTTAAGCGATGAAGGTTAAGCGTCGCACCAGATTTGACGCGTCCTGGAGCAAATAGCAGGAATGTTTGGCCGTGAGAGATTGGGATAAGCGAAGGGAGCCGACTGCAACGGACAAGACGATCGGGTCGCGAGGCAGAAGGGAAGGGCGGGAAGGGGGAGAGTTTGATCCTCTGACTTTGGGTCGATTCTGGCGCACGCGACAGACCCGAGAGCTAGAGTCGCGGTGCGGTGCGGTCGGCCGAGGACGGTGGATGTTGAAGGATTGGCATGTCTTGCATGCTGCTGCTACGTTGGACCTTGGTGCAGCCGCGGAGGGGCGGCGGCAGCACTCCGGTTGTGGGTAGAAAAGGCAAATTCAATGGCACAAAGAAAAATGGGTGAGGTGGCAGGGGTGATGGCCATGCATGATGTCGGGCCTCAGTTTGGCCCGGCGGAAGGGCTCGGCCGGTAGCCTCCGGCCTTCGCCTTGTCTCAGTCGGCTGCACGAGAGCAAGACAAGCAGCTTTGTGGCCCCATTCCCGGAGCATTGACGGTTCTCCTGCCGGACGGATGACGCAGAGTGTCTGGGTTCTCACATGGCAGCGCTCAACCCAAGAGGGAGAGGCACTGGAGGTTCACAGCCCCAGTGAAGGTATTTGCACGGCTGCCTACTGAGTATTCAGCAAGAGCCTGGCAGGTTTTGTCCCGCAGTATCCGAAGGACTTCGTAAGCCTGTGAGCAAGCTAGACCGACACTGGCAACTTTCGTTTCGTCTGGTCTCTTCTCGTCTCGTCTCCCCCGGGTTGTCAAACCAAATAGGCTGTCACATCTGATGGCGGGGAGGGGGGGACGACGATCTTCCTTCCCCCTCACAACAGAGACAGGAGAGGAAAGGGACGCCCGTTGATTGCCGGTGAGGGAGTGGGGGCGCCTGGTTCTTTTCTGTGGAGCGGGAATTGACGTGAAGAGTGTGAGACGCGGCAAAGCAAGAAGACGAAGAAGAAGAAAAAAAGAAAAAAAAAAAAAGAGTTTTTGGCTTGGTGATCCCAGCTCGCCACGTTTTCTTCAGAAACAGCTCTCCCTGCGTTGCCTTACCTCGGGGTTTGTGCGGCAGGACTCTGCCCAAGTTTCGACCACGATGGCAGATGGTGTACCTGGTTGTTCCTACGGATGAATACCTCTCGCATCTCGGGTGCAGACATAACATGGCCCGGCGGAAAGGTAGCGAGCGATGGAGAAAAGACGGATCTTCTTCCAATGCTACATAGGGTACGAATACTGACGTACACTACGGGCGGGATATCCGTAGGGTTAACAGGCATCGGCCATTCGTCCCTACCATACCTTACCAGGTACAGAGAGTTGCGATCCATCCGACATGACAGGTGTCAGTGGCCAGTAGCGAGCGCATTTGACCCATATTGACGAAGCTACCTATCTACACTAGCTGCCTATCTTAAGGCGGGCAAGGAGTGCGAAATAAGGTCAAGTAAGTTGTCGCAAGTATAGACACGCAACAAGGTAGGCACGGTCGTGAAAGTAACATGATACCCGACAAGATATGGACCTTACGGATCCGTACCTTTACCTTGGGTGCCTAGGTACCTTACCGTGAAAAAGGACTCATCACAAGTTCGATAGGGCAGACACGACACAGCGTCGTCGGCGTGTGGCAGCAAGTGGCCGGCAGGTTACCAGGAAACAGCGCACTGATGACCGTAGCGAGGAAGAGAGAATCTGCCAAAGAGGGGATCCCCAACCACGAGCTGGCCAGTCATTGGCCTTGCCTGAGCCTAATTCTGGGTCCCAAATCTCAAAACGAGGCCACCCCGGAGCCACAAAAATTTTCTTCCTGATTTTCGCTGTCGCCCTGCCCGCACCGTACCGCACCGCACCACCTGGGACGCCGCTCTGGACCGCACCGCTACCGCTGCCGCTCCTCGATTGGCTTGGATTGGCGCACCGCGCCGCATTGGACAACGGCGGGGGAAGAAGAAAAAAAAAAAACCAAGCTCCCCTCTCGACGTCAACGCACATTTTCAGCCCGATACCAGGAAGAGGAAAGAAGAAAAAAAAAAACGAAAACACACATACATACTACACATACACACTCGACCCCGTAAGAACCACTGCCCGTCCTGGCTCTCCCCTTCCGCCATATAATACTCAGCTTGCGCCTGCAACAAAGACGTTTGCTCCCTTCGTTGACTTGTCGATATCTACACAGTAGCCCTGCAAAACCCCCGTCCTTTGCGAAAATGAGCGAAATTACCCATCCTACCATCCAAGGTACGTACGGTCCACCATTCTTCCCTCCCTATCTCTCTTGTCATCATCGGTCGTCTGTCGTCAGTGTCTTCTGCTGCCGCTGCCGCTGCCGCCGCCTACCTCCCCCTTACCGAGCTTGAGCCGGAGCCCAGGCCCTTTCGAGTTCTGCTCGTCTCTCAACCATCAAGGGGCCCCAGCAGACCGATGTTGTGATCTCCCCGACCTTCGCCTCCTTTGTCATCGTGACAGGCACCCGGAAACATTTTCGATGGGGGTGTTGGCTGCGCGGGAGCCTCATCCGTTCCACCCGTTGGCTCGTTCATGGAACGCGCTTTTTCGGCCCAGTCACCATCTACCTGGTCGACCTGTCGATTTTTTTCCAAGTCTCAACAACCTCCCGCGCGACTATTGACGGGTGGCTTGTCTTTCCGGTCCCGGGCTGCAAACGAGCCTTTTCACCAGGCCTGCCTCCTCCACCGTCTGAGCGCACATGCGCTACCCTTGATGCCACTCTCGGTTAAGCAGTTGCTCAGGAGAAACATCATCCATCGATGCTGATCGACTGTCGTATAACCTCTTAGTGAGGTGACATCTGGGCCTCCGCCACATCGGTTCCCAATTCCTCCGGCGACGGCACTTTCGGGGGATCGGCAGTGGGCGGCCAGAAGCAGTGGACATTTCGGCAAGCTCAGACCTGGGGGAAAACAATCACAGCGACTCATTCATCGCGAAAAAATCAAATGAGTTGGGACCGCTTTGCTAATCACACTGGAAAATTAAACAGATGGCTGGTTCCGTGAGATTTCGGACATGTGGCCTGGTAAGTCGACTTACTCGAGCATCGTGGGCTTCTTTTTTCGCGTGCTAATGACTTTCCCCCAGGCCAGGCCATGACCCTCAAGGTCAAGAAGGTCATCCACCACGAGAAGTCCAAGTACCAGGATGTGCTCATCTTCGAGTCCACCGACCACGGCATGGTCCTGGTTCTCGACAACGTCATTCAGTGCACCGAGCGTGATGAGTTCTCGTACCAGGAGATGATCACTCACCTGGCCATGAACTCTCACCCCAACCCCAAGAAGGTCCTCGTCATCGGTGGTGGTGACGGCGGTGTCCTCCGTGAGGTCGTCAAGCACGACACCGTCGAGGAGGCCATCCTCTGCGACATTGACGAGGTGAGCTTCATCTCGGTCATCCCCGCGCCCGCCGGCTCGGCCCCACTAACACGGAGCCCCTCATAGGCCGTCATCCGCCTCTCCAAGCAGTTCCTCCCCGGCATGGCCGTCGGCTTCGACCACCCCAAGTCCAAGACCCACGTCGGCGACGGCTTCAAGTTCCTCGAGGAGTACAAGAACACTTTCGACGTCATCATCACCGACTCCTCCGACCCCGAGGGCCCCGCCGAGTCCCTCTTCCAGAAGCCCTACTTCCAGCTCCTCCACGACGCTCTGCGTGAGGGCGGTGTCATTACTACCCAAGGTTGTACGTTCCCATTTGTTCAGAAAATACGAGGAGAATCAAGGAAGTACTCGGTTTTAGGAAACAGCGCCAGGCACTCAACTTGCCTGCTTCTTTCTTTGGCCTGTCCTCGATTCATCCCAAGAAATTCCCCCGGCGCGCCCAGTGGCCGCCGGCGAGATCTGGGTTGCCTGAAACCTGGATACGCTTTTTCTTTTATTTCTCTCTAATATGAGAATCTCTCCTTTGTCATTGTCTATTTAAGTCGTGAGTTGCGAGACTCTACTCCCCGACGGAATCAACTTCTCTGTCTCCCTCTCGCTAGCGCGGTGCGCTGAACCAGACCAAAAACTCCCCCGCGCCCATCCGTGTACCAAGAACGGGACTAGCTAACAACCCGCACAGCCGAGAACCAGTGGCTTCACCTTTCCCTCATCACCAAGCTCAAGAAGGACTGCAAGGAGATCTTCCCCGTCGCCGAGTACGCCTACACCACCATCCCCACCTACCCCTCCGGCCAGATCGGCTTCATGGTCTGCACCAAGGACGCCAACCGCAACGTCAAGGAGCCCATCCGCAAGTGGTCCGCCGAGGAGGAGGAGAAGCTGTGCAAGTACTACAACGCCGACATCCACAAGGCCGCCTTCATCCTGCCCAACTTTGCCAAGAAGGCTCTGGAGTAAGGGTTGTCGTCCCCTTTTGACGAAGTAAAGAATCGGAAAGAAAAAAAGGAAAACGGACATATTCATGAGGCTGGGTTCGGCATAGAATGGTTTGAGGGGAGGCCATGCTCTTAAAGTGACCAATTATGGATTTTGGTCCGCGGAGGAGGTATCTCTCAATAGATTTGTTTGGCAGATTGAAAACAAGATGTCGCCAAATACTCTATGAACAAAAAGTTTAGTTTGTGCCGGAGGTTGACTCCAGGCGCGTTCACTGAAGGGTTTTATTGAATCATCTCTCTTTTTTCTCTTCGACTGTGTGACCCGAAAGCCTGGGCCCTCTCTCTATTCCCGAACGAGTCCCGTCTATAATGATACCAAAACCGTCATTGATGAAATGACCCCGAAATCGCCAAATTGTTGAAAACTTTTCCCTTTGCCCTGACATGAAAAACTCAAAAGACCTCAGAGTACCCCTTGTTGTGACTAGCTCACCCCACGCCGCCGTGCACACTTCATATTATCTTCACTTCTTTCACCAATCACTGCTCGCCGCCAGCAGCGCAGCCAGCTTCTCCAGCCACACGCGGTCCACCTCGTCGAAGCCGTCCACCTCGGCGCAGTCCACATCGATGATGGCGACGAGCCTGCCGTCCACGACGACGGGCACGACGATCTCGCTCTTGCTGTCGCCGTCGCAGGCGATATGGCCCGGGAACGCGTCGACGTCGGGCACGAGCTGCGTCTGCAGGGTCGCGGCGGCGGCGCCGCAGACGCCGCGGCCAAAGGGGATCGTCTGGCAGGCCACCTTGCCCTGGAAGGGCCCGAGGATGAGCGCGGGCTTGGAGGTGGGCGCCTTGGGGTCGAGGACGTAGAAGCCGGCCCAGTTTACGGACGTCGCGGGCGCCGGGAGGGAGTGGTAGGCGTGCCAGAGGAGGGAGGCCGTGTTGGAGAGGTTACTATGTTTGGGGTTAGGTGAAGTTGATTGTGAAGGGGGGGGGGGGGGGGGCTATGATGCTGCTGATCTTCTGATTCATGGTGAGATTTTGGGGGAATTGACATACCAGACCTTTATCAAAGCGTTAGTTCCGTGGTTGGAAGGGAGAAGCGAAGGTGGTTTGGAGATGGGGGGGAGGACAATGAACGTACCCAGTTTCTTTGCTCGTAGAACAGACCTTCCGCCTGGAGGAGGACCTGCTCATAGGCCTCCTCCTTGGTGACGCCGTTGGCGAAGTTGGATGCGTCGGCGTGGACCTGAGTCACCTCGGTGTGTCAGTAGGGCTTTTCTCATCTTCTTTTTTTCCCTTCTACACCGAGACGACGCACCATTATCGATTTTGTTTGAGAACAATTGCAGACTTGGAAAATATTGGATTGGGAAGTAAGGGGACCTTATGTCTCGAAGGGTTTATAGAGAAATGGATCGCGAAGTGAATGAGTGGTCGTTCAACTCATCTCATCCGAAATCCGCGGTGAAAATGTGTGTTGAAATCCCACTGCCCAATCACGTCAGACCTCGGTGAGCTCGGTGACGAGAGACCCATCCCAGGGGGGGACGATTTGCTAAGCAGACTGCTTTCTCACACTAACACCTCAACCTACCTAGGCAAGGTGAGATAGTGCATGGAATGTGATGCACGGCACGGACGCCCACGTCGCGGCAACTCTTGGGTTAGGTGTGTTTAGCCTACAGTACTTGTTTCCCCCCCTCCAAACAAACCTCTTGCTTTTTCTGCTCAGAGAGTCTCCCACCGGAGAAATCTCCGCCGGCTAGTGCAAGATCGGAAATCCTGCGACAGCTCGGGTGATGGACATGACGTCCGCGCGTTAGGTGGGCAGAAGCAGAGAGAGACAAGTGAAATTGTGTGTGCTGCTTTAAACCCCGCGCCAGACCTGAGACGCGGTTATCTTTGGTGGGAGAGGCTAGCCAAAGCTAGACTTCCCGGGGGACCAACACACACACACTCACCGGACGAAACCCATTCCCCTTTTTGACACCATCTGTTTGCGCGTGCGTGCCGTCATTACCGTGGTGATGTAGCTCATACCTCTGCACAGACAATGCGATCTGGTGGCGCCCTGACGGACGGACGGGGGGGAGGGCGATCGATCTTCACAGACATATTTGGTGCTACTTCATCTCAGCTTTTCCCCCCACATGACTTTACTCTTTCATTAAGCAAAGTCATACTATTTTGGCTTTCTTACTAATTGGTGAAGCACCGTGGGACGACACGATCTATTCTCGACTTTAGAGTTGATCAAGCGTCCGCGCCCCACGATTCCTTCCGGGAGCTGATCCTAATTGCGAAAACAATCTAGAATCTATCAAAGCTGAGAGAGGCCGGACGCACGCGAGAGAGGAAACGAAACGAAACGGAACGGAACAATGTCAGATTCGCAGGCGCCTCGCTTCTGCGCGGACTGCTTCAAGGGGACCCTCCGCGGCGACGTCGAGCCGCAGGGCACGGAGGAGACGGTCAACGGCCTGCCGACGTACGTCGCGCGCCCGGAGCCGGGCCGCGAGCCGGCCGGGGTCGTGGTTGTCATCCCGGACGTGTTTGGGTGGAAGCTGCGCAACACGAGAGCCCTCGCCGATGCGTATGCGAAGAGGATCCCCGCCGTGGTGCTGCTCCCCGAGGTCATGAACGGTTAGTTTTCCTCTCTCTCTCATGATGGCTGGTGGAACGATTGGACTCAGGTCTGGTGTGAAGGTGAGGGGATATAGCAAGCGCTGAACATAACACAGGCTACGCAATGCCCGACTCCGTGCTCACCGTCGGCGACCGCATCGCGTCCGAGAAGTCGTGGCTGTACAAGCTCTTCTACCTCTACCCCGTCGGCGCCGCCACCATGATCCGCTACTTCGTCCCCCTCCTCCTCGCGACGCGCGCCGGCGTGCTCATCCCGCGCATCGCAAACTTCCTCCGCTCCCTCCGTCTCGACCCGCCGTCTCCGCTGCCGCGCCCGTCGACGTCCACATCCGCCTCCGCGGACGGGGCGGGCGGCGAGACGTCTGCGTCCGCGGCGGCCAAGGGTCTCAAGATCGGCGTCGCGGGGTTCTGCTGGGGCGGCAAGTACGCGATCCAGCTGGCGCAGGGGACGGCCGGGCCGTTTGGCGAGGAGGGGCTGGTCGACATTGCGTACACCGCGCACCCGAGCATGGTGTCTGTGCCTGGGGACCTGGAGAAGGTGGCGTTGCCGCTGAGCATTGCCAACGGGGACGACGACATGATGATGCCGCGGGCCAAGATGGCGCTGGCGAAGGATATTCTGGGGAAGAAGGGGAATTGCGAGGTTTGTGAGTATGCTGGGGCCAAGCATGGGTTCGCAGTGAGGGGTGATCCCAACGACGAGAGGCAGGCCGACTTGGGAATGCGGGCGGAGGATCAGGCTGTGGGGTGGTTCAGGAGGTGGTTTGGGCAGGGTCCTGAGTGAGGAACTGTTGCAGGTCTGCACGGTCTGCTGTTCTCGCTGGCAAAAGAGGATGAGAAAAGCGGAAAATTGCAAATCTCAAGGAGCTTTAATTATCCTATTCGCGCTTCTGATATTAGTGGTTCAGATAATGGTAGTGTTGTGTTGTGTATGTGTTACCAGCAGCAAGTATCGGGTTTTTATGGTGGCAAACTTGGTGTTTATTTGATCTTTTAAACAAGGATTTGGCTCGGAATGATTAACGTAAAGTCGCAGATGCCAATTGAGCGACTCTCATAGTGTCATGCTGTTGGTTTCGTCGACGGGGATGGGGCTACGCCGTTGGGCTCAGTGCCGGGTTCCAAGAGACAAGTAAATCTGACCAGTAATGTCTTCATTTTGAGCTCAAGAGCGCATGAGTACCAATGATCGACCTGAAGCGGTAAAAGGCTATCCTTTTCCAATAATCTAGACGAATAAGCCAAGAGCGGCAGGAAAGCTTGGTTCGGCTCTGGCCGACCGTTCCCCGGATCCGATACGGCGGGAACTGCAGGCGAAGCGGGGCCGACGCAGGCACACCCACGCGCGCGCCGATAACCGATAAGCTTTTCCACACTACGTAGGTAATCAGTGACGAAACCAAGGCCCCGTTTTTCTTTTTCTTTCTGAATTGATTACCTAAATTTCGATATTTCAGGACAGCTTTAGTTGCCCATGCTGCTCCAAGTCCACGACCACCTTACGCATACACCAAATCAGAACCCCCCACACCACCAATGCAATGAACCACAGAACGACACTGCGCGTAATGCGCAACCCGTCAGCTTCGGCCCTTCTCTGCGGCCGCTGCTCGACCAACTCGCCCTTCCGCTCCTTGCCGACGACGACGGCGTCTTACCGCCGCCTCGCGAGCTCCCTCACTTCCGAACGTAGCCCCGATGCCAGCTCGACGGCTGTCCTCAACCCCAAGCTCAACCCCATCGCCACCTCCCGCCCGGCGCCTCTCGAGCTCCCCGAACGCCAGCCCGACCAGAACAAGTTCTCCCACATGTTCGCGCAGGCCAAGACGTACATCTACTTCTACAAGGGCGGCCTCCGCGCCGTCTTCGCGAACAGGCGGCACATTCAAGATGTCATCGCCTCCAAGAAGAAGACGGTCCAGGGCTTCCGCGAGCCCTCCGTCTTCTCCCCGGGGTTGGTCCCCAAGGGCTTCAGCCGCGCGGACTGGGTGCTCCTCTGGCGCGTGCGCCACGACATCCTCCGCGTCCCGCTCTTCGGCGTGGTGCTGCTGATCTGTGGGGAATTCACCCCGCTCATCGTCATTTTCGTCGACGGCGTGGTGCCCTACACCTGTCGTCTGCCGAGGCAGCTGGCCGCGAACTTCGCGCAGGCCGAGGAGAGGAGGCATAAGTCGTTTGCGGACTTTGAGAGGGCCGCGCCGGAGGGCGTTGTGAAGGGCAACAACGCGAAGAGCGCGGCGCAGAAGCACGTGTTGCGCAGCCTGCACCTGCCCGGCATGATGTGGGACAAGATCGGGTTCATCCCGCCGGGCATGTGGGCGTCCAAGGGACGTCTGAGGATGGCGTTCCTGGAGGGCGACGACAGGCTGCTGCTGCGTGATGGCGGCGTGGCCGGGCTCGAGGAGCAGGAGGTTCGCATTGCATGCACGGAGCGCGGTATTGACTGCGCCGGCCGCAGCGACGGGGACTTGAGGAAGTTGCTGGATCAGTGGCTTCGTCTCGTTGATGCGGAGGAGACCGTCGAGAGGAGGAAGCGTATGACGGTCATGTTGACCACAAAGTAAGACCCTTCTCCCCCTGGTTTGTGGCTGTGATATCTTGCTAACGAGGATGCTCTGCAGGACTGAGAAGTGGCCCAAGAACAGAGACTTTGCTCTCCCCGAATGGCACCTCTGAGCATGTTACGTCCTATGAGCATGTATGATACCAACGTCTTGCGTATTATGACATAGCCTGGCACTCCTGTGTTACACCACACATCGTGGCGAGAATGATTGCCGGGTCTGTACACTACTGTATCTTCGTCGAGGCATGAGTAGAATGGATGGGAAACACAAAAGCATATGGCAGGGCTCGGAAAAGACGGAAATGGGCGCAACCGCAGATAGAACAACTCCGTTCCGGACAGACAACAGGCAACAACCCAACATCTTCCCTTTACAATTGAAGAAAGTTCTCAATGAATCTGTGCAGCTTTTTTGCAGCGAGGGAAGGTACCCACCCCGTCCCAAGAAAGCAGATTGGTCCGTCGCCAAGGTCATGTTTTTTTTTTTTCCCCTTCCGTGGAAGTCTGACATCCCACGTCGCCACATTCCAGTGTGCCAGGGAGGTGCTTTGTTTTCCCTTCCAAGTCTCCATATGTTCCCTTATCTATGGATTCGTTCCAACTCGAAGATATTTTGGTCTTTTCAAAGCCATCACTGAAATGTAGCTCAACATTGCCAAGACAGAGTTGTCTCACGTCATCCCCGGACGTCCGCTCGTGGGCTTGTGTGGTGGAGGCTTCTTGACGATATAAGGCTGTGGGATCCCCTTGACGGCGTGAGTGTTTTTCGGAGCCTCTCTTTGACTTGCCGTGGCCTTCACAGACGGAGTGATATACGAGTCTTCTCTGGTACGAAATCACCAACGTCAACCATGGCATTGATCCTTCTTGTCGTCCTCGCAGTCTTCCTGTTCTTCAGGTGGTACTGGAAGCCAATCACAATACCGACAGCTACAAGAGACCATGGCTCTTTCCCCCTTCCAGTGGATGCCCAGCGTCGCCAACACAGGCCTGCCTACTCCGATCGCAAACTGCACGCACAGTTCGGCAATATGTTTACGATCGCCGAGTCGTTCAAGACGAAGTTTATTTCTCCAGATCGCGACCTCAACAAGGTCCATTCAAACACGCCCGAGACACTGTCATCGTTGACACGCGGAGTGGTGAGAGTTACCCCTGAAAGCCACCTCAACCTGCTGGTGATAGTGAGACATTTCTGGAATGCACCCTAACATGTATCGAATTCTTCACACAGGGAATATTCCTCAACAAGATCATTGACGAAGAATACATCCAAAACATTGATTGCCTAATCGGGTCTCTTCGCCGGTTCATCAGCCGCGCGCTGGCGCAGGAACACACCGCCGCTTGCGCTGTCGAAGAGACGCACCGATGCGCACTGGAGTGGACGACCAAGGTCGACGTGGATCTCTTCGCCAGCGTGTCCGAGCTGATGCACAAGGCCGCCGTGCGTATCCTCCTCGGCGACGACTTCTACCATTCGAGCGACGAGCTTCGCACGCTTCTGCGCGCCGTCGAGGAGGAGGCCGGCGAGCCGTGGGCCTCCGTCCTGCCTGACTGGCTGCCCCACCCGGCCGTGCGACGGCTGCGCTGGGCACGGGAGCGCGTCGCCGACATCTTCACGGAGAGGCTGATGCGCAGGGATGCCGTCGCCGTCGCCGGCGGGCCCATCGAGACCGACAGGCAGGACTACGTCACGTTCCTCCTGAACGAGGACGGCACGGCGTCGCTGAAGCATCTGTTCCCCGCGCACTACACGATCCTGATGCTGTTTTCCCAGAACGGCGTTGCTTCGACCGTCTTCTGGGTCCTCATCTCCGTAAGTTAGCAAACGTGGCCGTTTTGTTTTCTCCGTGACAGCGCTGACAAAAACGCCTTTGTTGCAGCTCTTGAGACACCCGGATGTCATGAACGCCGTCAAGAGGAACTCCCGTAGCGCAGAAAACGACTCTTCCCTCCTGAAAGCCTGCATCAAAGAAACGGAGCGGTACTACGAGAACATGCGGTGCTCCTCCCGGCTGGACAACGGCAGCGGCGGCGGCGGCGGCTGCTGCCCGGGTCCGGACTCCTGGATGCCTGGGAGGTGGCTCAACGCCGAGAACAAGCTCGTCAGCTTCGACGAGGTGTGCAGCGGCGGCGGCGGCGGCGCTGGGTCTGACGCCCAGGTCAAGCCCGCACAAGGCGACGACAAGTTGTCGGCGATAGTCGTCGAGCAGGTGCTCACAACCTTGCTTCGGTGCTACGACGTCTCGTGGGCGTCTCCTGAGCAGCCTCGGACGGTGGATTTTGAGGCGCTGGATTTCGACAGAGCTGGACCACCCCGAATGAAGGTAAGGCATACCATTCTTGTTCTTCGCGTCGAACATGACTAACAAAACCTCTAGGATGACTTGAGAGTCAGGGTTTCGAGAAGAGTGTGGCCGGAGATGACGGGAGGATGTTAGAAGAGATCTCCTCAAAGCTAGTCCCATATGATGTGGGCTAGAAAACAACGGGATCTGAATCAATCAAAATCTCGATTGCCACCTCATATCAACATGACTTCCGATTTGATTCACACGAACATAGTTCTTCTGCAATGTTTCCTCTACAGAAGGATGACTTCAATCTACCAAGCGTACAGAAAACAGTCGTGCAGACACAGAAAAGTCAGGCGATCTCTTCCATAGGGCCAGCCTCTTGAGCTCGTGATTGGTGATGTAGATAGACATAAGGCGGAGTTCGGAGACCAGGAGGTTGGTCAAGAGGACCAATGACCACCGAATCGGGAAGCCAGAGGCTGAAGCAATTGCCAGGATGGACCTAGCGCCGTGTAAGTCAACTCACTGAACATTTGATGCTTGTAGGGAAACGCCTGCCTGTCGACCGGTGCTCATGGCTTAGTTAAAAAGTCGGGTTCTCAGAGAACAGCGCATCAGAGATCCGATAACAAACACGGCATTGCTAGTCAAGTAGACATCAATTTGAGATACGGTAATGTCAGCGAAGAAAGTCGAGATTGCGACAATAGATAACATCAACAGGGACGATAGTAAGGAGACCACACAAGTCATCGTTTACATCAGGTTTGGTTGATTTGCCTGAATTACAGATACTGTAGTGGCTATAATAGACATGAAGTGTGGCGATTTGCCTGTGCCGGGTGCCATTCGCGTGCTCCCTCACGCACTGTGTTCGGTTCCCCCTTCGATCATCCACCGTCTTGATCCTCGTGATATCTCATCTTTTGCAATACCCCCCTTCGCTAATGCCCACGAAAAGAAAATCTCAAACATGGTATCTTGTGCTTTCTCCAAGTCCGAACGCCCCTTTTTTGATACCTCCGTGTAACGCCTTGAAATGATTTGTGAATTGGTACAGTTGTGAGTGCCCCTCGATGCCCTCCCAGGATGATCTTCGGCCCTTAGCTTCTCATAACCGCCGTGGGCGGTGTCGCGATGGTGGGTGGTGTTGAAGACGTAGAACCCGTGGCCGTGCCGTAGTCTGGGGGCAGGGAACCCCGGCCAGCTCCTGCGGCGCCGATGAGAGGCGGTGGGGGCATGTGCTCGACGTGGGCCATCTCGAAGCTGCCGTCCCGGGTGACGGCCTGACCGGGCTTGGCTTTCGGCTCGTAGGCAGGAGGGGCCTCGCCGAACTCGTCCAGACCCTCGTCGGGGCGGGTGGTCCACGCCCAGCGGCCGTTTCGCGATGAGCGTTGACCTCCAGCTCTTTGACGGTTTGCTTCGAGGTCGCGACGGGGCCACGGGCGTTGCAGACCAAGCCTGCGGAGACGGCGACGGCGCTGGAACTGGATGAGAGTTGCGAGGATGCCGATGGAGAGGAAAACGATGAGAGGCGTGAGGATCCAGGTATAGGGTGCGGAGGACAGGCCAAGGCCTTCGCCGCTGCTGCCCAGAGAGCTGCTGTCCGTGGACGACATGATGTTCTGGTCGGTTTCGTGGGGTGCAGGTGCCGGTTGACCAAGAAGGAAAGAAGGAGCGAAATCGACGGCGAACCCAGTGAAGAGTTAAAGTAGGCGTGTAAGAGGGCGCAGTGAATGACTGGCAGGGATGTGTGTTGGTGATAAGCAGCAGCCTTGTTTTGTTTGTTGGTTTGTCTGTCGGTTGGTTGGTTGGTGCTATTCTCGTTGTCAAAGGGAGAGAGACCCCTGGTAGTGTGTCGAGTTGGAGCGTAATACAAAGGCGCAGAGGGCGAAACAGGGAACGGATAGTGGCAGCGATGGTGATGCAAAAGGCAGCAACGATGGGCTTTCACGGCCTCATAGCGTGGCTCAGTTTCGCGGGTTCGCTAGTGTCGTCTGGATTCCCGTAGCACTAATAGTTTGGGTGGATCGGAAAGAAGGACAGCCGAAGGAGATGGTGAAGACGGGTTGTTGGCGTTACTGTTGGTGAGAGTAGGTTTGGGGACGACGGGCGTTTGGTGGTTTGGTGAGCAAGGGAAAGGCTTGCTTGCAATGGTAATTCCAACTTGGCTGGTCGTGCCTGCCCGGTGAGGTGGGTGGGTTATGCAGGGCCCAATAATTCCTTGATTGCAGTTCGCGTGGGTGCAGATCTCGAGGTCGACTGGGTTGGTGTTTGACGTAGCAGGGAGAGCGAGGACTAAACGAGAGACGTCGCAAAAAAGGAAGGAAACGAGAGAGAGGGAGCGGACCAAGAAGAAAGAGCGAGAGTCTTGGGGAAGCGGGAAATGGTGGCGGGGGAGATATTGGATATTTGGCAGCGAATGCCAAACAATAGCGGAGGTCTTGAAAGTGAAAGTGGATTTGAGACCTGAATTCCAACGGCAGGGGCAGGAAGGAAGCAACCGAGACCAGGCCAGGTTGTTGTTACGGATACTGCTGAATTGAACAAGCTTGGACGGGCTGCCGAAGGGAGCTAGGCCGGATATCGTCAGACTCTTGAGGGTTGATTCGATGCTTTCGTATTCCAAACTCTCGGAGACGAAGAAGGCCACTATTAATTAGTAGCGTGGTGGACGTGTCTGGTTTCTAGGGCGCCGGTGGCATGGCTGACGGCTTTGGGCTGTGCGTCCGTCGTGCGTGCGAGTGCGGCTGTCTTTCGTACGCCGTGTGCGATTGCGATAGGATTGCGAAAGGAAGGGCAGCAGGCAGGGCAGGGCAGGGCAAAGCTGAAAAGGGTACAGCCGAGGGTCGAAGATGGGATTAGTTGGTAGGTATGCAAGAGATGAGAGATGATGCAGCACGGTCAACGGCTCGGAGGAAGAGAAAAGCTTGGAGCGATTTATCCCGTGCCTGCGTACTATTCCCACGAATACAACTTCCGCAGCAGATCGGTGTTGCATTTGATCTTCACCTTAGCTGGCAAGGTAGGTTGGATAAGTCCTGGCATCGCAAATGACCCCCGTCGGCTGGTTGCCAATCTGGGTGCCAATCGTCAGGGACGGGCTTGGCTTTTTTGGAGTCGCACGTCATGGGTTGCGCTAGCCGTGTCGTGTTTAGCAACAACGTCCGCTGAAGGGATGAACCGGTCCACTAGAGGCTGCAAATCACGTTCCTGCGACATGTCAAATACCACCCCAACTTTTGCTCTGCTGCTCTGCCGTGTGTCTGCTTACGCATCGCACCCGCACTCTCTCTCATATCCACGTCTCCCTCAATTCCTCTCCTCTCCCACCCGGACCCGAATGCACTGCTGCGAGGATAAGGGTCACCTCAGTCTCCAGTGTATTCGTACCTGCATGTGCATGGCGGCTCTGTGAAGCACCCAAGGCAAAGTATCCACTACCTTACTAGGTAGAATTCACCAATTAGGTACGGCGTGCATCTCAAATCCCGCCGGGCTTAGCACCCCAATCTATCGACGACTGCACATCGCGGCTGTTTCAGTGACCCTCGCTTCGATTCACACTGACCGAGTACAGATTGTCAAACAGACTTGTGAATTAAACCATTGCAAATTCTTTCATTGTGGCATCCTCTGCTACCTTACTTCGTATACGCAGTATAATACGCCCGCTGCGAATCGCACTCGCACGTCGCAACTCGGGGAAGCCCACCCACGATGCTCTGTCTCCGCACAACGAAAAGCTTCACAAACGTCCCTCGGCATCCGCGCATCTCGGAAATCTACGCAGTACGCACAATGTCGAGTGAATTTCCGAGGGCGATCGACCTCGTCAAAAGAAACTTGACACACGTCTAATCACACTCAACAAACCTTGTTCCACTTCTTGGCGACCGTTGGCACACATGATCAAATTGAAATGTCCCCAAAAAGGCCCGACGCGACTCGTAGCTGTCCTCGTCAAGACTCAAAAGTGTGCCGTCCAGGGTTCTGAAGCAGCACATGCATGTCGGCGCTTTTTTCAGCCAGAGCATGCTTTTTCACTGCTTTTTTCAGCTAAAGTAAGCAAATTTCAGATATAGTAGTAATCTCTACCTAAAAATTAATTAATTAGCTCTATAGGGGTATCTAAGTCTACTAAGGCTGCTTTATTAACTATTCTAGCTAGGATTTAACGTTCTAAGTTAACTAACTTCTTTTCTATTAAAGACTTCTAAGTATACTATAGTAAGAGCTATAAATAGCTTCCTCTTTAAAGTTATAATCTCTTTAGAACTTAAATATTTATATAGATAAAAGTTAGCTAGTTATTAATATCTAAATATAATTTATTATAAGTTTAGTTATATATATAATTAAGTATAGAGAAGCTTCTCTTAGATAGTATAAATATAATAATATAACTAAATACTTATTAGGCTAAAGAGGTTAGTTTTAACTTTATAGTTTCTATTTAGCTTTAAGCTATAAGTAGCTTTATTATAAGGTTAAAAAATATTAAAGTAAAGCTAAAAAGAGAGCTTTAATAAGTATATAAGTTAATAATCTTAATTTATTAGGTGCTATATATAGTAATAGTAATAGTATATTTTTTAAACTAATTAAAAATCTCTTTCTACTTATTATTACTAAATTTATATATATTATAAAGTAGAAAAGTAGTAATAATAAAATTAATAAAATATAGCTGTTTTTTATAATATATATAGTATTTCTCTTAGATAGCTAGCTACTTAATCTGCTACTTACTTATAGTTTAGAAAGTTTACTAAGTAGTAATAATAAAGTACTAATAGCTAAATATATAGCTTAAATTAGATTAATTAGCTTTTAAAGTTTTAATAGTTTTACTAATAAGCTTAAGAAATATTTAGAAGTAATCTATTTATATCTAAAAGAACTTATTAATAATAATATTAATAACTACTAAAATAAGTATAAAGTTATTACTTAGGGTTATATTAAAGTATTATTTAAATATATCTTTAAAAGTAATATAAGCTAATAATGCTACTTTAAATTAGTTAACTAATTAGAAATACTACTTTATACTACTTTACTATATAAAACTTAATATTAGTAGAGATCTCTCTTTACTATAAAGTTAATACTATATCTCTTA